>CAVLGL010000093.1:19953191-20576145 GCA_963668995.1 Parnassius mnemosyne | reverse complement strand
AAACAGGCATCGCATACGCTGGCAACATGCTCAGCGTGGGAACTTGAGCGGACGATCCTGGTAAGCCGAATCGGTCAGAACCTCGCCCTGCCAGCAGTCGTAATTGCGATGCTGAGGAGGGACTCTGCGTGGAGGGTCGTAGCCGCCTTCTGTGAATCCTTTATGGTCCAGAAGAAGGCTGCTGAGCGGTGTCGGGAGAGGACAGGTCCCATCTAAAATGTACGATATAATCTGCTATTGAACACATTTAGTTTAAAAAATAAATAAAAAATTACTTTAATATAATAAAAAAATTCAAATAAAAGTTTTTCGATAGAATATATTTGGATGCCATTAGAAAATACAAAGCAGTAAAAGATATAAAAATTCCTTTTAAAACAAGCCGTTAACACATTAGTGTTGTAGCTAATGCCTGTAGAGTGGAACAATCATTATTACGGCATGCAAACATATAATATTCATATATTTCATTTATAAAATCAAACTTTACATGACAAATACAAATTAAAAAAAAATCCACTATATAGCATTACCATTACAGCTGATCTGAATATAGGCCTCCCGCATAGTTTGGCTAAAAGGGGGGATATTTGTCATACTCCTTTTGTTTGGCAGCCGGGTTGGCTGGCAAATGCAGTGTATTCTAATTTTATAGTTGTTTTTAGGAAAACGTCTCTTACGACATCACGTCACACAGGACGATGTGGGGTAGTGGTTATTCTGACAACGTCACGACAGGGTAGTCGCAATTACGAGGTATTTAAATAAAAAGTGCAATACTCTAACTACATTTGCAAAGTTTTAACGTTTTCATATATATACTCAATACGAAATACAATGCCAGCCCATTGCCATTTCAGATTACTGATCCTTCGGGCTTGGTCGGTTACTGTTACTAATACTGCGCTAATCTTCGTTACAGATTTTAATACGCAGAAAAACTCCAAGCTCTCTGCAAAGCTCGTTGAGTGACTTCAAATTTCTTCATGTGGTCAGTACTAAAAGACCAAACCGCAGTTCTATGTGTCAACACTGGCAGTTTACTCTAGTTGTATACTCTCTTATTTTAAGATTTTAAGGAATACGTGACGAGAATATGATGTGTCGTTCATATCTCGAACGCAGCTCAGCCGAGTCCGATTCATTGTTTGTAATGTACATATCAACCAAGATCACATACACCCATGTATACCATCCATATATCAAATTTATATACCTACGCCTGAATTGTTATCTTATTAGATCCAATTAGATCCAAAGAACTTATGATGCTGTGATTTGTATGGATAGACGGGCGGAAAGTAATTACATGAGCATTACTACAGCTAAACAAAAAAACCATCCTGCAAAACTAATAGAAAAGGCGGACACTCAGATAATATATAGTTCTTAATTTAAATATGTTCATCTCTAGTAGTGAAAAAAATAATAATATAAGAGTTTAAGAAACTTAATCAACACGCGTTGATCATGAGCTGTGATGATCCTGATAATTATTTCATTCAATCCTGGTGATCTTGATCTGGATACTAGGATAACGTTATTAAATTATTGTTTTGTCATCAGTTCTTGATACGAGTGCAAATTGTCAAGTCAATCGGCCATCTACAAGATGGCGAAAACTACATTAAAATATTACATAGAAAGTTAGATAGATACACAGAATGATAATAAAAGTGTGTTAATAAATACTTATAAGCGTAATAATTTGCGTGACTATTATATTTCCATTCTAAACAAATTTAGTAAAAAAATTTCAAATACGTAAGCAGTCACGGGATAGGCGTAATTTGTAAAATTTATGTTCAATTTCAACCCAACTAGTTTACATAGGACGAGTGGTTTCTGCATCAGCTAATTTTATAAACGTCCAACAAACATTGATACATGACCTGAATAAAGAAAATATATTACGAATACGTTACGAGCAATCATGTGAAAAAGATAAACGTGAGATAAAACTGGTTCAAACCCAGGGGCACGGTGGCTGGCAGGCGAGCGCCGAGCGTCGCTCGATAGAGGGCGTGGCTGAGTGCCCCCTCCCGTGGGAGTTGAGGGCCCGGCAGAGCCCCGAGAGGAAGCGCCGAAGGCACTCAGGCACAAAACGGCATGGTGATTGCCCTGGCAGTGCGGACAGGGCCGCTGGTGTGGGCAGTCTCGTTGGAGGTGCCTTTTCAAGCACGAGTAGCACCATCGGCGCTCCTTGGCGATAGTTCGCCTCGCCGGGACCGGCTTTCCTAAAAAATTCGGGCACGACGTCACCCGGTGATCGGATACTCGACAATAGGAGCAGGGGGGCGACTCCCTGGCCGCTAGGCCGCTATAAGATGGTAGGGGGTGGCGCCCTACCGCGGGAGCTCCGCTCGGCCTTAAGGGGGTTAGCGCCGACTTGCTCGGCGGATTCCACCTCTACCTGAGCACGGCTCGGTTGGCAACCCGTAAATCGTCGACGGTGCCCGCTGCGTTCTCAATTTGCCGGCACTGCTCCTCTAAGAACCGCAGCAGGTCCCTGAAAGGCGAAATATAGGAGGCGCCTTCCCCGCCATATCTCTCCTCAAAATGGATCCGAAGATAGAGAGGCAGGCGGGACAGCACGATGTGGAGCAACAAGAAGGACCATTCGTCCACCGGTAAATCCAGCCGCCTCAACGCATTACAGGCCACCACGACTGGATTTACAATGTCCGGACGTAGTCTGGCCCGATCCCTAAGCAGCGGGAGGTTTAGAAGCTGCCTAACGTATTCGTCCGCGATTCGCCGGACGTTGGCGTATCTTCCGGCGAGGAGGTCCCGAGCAGTCTGGTAGGCGTCGTCCGACAATCTCAAATGGCCGACGACGCCCAGGGCCTCCCCCTCCAGTGAGGCCAGAAGGTACGCCATCTTCTGGCTGGGTGTCAAGTCCCTCCGGGCGTCCACTAGGCTAACAAAAAGGCCAACAAAGGTCATCCAGTCGGAGAGGGCCCCGGAGAACCTTGGCAGGTCCAGAGTTGGGAGTCGTCCCAACAGCTCGGACTGAGTGGGTTGCTTCCGAGGGGAATCGGGCAGGCCACTCGGCCGAGCTTCACGTGATTCATTATCATACTTGACCCCCCCTCGATCCAGTCGTCCGTGAGCGAAAAGAATTGCTCGTAGTCCGCGAGGCAGAAGTCTAGGACTCCCTGTTCCGCATCCGAGGCCAAAAGCTCTGTGCAAGCCTTGTCCACTACGGGCCTTCGGGTCACGACCTGCTCGAGGCGCTTCCCTAAACTATCGACCCGATCGGGTCGCCCTATCAAGGCATGGGCGTTCGCGGCCCAGCGCAGCTGCGCCTGAAGGCGAAGCGCCGGTAGCTTGTGCGATGGCATCACTGCTAACTACAAGTTACTATTAAATTAAATTAAATACAAATTACACTACACGGCAAGTACACACTACAGTCGGGCAGCAAGATGCATCGCCGAGGCGACCAACCCTTTGGCAATTTAATCTACCTACTTGAAATACCTGACGCGTAGGTACTTAACCCTAAACTACACTCCTGCTTGCGCAGCCTAACTGTCGTGGTTCTAATTCTAACCACCGATTCGCTAACAAAACACAAATAATATTTTTTTTTTATTACGGTCGGGCGTGATTTGCGAAACAATCAACCACGCTCTGCTATCAGAGAATGTTACGGCTCTCAGTTGCCCGATAGAAGTCGACTGGGCTAGGGCCCATCAGTAACTCAATCAACGGGCAACAGAGGGTTCGGGCCCAATGGCCTATGGATTATTATTAACTAATGGCTGATAAGCAAACACAAACTTACCGAGTTCCGGAGGTAGGGTCGACCACAAGGAACCGTCAGGTGGTAAGTAAGTGGATGTAAAGTGGTGTGTGAAAGTGTGTATATGTAACCTGACGTCACCGATGTAATCTGAGAGCAGACCCACAGGCGCTGCTTTTCTCCACAATGTGCGATCATTCCAGTGGGCGTTCCCCAATAGAGACTATCTGCTTTTATTTCACTATACTAGTTTATCAACTTTATTGTACATTTAATTAACTTCAAATTAAACTAAATCAACGTTAACCAAACTTAAAACAAGTGACACACTGCACAACTTAAGAACTGTCGGTCAAAGTTCAATGTCCCATGTTCACTTAGCACAAACTTATACCCGAAAACGACCGCGATCTCCTCTCGGGTCACAAAGTTAGCGTTAGTGTTCCACCCGAAAAAGCAAAAATGTCTTATTACGATATTAAAATGCCACACAAACAACTCGTTGACGCAAATTAATGGCATCATCATCATCATCATTACAGCCCTTCACAAGTCCACTGCTGAACATAGGCTTCCCCAAAGGGCTGCCACAAAGCACGGTCCTGAGCCACCTGCATTCATCAACTTCCTGCATATCTTACCAGGTCATCACTCCATCTAGTGGGGGGACGCCCAACACTTCGCCTGCCGGTACGACGCTGCCACTCGAGAACCTTTCTTCCCCATCGGTTGTCGGTTCTCCGAGCTATATGGCCGGCCCATTGCCACTTCAGCTTACTAATCCGTTGGGCTGTGTCGGTCACTCTGGTTCTACTGCGAATATACTCATTTCTGAGTTTATCACGCAGAGAAACTCCGAGCATAGCCCTCTCCATAGCTCGCTGAGCGACCTTGAGCTTCTTCGTCCGGCCAGCAGTGAAGGACCACGTCTCCGTTCCGTATGTCATCACTGGCAACACGCACTGGTTGTACAGTCTCGTTTTCAAGTTTTGAGGTATACTTGACGAGAAGATGTGCCGTAATTTCCCGAATGCTGCCCAACCGAGTTGAATCCGTCGATTGACCTCTCGTTCGAAGTTGGACTTACCTAGTCGGACTATTTGTCCCAGCTAAACATACTCGTCAACAACTTCGAGCTTAGTACTCCCAACAACTAACGGCATAGGTGTGACATGGACATTAACCATGATCTTTGTTTTGTCCATGTTCATCTTAAGACCTATCCGTTGGGAAGCACTATTGAGGTCATTGAGCATAGTGCTTAGGTCCTCCAGCGATTCTGCCATAAGGACTATATCGTTGGAAAACCGAAGGTGAGTGATGTACTCGCCATTGATGTTGATATCGTATCCTTTCCAGTCCAGAAGCTTGAAAACGTCTTCCAATGCAGTGGTGAAGAGTTTCGGGGATATGACGTCACCCTGTCTTACGCCTCCCTGCAATTGGATAGGTTTCGTACTCTGGTTCTGTACTCGGATAGCCATCGTAACCCTACTGTACGAGCACTTCAGCACTTCGATATACCGACAGTCAACTTGGCACCGCTGAAGGGACTGCAGCACCGCCCAAATTTCGACGGAATCAAAGGCTTTCTCATAGTCCACATACGCAAGGCAAAGTGGCAGATTATACTCCTCTGTCATCTGTACAATTTGCCGCAGGGTTTGTATGTGGTCTATGGTACTAAACCTTTTCGGAAGCCGGCTTGTTCGGGAGGCTGGAAGTCGTCAAGTCTGCGCGTGAGACGATTCGTAATGACTCTCGAAAACAGCACGTAGACGCGGCTCAGAAGGGAAATCGGTCTGTAGTTCTTCAAGAGAGTCGTGTCGCCTTTCTTGAAGAACAAGACCACCGCACTTCTGCTCCACGTCTCCGGTGTAATGCCACCATGGAGGACGGAATTAAAGAGATTCTGAAGGACTTCAAGTACCGGTTTTGCACCCGCTTTCAGAAGCTCCGCTGTAATTCCATCCTCGCCTGGGGCCTTGCCGTTTTTAAGGTGCTGGAAAGTCATTCCAATCTCGCTCAGACTGACGTCCGGGATATCATCGGAATAATGTTGGATAAGACTTGTTCTTGGATCGTTACTCACACTCGCGTGTGGCTCCAACGATGACGTGCCCATAGAATCTCTCAATCTCGCTCAAAATCTCAGGTGCCCCGGAAACGATGCTGCCACATTCTGTCTTCAGCTTTGACAGTTGGCTCTTTCTGGCAGACAGATCTCTGGCAAAGACTTTGGAGCCTTGGTTCCGCTCGATCGCTTCTTCAATACGAGCTGTATTGAAGTTGCGTAAGTCCCGCCGCATGCATTTGGAAATCGGTCTGTTCAGTTGCCAGTATGCTGTCAAATCTGTTGAAGAATGTAGCTTCATTCTAACAGCCATGAGATTAAGAGTGTGATCGGAGAGTTTTTGTGTTCTTCTGCGGCGGGTCTTGCAGTACTTAGGTCCGACCGCATGGACAGTTTCCATGAGCTTGTCTTTCATATCGTCCACTTCATTGCAGTCTTTTAGGCACTGAAAACGGTTTTGTAACTCGAGCTGAAAGGTTTCGGGACTTTGGATTAGAGCACGAGGGGGACGAATTGTTGACTTCATTAGACGAGACCTCTCCAACTTAACGTTTAGTTTCAGTGTGCCTCTAATCATTTGGTGATCGCTGCCGGTTTTCACACTCGCGATCACTGAGACATCACTTAACAGTTGTCGTCTGGTCGTCATAATTAAGTCAATCATCAATGGCAATCGAAGTTAATTTAATCACTCAAAACTCAAGGATAAGCCTCGTTATCACGTAAATCGCACGAAACCGACAACGCAAAGGAGGCGGGCTTAACGCGACCTAACGATTCTCACGTAACATATAACCGACACGGATGCCGCGAACCAACTCACTTCGCCCACGCGTCGAGCGACCGAGCGGTTAGTGGAGAGACGTGCGCGGAAATGGGTGCCAGGCAGTGACTGGTACCATTGAATGAACGCGCCGAGTGCGCATCTTGAATTTAAGTTTGAAATGTTAATTTTTGGCCTAAACACATAGTTACCACGCAAGTTATTAGGAAGACGCTGCTACCTATATTTTTTTTATAGGATAGAGCGACAAAAGAGCACACAGTCCACCTGATGGTAAGTGGTTGCTGTGGCCCATAGACATCTACATTTATCCTCGTTTACGAATCAAAATGCAGATGCGTTGTCACCCTTGGGGACCAAGATGGAATGCCTCTATCTATCTCTATCTCCTGGTTTGTTTTCCTCTATCACGTCTTACGACAACCACAGTGGATATTCTTACACCGCCACAAGGTGTCATAAGAGATGACAGAGAAAAATGATACAGGCGATGTAAAGCATCATATTCCTGATAACAGCTCTAAGTAGTATTAAATTAGGTTGCCAACACGCCAGCCAAGCGTGGCAAATGTGGCAAATATCCCCCTACGAGTAATCTATGGAGCACATCTATATTCAGCGCTCGAATTTGATAATCTATAATGAAAGAATATATGGATTTCTTATAAAAACATATTTATTAGAAGTACGAGTTTTACGGGGAGCTTATAAATAGATGTTAAGAACTAAAGGAAAAGTTTTTTTATTAAAAAATATTTGTTAGAAGAGGCGAGAACTTTGTATGGGAAGTTTCCGATTATTTCAATAAAGTATTATCCATCTTTTAGGTATTACTTATAATTCGCTTTATGTTTTTTTATTATAAAGCTTCCGATTATCATAAAAGTATATACTTCAGATGAAGTTTTAAAATAAATCTAAAATATTGTAGCGTTGTATTTTACAACAGAAAGCAACCACCAGTGTAATGTTCTTAGTGAGGTGGAAATGGCACTAACAGATTTTCAAGAAGACGTTAAGAACTAACGCTATCAAACGTAGAAGTGGCAATTTTGCTGTGTAAGTTGTGTCAAAAGTGTTTTTTATTTGTGATATTGGGTTCAATTTTACATGATTTTGGATATAGAATTATACAAAAGCTATATAATAAAAAGCAAAATTAAAAATTTTGGAAAACCCACGATGGATATAAAAGTTGTATTCGAAAAAGCATTTAATAAAATTAAAAAAAAAAACCCTCGAGTAAGAGGAAGTAATTCACGAAAGAAAAAAAATAAAAGCGTTTTAAAAAGGGTTGATTTCTCGCGAGGTCTGTCATAATAAACAACTAATTATGACTTTCCTTAGTTCTTCCTACTCGTATGAACCTTTTTGTTTGTCGTAGCGATAAACACAGCAATAACATCAAATATAGGTTTGTACTACACGTATTCACCTACCTATTAGGTAATATAATTACAAACCCAAGTAAATCCGTCGGGGCTGCCATTCCCTGCCCCGAAATTAACTAAAATTATGTACTTTTATAAGTTTGTGACTAATTGAAATTACGTTGGGTAAGTAAATAAATGTAATCTTTGATTGATATAAATTGCTACATCTCTCAGCTTTTTTATATTGAAATTGGGAACATGTGTCCTGTAGCCCAAGGATAAGTCTCCAGCTGCAATGTTACTCCTGGAGACTATGTACTGTCTCAAAGGCTCTGTTTATTCTGGCTTTCAAAGCTTTCTAACCAGAAGAAAACAGTAGATGCATTGTTATTTAGTGCTATAAAAGGATTCAGAGGTAGGGGATAAAACAACGGAAGATCGGAAACCTATAAACCTAACTAATAAAGTTCAATGAAATAATAATAAAAAGTCGTCTATTTGTTTACAACAAAAACATATGCTTCTTTAAATTTTCACGTAATATGCCACATATACAGTGCAGTTCAAATAGTTTCGTAAGAAAAACTAAAATTATAGGCTTAGAAAAAGTAACAGGGCGACCAAGCTTTGCTCGTCGTTAAAAATTACTATTTAGATAAAATTCAAAAGTTTAACATTATCTATGTAAATAATTTCATATAAATCGTTACAAATATTTTCTATATATTATATTTTTGTCACAAAACGATTATAGATACAGATTCTAATTAATAGTAGTAAACGGTTCCTGTAGTCTCCGTGTAGTGATAACGGAATCCACTAACCCATATCAACCACTAACTCATAACAGGAGTTGGGCAGCAGCATCTTCCTGATGATAACACAAAACACTAAAATCCGCAGTTGTTACCCCACTTACCAAGCTTGACAACAATGACAAAGATCCCTCAATGAGCCTATCTATCTAGACTGTAATGATGAAAATGAATTTATGTACTATTAGTTAATAATTTATTTAATACTTTGATTAAAACAATTTAATATAAATTGTGTAGCGTTGTCTCAAAGCAATACAGCAGAATGTATTCTGCTGTAGCGTTGTCGGTTATAAAGTAAATTAAATTAACGCTTGGCTTCGTCGTTCGTAATGCGTACATCAAAGGATTGAAATAATTTGCAAGCTTCTGTCTTGCAATCCGTTTACAATGTAGGTTTTCAAGACATCCTCTTACCATCACGTGGGATAGACATATACATATAGAAATATAAAAAGACATACGTTATAATGGTATCAATACACTTACGAGTACATGGTACACATTTAAAAAAGTAAACAGAAAGCATATAAGATATGGAAAAATTAAAATTTTATTTAAGGATTGAAGAAAAATAATGGCATAAAATAGTAAAAAAGTTCTACGGTTCTTGCCACTTATTTAATAAAATATAGCAACTCTTTGATGCTAAATTGTGTAAGTCTACGGGAATACGATGTGTTCCCATACGAGATTGTTCTAAAACTTTCAAGAAATTGTATGGCAGTACCGTGTTTAAAAAATTTGAAAGTTCTATTTCTATTTAAGCTTAATTTCTTCGTGGTAGAGCTATGCTAAGACTATATTATGGTTGTATCAAGAGCACGAGTGTCTATCCATCCTCATCCAGGCATCCTCCCCTGTCGAGTCGATCCAACACGACTGGGGAGGATGCCGCTCTTACAGAATGCCAGTGTAAAAATACCATCTTTATGCTGCTGTGTTTCGTATGGTGAGTGGAACTCCATTACCTACGTAATTCAGACCGGTAATTCAGAGTAGGTACTCTGAATTACGGGTCTGAATTACGTTGTCCTTACGGGTGACAAAGCACCTGCTTTTAATTCTTAATCGTCGAAAGATATAGATGTTCATGAACCACATCATACAATTACGATCAGGTGAACTGTGTACTCGTTTATCATTCTTATTCCATAAAAAAATTATAAATTACTTTGAAAATAATTTAAACTTATCTAAAACAAATGTTTGAGCAGATGTTGAAAATTCTTACAAAAGTTTATGAATTCCAACACAGTCGCGGTAAGGTAAACTTTCGATTGGGAACGTTGCGTGTATAATTTATAATTGGGATTGTATTCATAAAACTTGTGTTATGTTTATAACTTCTAAAATATTTCTTCTTAACTTTGTTTTCTTTTAACAAACGGGCTTACAGTCCACCTGATGATAAGTGGCTACTGCAGACAATGGAAATCCGCAACTAACTCCAAATGAAAAAGAAGGGCTACAGATATCTTGTCACATCTGAGGACTAAGATGGAATGCCTAATGCTGCAGCGTGGCTCCTTCACGTATCAAATAATATAGCTCGGAAAGTAAGCAATTATTTTAGAATTTCAATAAATGTCCCCCCGTATTGTTCTGGCAGAACTGGTCGTTTCTTTTTATGACCTCATATTTTATTTTATCGTAGCTTGTCCACATAGAAAATATACACATGTTTTGACCAGTTGCTCGTAATGGGACCAGTCACCGTGTAATCCACGGCCTTGTATCTTTACCATTTAAAGCCCTTTCTTACTCTTGGAATTCCTCTTTCTTAAATTAATTTAATAAAAAAGCATTTTTTATTAATTCTTTTAAATCAGAAATTCAAGAGAATTAATAAACAAAAAAAAATCTTGCTTAAAGCTTCGTTCAGATCTACCAGCACGTAGCGTGCCCAGCACGTAACGTGGCAGACACCGCACAGATAACAGTTTTCACATCTCACGCTCCCGGCATGAACAGACGTCATCAGGTAAACTATAAAGTGCACGTGCTTATAAGATTTTTCATAAATAAAATCCTTCTTACATGAAACTTGAAGTTTTTCTGCTACTCACTGTACTTGCGATCACATATATCATACCAAAATGTATATTAGACACAGACAAAACATTCTTGTTGAGAATGCTGGCCAGTGCCGGCCCGTATCTGCGCAGACACGCTCCGCTTGCGTGCGCTAGATGAGAATTTATCTATATATAGTGTACAACTCTGGAAAACCATGAAGATGTCAACTTTTCTCTTATAGT
Organism: Parnassius mnemosyne; assembly: GCA_963668995.1. Taxonomy (NCBI): domain Eukaryota; kingdom Metazoa; phylum Arthropoda; class Insecta; order Lepidoptera; family Papilionidae; genus Parnassius; species Parnassius mnemosyne. The sequence continues at coordinate 20,565,090 of CAVLGL010000093.1, read as the reverse complement.
TTCTAGTAAAAGCGAGTTTCTATTCGCTATAATAATGCTCCTTTTAATTAAAAAAATTTGCTCCGGGGATTTTACCAACTGTAATATTATCAAAAAGTCTGTATTTCTGACACAAACAGGTACAGGTATCCATATCAGCAATCAAATGTCATTTTCATCATAATTTCTATCAATATAATGCTTTTATATATTTTAGATCTTCCACATATTTGCTTTATTTCATAGACATTACTTTCATTTGTTTTTTATGTATATGACTTCAAGCCCCATCTCTGCTATTATAATGCTTATAGATCTTAGAGACCATCTTTATTATTACTTTAGTTTTATAGATCTTACTATCATAAGTCCTTAAATATGGGATTATTACATTGTACCACAAAACTTCCTTAGTCAGCCGCGATCGACCCTCTAATATATATGTTAGACTATTGGTATACGTCTCCGGCAGATCTCTTATAAAATGAATAGAAAAAATAAAAGTGCAGCAGTGCAGCAGTACAGTAGTAAAGCAGTGCAACAGTGCAGTTGTAAAGCAGTGCAGCAGAGAAGCCCTTTGAATTTGATTCCAACTTTGTATGGAGGTTCTATATGTCAATCATTACGCAGAAAGTTATTATTTTTTAAATTGGGAGGTCTACTTTGTGAGACATTAACAAAACAAGATTCAATTCAAGGATTACATAAACACAATCTATAACTCAAAATATTTAACCCTATTTCCCAGCTAAATTTAATGAATGCAAAAATGAAAAAATAGAAAAATAATGATTTCTTAGATTTACGCGAACACTACACATTGAATAAAACTACTTTAACGGATTTTACCACGTTTAATTAAGTTATTTTATATTTCCGACGTTTCCAAAAAAAAAAAATACCAAAAATTTACGATCAAATCAAATGTCAAACATCAATGTCAACGTATAAATGAAACGCAACCGTTGACCACACACGCGAACAATAAACAACGCACAGTCTATAATCTGTTAAAACATACGAGTACAATGGACGAACCAACAATAAAAGTATTATCGAAAGGTTTGAATATGGCACTAACACTGCGAAGAATACCGTACAAAGAAATTATCTGTAGTGTTGACGATTTTCTGTTTAAGAATAATATTGGTAAGGAAGATTTAGAGGCCATACGTCAAGACATCTCGTTAAGTTTTTTAGTTTATTTATTAAGTCAAAGTTCAGCGCCGAAACGAAATCTCCCCAAAAAATTGTTTAAAGCATTGTACAACTTACGCAACAGACCTGAGCTCACGATTCTCCGCGCGGATAAAGGAAATGCTACGGTAATAATGGGCTTGTCAGAGAATAATTTTAAAATACAACAAGTTTTTTCGAAAATAAGTACATGACGGCACCTGCACCGTTGTAGATGCGGTGGCGTCGGTCTAGCTAGACAGAATTCTTGTAAACGTCACGTGTGCCGCACACCTGCGGCATTGCACCTGCGTTGCCGCCCGTCCTGCTTGTATAAAACGGATTGAGCGGCCGCCGTTAAGACAGTCTTGGCTCTGACGTGGAACGGTGCGCTTGTCGTATTCCGGTTACTCCTGGAGACTATGTACTGTCTCAAAGTCTCTGTTTATTCTGGTTTTCAAAGCTTTTTAACCAGAAGAAAACAGTAGATGCATTGTTATTTAGTGGTATAAAAGGATTTAGAGGTAGGGGATAAAACAACGGAAGATCGGAAACCTATAAACTTAACTAATGAAGTTCTATGAAATAATAATAAAAAGTCGTCTATTTGTTTACAACAAGAAAATATGCTTATTTATATTTTCACGTAATATGCCACATATACAGTGCAGTTCAAATAGTTTCGTAAGAAATACTAAAATTATAGGCTTAGAAAAAGTAACAGGGCGACCAAGCTTTGCTCGTCGTTAAAATTTACTATCTAGATAAAATTAAAAAGTTAAACATTATCTATGTAAATAATTTCATCTAAATCATTGCAAACATTTTCTATATATTATATTTTTGTCACAAAACGATTATAGATACAGATTATAATTAATAGTAGTAAACGGTTCCTGTAGTCTCCGTGTAGTGATGACGGAATCCACTACCCCATACCAACCACTAACTTATAACAGGAGATGGGCAGCAGCATCTTCCTGATCATAACACAAAACAATAAAATCTGCAGTTGTTACCCCACTTACCAAGCTTGGCAACAATGACAAAGATCCCTCAATGAGCCTATCTATCTAGACTTCTTCTTCTTCTACCTAGCGTTTATCCCGGTTGCTCATCCCGCCCAGCGCGGGAGAACCCAGGGTCCGCTTTCCAACACTTCCTCCTCCACTTTGCCCGGTCTTCGGCGTCCCTCACAACTAGCCCATTGGCGCGCATGTCATCCTGCACGACATCAAGCCAGCGTTTCTTGGGCCGTCCTCTACTCCTGGTACCAGGTAAGGTCATGTCCAGGCATTTGTTTCCCACGTAGCTTGCTGGTCGTCGTAAGACGTGGCCGTACCAGCGGAGGCGACTTTCCTGCAGCTTGTCAGCAATGTCACGGACATGGAGGCTGCCGCGGATGTATGTATTCCGTACACGGTCTTTCCGCGTGACGCCACACATCCACCGCAGCATGTTCATCTTCGTGACATGCAACAACTGCCGGTGTCGCTCCAGCACCGGCCACGCCTCACTGCCGTACGTAAGGACAGGCCTTATGATGGTCTTATAGACCTGTCCCTTCAGCTTGACCGGCATTTTGGGGTCACAAATGACACCCGTCACCTCGCGCCATTTCGCCCAAGCCGCTGATATACGGGCCTTGATGTCGCGATCGATGTCACCGGACGCATCAAGCACAGATCCGAGGTACCTGAAGTTGTTCGTGCGCTCGACGGTGTCGTCGCCTATACGGAGAGACGTCAGATCTGTGCTGTTGCAGGCCATATACTCCGTCTTCGCCACGTTTAGCTTCATCCTATCTATCTAGACTGTAATGATGAAAATGAATTTATGTACTATTAGTTAATAATTTATTTAATACTTTGATTAAAACAATTTAATATAAATTGTGTAGCGTTGTCTCAAAGCAATACAGCAAAATGTATTCTGCTGTAGCGTTGTCGGTTATAAAGTAAATTAAATTAACGCTTGACTTCGTCGTTCGTAATGCGTACATCAAAGGATTGAAATAATTTGCAAGTTTCTGTCTTGCAATCCGATTACAATGTAGGTTTTCAAGGCATCCTCTTACCATCACGTGGGATAGACATAGACATATACAAAGACACGTTATAATGGTATCAATACACTTACATGGTACACATTTAAAAAAGTAAACAGAAAGCATATAACATATGGAAAAATTAAAATTTTATTTAAGGATTGAAGAAAAATAATGGCATAAAATAGTAAAAAAGTTCTACGGTTCTTGCCACTTATTTAATAAAATATAGCAACTCTTTGATGCTATTTCGTGTAAGTCTACGGGAATACGATGTGTTCCCATACGAGATTGTTCTAAAACTCTCAAGAAATTTTATGGCAGTACCGTGTTTAAAAAATTTGAAAGTTATATTTCTATTTCAGCTTAATTTCTTCATAGTAGAGCCATGTTGTGGCTGTATTATGATTGTATCACGAGCACGAGTGTCGAGTCGACTCGACTGGGGAGGATGCCGCTCTTACAGAATGCCAGTGTAAAAATACCATCTTTTTGCTACTGTGATTCGTAGGGTGAGTGGAACTCCATTACCTACGTAATTCAGACCCGTAATTCAGAGTACCTACTCTGGATTACGGGTCTGAATTACGTTGTCCTTACGGGTGACAAAGCACCTGCATTTTAATTCTTAATCGTGGATAGATTTAGATGTTCATGAACCAAATCTTACAATTACGATCAGGTGGACTGTGTTCTCGTTTATCATTCTTATTCCATAAAAAAATATAAATTACTTTGAAAATAATTTAAACTTATCTAAGACAAATGTTTGAGCAGATGTTGAAAATTCTTATAAAAGTTTATGAATTCCAACACAGTCGCGGTAAGGTAAACTTTCGATTGGGAACGTTGCGTGTATAATTTATAATTGGGATTGTATTCATAAAACTTGTGTTATGTTTATAACTTCTAAAATATTTCTTCTTAACTTTGTTTTCTTTTAACAAACGGGCTTACAGTCCACCTGATGATAAGTGGCTACTGCAGCCCATGGAAATCCGCAACTAACTCCAAATGAAAAAGAAGGGCTACAGATATCTTGTCACATCTGAGGACTAAGATGGAATGCCTAATGCTGCAGCGTGGCTCCTTCACGTATCAAATAATATAGCTCGCAAAGTAAGCAATTATTTTAGAATTTCAATAAATATCCCCTCGTATTGTTCTGCTAGAACTGGTCGTCTCTTTTTATGACCTCATATTTTATTTTATCGTAGCCTGTCCACATAGAAAATATACACATGTTTTGACCAGTTGCTCGTAATGGGACCAGTCAGCGTGTAATCCACGGCCTTGTATCTTTACCATTTAAAGCCCTTTCTTACTCTTGGAATTCCTCTTTCTTAAATTAATTTAATAAAAAAGCATTTTTTTCAGCATTTTAATCAGAAATTCAAGAGAATTAATAAACAAAAAAAATCATGCTTAAAGCTTCGTTCAGATCTACCAGCACGTAGCGTGCCCAGCACGTAACGTGGCAGACACCGCACCGATAACAGTTTTCACATCTCACGCACCCGGCATGAACAGGCGTCATCAGGTAAACTACGAGTATAAAGTGCACGTGCTTATAAGATTTTTCATAGATAAAATCCTTCTTACATGAAACTTGAAGTTTTTCTGCTACTTTTTTTCCATGTGTAATCTTTTTTGATTTAAGAGTTAAGAGTTTATCCTCGACTCGTTGGATAATTAATTCGTGTAAACGAATTAATTATTATTCCTAACTACAAAATCAGTCTCTGTACTATACCCACTATACTTCCTACATCAGAAGTGGGATAAAGTCCCATTTTTGCCCACATACAATCTTCGAATAGTATGAGGATTATTACATTTGTGAAAGACTATAATGCATTCTGCATTGATGATTCTGTTTTTATGTTAAATACCGTAATGAAATTTGCTGTCCTACTTACGATATTGTCGTATCATTAAAGTGTAGAGAAAAGATAACGTGAAATTATTTAAGCCAAAAGATAAATCCTTTTGTTCGATTTGTATTAAAAGTACCCTCAAGTATTTTCATTATTTCTGACGTACCTAAATATGTTAACAAATGGAAGAAATGTTGGAGGCTTTTTAGACAAGTCATCGTTTGCATTGAATCAAAATTTAACTTGTTCAAGTTTTGTTGTAATTTGCTAGTTCATGCGAAACATGATTATCATCTGTTATATTTTGAAATTCTAAAGTTTAAGCAATGTATCAAAATAAAGGATTAACTTTAACATGCTAGGAATTGAAAATAGTAAGTGACATTTTTGTGTTCTAATGTGTTGATCAGTGTTGCAGTTTGCTCCGAATACTTTGTGGTCGACAAGATTGGGGTTTGATGTCGAGAGATTCGTAGAAGTCTCTACAACAATGATCAATGAGGAAGATGTTGTGACGGCTAGTCGAACATGGTCAGGTACGGCCGAGCGCTAATAAGATTAAGCCTACACCGCTACAGTCTGTAACTTATCGGCAGATCTTACGGCAAGGCAATTCAAGCGGCCGCCGAACATATGGTCCTTTGGTGCTGTAAATGAACGTCTGGGGCTTGGTCGGCTTTCGTAGATTTTGCGCAGTTGCCTCCTGCATATTCCCTTTTAAATATGTGATGGTATCAGTCTCTACACATAGTTACCGTTTTTTTTGCAATGTTTTCAAATGTCATACAGTTGCCGTTTCTTAAGAGAATATGTGATGAATTTTGGAAGCTCGGAATTCCATGGTTCGCAATACATTTATCTCGATTTCTTTTAATTTTGCAAAGCAGTGCGACGATTCGCTAGCGCTAGTACGGCGCGACGGCTCGCTGGCGCGAATGTGGCATGGACGCAGCAGAACTGAAAGCTGAAGTACGTTTGCCTGGAGGTAGCCATATCGGCGCGTTCCAGACTTAAATGAAGTCTGGGATGGTCGACCGTTGTAATATTTAACAAGAGTTAATATCTGTTAGCAGGTGGTGATAACCGATAGACCGTATGCTGTTCACTGTCAACCGCACGAGGACGTGCGACAGTCAGAGGTAGCAGTGTCTGTGCATCTAGAAAATACTAGAGACGTTGCAACACTCTAGCGAAGTAATTATTCTAGTGCAGGAAAAGAAAATGAAGTTGCAGAGAGGCTGGTCTGTGCTGCACTGGGATATATGTCGTGTTGCTGTTGGTTTACATACTTGGGTGTTATCGTGTCACTACGTCTGTCACGATACACTTTTGTGTGATTGTGACGGGGACATGTTTGCGGTATGATTGGTCTGTAACTGTTCTATACTGAATTGAAAAAAAAGAGAGAGTAAGAAAAAAAATCTGGTTCTTACTATCATTGCAGGGCGTTTGCCGGTCCAATGATAAAGCTACAGGGAATAGTGATTCCGGACTAGCATAAAAAAAAGAGATTAAGAAAATAGAATAGTTCTTACAATCATTGCAGGGCTTTGTACCGTTCCAGTGATATAGCTATAGAGAATAGTGATTCCGGACTAGCGAAAACAGTACTTGAAAAAAACAGAAAAAATGAAAAAGCTACAGACTAATCATTCCGATCTAGCATAAAGATGATAAAAGTTTTGTAGGGCTTACTGCCGGAACAAAACTGATTATCACCCTAGTCTGAAGGGTCAGTATAGACCGGACCAGACGCTGTTTTGTTAGGATAATCGAACGATGTTTTACAGATTACAGTTGTTACAGATAACTAAAATTGTGATGGAGCGCGTGCGAGGAAGCACGCATGTCAGTATGGCCGTGACGGCACCTGCACCGTTGTAGATGCGGTGGCGTCGGTCTAGCTAGACAGAATTCTTGTAAACGACACGTGTACCGCACACCTGCGGCATTACACCTGCGTTGCCGCCCGTCCTGCTTGTATAAAACGGACTGAGCGGCCGCCGTTAAGACAGTCTTGGCTCTGACGTGGAACGGTGCGCTTGTCGTATTCCGTTAAGAGTTTATCCTCGACTAGTTGGATAATTAATTCGTGTAAACGAATTAATTATTATTCCTAACTACAAAATCAGTCTCTGTACTATACCCACTATACTTCCTACATACATATAAAAAATCAAAATAGACCCTACAACTAAAACACTTAAAACAACTATTGACTAAATAAAGAAATACTCAATAAAATTAAATCTCGACACGAATTCGATATTACTATCTTGTGCCAAACCACCGAGGTTGTATAGGTTAGCGAAAACACAAAAAACAGAAACTTCACTACGTCTCATAGTGAGTGAGATATAAGTTGGCTCAACACTTGTCAATAATACTGTCACCACTGAGAGGACACACCAGAGCACACACAAAGGATTCATACAATTTTGTTAGTGAGATGAAAGACCTACATCTCGCTGATAATAGAACTATGGTCAGTTTTGATGTTCAGTCACTATTCACATGCTTACCTATTGAAGACTGCATCTCAATGTAACTAGGAAGCAAAAAGATAACAACACGCATACAGAATATCTATTGTAGAAGGAAGAATTCCACAAGCAAGTAGACACTGTGGCGATGCACTCACCTGTATCTCCCGTAAACGCCGACATATTCATAAAGGACTTTGAGGAGAAAGCCCTTCTTACTACTCCTGTAAATAAAAAATTCAACAAGAGGTACAAAGACAACACTATAACACTGTGTCTCAATCTCAATCACAACACCTTAAACTCTACAATACAATTCATAATGGAGTTGGAAGCAAATAATTCTTTAGCTTTTCTAGATGTTTTAATCATCCGAAATCCTGATAACACTATTGGTCATACTGTGTACAGAAAAAATACCCATACCAACCGATATTTAAATGGTGAATCTCACCATCATCCTTCACAGTTAGCTACCGTGGGAAAATCTTTGTTTCAGAGAGCACGAGGGATCTGTGACAGAAAACATCTGGCCGGCCATGGTCGAACGTGTGCCTACTGTACTACCATAACTCAGAAGATTCACAAAAAAATGGCTACATCTTGAAGCTTCTATTAAAACATACCTCTAGCTGTCGAAGAAGAGCCTGCCATCCGTTAAGTGTCATATCCCTCTACAATATGCAGGAGTGTATAAGCTTGATTGTGAATGTAATCTCTCTTACATAGTATAAACAAAAAGATCTATAATACCACGCGTAAAATAACTTTACTTTAACTTATTTACTATAGGTGTTACAGATTGTCCCCTGTTGAGGGCATGTATGGGGAAGGAAAAAACGGCGGCCCACGTGCTACTGAAATGTCCGCAGGTCGCTACATATAGGGCCAAACATCTCGGCATGCCGGGATTACTCCCCGAAGTTGCATGCAACATTAATGGACTGTTGAACTTCTTCGAGGAGATCTCGTGGTTCGAATAATTACACTAAGCCCGTCGTTAACTAAACTAAACTAAACTAAACTTACGCACTCGCACACGCACAAACACACACATGCACATACACACACACACACACACACACACACACACACACACAATACACAATAAATAAATAACAAAACCAGATGGAAGCCCTCGGCAGGGAAGACCAAACGGCCGAGGCTTAGTGGGATAGCGAAAGAAACCGGCGGACGATGCGGCGGTATCGAGGAACATCGCCTTCTGCATTTGAGCCTGGAGCGGTCCGTCACAGAGTCCCAGTCGCCTCAGGTCACCAGACAGGCTGAATATATAAGGAACGGTAATGTCGACCAAAAATATCCTTGAATGTGCACGGTCCATCAGCACAATATCAGGCTTATCCGCAAGAATAGTCCTGTCTGTAATGATGGCCCGGTCCCAGTAGAGCCTGGCGCGGTCATTTTCGAGCACGGATTCCGGAATGTACTTATAATAAGGAAATTTCTGATACACGAGACCGTATTTCACAGCGAGCTCCTGGTGTAGAATCCTGGCTTCTAGGTTGTGCCTGTGCAGGTACTCAGAGTTAGAAAGCACCGAACAACCGAAGATGACATGCCTAAGTGATTCACCGGGATGGCGACAAGCTCGGCAGATGTTGACGGTGCCATCCCTTGGGATGTATCTCCGATAATTGTTGATCTTAATAACCTGATCCTTTATTGCATAGACAAAACCCTCGGATTCCCCGAAGAGGTCACCAAAACGTAGCCAGTGGAAGGAGGCAACTGTGTCTACGAAAGTCAAGACTCATGAAGAGCTTTGTAGAACCTCCTATGGAGCTCCTAGTCCTTCCATGCGGTCTTCCGGTTGGAAATGCACTGTACTGCTGGGTTATTGCTCGTTGGCTAAGGATAGAGGGGTTAGCCCTATATCACACGAAATGATGTACCTGTAGAATGAATCATCCGATTTCGCCAAGAAGTAATTACGAAGACTGCACACTTCGAGATTATGCATGGTGAGAGCGCTCAAAAAGCCGCGTCCACCATGTTTCCGCAGCAAGTACAGCCTCATTACTAACGATGTCGGATGATGCATCCTGTGGGACGTCATAACAGTGCGGACTTTTCTATCCAGAGCGTTCAGTTCGGTCTGAGTCCACCTGAGTATGCCGAAGGTATACATGAGAACAGGCATGATCCAACCGTTATATGCGTGTGTCTTATTAACGTCCGACAAAAGACTGTTGGGCACTTTTGTCAAGCGTGCGTAAAACACATCGCAAACTGACTGTTTTATGTCCGCCTCATCGATACCTATGTTTTGTGACATACCCAGGTATCTGTATATTTCAGCCTCGCAAAGTTTCCCTATGTTGATTTGCATAGATAAGTCTATGCCCTCAGAGCTAGCAACCCCACCCCTTTAGACATGGAGGACCGCACACTTATCTGTACCCAGCTCCATTCTAATAGATTTGCTAAAATTACAAGTGATTTTTAGCAATTAAATAAGTTGATAGTGACTGCAGGCTTGAGATCATCCATATAGAAAAGGTGGTTCACTTTTGTACCTCCTTTTCGAATCTGAAATCCCCTCCCGGAACCCTCCAGTAAGGTACTGAGATTGTTCAGAGAGAAGCAGAACCAGAATGGACTCAAACAATCACCCTGGAATATACCGCTTCATATCCTTATGTGGTTCTCCGCAGCCGTCATTCGCTCACCTAGATGACAAAGGATCTACTCCGCTGCCCCATACATTGCCCAATGAAGTCTCGAACTGTACAGTCAACCTTGTACAGCTCGAGGACCCTCTTCATCCATATATGAGGCACCGAGTCGAATGGCTTTTTGTAGTCTATCCAGGCAGTGGATAGGTTCCGACGGTTGCGTTTAAACACATTGCCAATGACCGCGTCAATGAGGAGTGGTTTCTTGGTTCTATGCGCGCAAAATCACCTGATTTGAGCTCAGGTGACAAGTGATCCTCGCACTCAAAATGGATGTTAGTGCCTTGTATATGGTAGGTAGACACGTTATGGGGCGGTAGTTCCTTGGGTCTGTGGTATTTTGGCTTTTAGGAACCAAATGAGTGATCGCAGTAGTGAAGAGGCTCGAAAGCGACTTCTGGTCGAGAGCCTCTTGAAACTGTCTTGCTGTGGTTTAAGGGCTTTAGACACATGCCACGCCAGAATGCGACAGTGTCGGCCTAATTCGGTGCTGGGCTCGTTACACGTACCATTGTCTGCTCCAATGATTTATAGAACCTCTTCTGAGCACTGCAAGAGACGATTCTGGTCGAAACATGTCGACCTCTCGGTATATCGCCGAATCCGCTTCCCCCAAGCAGCGGTTCCCTGCATCAGGTCGTCTATGCGCTCCGTCAGTTTTTGCATTATATCCGGCTGAGACAAACTGATATTTGTCCCAGCAAACACTATCCTGACGATACACACAATTTTAGGCCTATTATTACCTGACCTAAAGCTTACCAGTATGCCGTTGAGGACCCTTGCCTTTGCGATACGGTCCACAATCCTTCTTCTCCAGGCTGGAATAGAGCTACTTTGCCCAGTAGAATGTCTAGACGTGGGATGTTTGGCACTAATAATGCGGTAAACTGCCAAAGCGGCGCCAAAGAGTATTGACTCCGTATCGCAAAGGTCCCGGCTGGTTTTCAAGTACAGATTTACTTCCTAGTTGTATATCATTTCTAAAAACAATGCTTCCATACGTTTTAGTGTTTCTTTTAATGCAATCAACATATTAAGTAGACTAAAACCTCTTACTGTAAAACGAATTTGCCAGTTTAATTGCGATTGTAGCGGTGAGTGTTTAAATAGACGGTGTCTTAATTAATTCAATTAAAACTAATTAGCCTTGAAAACGAAACACAGAAACATTTTCTTAGTCGACATTTAATCAACTGCTTTTGAACATTATAAATGTAGTAATCATGAAACTTTACTGAAAATACTTTAGTACAATAATATTTTATTTATAGGGGGCATAATAATTATTTTATTATGCTTCATTATAGGAAAGAGCATGCATCTTACAAAATATCAGCGCAAATACCAGGTGTTTTGTAAAGTGAGCGTAGAGAACCGGAGAATCTTTTAATTGGAAACTAGGCATTCCATAATAGTCCTCAGGGGTGACATCGCATGCGCATTTGGATACTACTACTTACTATCAGGTGGACTGTGTAGTCATGTCACCCTTAAACTATATAATAAATGCTTATAATAATTAAAAACACAGATGTTTATTATTATTATCATATCACCTTTCAATATTCCGGTAGGTTACTCCAAATAGCGCTCACCGGTACTCACATGCTCCATTAGCTGTCAATATTTCGACTCAATGTCAATTCACCTTACTGATTTCTTTTCTTTAAAAACCCCCACGGTAGGAGGCAATTCGCCTGTATCGTACATAAATTGTTAAAGAGCAATAATCTTGACCCTGAAAATAGACTTTTTCATAGCTCATTGAGTGAATTAGTGCTCCAATTTACATTCAGTAGTGATTACAAAACTTGGCTTCGAACCCAGGACCTGCTACGTTGTAGGTACTTACTCTAACTACTTGGTGAAATTCAAAATTAAAGGTTTTTTTTAAAATATTTTTTACTTAATTAAAATTACTGTATTAGTTAAAACGATGGCACAACTGTGGCGAGGTTGTGGCTAGGAGCGACAGAGACAAACTGAACCAAGAGACATGCAGCAGCATCATTCTAATAACAAAAGAAAACTGTGGTTGCAACTGTCGTTCCTAGTGTGGTGGTGCTGGGGGTGGTAGAATTGGATTGGCGGTGACGGGTATAGTGCACGTATTGGAGGAAGGGCGTGAGGTCCCTTTAAAACTGGGCAGGATGCATCATTTTCTTTCTTTACGCGGAATTAAGCAAATTAGGTTATAACAACCTCATTATAATGGATTTCCGCAAAGTAACGCCCGATTATCTTAAAAATGTTGAAGATTATGTAAATACATAATCGTTTATTGATCTAAATAAATATTTAGATCAATAAACGGAAAAGACCTCAAATAATAACGAGGTCCCTGTAAATCGAATGTGAAAAGGGGACCAAGATTTGCACAAATGATTTTCGGGGTTATCGACTTTGCCGATAAAGAGTTGAGATTTGAATGAGTGCCAAGTTCCATAGCAGTTCCTTAAATCTTTCCTGTACGAATATTCAATGTTCTTCAATTGATTTTAAAGAGAATGAATTACGTTATTATATTAATAAACTTGTAATTTAGCAAGTTTTGTTTTGTGGTACAAGATAAAATCTATTATTTCTCCGACTAAATAAGCTTTTTTATATAAAGAATAATGTTGACGATCACATTTTCAACCTGCAATCTATTATCGATTAAGATTCAACATAGAGATTCGTCATCACACCAGAGAACTCAGAGGGAATGCTCTGTTACTAGTAAAATGTGTCCCCAGTTCTCTACACGCACCATACCAAAAATTATTCTATATAATAAAATTCTATATATTAAATACTAGAAATATTTTCACGCTCATATTTTGTGAGAGCGTGGTACAGCTGCAATCGAGCTAACCTATTCGTGCTGCAGCTCATATTGCTAGCATACCTGCAGCTTGAGCTCTACAACGTAAAAGCTACCTTGACAAAATGTCAATCGAGACAACATATATTGAAAATAGTCATCTCTCACGTAATTCCTTCCATTACTTCGTAAGTGAATTCAAGACTGTTATATTATGATGTAGGCATACTCCATCACTCCAACTCATCCTATTTAAGTGTTGCAAAATATGACGTCGATGAATGTTTAGAAAATCTCGTACATCATCATCATCATCATCATTTCAGCCCTTCACAAGTCCACTGCTGAACATAGGCCTCCCCCAAAGAATGCCACAAAGCACGGTCCTGAGCCACCTGCATCCATCGACTTCCTGCATATCTTACCAGGTCGTCACTCCATCTAGTGGGGGGACGCCCTACACTTAGCCAAAATAACAATAAAAAAACTGCGGTTGCCAACCCGCTCGCCAAGCGTGGCAACTATGGCAATATACCCCCCATGAGCAATGACAATAATCTCGTACAATTTAAACCAAATATAAAATAACTAGACTAATACAATAGGGAAAGCAACGTGGGACATCTAGTACAGCGTGGGACATCTAGACCGCAAAACTACCTGCAGAACGAACGGCAAAATATCCCATTTATGTGAAAGTTCCATGAGCTGTTGAAGGTAAAACATACAGATTTGCACTGTGCGCTATATGATGTTTATTTTTGGAAATTAATTTTATTCTTATTTCAGATTAACTGTCAATATTAATTTAAAGTCACTAAGTAGCTGCAATATATTTTAATGTGTGAAAAATCACTTAAGAAACTATGCTTATACGGTTTAAAGCGGATTGACGTAAAAAGTAAAAGTCACTTTGTTCACGTATTAGTTTGTATTTGATTGATACGAAAGGATTGTAACTAATTAAAAATTAAAAATACAGCCGACTTCAATATAAGTTATTAAGAATAAATTAAAAAACTATTGGTCTGCCCTTGATCAAATCATATGGGACCACGCGAGAAGTACCAGCTTTAAAATAAAAAAAGAATCATCGAAATCGGTTCACTCAGTAAAAAGTTATGAGGTAACATATACAAAAAAAAATTCAGTCGAATTGAGTACCGTCTCCTTTTTGGAAGTCGGTAGAAAATACAAAACTTGGAGGTTAAATCGTCTTCCAATCGATTACTTCCATGTTTATAACGGAAGCAAACTACGGTCCGGGGGACAGAGCGAATTCAATTTGAACATTCCTTCTTATCGCTAAGTTAATTGATTTAATACACAAAGAGATTTATGAGCTCTTAGAGAAGGCTTTTAAATTTAAAAAAAATATATAAATAAATTTAAGCAGCCTTGCAAGGATTAGACAGTTACTTAAGACACTTTTAATGACATCTAAAAATATTTTTCAAGGTGGTATAGTATTCACCGTAAATTCCATCCTTTGAATTCGCATTTCCAGTGGAAAAATGAATTCAAAGGATCTACCGACTCCAAAAAGGGGACGGTACTCAATTTGACTCTATGTTTTTTTATGTGTGCTACCTCATAACTTTTTCTCTGATTTCGATGATTCCTTTTTTATTAGAAAGCTGGTGCTTTGGTGGTTAAATATAAATTTGATCAAGGTATGACTAAAAGTGTTGAGTTATTCTTAATAATTTATATTGAAGTCGGTTGAACAAAATTTTTAATTTTTAATTATCTATAGTAGAATTTTACGACACTCACTACACGCAATAACTTAATGAGTAGTTTTAAGTCGCCATACCACGGTGATTTAGATAAATTTACCAAATTATATCAGACTATTAGATATTTGCCACCTCTCCAGCATCTTAAAAACGGTAAGTTCCCGGGCCAGGATGGAATTACAGCGGAGCTTCTGAAAGCGGGTGGAAAACCGGTACTTGAAGTCCTTCAGAAGCTTTTTAATTCCGTCCTCCATGGTGTCACTACTCCGGAGACGTGGAGCAGAAGTGCGCTGGTCATGTCCTTTAAGAAAGAGGAGCATCTCTTGAAGAACTATAAACCGATTTCCCTTATGAGTCGCGTCTACTTGCTGTTTTTGAGAGTCCATTACGAATCGTCTCGCGCGCAGACTGACGACTTTCAGCCTCCCGAACAAGCCGGTTTCCGAAAAGGCTTTAGCACCATAGACCACATACATACCCTTCGGCAAATTGTACAGAAGACCGAAGAGTACAATCTGCCACATTGTCTTGTATATGTGGACTATGAAAAAGCCTTTGGTTCTGTCGGTATATTGAAGTGCTGAAATGTTTGTACAGTAGAACTACGATGGCTATCCGAGTACAGGACCAGAGTACGAAACCTATCCAATTGCAGAGAGGTGTAAGACAGGGTGATGTTATATCCCCGAAACTCTTCACCGCTGCATTGGAAGACGTTTTCAAGCTTCTGGACTGGAAAGGATACGGTATTAACACCAATGGCGAGTACATCACTCATCTTCGATTTGCCACGATATAGTCCTTATGGCAAAATCGCTGGAGGACCTAAGTACCATGCTCAATGACCTCAATAGTGTCTCCCAACGGATAGGTCTTAAGATGAACATGGACAAAACAAAAATCTAGTATAACGTCTATGTCACACCTATGCCGGTAGTTGTTAGAAGCACTAAGCTCGAATTTGTTGACGAATATACCTGGGACAAATATTTCGACTAGGTAAGTCCAACTTCGACCGAGAGGTCAATCGATGGATTCAACTCGGCTGAGCTGCTTTCGGGAGATTATGACACATCTCGTCAGGCATGCACTAAAACCTCAAAACTAGATTGTACAACCAGTGCGTGTTGCCAGTGATGACCTATGGCTCTGAGACGTGGTCCTTCACTGCTGGCCGTATGAGGAAGCTCAAAGTCGTTAAGCGAGCTATGAAGAGAGCTATGCTCGGGGTTTCTTTGCGCCATAGACTTAAAAACGAGATTATCCGCAGTAGAACTAGAGTAACCAACATAACCCAAAGGATTAATAATCTGAAGTGATAATGTGCCGGCCGTATATAGCTCGAAGAACCGACAACCGATGGGGAAGAAATGTTGTCGAGTGGCAGCCTCGTGTCGACAGGCGAAGTGTGAAGCGTCCCCCACTAGATGGAGTGACGACCTGGTAAGACATACAATAAGTCAATGGATGCAGGTGGCTCGGGAACGTGCTTTGTGGCATTCCTTGGGCGAGGGCTAAGTTCAACAGAGGACTTGCGAAGGACTGTTATGATGAATGATGATTAGATATTTGTAGAATTTATTTAATTGTATTCAGTTCGCACTTGTCAGTATTACTAATACAGACTATATCGGAAATTATTATGGGGTATTTAGTATTCTCTTCTGGTTAAGCTTTATATAAATATGTTTTTATAGCCTAACATAAAACATATATGAAATTAAAAAACGATAAATAATGTATAATAAATTATATGTTGAATATAATACCATATATTAAATAAAGCAAAGTAAATAAATCCCAACTAGATGGAAACTGTAGGCAGGGAAAACCAAACGGCCAAGAGCTATGGGGAAAGGAAAAGAAACCGGCGGACAAGACGGTCGGATTCGAGGAACACTGTCGTCCGATTTTGAGCCCGGATCTGTCGGTCAGGAATCCATATTTTATTCGCTAATCTTAGCTTATCATAGTATAATAATAATAATAATAAATTTATTTTTAAAGATAACGCTGTATTGCAGAAATTTCAGTGTTAAACATATATGTATAAGTATTAAAAATAATTTCTAAATTTAATTATTTAAGATCCCCGGCAGCTTATACTTTTATAAGATATTTTTAGTTATTTATTTATTTATTTAACAACATATCTAAGTATAAAAACACAGGTAACTGCGGGTCCTAAACTAAGCGCAGCTTGTATCTCAGGACCCTGGCATGCAATATTACAAAATGTTTATTACGATATATTAGAATGTTTTTAAAATCATTAACTTGCATTCAGAAACGAAAGTATTTTTATGATATCGTATAATCGAGTAATTTGAGTAATAGGTTTTCCAATTAATGGGTACAGTTCTGCCGTTAGTGTAAGCCTTTTCACCGCTTTGGAATGCAACTAAGCGGAATTAATTCTTTATTTGTAAAGAGTCCACTTTGAATACCAATCTCTACAATAAATTTATCATTATTCCTCCGAGCAATTTTCTTCTTTGGTGAATATTTAAATCATTCAAATACCTACAGACTTCTTGATAAATAATGCTCAAAAATACTAAACTATTTTTACGTGTTTTGATGGTTGAGTAATCCATGATCACTAAGCAGAAGTTTGTGTTAAGATGGAATTCGACAAACACCGATTACGACTACGAATTTAAATCTCGATTTAAGTCGAGTAACGCTACGCCTAACAGAGCGAATGATGAAGGACGATGTAAAAGTTTATGTCAATCATGTTGTATTACCATTGGAATTAGCTAGCTAGTCTGTATACATCAAATAATTTATTACAACTACAAATAATAAATTAAGAACCAACTGACACTGCACTCCACTTAAGTTCTTTTTGTTTAGGGAAAAATGGACAAAAAATGTTACTGAATGGTACCCGAGAGATGGAAAAAAACGTAAAGGACGTCAGAAATTAAGATGGCAGAATGACATGAAGCAAATAGCCACAACAACGTGGCAAAGAAAAGCTGCAAATAAGGAAATATGGAAAACCCTAGGGGTGGACTATGACAAAGGGCAAGCTGATAATAATGTTACCGATGTCGAAGATTAAATTGAATTGTTATTATAAAAAAAAATGTTATTATAAAATATAATTTAGTATGTAAAGTAATTTATAAGATTTTGCAATTATAATAATTCTCCAAATGTTATTATGTATTATCAGAAATAAAGGCTATTTGAACTACGAGTACAATTTTCCCACTGTCGCTCTTGAAAGCGTACTGAAGAGAGTGACAAGTTTTAATTACCTGGGGCACTGAAACTATGTACTGAAAATATGTCAGATGATTCTGACATAGAGAGGGAACGCAGTGCTCTAGTTATGCGAGCGAATATGCTCGCCGTAGATTTGCACGGTGTAATACAGAAGTTAAACACACTCTCGTCAGAGCCTATTGTCAGTCTTTTTACACCTACAGTCTATGGGTTGAGTATACATAGAGAACGCTTGCAACCCTGCGCGTCTTATATAATAACGGCTTTAGGATGCTGATGGGGCTGCCTCGGTACTGCAGTGCTTCAGCAATGTTTACTGTAGCTCGCATAGACAGTTTCCCAGTTATCATGCGCAAACGGGTTGCCTCCGCATGCGCCGCGTCCGGGACAGCTCCAACAGCCTTCCGGCGGTGATAGTGAGTCGCTGTTGCTGTCCTATCTTGAAGCACTGGAACAGCGTCCATATCGGCTCGAGACCTGCTCTATTTTATATAAAGTAGATAGAGTAGGTAATACATGGAACTTTTTAATTTTATTTATTTACTAACTCTAGCTTATAAGTACTTTTTGTAATCACTAACCCACTCTGTGGAAAACAAATCTGAAAGAAAGAATAATAATAATAATAACGAAAAGTTTACTAATATCAGTAAAATTTAAATAAGTATTTTATAAGTTGGTCGACAATTACTTTTTAACTTGTTAAGCCTACTTAGCTGTGATAGTTTACCTTATAATTTCATTATATACACTACGTTTTTAATTAAAAAATATCGGTTCAGTTGGTAGAGGCGGGACACACAGCTCTAATAAAAGTACCACTTTACGACCCAAAGGACCCCTAAATCAAAAAAATGTTGTTCCATTCCCCCCAATATTTTTGCAAAACCTATCCAACGACACCCATTACGATTAAATAGACGGTTAAAATAATCGCCTGAATTGGAGGTAAGCAAAATAAAAATGTTTTTCAAGATTTTATATTACAATTTTGTAGGCATTATTAATATATACTAGCTGACCCAGCAGATGTTCTGCCTTTTCTGACGACCATTTGCTTTCCTAAAAAAACTCCTGTAATTAGCAATAAAAAAATTGAGGGTCACTTATCGGGATAAAAACTATCCCATCTCTCAAATTGGGCCAAACTACAGTGTGCAAAATTTCATTAAAATCAGTTCAGTACTTTAGGAGTTCATCGCAGACAAACTACGTGACACGTAATTTTTATATATAACGCCTGATTTTGTTGATTGTCGTACCAATACTGAACAGACCTATTAGGTCATTAGGAAAGTCATTCGTTTCAGTAGCCAGCTTCTTCCAAAGTACGTCGTATTTAACCGTATCAAAGGCCTTCGATAGGTCCAAAAAACAGGTTATAACATGTCTACTACGATTTGTGTAGTAACGTACGGTGTGTTTGAGACAATGTACAGCACTTTCTGTGGATAACTGCGATCTAAAACCAAATTGTGCATCACACAACACAAACTTATACGTATAATTTGGAACTGGTTTATATATTATGCTGCCTACGGTGCTATTGTGACCATACATCATCCATCAACAGTACTAGTAATAATAACTAAATGTAGGCTGAATGGACTGAGTTATTTCAGAACTTGTTTTTATGTTGCTTCTTTGGGACGATTAGTTTTTTTTATAGGAGAGGGGGCAAACGAGCATGCGGCTCACCTGATGGTAAGTGACTACCGTCGTTCATGAACAACTGCAACACCAGGGGAACCAGGGGAATTGTGCGTTGCCGGCCTTTTAAAAAGGAGTAGGTTCTTTTCTTGAAGGTCCCTAAGTCGTATCGTTCCGGAAAAATCGCTGATGGTAATCGATTCCACAAGGAAGTTGTGCGAGGAAGAAAACATCTTCTAAATCGCACAGTGGTGGACCGCCAATCATACAGATGGTGTGGATGGTATCGGGAGTTATGCCGCGATGTACGTTCGTGAAATTTGGCGGCTGGGATTAATCCGAACAATTCCTCAGAGCACTCCCCGTTATAAATGCGAAAGAAAATGCAAAGGGATGCAACATCTCTTCGCAGTGCTAATGAATCGAGCCGATCGGAAAGGACTCGGTCGTCGACGATTCGAACCGCTCTGCGCTGGATGCGGTCAAGTGGAAGGAGCTGGCACTGGGGACCCCTGCCCAGAGATGGGAACAGTATTCCATGTGAGGCGGAACCTGCGCCTTGTAAAGTTGCAGGCGGTGTGCCGGCATGAAATACTGTCCCGCTCTGCTGAAACTGCATGTCACTCGATATGTTGACTCCGAGGATTCCGATACTGGCTGAGGCAAGAATGGGAGTGCCTTGAAACTGAGGAGATAAGACAAAGGGGTTCTTTTTAGCGGTAAACGCGCAAACTTGTGTCTTCTGAGGATTAAACTGGACTAGATTTAGTCGCCCCCAATCCGAAACTTTGTTCAGTAAAGACTCGACTTCGGACACTAGTTTGTTCCGGTGCTCGGCGACGTTTTCCCGAGAAATATTGGCACGGCCGGTGTATAGAGCATCACCAGTGCTGTCATCCGCATAGCAATGAATGTTACCAGTTAGCAACATATCATTGATATGCAGAAGAAACAGCGTTGGTGATAGCACGCAGCCTTGTGGAACACCAGCGTTAATAGGCTTGTAGTCGGAGCATGCACCGTCTACAACGGCCTTGATGCTCCGATCTGCAAGGAAGCTGGTGATCCAATTGCACAATTTCTCGGGAAGGCCAACGCCTCCCCCTTGGACTCTACTGCCTCCTCCCATCTATGGGTCAGGTAGACCAGAAGATCACCAGCTGATCGCTCCCGACGAAAACCGTATTGGCGATCACTAATTAGCTGGTGATCCTCAAGGTACCGCATGAGCTGACAGTTAATAATGAATTCCATTATTTTGGAGAACAAGGAGGTGATGGCGATAGGCCTGTAGTTGGACGGGTCTAAGCGGTCGCCTTTTTTAGGGATCGGGTGGACAAAAGCTGTCTTCCATGAATTCGGGACTACGCCTTGGGAGTAGGAGTACCGGCAAAGACGCGTTAGGACCGGTGCCAACTCCGGAGCACACGTCCTCAGCACAATTGGGGGATTCCATCAGGCCCACTCGACTTCTGGATGTCCAGGGAGAGGAGGGCTTTGCGAACCAAGCGCTATGAGAACAGCACATCCGGCATGGAGCACTCACACCGCGGGATGGTCGGCGGTGTTTTCCCCCATCATCAAGAGTCGAGTTGGACGCAAAAAGGGAGCCTAAACGGTTGGCTTTGTTTTTTGCGGCTTGGGCCAGTGAGTCGTCCTCCCTGTGCAGAAATGGTAGTGATGGCTTACAGAAATTCCCCTTTGGAGAGCCTTGGAGAGAGACCAGAATGCACGGGTTACCGAAGGAAGGCGAACTAGTTTCTTGCCAATTCTGCCTATGTGCTCTGACTTTGCCTTGGCAATAACTCTTTTGAAGGACATGGAGGCGAAGTTATACTTCTTTTTATGTATGCTGGTGCTTACATCCCGTGTTTAGGCCCAAAAAAGGTAATTTGTACGACATCCAATCACGTTCGACT
Source organism: Parnassius mnemosyne (assembly GCA_963668995.1). Lineage (NCBI taxonomy): Eukaryota > Metazoa > Arthropoda > Insecta > Lepidoptera > Papilionidae > Parnassius > Parnassius mnemosyne. The sequence continues at coordinate 20,543,475 of CAVLGL010000093.1, read as the reverse complement.
TCGTTAATCGGCCGATGGTGCCAGGTGTCACGCGTGTGGCGGGGAGGGGGCAGCGGAAGGAAGCTGCCCAGCGTTTTGGCGCTGTCGGGCGAAAGGATAGTAGCTCGACGGCGGCTGGGCAGTTAACTGGTGTCTTTCGATGCCTGCCGTTGAGGTTTCGCGAAACCGGTTTTTTTTTGGATTAAGGTCTAGAATTTTGGAAATTGTGCGCTACGTAATTGTGTTTTGTGAAAACCGCCTCGTTTTAGGTTGTCTAGGGTTTATGTTCTTGATAAGAGGCTTGTATTGTGTTGACTGATTAAAGTAACTCCTTTGAATGTAATTAGGCCGTCGCGTTAAGTGCCCTTTTTTGTGTATTGACTATTTTTTTTTAGTTTTACGTGTCAACGAGGCGTATTTTGAATTCTTATCGCGGCGTAGTATTGAAAATCGAACGAAGGAATTTAGTTGTGTTTGTAACGCTGAACCGTGAGATTTACCAAGAGATCGCGTTAGTTCACTATTCGTCATTTGGTGATAAATGAATCCGGGACTGGCTTGGTTATGCCTGCTTGTTTGAAAATTCATACTAGGGACTATCTGTGCGTTTCGGTGGGCTCTCCACAGACGACGTTTATGTGGAATTTGTGGGTGCTCTCTGAACTGAAGCTTAGGAGGCCACGCTGGGCCGCTTCGTGTCGCGTCGCTGTTTGCAGACCTGATCCGGTCGGATTGCGGAACGAATCATAGGGGCACAGATAGGTGTTTGAAAGAGGTCGTCGGACTTCTGTCCAGTACAGGACTTGTTAAGGTGCTGCGATGCCCAGGAGGGGCATCCAGTGGAGGTTGACCCTCCGGCTTGCCCACATTGGGGCTGTCTTTTTGAGGCGGTGGCTAGGGTTGCAAGATCTGATGGGGTGCCTAAGGTGGCCTAGTTTTGGTTGAGGATTTGGTCTTGCAACGTGCCGTCGCGACCCTGTCCCGCTTGCCGGTTTGCTCGCGGACATAAATCCTTATGTCCGGGACGGGGGTTTGTTTAGGCCCAAAAAAGGTAATTTGTACGACGTCCAATCACGTTCAACTTCGTGAATCGGTCGATGGCGCCAGGTGTCACGCGTGTGGCGGGGAGGGGGCAGCGGAAGGGAGTTTCTCAGCGTTTTGGCGCTTTCGGGTGAGAGAATAGTAGCTCGACGGCAACTGTGGGCGTGACTTCGCTACGTAATTGTGTTTCGTGAAAACCGCCTCGTTTTAGGTTGTCTAGGGTTTAAGTTCTTGACAAAAGGCTTGTATTGTGTTGACTGATTAATGTAACCTCTTTGAATGTAATTGTGCCGTCGCGTTAAGTGCCTTTTTTTGTGTGTTGACTGTTTTGTTAGTTTTACGTGTCAACGAGGCGTATTTTGAATTCTTACCGCGGCGTAGTATTGGATATCGAACGAAGGATCGAGAGTTTTGGATATCCAAGAGATCGCGTTAGTTCACTATTCGTCATTTGGTGATAAATGAATCCGGAACATTGAATGTTGAACTTTGAACTACTGTCCGTTACTGTGTCGTGTGTCACGTGTTAGATTCTACGATAAATGTGGAATTAGGCGGTTTTAAGTTAGTTAAATGTACAATGAAGTTAATAGACTGAAATAGTGACATGAAGAAAGAAATGATCCAGCGGGGAAGCCTGCTGGAGAGATGCAGCATTGTGGGGCAGCCTGGAAATCGGCCGCTGCCGGTCACCTCAGCTGGGCCAGGTCTCAGACACATACAAATCACTATACACTACTTTCCATGCACGTTACACCCACCTACGGCCTGACTGAGCTTTGGGGCGGCCTTAGATTCGGATACAGGTACGTACTATATTTTTCTAGCCTTCTCCCTACAGTTTAATATGATAGGACATTCTTCCATATGGTTTTCGGGCCCGACCCGCGTCTGCCCGTTGAGCAGGCTGCTATGGGCCCCAGCCAAGGCGATCTTTGCAGGGGCAGCTCTGGGCCGTAACATTTTTGGTAGCAGGTAGCGTGTTTGGATTGGTTAAATTTGTGTCTACAATCACGCCCGGTCGTAATACGAAGTAATAAAATTCTTCTATCACTATGCCGTTTTGTGCCGACTCCCACGGGCGGGGGCACTCAACTGCGCCCCCTGTCACGGGTTTGTACCCCAAGGGGCGGGGGTTTGTCTCCCCCTCCCTCAGTATGTTCAGAGGGAATTCACTGCCACTCAGCGGTCAGCTAGACCCTTCTCACCCTCGTCAGCTGAGTGGCCGCGGCTTGGGGAACTACAGTTCCCCCTTTAATGCAGGCATCCCAGCTAGGTAGCTGCCGCCCTAGCTCCCACCACGGCCGCCTCCACTAATTCTTTGAGCCGTCAACAGCTCACTTGTCAAACTGTTCTATTATCGACGGCCTCAGTGAGGGTGTACAACCCGAGTTTCGATTGTTTAACGAGTCGCGCTTTATTGGTTCCGGGTTCATAACACGGTTGGCCTCCACTTAGTTCGTGGGAAGACTAGGGCTCCCCAGGAGCGTTGAATCGCGCTGTTAGGGATTATTAGATTTGTTTTTGGTGGAGCACTTAGTTATAAATTCTTTAAATTAAAAATAAAAATGATTGGGATTTCCGCGAAATGTTTTCATATTTGTGGCGGTTGTGATTAAGAAGGCGAATTTAGTGTGCTCTTTGAATACTTGTACATATGTTTCTGTAATTGTATTTGATCATTGTGTTTGTTTTGTTGAGAGGAAAATTGAAATTGAATGATGTGCTCTTTGAATGCTTGTGCGTATGTTTTTGTAATTGTATTTGATCATTGTGTTTGCTTGTTGAAAAGAGAATTGAAATTGCATAACCCTATTTGTGCCCAAAGGAATAACAGTCATTCTTCTCTTTGTTTTCACATTTTGTTTTGTTTGTTTCACTGTCGAAGATATTTGTTTGGAAAGAGAAGTAGGGCTGTCTTTTACGTTTATCGATTTGTTTAATTTGTCAGTTTGATCTATGCGCATCGGTAAATTAATTTGTGAATTAATTCAGTACTTCAACATTGATGCTTTTGAAATTTGGTTGAAATATGAGCATAGGACTACATGTTTGAAAGTGCTAGCTAGTTGTGAGATTATCAAATTGAAATCAGCTGCCGCACAATTGACTAAATGATTAAATGGTGGATGGCTTGGTGCCTACTTGTTTGAAAATTCATACTAGGGACTATCTGTGCGTTTCGTTTGGCTCTCCACAGACGCCGTTCAAGTGAAACTTGTGGCTGCTCTCTGCACTGAAGCTTAGGTGGCCACACTGGGCCGCTTCCTACCGCGGCGCTGTTTGCAGACCTGATTCGGTCGGATTGCGGAACGAATCTTAGGGGCACAGATAGGTGTTTGAAAGAGGTCGTCGGACTTCTGTCCAGTAACAGGACTTATTTAGGTGCTGCGATGTCCTGGAAAGGCATCCAGTGTAGGTTAGACCCTCCGGCTTGCCCACGTTGGGGCTGTATTTTTGAGGCGGTGGTTAGAGTTGCAAGATCTAAAGGGGTACCTAAGGTGGCCTAGTTTTGGTTGTAGATTTGGTCTTGCAACATGCCGTCGCGACCCTGTCCCGCTTGCCGGTTTGCTCGCGAACATAAGCCCTTATGTCCGGGACGGGGGTTTGTTTAGACCAAACAATTAACATTTGAAATTTGCATTCCACTCGTGTCCGCCCGCTGACTTTGTAAAGGTCACCCTTGCCCAACTCCCGTGTGCGTCGCTCGGCAGAGGGCGTGGGCGAGTGCCAAGTCGGTAGTAGCTCGCTGGCAGCGATGCGGTTAATCCGCGTATCTCGGTTATCGCTGCAGAAGTTTCGCTCGACCGGTATACGATCTCGATTGCTAGATTTAATGCGTGTGACTTCGCTACGAATTGGTGTTTTGTGAAAACCGCCTCGGATTACGTTGTCTAGGGTTAAAGTTCTTGACAAGAGGCTTGTATTGTGTTCGACTGATTAAAGTAACTTCTTTGAAAGTAATTGTGCAAATTATATAGTGATGGCGCGTTGAAGTGCATTTTATAATATCTAACTTGCTCGAGGACGTGGAATTTGACCGCGAATTATTTATCGAGGGCGTCTCCCGGTTGATTGTTTGGAAATCATCGTTTATTTATACCGTCGCGTTAAGAGCCTTTTGTGTGTTGATTTGGTAGCTAGTTTACGTGTCAGCTAGGTTAATTTTGAATTCTTATTGCGGCGTGGTGTTTAATATCGAACGAAGGAACTTAGTTGTGTTTGTAACGCTGAACCGCGTGACTCATGAAGAGATCGCGTTAGTTCCCTATTTGTAATTTGGTGAAAAGTGATTACGGGGCATTGAATGTTGAACTTTGAACTACTGTCCGTTACTGTGTCGGATATCACGTGTTCGATTCTACGATGAATGTGGAATTAGGCGAGTTTAAGTTACTTTAATGTACAATGAAGTTAATAGTCTGAAATAGTGACATGAAGAAAGAAATGGTCCAGCGGGGAAGCCTGCTGGAGAGATGCAGTATTGTGGGGCAGCCTGGAAATCAGCCGCTACCGGTCACCTCAGCTGGGCCAGGCCTCATACACATACACATCACTAAACGCTACTTTTCATGCACCTTACACCCACCTACGGCCTGACCGAGCCTTGGGGCGGTCTTAGATTCGGATACAGGTACGTACTATATTTTCCTAGCATTCTCCCTATAGTTTAGTATGATAGGACATTTTTCCATATGGCCATTAGGGCTCGAACCCGCGGCTGCCCGTTGAATCTTCCGCTCTTGGGTCCCGGGATATTCGACCTTTGCAGGGGCAGCTCTGGGCCGTAACATTTTTGGTAGCAGGGAGCATGTTTGGATTGGTTTAATTTGTGTCTACAATCACGCCCCGCCGTAATATTAATAATATTATATATAGTATAAAAATAGTACCAGAAATATTCATGCACCTAGTTGCCCAGACTAAGGTCTACCAGACAGTGGCCTATACAGCTGTTAGGTTCGACGAACAACTAAGTGTGGAGACCCAACTGGCCGTCATATATACGATACGTTCTATCCTACTACACTTTAATAGGAAGGCTAGTCAAAGAGTACTTACCTGTATCTGAGGCGACGACTGTCTCAAGTTTCGGTCAGGATGGAGGTGTGTATATGCATGTGTAGTGGTGTTTTTAGTGGTGTGGATTGTGGTTGACCTGACTGGACCGTTGAAGTCGACAGCTATCCGGACTTCGGCACTGCTCCAAATTGTGGTAATCTCCAGCGGCGTCACCCACGGTCAATTTCTTTCTTCTTCATTATGTCAGTCTATTAACTTTATCGTACAACTAACTAACTTCAAGACGCAACTAACTCCCGTTTATTATAAAGCGTAACACGCGGCATGACTCGTAGGTCAAAGTTCACCTTTGCTCACTCCGCAACAAATTGTTTCGAAAACCAAACGCGAACCTTTAATGCGCTTGACGCTACTGTACAATTAAACACTAACTTCTAATAATTAGACAACCTGGCAACTAATATTCTAGACTACACGCCTATTCTTCGCTGCATAAATTCGTTAACAAAATTCGGCGCCACGCGGCTCGAGTCCGTTCACAGTAAGCAATGCTCGCTCAACAACCGACCCTAGTCAAAGTACCTAGCCTTAACAAACTACGGTAAGTACCTACCCTTAACAAAACTACGGGCGTTGTCCGTCTTCTACCCGCCAACAACAAAAAAAATACTTATATGTAATTTTTATTACGTACTATTTTTATACTATATATTATATTATTAATATTACGGCAGTGGCGTGATTGGAAATCAGCCGCGCTCTTGCTACCAGAAGTCATCGGAAGACACCAATTAACAGGCATCGAAAGACACCAATTAACTGCCAAGCCGCCGTCGAGCTACTACTCTCTCGCCCGACAGCGCCAAAACGCTTGGAAGCTCCCTTCCGCTGCCCCCTCCCCGCCACAAGCGTGACACCTGGCACCATCGGCCGATTCACGAAGTCGAACGTGATAAGATGTCGTACAAATTACCTTTTTTGGGCCTAAACATCCCGAATCTACTTCACGCCGGTATTCTGTGAGGTCGTGGTACCAACCCGGCTCGAGCTGGCCCATACGTGCAACAACAAAAACTGCCGCGTAGCTCTACCACCGTTAAATTATACATTATATCTGAGCACAAACTTCGTGAAATTGTTTTTTTTTTGTTCTTTCAAGTTGGCTTTAACTTTTAATTTAAGATAATTTTTCTTTGTTTGATAATTGTTCAGTGAGCTTTTGATATGTTGTAACGAATTCTTAAATCCATAATAATTTCTTATTAACACATATCTTCAAATAAAACTGGTATCCTGTGCACTCTTGCCTTGAAAATGTGGGTAACATTGTAATCACATGGAAAGACAGATGCTGTCAACCACTGCAAACTCATTCCACTTTTTGCTGTACGCATGACATTCATAATATAAATAAAATAAGTACATATGTGATATACAGTATATAGAGTTTTATTTACACTATAATAAGAATTATGTTTCAAATGTGGTATTCAATTGCAATGAGCTATGATAATGATAATTATGTTGAATGATATGCGCTTCCTTTACCACGAATGCGGCTTAAATAAATTATGCTCAAAATTTTTTTTTTTTTAAAAACGTTACCCCCACACTAGGATTTTCTCCTGTGTCGTGGAGGCAGTTTACAAACATAAATTGCACAAGGACAAACATCCAGACCCGGAACGTTTATTTGTAGGCCATACAAATACTTGTTCCGTGCGGGATTCGAACCCGCGGCCCCCAGCGCAGCAACTGATTGCTAAGCCACTGCGCCACGGAACCGTCAAATTCAGACATACACAATCAGTTACTGAGTAGGCGTATTTCGTTCCAATGATTGTACATTTAATTCAACTAGTTTACATATGTAGGGCGAGTTTTTTCTGCTTCAGCTAATTACAAAGTAATCGACATAGCCCAACCGATCAGTTAGCTATAGTGGCAATTGCCTGGATATAAAGCTGGAACAAACGACAACCTATTCAAAAGAAAGGTCTTGATTAACAGCCTTTACCGGCAATCACAGTGTTAGACTGCTCCCCAGTAGATGGAGTTACGACCATATTAGAAATGATGATGATGAAGTAATTTTTAGAATGTTTTTAAAGTTTAAACTAGAATTCACATTGGAAAGCGTCTTTATGATTTTATTATATTGACCTGTTATATTTTATGAAAATCAATAAGGTTGTACGAGAACTAATCACAACTTTAAAAGTTAAAATGTCCGTTTCTTATACCTGGTATAATTTTCATACAAAAGACTTTCCTTATAGCAGTAAGTTCTTACAAAGTTTTAATACTACTGTCGGACTAGTCAAGTGTAAACAAAATTTGTTGGGAGTTTGCCAAAGAAACGGAACAAAGAAAGAAAATTTTATAATATTCGATATTCTTGAGCATTTTCAGATTTATATTTAAATATTTTACCATTATTTTATGTAAATATTAAATTTATGAAATATTTCCCTCCTCCGCGCGTCTACTTCTAACATTTTTTTTGATTTATTTTTGTATAAATTATTTTTAAAAGGTCTCGGTTATTATATTGCCAGATAAATATTTATTAATCCATTATTATATCGACATCTTACATCTATTAGTGCAATGTAAAATGCTGCCACCACGCATTTGAGTAAATACTCGAAACTTGATACAAGCAGGTAATATTTTTTGTTTACTTGTTTTGGGCATTGTCTTCAATTATTACGTGTAACGTCATGAATAAGGGTATAATGTAGCAAGGACGAATAATTAGAATAATGAACATGACAATGTTGTATACTTACTCGGGCACAGCCGATAAAATGCGAAATAAATTCCTATGAGTGGTAGTTATCGGATTCTATATTTGGTGCTTTCCGACTATTACATGCTCACTATAATACATCTATCCTTAATTGTAAGCAATACCGTTTTACAATGTAATTATTAGAGATTAGGTAGAAGTTATTCCCGTGGTTCGAAAACATAGAAATCTGCCCAAGAGTTCCTAGAAGTCTATATGGTTTGGCACCACCCACTTACAGATAAGTATGGCGGCTGCAAATGAGTAGATATCTGTGTCCTTTTTTTATTCTTTTTAATGGCTGCAAATATCCAGGGACTACAGAAGCCATTTACTTATAGACATATTGCTTTTGGATACCGTTAGTTGTTAATGAAACAAGTTTGATCTTAATTCTAAACAATTTATAGGAGCAAGCTAATAAATATTGATGATATTTCGTGAGTGAAAGCAGGAAATTTTATTTTTATTTCATTGCGTGCGGTTCCTCTCCCGTCCCGTGTATAAGATACGACTGAGGTAAATTTCCTAAAAATATTGATGGATGCGATATATATCGGTATAACCATATTGTTTTTAAATCAGATGTAATAAAAAACAGCGACGGAATACAGTATCTAAGTTGTGAGATATTTAGGTACTGTGAGCGCCTACTTACCGTTCATGCAAATTCGGCATATTTTCCTAAGAATGGAAGGAACATTTGTCAAGAAGTGGACTGTGTGTGGATTCTATATAGAATTAGAATTTATCAATATTTTTAAAAGTATGGATGAACGACGACAAACCATATAGATATGGCGTAAATTTTCTAATTTAATAAAATGACGAATAATAAATATACTTTGATTTCGTCAGCAACTAATATACTAATATCAATAGAATTTAAAAAGTATTTGGTTATAAAACAGTTATGGTGGTGATTTACAAGTCTAGAAACAAAATAACATTAAATTTCAATATTATATTTACTGGCGTAACGAATACACAATATATTTATTAAAAAATACATACAATAATAAAAATCTAAGAAAAATAATTATCATCTACCTCCATCTTAAAGAATAGTGCGAAGTAATGCGGATCCCGTTCCTTCGCTGTCTTTCTAAGTTCGTTCGTCATGAGTATGAGTATGAAACGCAATGCTCTTTTATTAGTTCTTAGAATCGTTAATATAATCATCGTCTTTACTGCTCAACACACGTTTCTGCGGAACTTAGGCCTCTTTTCTTTGATAATATGGCCTCAAGGTACCAGAATATAACTAGTGGCTGAGACAAAGGCACCGCTGCTTTTGCGGGAACCAAACCAATCAATATTAATATAACAAAATTGATCATATAAATCGTAGAAAGCTTTTAAAAGATATCGAGTATACCGAGTATATATTTTGACGTGGTAGAGCCATGCTGCAGCTATATTACTGGTATAGTTGTAGCACGAATGGGTCGGCTCGACCGAGGAAGTACTACGCTCTCACAGAATAGCGTAAAATAGCAGCTTAATGCTGCTGTGTTTCGTATGGTCAGTGTAGGGAACCGGAGACCTTTATAACTGGAAAAGAGGCATTCCATCTTAGTCCTCACGGGTGACAACGCATTTGCATTTTGATTCGTAATCGAGGATAGATGCAGATGTCTATGGGCCGCAGCAACCACTTACCATCAGGTGGACTGTGTGCTCGTTTGTCACCGTTATCCTATAAAAAAATATAGTTATAGAGTCTTGGTGCAGACTGAGATCTTTGAATTTTTCGGCACTTTGTGTGGATAACTGCGGTCTAAATGCAAATTGTTCATCACACAGATTAAGGTATGCCTGTAACTTCCTCTCAAGGAGACCGTCCATCAATTTCGCTACAGTAGTAGCCAGTGTTTTATTTTTCAGTATTGGCAAAACAATCGTTTTCATAAAATCAGAAGGTAAGTACGAGTGTCCTATGCAAAAAATAAATAACATGGCACACGCACACTCACACGCACACGCACACGCACACGCATAGGCAGACATACACGCACACGCACACAAACAAACACACCCACTCACACTCACACTCACATACACTCACAAATACATACACTCACACACACTCATACACACACTCTCTCTCTCTCTCTCTCTCTCTCTCTCTCTCTTTCACACACAAACACACAACACAAAATTTTCATCATAATTACAGATTTGTTCTAAGTAAAATTTAGTTATTATTTATAAAACACTATTTGTTTAGGCCAAATATTAACATTTGAAACTTGCATTCAAGACGCTCGCTCGGCGCGTTCATTCGATGGTACCAGTCACTGCCTGGCACCTTTTCCCTCGCGCGTCTCTCCGCTCACCGTTCGGTTGCTCGACGTGCGGGCGAGGTAATCGTTCGCGGCCGCCGTGTCGGTTAGACGGTCTGAAATTTACACTCGGAATGTTAGGTCGCGTTAAGACCGCCTCTGATAGCGTTGACTTATTTCGTGCGTTTTACGTGACAACGAGGCTTGTCTTGAGTTTTGAGTGGTTAACTTAACTTCGATTGCCATTAATTTGCGTCGACGAGTTGCTTGTGTGGCATTTTTATATCGTACGAAGGATTTTTGCTTTGTCGGGTGGAACGCTAAAACTTTGTGACTCGAGAGGAGATCGCGTTCGTGTTCGATTATAATTTTGTGCTTAGTGAACATGTAGCATTGAACATTGACAGATCCTTCTGGTTGCCCGTCGAGTGAGCTACTACTAGCCCAGTCGACTTCTGTCGGGGCAACTGAGGGCCGTAACACTTTCTGGTAGCAGAACGTGGTGGATTGTTTCTCCAATAGCGCCCGGCCGTAATAAAAAAATTAATATTTTTTGTGTTTTGTTAGTGGATCGGTGATTAGAATTAGAACCACGCCCGTTAGGCTGCGCAAGCAGGAGTGTAGTTTAGGGTTAGGTACCTACGCGTCAGGTATTTCGGGTAGGTAGATTAAATTGCCGAAGGGTCGGTCGCCTGGGCGAGGCATCTTGCTGACCGATTGTAGTGTGTACTTGCCGTGTAGTGTAATTTGTATTTAATTTAATTTAATAGTAATTTGTAGTTACTAGTGATGCCATCGCACAACCTACCGGCGCTTCGCCTGTCTGCAGGCGGAGCTGCGCTGGGCCGCGAACGCCCATACCTTGATAGGGCGACGCGATCGGGTCCATAGTTTAGGGAAGCGGCTCGAGCAGGTCGTGGCCCGAAGGGCCGTAGTGGACAAGGCTTGCACAGAGCTTTTGGCCTCGGATGCGGAACAGGGAGTCCTAGACTCCTGCCTCGCGGACTACGAGCAATTCTTTTCGCTCACGGACGACTTGATCGAGGCGGGGGCCAAGTATGATAATGAAGTATGACGTGAAGCTCAGCTGAGTGGCCTGCCCGAGTCCCCTCGGAAGCAGCCCACTCAGCTGGAGCTGTTGGGATGACTCCCAACTCTGGACCTGCCAAGGTTCTCCGGGGTCCTCTCCAACTGGATGACCTTTCTTGGCCTTTTTGATAGCCTAGTGGACGCCCGGAGGGACTTGACACGAAGCCAGAAGATGGCGTACCTCCTGGCCTCACTGGAGGGGGAGGCCCTGGGCGTCGTCGGCCATTTGAAATTGTCGGACGACGCCTACCAGACTGCCTGGGACCTCCTCGCCGGAAGGTACGCCAACGTCCGGCGAATTGCGGTTGAATACGTTAGGCAGCTCCTAAACCTCCCGCTGTTTAGGGACCGGGCCAGACTACGTCCGAACATCGTAAATCCAGTCGTAGTGGCCTGTAATTCGTTGAGGCGGCTGGATTTACCGGTGGACGAACGGTCCTTCTTGTTGCTACACTTCGTGCTGTCCCGCCTGCCTCTCTATCTTCGTATCCATTTTGAGGAGAGTTACGGCGGGGACGGCGCCTCCTATATTCTGCCCTTCAGGGAACTGCTGCGGTTCTTGGAGTAGCAGTGCCGGCAAATTGAGAACGCAGAGGGCACCGTCGACGACTTACTAGTTGCCAACCGAGCCGTGCCCAGGGAGAGGCGGAATCCGCCGGGCAAGTCGGCGCCAACCCCCCTAAGGCCAAGCGGAGCTCCCGCGGGAGGGCGCCGCCCCCTACCATCTTATAGGGGCCTAGCGGCCAGGGAGGCGCCCCCCTGCTCCTATTGTCGAGCATCCGATCACCGGGTGACGCCGTGCCTGAAGTTATTGGGTAAGCCGGTTCCGGCGAGGCGAACTATCGCCAAGGAGCGCCGCTGGTGCTACTCGTACTTGGAAAGGCACCTCCAACGAGACTGCCCGCATCAGCGGCCCTGTCCGCACTGCCAGGGCAACCACCATGCCGTTTCGTGCCTGGGTGCGAACGGCGCTTCCTCTCGGGGCTCTGCCGGGCCCTCAACTCCCACGGGCGGGGGCGCTCAGCCACGCCCCTTGTCGGGCGACGCTCGGCGTCCGCCTGCCGGCCACCGTGCCCCAGGTGTAGAAGGAGGTCCTTCCCCCGACCAGTCGGGGGGTCGTTCCCGCCGGGGCGGGGGGGTCGACGCCCCCCCCCCCCGCGTATTGAGAGAAACTTCATGGCCACTCAGCGGTCAGCTAGACCCTTCTCACCCCCGTTAGCTGAGCGGCCGCGGCTGGAGTACCACCCTCCCCTCTTTGGTCGGTGTCGGTACTACCGTTCGGTGATTTCCAACCACGGGTCATTAAGATACCGCCAGAATGCCGCTTTCGGGACCCCCGGTTTGAGTACCGATCCGATGGAGGCAGCCCCAGCTAGGTAGCTGCCGCCCTAGCTCCCACCATGGCCGCCTCCACTGATCCTTTGAGCCGTCAACAGTCCACTTTTCAAACTGTTTTATTGCCAAAGACCTCAGTGAAGGTGTACAACCCGAGTGGCGACTGTTTAACGGTTCGCGCTCTATTGGATTCGGGTTCACAACGCTGTGTGGCCTCCACTTGGTTGGTGGGAAGACTAGGGTTCCTCTGGAGCTCTGAATCACGTCCAATGGTAGGTATCGGAGGTGCCGAGCCTCCTGCTCCTAGGCGACAAGCGGAGTTGGTGTTTGGCCCTGCCAGCGAACACCTTCACATTCTAGTTAAAGTAAATGTTCTTGATTACATTGTAGGTTTTCTCTCTAACGTCCGTATAAATGACAGCGCGGTTTGTTGTGCGTCGGGTTTGAGACCAGCAGACCCTTAATGGACCCAACCTGAGCCTATAGATTTGTTGCTGGGGGTCAACGCGCTGGGGTACATCTTGTGAGGCGAGATACGAGCCCTACAGCCCGATGGCTTGTCAGCCATGTCCACTGTATTTGGGCACAGCTTCTTTGGACTGGTTCTGTGGTCTCTACCTCTCCAGACGGCCGACCCGCTCTCTGTTGTGGGCGTGACCCTTTCGTAGGTCGCCCAGCGGTTCTGGGAAATTGAGGAGCCACCACACGCGCCTTGAGTCAACCCTCTGGACCGTGAGTGCGAGTTATTCTACCAGAACAATACCGGCCGTCGTGTCGACGGTCGTTTTGTCACTCGCTTTGTCACCCTTTCTTGACTCACGGCCCCGTTTGGGCCAGTCTCGTACCCTGGCCGAAAAGAGGTTGCTTTCCATGGAGCGCCGCATGCGGCGCGACCCAGCATTTCGCGACAAATATGTCGAGTTCATGCGCGAGTATCAAGAGCTGGGTCACATGTCACCGTCCAACTTCGACTGACGGTCACAGGAGCACTACTTCCTCCCTCACCATTCGGTCTTGAGGACCACTGGGAGTGAGATTCGGGTAGTTTTTGACGGCTCCGCCCCCTCGTCAAATGGTGTGTCCCTGAACTAGTGTCTCCACTCTGGTCCTAAATTAATCAAGGACATATCCGACATTTTGACCCACTTCCGTCGGCACCAAGTTGTTTTTGTAGCCGACATTCTGATGATCTTTCGACAATCAGTGGTCCATCGTGATGAGCGTCGATATCAGCTGAAATTCTGGCGCGAGACGCCCAGCGATCCGATACAGGTATTTGAGTTGAACACCACCACCTATGGACTCCGGTCCAGCCCGTATATCGCCATGCGAACCCTCCTCGAACTCGCTGAGAGAGAGATTGCACGGGCGCCTCCACCTGAACACATCCTGAAGTCCAGAGGTTATGAGTTGCGCAAATGGTTGTCGAACTCCCCTCATATTTTGAAGGATCTCCCAGGAGAGGATCAACAAGACCCTTATCTATTTCAGCACCCTGAAAATCCTAATTTGTTGACTGTGCTGGGCATTCAATATCAGCCTGTTCAGGATACTTTCACGTATCGCGTCAAACTTGATCCCCCTCCCAAAGCATGGACCAAGCGCTCCGTGCTGTCTACAGTAGCCCGCACCTTCGATCCTAGTGGATGGATCACACTGGTCATTTTTTTTGACTAAGTGCTTTCTTCAAAAGCTCTGGATATCCGGGTTGGGTTGGGACGAGCCTATTAGCGGTGCTCCCTTGCTAGAGTGGATCTCCGTTGTGTCCTCCCTTCCAGACATCAACCGGGTCTCCATGCCAAGGTGCTTCCTCCCTCCAGGGAAATGCAGGGCTACCCTACATGGATTTTGCGACGCCTGTGAGAAGAGTTATGCTGCTGTCGTATATTTGCGGACTGTGAGCTCTTCTGGCCATACTTCCGTCCATCTCGTACTTGCTAAAAGCAAGGTTGCTCCCATTAGGTCCCGCTTAACTATCCCTTAATTGGAACTGTCCGGAGCCGCTCTTCTCACGCGACTCCTCAACCACGTTCACTCGTCTTTGAAGTCTGTAATCGACATTACGGACGTCTACGCTTGGTCGAACAGTGAGATAGTACTTTGTTGGATCAGGGCTGCACCTCACAATCTTGAGGTCTTTGTGGCGAACCGCGTGTCTCAAATCCAGAATTCTGGGACGTCTCTAAACTGGAGACATGTCCCAGGGGAGTTAAATCCCGCAGACTGCGCTTCTCGCGGCTGTGAAGCACCCTCTTTGGTTGACCATCCGCTGTGGTGGGGTCCCAGTTGGTTGACTGAGTCTCAGTCATTCTGGCCCCAGAATAAATACTCCGAACCGATTGAATTGCCGGGCCTACGAGCCCGAGTAGGAGTGGGCAAGGATAAGCCCACTCGGGATTTCTCCCTGCTAGAACGGTACAGCTCTCTCGATAAGCTCTTAGGAGTGACTACTTGGTTGCGTCTATTTGTCTGCAATTCGAGAGACCCGTCCAACCGAATCTCTGATTCCGTTTTGTCCCCTAGCGAGCGTCTCGAAGCCTTGATGCATTGGACCCGTATGGTCCAAGCGGAGCATTTTGAGCCCGTGATTGAAACCTTGAAGTGGGGCTCCGTTGTCAAGGGTGCTCTGGCCCATCTGAACCTCTTCCTGGACGACGCTGGGATGCTGCGCGTTGGCGGACGTTTGAAAAATTCTCAACTGCCGTACGGGGCTCGACACCCGTTACTGCTCCCTAAGGACGGAGCCTTTGTTCAGTTGCTGGTAACTCAACACCATGTTAAGAATGCCCACGCGGGTTGTAACGCTCTTTCGGCTATTTTGCAGCGGAAGTTTTGGATTTTGGCTGGCCGACGCACCATTCGGAGCGTACTCTTTAAGTGCATACCTTGTTATAAACTGAAGGCCACCATATCGCAGCCTATGAGGGGCGAATTACCACCCGACCGTGTCAGAGCCATCCGACCATTCGCTGGAGTCGGAACAGACTTTGCTGGCCCCTTCCTCGTCAAGTCCTTCAACCTTCGTAACGCGCATTCACATTAGGCCTTTTTTTTTTTTTTTTTTTTTTTTTTTTTTTTTTTTTTTTTTTTTTTTTTTTTTGCGTATGGAAAATCATCAAATGACGCCTTTCGCTCTGGGTGGAGCGGAAGGGAGTGTCAGACTTTTACTGACTAAAAACCATCCGTGTTCCTTCAGTGCCCTTACGTTCCGGAGCCGCGGTATCTCTTTCGCACAGCCCGCAGCCCCGGCAGGCGTCGGCCCTTGCGGGCCCCTTCACGCTGCTGCGGGGGCCACGACGTAGCCCCCGACGCCCGGGGCGTCTCCCGCGGCGGCCGGGAAGGAAAGCTGCTGCTCTCTCCTTCTCCCGCTCCGCCACCTCCTTCGCTAGCATCACTGCTTCGCAGAAGGTGGTGACGGCATCCCATTCCGTCTCGCTCCGCACCATGGCTTCGACCAGGGCCGGACGCGAGAGGTCGCCGCCGCCTATCGCCGCTACGAGGACACGGCGGTGCTCCGCTCAGGCAGAGCACACCTCCACGGTGTGCTCCACCGTGTCCTCCGGTCGATCCTCGCAGTGGGAGCACCCGGGCGTTTCCTCCCGCCCGATTCGGTGCAGGAACCTCCCGAACACACCGTGTCCGGTGAGGACCTGCGTCAGGCGGAAGGTGAGGACGCCGTGGCGTCTCTCAAACCACTCCTCAAAGAGGGGTCTTATCGCCGCTATAGTGGCGTGCCCAGCACGGGGTTGCGACAGTCGCTCTCTCCATGTCGCCATGAGATCATGCCGGAAGTCTGTCCGCTGCACGACAACTTGCCGCGGCAGCGGGGTTATTCACAATAGGCCTATCTGTGCGTTTTCGTGTGCTTCGCCACTAAGGCTGTTGACTTAGAACTTGTAATGCCCTCAGCACTGAAGCCTTTGTGGCCACGGTGGGCCGCTTCGTATCGCGTCGCGGTTTGCCAGATCTGCCGGGCTATTCACAATCGTCTCGGAAAGCGAATTCGACTCGGATTCGATAACTTCTTGCACCGAAACCAATAAACGCTATTCACATTTAACGTTCGGATAAAGGTCACTTAGATACATCCTATAACGATTGTATCGTCATTTAGTTACATGCATTTACGAATTTTGTAGATAAATAGGCTTTTGTATTTTTTTAGAGTAACGCCTAAACAAAAACATAATGCAATATTTTGGTGTTAGACATTGATATCGAATATAAAAAATATATAATTTAACTATATAATAAATAACAAAAAAAACTGAGATATGTCTCGTTTCACAAAGCAGCATATATATATATTTGTGATAGAAAACTTATAAAAACACACCTTTCACAAAAATTCAGCTTTACGATTAAGTGCAAATATTGAGGTAATTATATGAAAATACGTCTTATAGATAATTGTAATTAATTTTTGTTACCTACCTTATAATTAAAAGGTTTTATTTATCTCTTCTAATCATCAATATTCGAAAAGTTTTCGCCAGCCTCAGAGCTCTCGTAAAGTTTCCGATGCAAACTGTCACAATTATCGAAAACAAACGTCAAAGAACGCCCCATAGAAAAAAACCCAGACCCGAAAGAAACGAGACATATCTCAGTTTTTTTGTTATTTATTATATAGTTAAATTATATATTTTTTATATTCGATATCAATGGATAACTCCAAAATATTGCATTATGTTTTTGTGCAGGCGTTACTCTAAAAAATTACAAAAGCCTATTTATCTACAAAATTCGTAAATGCATGTAACTAAATGACGATACAATAGTTATAGGATGTATCAAAGTGACCTTTATCCGAACGTTAAATGTTAATAGCGTTTATTGGTTTCGGTGCGAGAAGTTATCGAATCCGAGTCGATTTCGCTTTCCGAGTCGATTGTGAATAGCCCTGCTGATCCGGTCTGACTGCGGAACGAATTATAACGGCACGGATAGATATTTAAAAGAGGTTGTCGAATTTCTGTCCAGCAACAGACTTATTTAGGTACTGTGATGTCCAAGAAGGGCATCCAGTGGAAATTCGACCCTCCGGCCTGCCCACACTGGGGCGGTATTTTGATTGCGATGGTTAAGGTTGCAATAACGCATTGTCGTCGCGTTACTGGCGAAACTATTTTGACATTTGAGGAGCTTGCCACTGTATTCTGTAAAATTGAGGCGGTACTCAACTCTCGGCCCCTCTGTCCCCTCTCGTCCAATCCGAATGATTTGGAGGTTCTAACCCCGGGCCACTTCCTGATGATTCCTGATTCCGCTTAACGCCCTGCCCGAGTACCTCTTCAGGGAAATAAACTTTTCGCGGTTGAGTAGATTTGACCTGCTGCAACAAATGACTCAGAGTTTTTGGCACCGATGGTCTCTGGAGTACCTACATCTTTTGCAGCAGCCGGTTAAGTGGTCTGGCAAGACGGATCCTCCTCGGGTTGGAGACCTCGTGTTAGTTGAAGAACCCAACGCTTTGCCTTTGTATTGGCGCCGTGGGCGCATTGTTAAGTTGTCGTATGGATCTGATGGGGTGCCTAGGGTGGCCGAGGTTTTGGTTGGAGATTCGGTCTTGCAACGTGCCGTCACGACCCTATCCCGTTTGCCAATTTACTCGCGGACATAAGTCCTTATGCCTGGGACGGGGGTTTGTTTAGGCTAAATATTAACATTTGAAACTTGCATTCAAGACGCTCGCTCGGCGCGTTCATTCGATGGTACCAGTCACTGCCTGGCACCCTTTCCCGCGCGTGTCTCTCCGCTCACCGCTCGGTCGCTCGACGTGCGGGCGAGGTAATTGTTCGCGGCCGCCGTGTCGGATAGACGATCTGAAATTTACACCAAGAACGTTAGGTCGCGTTAGACCGCCTCTGATAGCCTTGACTTATTCCGTGAGTTTTACGTGACAACGAGGCTTGTTTTAAGTTTAGAGTGATTAACTTAACTTCGATTGCCATTAATTTGCGCCGACGAGTTGCTTGTGTGGCATTTTAATATCGTACGAAGGAGTTTTTGCTTTGTCGGGTGGAACGCTAAAACTTTGTGACCCGAGAGGAGATCGCGTTCGTGCTCGATTATAATTTTGTGCTAAGTGAACAGACAGACAGACAGTTCTTAAGTTGTGCAGTGTGTCACTTGTTTTAAGTTCGATTAACGTTGATTTAGTTAAATTTGAAGTTAATTAAATGTACAATAAAGTTGATAAACTAATATAGTGTAATAAAAGCAGTAAGTCTCAATTGGTGAACGCCCACTGGAGTGATAGCACATTGCGGAACAAAGCCGCGCATGTAGGTCTGCTGTCTGATTACATCGGTGACGTCAGGTTACATTTACACACTTTCGCACACCACTTACACACTTACATATTTACCACCTGACTGCGCCTTGTGGTCGACCCTACCTCCGGAACTCGGTAAGTTGTGTTTGCTTATTAGCCATTAGTTAATAATTATCCATAGGCCATTTGGGCCCGAACCTTCTGGTTGCCCGTCGAGTGAGCTACTGATGGGCCCTAGCCCAGTCGAATTCTGTCGGGGAAACTGAGGGCCGTAACACTATTAATAAATAATTTTGCAAACAAAATTAAAACATTAAATAAAAATGTACTAAGTGATATTTCAGAAAGAGTTACATTTAAGCACCGTGTCGCAGGCTTAATCTCGGTAAACTCATTTCTTTAAGTGCACTCCATTCGTAAGTGATTTAATGTGACTTTTTCGAAATATATTTACAGATGGGGTGAGAAATATTTTCCGTTGTTGTTTAACAAGTTATTAGCCATATGGGTAGATTAAAATAATTGATATATAATCAAAATCAGAAAATCTGGGGGTACAGCAGTGCCACCGCCAAGTCGAGCAAAAAAGCGGCACGGTCGTACCATCCTTTTCTCGAAGCAGTTTAGGCCATTTTCGACCCCCTATAACTTCGTTGTGGATAAACCTAGAACCCTGAATTTTTCGTAACCAAGCATACATTATATAAACACGGTATATTTAAAATTTTATTCAATTTGAAACAAGTAGTTTAAGAATTATAACTAGGCAAATTTCTTAATTTTGTCAATCACTCACTGACTGATCATCAAAACTTTAAGGTACTTCTAGCAGAAGTAGAAACTTCAAATTAAGAATTCAATTAGTGTTTAGTGTATAAATTAAGGGAAAAATATAATATTTTGTAATTTAGGTCCAGTTTTCTAGATAAAACAACTGCATAAATAACTTTATAATCCTATATATTTATATAGGATTACAAAGTTATTTATGCAGTTGTTGAATTATATTTGCATATAATATAATGGAATACTAGATGTAGATAGGTATCTAGATATAATTATATTCAAAGGTAACTTGTAGAATGTTCAACGGAATGAAAAAGCAAGAATGGGACATGTCTTATGAAGTTGTACCAAAATCCCGCAAAGTAATTAAATTGCCCAAAACTCCGTAGTTGGTATTCAAGAAATAGAAGGTACCGAGAAGGAAAAAAGTAGGACTTTCTACAAAAAGAAATGAGATGCCATTAAAAACATAACTTGTAAAAAAACCCAAGTCTCGCAAATCAGTTCTTCTACCGTAAAAAGTTGTGAGATCCATGTAATACCAATTCGGTTAATTTATTCAGTCCCTTCATAAAGGTCCTTCTATCTCAAGTTATTACGTAATTAGCTAATCTAACAACTTCTTATAGTGACTTGGCAATCGCACTAAACAATCTAATTTAATATAGTATGTATTAC
Source organism: Parnassius mnemosyne (assembly GCA_963668995.1). Taxonomy (NCBI): domain Eukaryota; kingdom Metazoa; phylum Arthropoda; class Insecta; order Lepidoptera; family Papilionidae; genus Parnassius; species Parnassius mnemosyne. Next base: position 20,523,191 of record CAVLGL010000093.1, on the reverse strand, counting down.
TTGTGAGATATATTGTGTTTTCATTCTTAAGTACGGACTGAATAAATTAACCGACTTTGTATTACATGGATCTCACAAATTTTTACGGTAGAAGAACTGAGTTGCGAGACTTGTTTTTTTACAGGTTATCTTTTTAATGGCGTCTATTTTATCCCTAAATAAAACATATATACGTATCTTTGTTCTGTATTTTTAGAATATTAGTAAGAATGTAGGATATAATGAGTGAGGTAATTAAATAGACATTTTTGTTACCGATCAAAGAGAAATTTCTCAATATCAGAATATATTACTTATTTAAAATTTTGTCTAAAGTAAAATTATTATTCATTTATTCAAAATATGCAGTTTTTATTATGCTTGTTGGTATGATTTTGAACTAATCCATATATGATGTCTACGGTGCTATTGTACCGATGTTTGTTACCGATCAAAGAAAAATTTCTCTATATCAGAATATATTAGATATTAAAAATTTTGTCAAAAGCCTAAATTACGAGTAAGTTGATGGTTTTCTGTAGAATGAATAATACGTTATTAAAATATATTAACCATATCATAAAAATATATCGGAAAACGCTAATTAAGCAAAACTCATTTGAGTGTAAGTATTAGTGAAAAGATAGGAGGAAGATGTTGATTTAGTCTAAAAATGCCGGAAAGATCACTTGTTAGATATCACATATAGAATCACAGATTGTCACATATCAATGGCTAGATCTCAAAACACTATTTTAAACAATTATTAGCTACTCCATTTAAGTCCCACAGTAATCTCTATATAGATTCCACTGGTCATTAAAGGTACAGCTGAAGTGGCAATAGGAAGGCCATATAGCTCAAAGAATCGACAATTATAGAAGAAGAAATTAAATCGATCACGAAGTCGATAAATGAAGGTGGCTCAGGGTTATGTTTTGAGACATGCTTTGGCCTATGTTAAACAGTAGACTTGTGATGGGCTATAATGATGACGATGATGATGATTAATCATACAAAATCACGATCACTTACGGCAGCATTATCAATTTTAAATCCTATATTAAGTAAAGTAGCCTAAATAAATACACATTAGATTAATACGATATAGTTTAAAATTTTGAGGGCAGACTGGCCAGTATCAATTGGCTAACTTGTTTGCTACAAACATTCAAACTACTAAATAGAAACTAATCGTCCTAAGTAAACAACATATAAACAAGTTTTGAAATAACTGTGTCCATTCTGCCTACATTTAGTTTTAATTTCGTATTGTTGACGGATGATGTACGGTCAGCATAATATATAGACTAGTTCCAAATCATACGAACAAGTATAATAGTAACTGCATATTTTAAATACGTGAATAGAATAATACTGACTAAACTTGAAATAAATACTACCGCTAAAGTAACTTAGACTAATGTAGAGTAATAAATCTTATTCCAGTTAGCAATAAATTAAGGGCGGCAAACTGATAAGTTATCGAATAGTTTATCTTTGACTTAGATATGGGCTAGGACAGGGATCCGTTACGGTATTTGCGCCTAATTTATTGAATGGACCATGTGATAATTTTATTGTAAAAAAATTGCAACTTATAATGATATGTAAATAAATATTTAAAAAAAATATACAAATATTTATTGAATTTTCGATATGGTTTTTTAAATCACATCGCAATCAACAGATTCATCATCGTTGTAATAAGCCTATAAAAACCTACTTTTAAAAGTTTCATTTGATTTCCATATTGAGTAAAGCTTTAATTTATAGGTCTATTATAACAATTACGCCGTTTCGTAAAAATTAAGCATTATAAACTTAAATATGTGTTTAAATAAATAACTTAAATAGCCTCTTCCATTAAATAAAAATCTAAACAAATAATCACTTACTGCATAATATTAATTAGAGCAATATTCTAATTGTACATATTAGAGATAAACTGCACAACGGAGCTCCTTTTCTACACACCTTCTTAACATACTGACTTACTTACGCGTCTTCTAATACACACTAGGCCATCCTCATTATTTAGTAGCCGCCTTAAAAATAATGAGGTGGTCCTTAATTCGACTGTATGTTTTATTTTGTATGTATGTTACGCAATACCTTTGTCAATTTTGAACCGATTTTGAAGATAACTTTTGTATTAAAGATGTTATACTACAAGAGTGGTTATAATTTTAAAAAAAAAATGCACACCTCAGGCTGACAACATAGCGAATGAACTATTTAAGGTGACTAATAAAACGACAATGAGATCGTGATATTTCTTAGTTCATTCTAAAGGGTAAAAAAATAATAATTGGGGCTTCTTATGTACATTATACCAAATTCTACTACTACCAACTTCGTGAATTTTTTTTGGTTCTTTTAAATATATCGGAAAAAGTAGGCTTTTACTTTTAATTTAAGATAATTTCTCTTTATTTTATTTTAATTTCGTACTTATCCCTAAAGTAGCTATCAGTAGATTTAGAGTTATAAAATTGCACAATAGATTTGTACGATCAGAAATATAAAAGACTTTTAAGTAATACTTGTAAGACGACAGGTAGCAAATACACTTACTGAAACTTTAGCGCGTTTATTTTGTTGTATTCTACTTTAGGAAATTTGAAGCAGTAAAGAAAATAAAATGTCCATTTACAGTAACCCGTGAACAGAAAAGAGTTGTAGCCAAGTTTATAGAATACGAAAAATGCAGTGTTTTCTTGTTTTAACGTATTTAAGCTGCATATAATGATTTCCATTTTACATGAAATATTCTTATTTCTACATAAGTAATTATAAGAATACGAACAGGAGCAACACGGTGGATTCATTCTTAGAAATGAGCATAGGCCTGTGCCTAACGATGGAGCGTATAAGGCAGGGGTGGCCAACTTGATTGGACCCAAGATCTCTTATTCACTAACGAGACCCTGTGCAATCTACCACTTCTAAAATCTTAAATGAAACAGCATAGTTCAGTACACAATCATGTAGCATTTTTTTTATTAAGAGAAAAAACATAAATGTGAAAATTATACTTAGTAACTACTTATTTGCATATATATTAGTGTGAGCATTGCGTCTGAGTATCTTCCACTAGTTTAGCATAATCAGGTTTGTAGTTGGAGATTGCCAACCTTAAAGAATCCAATGTATGAGCATCTGTCAAGCGAGAACGGTGTTTACTTTTTGTTTGCTTTAAGTAGGAAAATGCTGATTCACATAAATATGTTGAACCAAAACACGAATGAAGTTGTTCAACACAATTCTTCGAATTTGGATATTTTTCTTTGGAAACCAATGCCCAGAAATCTTGACCTGAGGATGACCTTGCTTTAAGAAATATGTCGCAGCGCAGAGTAATAATTTCGTTTTGTAAGATCATGTGCTCCATTTGAAATGTATCTGCAAATTTTGTAGCCAATTCATAGATATCACTATGATCAATGGAATCATTGAACGGATAACTGATCAATTGAACCAAGTTCTCAATTTTTCTGAAATCACCAAAGCGAATTTCGAAGTCTGCTACCACTGCCCTAATTTCTGTCGTAAATTTCTTGGAAATGAAATTGTAGTTAGTATGTTTTTCCATATGATCCTTGATGTTAACAAATTGTTCAAATTTTTTCTTCTCTATGACAACTATCATAGACACTGTTTGACATTGAAACGCTGCAATGGAACTCATCAATTCTGTTAATGTTTTATTCTTGCCTTGTAGATTCAGATTTAATGTACTCAGTTTTCCAGTAAAATCTGCCAAAAAAGCTAAATCACATTGCCAGTCTAAATCACGCAATTGCTGATAATCATCACCCCTTTCATCAAGAAATTTTATTATTTCGTCCAATAGATCTCGAAATCTTTGCAAAACTTGCCTCGACTCAACCACCTCACGTCAGTGTGCATTGCTAATTCTGGTCCCTTCTCATCTAATTGCTGTTTAAAGAGCCGCCTTTGGAGGGATTTTTCCTTTATGGAATTTACAATCTTAAAAGAAATATCCATCACATGTTTCGTGTTTAATCTCTTACTAGCCAGTACTTGTTGATGAATTATGCAGTGGTAGCTAATGAAGTCTGGAAAATCTTCGTCTTTGTGAGAAAGAGCAATAAAACCATTATGAATACCTGTCATTACATGAGCTCCATCAGTTGTCATTGATACGAGTTTATACATGCATAGCTTAATCTGGCAAATATATGCTTTGAATTCCGTGAATATATCAAGGCCACGAGTTTTTCCTTTTAAGGAAATCATACCTAGCAGTTCTTCTTTGGTCGAAAAATCTTCGAAGACCATCCGAATAAAAACAAGTAATTGTGCAGTATCAGTGACATCTGTTGACTCGTCAAACTGAAGCGAAAAAGCAACGCAGAGGGCTATATCTTTTTGTAGTTGTTCGTTTAAGTTTTTACTTATTATTTCTATACGGCGCATTACAGTATTTCGCGACAGCTGTAATCCATGAACAGCTTTTTTAATTTCGTTTTTATTTTTGAAATTCACGAACAGCGAATCTGACACTTCTTCGAAGATTTCTTTGATGTATTCTCCATCGGAAAGAGGTTTGCACTTTTGTGCAATTCTGTAGTTTACTTGGAAAGAAGCTTCAGTTGCAGCTTTACTTTGCTCAATAAGCCCAGAAAACATGTTTTCTTGGACTTTTAATTGCGATTTCAGTGCTTGCAATTTACTCTTTCTTATTTCACTGTTAGGTGGAAAGTCAGTCTGATATTTACTATACATTGTGTTAAAATATCGCTCTAAATTTCCTTTTTTGGGCATTGCCAGGGATGTATTGCACATTAGGCAGCAACAGTTTTCTTTCACCATAGTAAAGAAGTAGTCCAATTCCCATTCTTAGTGAAAATGATAAGTTTTTGATTTCTTTGGAGCACATTTATCAAGAATCTGTAAAAAATTAAATTAAAATATTAGGAACATAATTTGTATAATAACAAATGTAGAAATACAATTTAATGAGAATAAATTTCATAACGATGGCACAAAGTTAACGAGTGAACAATATTTTCTAGTTTTTTACCCACTTACTAGGTGGATAATTCGTTTGATCCACCGAGTACCTTTTTTTTGCCATTTTTGCCAGTTGTAAATTCGTGATTCTTGTAGTATAGGAAAATTATTGAGAAGACTGTGCCAGTAATAACAATATTAAAAATATTAACTTACTTTATTTGATGAACATTCAGAAGCATTTCTTTCTTCATTTGATGTTCCTTCAGCGCTTCTTTTCAACAACTTATCCATAATGTACGTAAACAAATTATGATGCGTGCCTAATACAAAGTCTAATCGTGATTTACATCGACAATCGTTGAAACGACGTAACCCTGGTAGTCTCTGTCGTCAACTGTCAACTGACTGACTGAGACTCTCCCGTCCCACCCCCGCATCCCACACGCTTCCCGCTTATTGGTCATCGCACTCCGAAAACAAAAGACTATACTGCGTAAAATAGTGGATAAATACCGTGACGGAACAGCGATTGAAAAATTATACAAGATGATGCGTCCAGCAGTAGGTGATTACGTTGGGCAGTCTGGTCTACGTATTTATATTTTTTGCCTTGCCACGATCGACTGGACTAACAGTCGCGATCGACCGGTCGATCGCGATCGACCGGTTGGCCACCCTTGGTATAAGGTCTGTAACTTTACTTTTATTGCTATTATACAAAATGATAAATAATTAAACAAAATATATTACGTTTACTTTTATCCTGCATACTAAAGAGTCAGAGATCGTGCGGACGACACTGTATATTAATAAGCACAAGTTATAATATTTTTTTCTAAAATGAGTATATCTTTAATAGAACAATCCTGACGAACCAGTAAATCCCAATGGGTATATAGCTCGAAGAACCGAGAACTGTTGGGGAAAATAGATTTTCGAAGGTCATCCCTCGTATAGGAAAACATTGGGTTGAGCGACCCCTCATTAGATGGAGTGACGACATGCATAATGGCTCAGGACTTTTCAGCAGAAATAAATTAAAGGTCACACGGGAAGAATTATCATAGTAACCAGGGGATGGGACGTTGCTAATAAAATAATAAAACTATGGCTGCCCACACACTTACCAGGCCTGTAGTCTATGGCAATATCTACCCTATGTGGCGATATGGTGTTTAGCAGTGAGCTTTTGATATGTTTTAATGAATTCTTAAATCCATAATGATTTCTTAGAGAACACATCTATATAAATAAAACGGGTATCTTGTGCACTCTTGCCTTGAAAACACCCACATTGTGATCAGATGGAAAGACAGATGGTGCCAACTACTGCAAACTCATTCCACTTTTTGCTGTACGCATGATATTCATAATATAAATAAAACAAGAATGTGATGGTTGTTATATACAGTATATAGAGTTTAATTTGCACTATAATAAGAATTATGTTTCTCATGTGGTATTCAATTCTAATGAGCAATGATGATGACAATTATGATGAATGATATGCGCTTCCTTTATCACGAATTCGGCTTAAATAAATTATGCTCAAAATTTAGACATACATAATCAGTTACTGAGTAGGCGTATTTCGTTCCAATGATTGTACATTTAGTTCAACTAGTTTACATCGGACGAGTTTGCTTCAACTAATTACAAAGTAATCGACATAACTTAACTGATCAGTTAGCTAAAGTGGTAATAGCCTGGATATACAGCTCGAAGAAACGACAACCGATGCGAAAGAAAGGTCTTCATTGGCAGCTTTGTACCGCCAATCACAGTTTTGGACTGCTCCCCAGTAAATGGACCTGACCTGTTATATTTTATGGAAATCAATAAGGTTGTACGAGAACTAATCACAACTTTACAAGTTAAAATGTCCGTTTCTTATACCTGATATAATTTTCATACAAAAGACTTTCCTTATAGCATAAGTTCTTACAAAGTTTTAATACTACTGTCGGACTAGGCAAGTGTAAACAAAATTTGTTGGGAGTTTGCCAAAGAAACGGAACAAAGAAAGAAAATTTTATAATATTCGATATTCTTGAGCATTTTCAGATTTATATTTAAATATTTTACCATTATTTTATGTAAATATTAAATTTATGAAATATTTCCATCCTCCGCGCGTCTACGTCTAACATTTTTTTTGATTTATTTTTGTATAAATTATTTAAAAAAAAGTCTCAGTTATTATACTGCCAGACGAATATTTATTAATCCATTATTATATCGACATCTTACATCTGTAAGCAGGTAATTTTTTTGTTTACTTGTTTTGGGCATTGTCTCCAATTATTACGTGTCATTTCATTAATAAGGGTATAATGTACCAAAGATGAATAATAATTAGGATAATGGACATGACAATGTTGTATCCTCACTCGGGCACAGACGATAAAATGCGAAATAAATTCCTATGAGTGGTAGTTGTCGGGTTGTGTATTTGGTGCTTTCCGAGTATTACATACTCACTATAATACATCTATCCTTAATTGTAAGCAATACCGTTTTACAATGTAATTATTAGAGATTAGCTAGAAGTAATTCCCGTGTTTCGAAAACATAGAAATCTGTCAAGAGTTCCTAGAAGTCTATATGGTTTGGCACCACCGATTTACATTTAAGTATGGCGGCTGCAAATGAGTAGTGCAGCTACCGTTGTATTCCGGTTTGCATGTATAGAGAACCGGTACAATTTATAGTGTCTACCGTGGTTCTACAGATATCTGTGTCCTTTTTTTATTCTTTTTAATGGCTGCAAATATCCAGGGACTGCAGAAGCCATTTACTTACAAAAATATTGCTTTTGAATATCGTTAGTTGTTAATGAAACAAGTTTGATCTTTATTCTAAACGATTTATAGGAGCAAGCTAATAAATATTAATGATATTTCGTGACGTGAAAGCAGGAAGTTTTATTTTTATTTTATCGTGTGGGGTTCCTCTCTCGTCCCGTGTATAAGATACGACTGAGGTAAATTTCCTGAAAATATTGATGGATTCGATATATATCGGTATAACGATATTGTTTTTAAATCAGATGTAATTAAAAACAGCGACTGAATACAGTGTATATAGTATCTAAGTTGTGAGATATTTAGGTACTGTGAGCGCCTACTTACTGGTCAAGCAAATTCGGCATATTTTCCCAAGAATGGAAGGAACACTTGTCAAGGAGTGGACTGTGGATGGATTCTATATAGAATTAGAATTTATCAATATTTTTAAAGGTATGACTGGATGAATGACGACAAATTATATAGATATGGCGTAAATTTCCTAATTTTATAAAATGACGAATGATAAATATACTGTGATTTCGTCAGCTACTAATATACTAATATCAATAGCATTTAAAAATATTTGGTTATAAAACAGTTATGGTGGTGATTTACAAGTCTAGAAAGAAAATAACATTGAATTTCAATATTATATTTACTGGCGCAACGAATACACAATATATTTATTAAACAATACATACAATAATAAAAATCTAAGGAAAAATAATTATCATCTAGCTCCATCTTAAAGAATAGTGCAAAGTAATGCGGATCCCGTTACTTCGCTGTCTTTCTGAGTTCATTCGTGGCTGAGGCAAAGGCACCGCTGCTTTTGCGAGAACCAAACCAATCAATATTAATACAACAAAATTGATCATATAAATCGTAGAAAGCTTTTAATAGACATCAAGTATATATAGATATAGAGTCTCGGTGCAGCCTGAGATCTTTGACGTCCCAAAGTCATAGTTAGCCCGGCTACCTTCAGTTTTTGAATATTCATTTTTGGTTCAATCTACGCAGAATGAGCTTACAGTATCTTGAAGTCTTGCAATGGTAGGCTTGGTTTGGATTTAATTTTGTTAATTATAGGATCCCAAGCAGATAGCAATACCCATCTATCTTCTCTATTGAAATTAGGATGTTTTTTAATTTCAATAGCCTCGCGTATCACCCTTGGTAGGCATCGGTGTTTTTGCGAGGATTTGTGACCTATCACATCTGATGTAATGGTAGGGATAATCTTTAACATGTTAACAAACTGCAGAGTTCGCAGTGTCGGTGCCTCACATCAGCTATATGTTCTTTCACGCGGGTTTTAATAGATCTTTTTTTGTCCTATGTAAGAGAAACCACATACGCAATAAAGCTTGTACACTCCTGCATCTTGTGGAGGAATATTACAGTTAACGGATGGTAATAATTTACTAATATTCTTCGGCGACTTGAAGTATGTTTTAATGGAAGCTCGCTTTAAGATGTAGTCAACCTTTTCTGTGACACCTCTGACATAGGGTAGTACAGCTCGACCGTGGCTGGCTTTAGGCAGTCACTATGACGTAGGCGTGGGACCCGAAGCTTGTTGTCTTGCAATACTTGCTCGTCGTGCTGAAGCTTGGTGGCCAGATGTTTTTGGTAACAGATTCCTCGTGCACTATGAAACAAAGATTTTCCCATGGTAGCTAACTGTGATGGATGATGGTGAGATTCACCAATTAAATATCCGTTGGTATGGGTGCTTTTCTTATATACAGTAAGACCAATAGTGTTATCAGGATTTCGGATGACTAATACATCTAGCCCGACATCTCCTTGGGACAGATGGTCGCCCTCCCAGTGATGGAATAAGTTGCCGGATTCGAGAATTACCGTGTCGGCCCCTCTTTTCGGACCTTGGATGATTCTATAATATTCCAGAGCACCTAGTCAATCTCTTCTTCCAGCTCCAGGATCTTCTCGTCAGTCCTCGTGGAGCGTGCGTTATAAGTTGACAGGTTGAGTCGTAGGTGCGGTAGTTTCCCTCTGTCGCCTTTTACGATTCTGTGCTAGGTACACCGTTGGTTTTCGATAGTATTAAACCTGTTTTAAAAACAAAATTTGATCACTTTTAAAACCACGTTGATAAATTGTATAAATTAAACCTCCACTCACTTGTACCTAGATTTACATACTTACTCCGCTCGAGTCCAGTCTGGAAATGTTCGCATATTTTAAAAGATAAAAAATACCAAAAAAACTGAATTAATCAAAATATTTGTCTAAAATAATATACACATTCTTGCTATTTTTTAACGGTTTCTTAATGTCCTTTCCATAGAACTCCGCTGCAGGATGCAATAATCTTATATGAACTCTTTAAAGGTGTTTTTGTTGCTTTCTTGGAATCCAAATGTTTGCCTATCAAAAAGTTATCTAAACTTCGAAAAAAACTGGAAATCTGTTGGGCAAGTTCTGAAGAATATGGCGCATAAGGAAAGTTCACTACATTTAGCTCTGTTAATTTTGCTAACGTATCAGTTAATAAGGGCCTTTAACAAGCTCTGCTCAAATTCTAATTTCACCCCCACTTCCCCGCGCCACCTCACTCTTTATCTCGCTCGCGTATAACATATGTTTATATGTTTCTTTACGCAAACTCAGTCGCTTATTATTTTTATTACGCTTATTTTCCACTGCGCCAAAACTATAAACCTAAGAATTTCAATTTTAACTTTACACCGTCCTGTTACGTAGTGTGTATTTTGAGCGCAAGCGACACAGCTCCCCGTTCGAAAGCCGAAGTGAGATTGAGCGGGCAGGAAACAAACTTCAAGACGCCGATAGCTTAAGGGGCTACTCCATGCGAACGACCTTGATCATTTGGCCGGCGGCGCTTTGCGCTTTTTTTATTGCTTATGAAATATGTAAGACGCCACCTATTGTAGGTACGAACGTAGTATTATTTTTTCAACATCAATAAACTAATTTATGGAAATACACACAGCGTACAACGATAAATGTATTTTAATTTTTTATTCGGTATATTAGTTGCATTATATTATATTATCTAATTATGAAATTTTATAATTAATTATATATTAAAAATGAAGCATTTAAAATTGTGAGTTTAAAAGATACCTATCCACTATAGGTAAATAAATAGATAGCTCGCTTTTTGTACAAATATTTGGTGCAATAAAGAATAAATAAATAAATAGGATGTTTCGCAGATGTGTTTTTGATTTTTGTAAATTTTTACGTGTCACGTATTGAAAAGTAATATACCTACCTACTAATTTTTGAACTGAGCACCTTGTAACTTAGCCTGCTTATTACTTATGCTGGCAGACATTATCCTCACCCCAATGATTTATAAGGATGAAAATCAATTTTATTTCTACATACGTAATTATATTTATTTATACATAAGGGTAACTTTAATAAAGGTAATACAAAAATCAACAAGAAGTATAAGGGTTCAATCTTTCAATTTCAATTGTAAAAAAAGTTACCCCCACACTAGGATTTTCTCCTGTGTCGTGGAGGCAGTTTACAAAAATAAATTGTGTAAGTGTCTCGTAACTCGTTGGATGGAAGTATTCAAAGTCAACAATCTTCAACATAATTTTTTTAATCGAATATATTTTATGTCTACCTGGTACAAATGCTCCGGTAGAAAGAGTATTTTTTATTTTGAATAAATTGTGGACGTCTGAAAGAAACACTTACGGTTCCAGTTCTAAAGGCGATGTTGTTAACAAAGATAACAATAAAAAAACTTGAACAGAATTTTATTCTTATTTAAAATCATCACCAACTTTATTAAAGCAAATTTAATCCACTGACAAATGTAATTAATAATTTAAAAAAATATGTTGCATTTAATAATTACCGTCTATACCGAATATTATTTTATAGTGAACACTAATTGTATAAAGTTATAGTTTTTAGAGTATAAATAAACCCATGTCCTGTTTTGAGTTAAAAATAAATGGTCAGCTTAGTCTTTTTAGTTAAATTTAGTTTTAAAAATTTTTAGTTTATAGTAAAAAGTAGGTATATTAGTACCTACTTAGATACTTTTTACCGAATAATAAGTATAGAACACATTATGTACTCAATTATTTTTTGAAAAAGAAGAAAAAATAAGCAATAAATAATATACTATATTTTAGCAAAAAACTATAACTTAGTAATAGTAATTATAACTTAGAACATAAATGAAAAACTCATAACTGACTTTTTGGCCCGCTCCAGAATTCGAACCCGGGACCTCATGATCAGCAGTCGCACTACTACAACCACTAGACCAACGAGGCAGCAATATACCTAATAAGATATTGTGGTTGGGTATTAGGATTATTTTTAACTGTATACTATACTGATAAAATTGAATTAGCCTTTTATAGTGTAAATTATAATATTTGTCGAAATGTTAATTATGGATTCGAACCTTACATGCTAATGGTGCTTCATTTTTTTATTTGCATTTACTTCAAAGAAAATACACGCAAAAAGCATCATCGCGCAGTAAAAAATACAACAAATATATGTAATAACTAATACGAAAAATTATACCCAAAACAAATAAATAATACTTTCTATAAATAACCTAATAAGTAATAATATTATCGACTGATATGACGTGAGCGTATGCGCTGGCCGACGCTCTAACGACACGGGCTTCACGTCGAAGAGCTCAGCGCTCACTGACTCCAGGAAGCCCGTGGGTAGTGAATACGCCCAGATATTAAAATAATTTCTTAATAAAATTAAATTTTGGTCTTTTGAAAAAAAATTTATAATTGAAATGTTCATTAATAAGTTGCCTATCCATTGGTGTAAATCTCAAAATAAAATAATACTTACTTTACGAGGAGATGCATGTTATTAATAATAATTTCTCATTTATGTGGTTTCGTTGTAAGGAGATTATATTAATATTTATTCCTTAAAAAAAATTGGATATAGCTCTTATGAAATCAAGATTATGTAGAAATATAATGTGTTTTTTATTTGTTGATATATCTTTTAAATGAAAAGTAGATTTTTACGATGAAAATAATGGAAATAAGAAATAACAAACATAAGACCTGCTTAAGAGTTAGTTATTAATGCTTATTAAAAGCAGGATCAGTATAAAATCATCAAAAAACCTGCGTTTAATAATGAAACGAAATGCTGAAACGACTAACGATATTTAAAACAACAACAACTAAGTGAAGTGAATATTAGGGATATTGACCTGAGATCGATTACTTCAATTGTTGTTATAACTGTTACTTGTCGGAATGTTGATATTTTGTATTTTTTATTATTATTTTGTAGATATGTACGCAATTATTTTTTATCTCCTTAACACAGAAAAATAATCGAAAATACGAGTAGATATTAAAACGCTCAATTTAATCGAGAATCGATTATTGCCATAAAGAATACACTATAATCCATTTTCTTACCTATTTTTTTGTTTTTTTTTTTTGAATTCTAGATTGTAAAAAGAGCTACTTTTTGTATTTTACTTTATAAAAAAAATGGCCAAATTTTTAAACTATAAACCAATTAGTAAACTTTAGGCCCAAAAATCCCATTTTCCTTTATTGAATCAAGTTTACATAAAAACACACATATTTTCGTAAAGGACAATTAAGCCACGTATTTCATATTAATTTATTTTATATATACTCTTGAACCTTTTTTATCAACATTTTGATTAAATTTACTAAATGTTAGTTTAGAAAGAAAAAAGTGTGATATTAACTGTTCAGAAACATTTGATTTTATTTACGTGGTCATATGCGGAAAACACAATATAAAATTTTTATAAATTGTCACACGTCGTTTTAAATTTGAATAAGTAAACGGTACCCTTATTCCAATTTTGCACAGACTTTACATATTCAGTAATAAATCTGCCGTAAACAATATGAGACACCTGTGTGCTTAGTGTTGTATACAAGTTATAGAATTTTGTTATTTAGTAAGGAGTTTATTTCTAACATAGTTGCATGTACTTGTTGACTACATATTGCCACTTTATTATATGGTGGATCTTTTAAATTTTAATCTATTTACATAAATAAAATTGTACTATTTATAGGAGGACCTATTACATATAGGAGGACCTCATCAAAATCAACTTCTGGCACTGGACACGGGCAACCCATGTTGCAGGGTATGATAGAAGGAATATTCATCGCAAATACTGGATGCCTTCCAGCTTTGACACTATTTTAAATTGGACTTATATTAAACGATGATACTGCCATCTACAGTAGGCCAAAAGATTTAGAAGACTTTGTCAGTCACCCCCTACGACACCAACTGGACGAATAATAATCGGGGCTTCTCTTATGCCGCCTCCATAAATTATTTTTCTGTTTTTATATTTGATTTTGTATTGAACTTAGAATTAAAACATTAGCTTAGTTTAGTTAGTTTAGTTTACGACGGGCTGTTTTCCGCAACTCCACGTCTATGCGCGTATTTTGCGTGTGGGCAGGAATAATATGCTTATTCGAGCCATGAGATCTCCCCGAAGAAGCTCAACAGCCCTTTGATGTTGCATGCAACTACGGGGAGTGACCCCGGCGTGCCGAGATGTTTAGCCCTGTACGTAGCGACCTCCAGACATTTCAATATCACATGGGCTGCCGTTTCTTCTTCCCCCATACATGCCCTGCATAGGGGACTATCTGTAACACCTATAGTAAATAAATGCTTGTTAAAGTTGCCGTGTCCTTGTTATATCTATAGCACTTGTTACTATCCTGATCTGCGGCTTTTTCAGTCTCATTAGAACTTTGGTTAAACGACTGTTTATTTCAGGCAGGGCCTTCCTAGCTTGTCTATAGTCTACCAGATTTTTCCAAAGCTGAGCGTGTAGATTCGTGAAGTGTCTACGTACCAATGAACGAACATTACCAAAGGGGATTGGTATGATTGGTTCCGGCCCTATAATGGCCTGAGCCGATCCTCTTCTGGCCAGTTCGTCTGCTGCATCGTTGCCTCTGGATCCACTGTGTCTCTTTATCCATTGCAGAGTCACATTGTTGTTTTTACATACCTCATTTAATCGTTGATGCCATTCATACATTAGTCCCGAGTTCACCACATTGCAACTCAGAGCTTGTAGTACCACCCTGCTGTCGGTCAGTATTCTGATGGGGAAGTCATATACCTTCCTAGCATCTATTGCTATGGCCGCTTCAATAATACCCATACATTCTGCCTGATAGACTGTGTTATAGGTACCCATCGGTGTGCATATGTGGATATTGAGGTCTTCAGATAAAGTTCCAGAACCTACACCTTCATTTGTTTTAAAACCATCGGTGAAAACTCTAATCTCTTTTGGGCTCAATCCTTCCGGCTGGCTGGTTTCGTTTAATTGTATCTTATACTTCTTATCGAATACAAATTGTTTAGGAATCTTATCGTACTTGGCTTGTTAGATAGGAATTTTTGATTGATATCTATCAATTATGCCTGTATGAGGGACACTATTCTTAATCCAAAGATTTAGGGTCTTGACTCTGATGGCAGCTAAAGTCGCTTCTTGTTGTAAATGTAGATGAAGCGGGGTTAGCTCTAGCATCGCTTCTAAGGCTGCTGTTGGCGTAGTCCTTATGCAGATTGTAGCAGCCATACATGCCAGTATCTGGTAGCGCTGAAGCTTCTTTATAGTGGTGGCTTCATTTGTCTTTGTCCACCATACCAGAGCGCCGTATGTGATCATGGGCCGAATTACAGTTTTGTAAAGCCACAGTATGATTTTTGGCGTCAGTCCCCATCTTTTGCCAATTATGTTTCTGCATTTCCAGAAAGTTATACTAGCTTTGTTGATTTTATTTTCTATGTGTTTATTCCAGTTAAGTTTACTAAGCACCTAGAAATATTTCTTTGTTTTGGATGGCCTTTTCAATCTTTGTTATTACCTGGTGAAGTGCCGATTCTGTTGATTTGCCTAGACTGTAGGCATGTTGCTTGTCGTGTAGTGGTAAATTCATTAGCGCCGACCCCCTTAATTCCCTTTCACACATCCTCTGCATTGTTTTTAGGAGAAAGGATGTGAGTCTAATGGGCCTGTAGGATTTAGGGTCTGTGTAGTTGCTCTTACCTGGTTTTGGTATGAATGTGACTTTCACTTCCCTCCATCCCCTAAGAACATAATTAAGAGCCAGACAGGCTCTCATTGTGGCAACAAATCTGACTATTAAGGCTTTACCCCCCACTGTAGGAGTGCCGGGAATATGCCGTCAGGTTCTGTCGCCTTATAGGGGAGGAAACTGTGAATGGCCCAATGGATTTTGTCCATCGTTACCACTCTCTGTGCTAAATTCCAGTCTTTTGCTGTTAATGTCAGTATGTCGTCATGCCGGTTAGCCTCGTGAGTTATGCAGCAGCCTGGGAAGTGTGTTTTAATTAGGATGCGTAGGGCTTCATCCGGCGATGTTGAGTGACTAAAGTCGGGTTTCTTTAGAGAGATGGATCCCGACGTGTTCTGTTTAGCTAGAATATTCCTTATCCTATTCGCTTGTTTGCAGATTTCTATGTTACCACAGAATTTACGCCACCCTATCGAGCGTCGATGCCTGATACATTTTTTGTATTTGGACTTAGCTATCTTGTATAGTAACCGGTCTTCATCCATTGAGGTATTCATGGCCCTATTTAGGGCTTTTCTTACCTTCTTACGTTTCCTGTCTAGTTCTTTACCCCACCACGGTTGCTTTACCTCAGCATGCCTTGGTGAAGTGATTTCTGCACATGACTCATGGTAGCTATCCATCATGGCCTTAGTAACAGCTGCTGCCTCTTCTTCTAGGAGCGATTAATCTGCTATATTATTTGTCCCTTCAAAACCCACGAGCAAAGACGTCAACCTATTAAGGTATTTTGTTTTATCCGTCTTGCGGGGATTTCTCCACGATCGTGTAGCGGAGATATTGACCTGTAGTGCGAAGCAGATCCATCTATGACCTGAGCGTGAGGCTTCTCTCGACACATGCCATCCCATAATTAGTTTAGTTGCTCCTTGTGTTGCAAGTGTGAGGTCGATTATTGAGCGACAGCGTTTGTTTATGAAAGTTGGATCAGAACCTCTATTTAAAATCGTTAGTTTAGTGCTAAATAAATATTTAACTAACACTTTCCCTCGTTCATTCGGTCTTTCCATTCCCCAGAGGGGATGATGCGCGTTGGAGTCCGTCCCGATCACAACCTCTAGTCCGGTCCTCTCGCAGAAGTTCACCAGCCACACGAGGTCATGAGGGGAAGGAGTTTCTCCCTCCGGCATGTAGCAGTCCTCTTCGTCACTCAGTGAGCTGCCGCTGAGCCCGATCTCCACTGACGGCTTCGGCTCAATTATGCAGGCCGTTTTTTCACTGGACTTGTTCTCCAGTGATTCCGTTGTACCGGTAACCATGTCTCCATAACTTCTGGGTTATTTTCTGCCTTTTTGCTTGGTGGCGTGTCAAAGAATTTACTTCCTTAAAACATTATCTGAAACCTGACTGATTTGTCCACAAAAAAATTCTTTTTTTTTCATAGTAATAACTCAGATAACACTTTCTAAATTGTGGAGGTCTATGCTCAGCAGTGGACTTATAAGGGGCTGCTAAGTGAATTTAGCCATAGTAGAGCGAGTGCCTGCTGTACTGACAATTATCAGAGGTGTCACTGACAAGATTGGCTACATCTTGAAGCGTGCTTCCATTAAAACATACTTCAAGCCGCCGAAGAAGATTAGTCTGTTTTTATAAATCAGTCAAGTGTAATGACTGGGCGCTACCATCTTCTTGGGATCTTATAATTAATAAAATTAAATCCCAACCCAAGCATACAACTGATATACTTCAAGATACTGTACGTTCATACTGCGAAGATCGGAACAAAAATTAATAATTTTTAATTTGGAGGTAGGCGTGGTTAACTATGACATTAGGACATCAAACACCTCAGTCCCCCCCGTGACCATAGGTGCTGTAAAGTACTCGAAACGTCGGGAACATAAAATGAGTTAATATAATAGTGTTGTTTAAATATGTAGTGTTCGCGTAAATATAAGAAATCATTATGATTATAATGATAATGATATTCTTAATATTTTCAGGAAGAAACGTCGATGGCACGAAATATATTAAGACTAGGTTCCTATAATCTTCATAACAAATCTTACGGGTATCCCTTTCTCTTTGATCAATTACACTGATGGCAAGAAACTTTGTATTAAACCGCACACGAAGGTTAATGCTATCAACACCTGTGTCCTATTACTCTACTCAATTTATGGATACAAGTTTCCTACTAAAATATTTATGGGACACCAAAGAATATTTAACATTTATTTTAATATATTTTAGTTTAGTATCTTAGTATTAATCTGTCGCTGTGAAAAGGGCAATAATTATTTTTTGGTAATAAATATCCTTGGGCATATTCTTGGGAATTACTTTTGCTTCTGTCACATGAAAAGCAAAAATCCATCAAACTTTATTATGACTCTTTAGTTTTTAATTTAAAATACATTTTATAAAACAAGGCGTGTAATTATTTTCCGTTTTAAGTGGCAGTCTACTGGAAAATAGTCTTCTTAGTCATTACATTTTCATCAAATATTAACTAGTCTTGTAAGCCTTTTGCTGCGTATGATTACTATTGAAGTAACCTTTTTGTCTTAAGTAATCCTCATAATGTGTCAGTTTTTGAAAACTCTTTTTTAAGCAATTCGACGTATTTTTTTTAAATGAGCCCTAGAGCTTTGATAATGAATAACAATAATAATATATTTATTCCTTATTATTATTATATAATATAATGACACTAAGGCGTAGGGAAGTGACGAACCCATCGCCCGCTGACATAACAGTTAAGTGACAAAACTGCTACGTCGGCGCATTCAGCCAGCGCCTTACCAAGTGGTGTTAGCGCCATGCTTTGGCAAAATTGGTGCAAAGGCCAGTTTGGCTCCATCATAAAATGGCGCCAGGTTTGTGCATCTCCCGTGAATTGACGCCCAAAAATGGATGATGGAAATTTTGAATACGGGCAAAGGGCGTTGCCGGGGCGCATCTAGACCTGGCGCTGGACGCGACAGCATGTGAGCTGCCAGCCGGGCGCAAAGAGAGGCACGAACACCTCGTAGTCCCTCGATTCATCATCTTTTGCAGAGGTCTTGGTGTCGGCAGGGTCCTGTCGGACTAAGCAAACGGCATTCGCCGCTGGTGGAGTATGCTGCATGCGATGGACAATTGATTTGAATAAGAATGCATTGCGGGCGCATTTTAGGGCGAAAGTGGGTAAGTTGGAGATCATGCCTAACATAGGATGCATCAACTTTTTGCTGAGTTGGAGCCATCTATTAGCGTCACCGAGCAAAATCTAGCAGACCGAGTTCGGTACATCATGCGCTCAAATATATTTGACGACGCCGAACTCGAACGATGACGACGTGAGGCTATTCCCTCGTCGGTTGCAGAGCAACCCGCATACGTAGAGACCGCCGTAGATCTCCTTGTGATTGACTCAGATGATTCGATTAAATAGTCGTCCAGGAACAAGAGCAAATGAGGAGCATATTGGAACAGGCGATTTGAGGAAACGCGTTGTGCGCCTCTCAAAATT
This sequence comes from Parnassius mnemosyne, assembly GCA_963668995.1. Lineage (NCBI taxonomy): Eukaryota > Metazoa > Arthropoda > Insecta > Lepidoptera > Papilionidae > Parnassius > Parnassius mnemosyne. Next base: position 20,503,836 of record CAVLGL010000093.1, on the reverse strand, counting down.
GACCGCGACTTTTCTGCATACCCTTAGGCAAGCAACGGACTGTCGTGAAGGCTCTAAGCCTAATGCTGATGACCTATTTGGAAGCTAGCCGAAAACTATATGAGATGGAATCAATTCTTCTTGGCGCCGCACTGGCAGTATGCCATATTATTGGCGCCAAGCTACCCACGGCTGAAATTGCTACTACACAAAGTAGCGCCATCGCAGCCTGGAGAATAAGAATTGAGGAACGTATCCCAAAAGCTAGGGCCCTCGACGGCAGGCTGACAAGCTTCAGGTCGGGCAATAACAGGCCAAGAATTGTGAGCACCGTCATGATGGCGTTTGTTGGGACTAATATCATTTTGTCTCAGCCTGATATTGTGCAAAAACTAACGGAGTGCATAGACGACCTGAAGAAGAGAACCGCTGCTTGGAGGAAGCGGATTCAGCGATATACCGACAGGTTGACACAACCAGAATCGTCTTTTCCAGAGTGATCAGAAGAGGCTCTATCAATTATTGGAGCGACCAATGGGTCTTGGAACAGTCCAAGCATCGAATCAGAATTCAAATTAATGCAGTTTCAATTTCTTAAAATTCATAAAAAACAGCGTTTTATCTGGAACACTTTTATATTTATACATAAAAAACGTTTACATAATATGTACATATTTTACCAGATCTCTCACGAAAAAGTTTTTTCTCCAGAATGTATTTTCATATGTCTTTGCAAACAATCGAAAACCGACGCTGTCGTATTCTGGCGCGGCCTGTGGTCAAAGCCTGTAAAACACAGTGAAGGACCTTGGACGGAAATTTTAGCGAGCAAGTGTGCGAATGTTACGCCCATGGACCACATCATCATAATACGGAACGATGTAGCTGAGGCGGTCCGTAGGGAACTGAACTGGAAATGTCCGGGGCTCGACGGGCTGCATCACTACTGGCTGAAGAGGTTCGTGGTGTTTCACGGTGTACTCGCCCGACAGTTCTAGCCTCTTTACTCCTGGGATCACTCATTTAGTTCTTAAAGACCAGGATACCACAGACCCTAGCAAATACCGCCCTATCACGTGTCTACCCACCATATAAAAGACACAAACATCCATTTTGAGCGCGAGAATCACTCGTCACCTGAACTTAATCATATCAGATGATATCGCGTGCCCAAAATGAATGTCGAGGCATTGGTCGTGGAACCAAGTAACCACTCCTCATTGACGCGGTCATTGGCAAGGTGGTTAAATGCAACCGTCGGAAGTTCTCCGCCGTTTGGAAAGACTACAAAAAGGCATTCGGTGCCTGAAGACGGTCGTCAAGATGTAAAAGGTTGAGTGTACAGTTGAGATTTCCTCGGGAAGTGTATGGGGAAGTGGAGACGGTCCTATGTGATCTAGGCGAGCGGATAACGGCTGCAGAGAACCACATAAGGGGAAGATAAAAAGGGGTATCTTTGAGGGCGATTTTTTGAGTCCAATCTGGTTCTGTCTTTCCCTGCAGGGATTTCAGGTTCGGAAAGGAGGTATAAAAGTGACTCACCTTTTCTATATGAACGATCTCAAGTTGTTCCCCTCCAGTTGCTCCCATTTTATGGAACATCACTCGTGATTTTGTTAGAATTCGCAATTCTATTAGAATAGAGCTGGGGACAGATAAGTGTGCGGTCTTCGATGTCGAAAGGGATAGGTTTGTTAACTCTGAGGGCATAGATCTATTGATACCCATCAACATAAGGAACTTTTTTGAAGCTGAAACATACCGATACAGTTTTTTAAGCGCTCTCATAGTGCATAATCGCGAAATGGCAGCTTCCTTATTAATTACTTCCTGGTAAGATGATCCATTCTACTCGTACAGGGATGTCATTTTGTGTGATAAACGGCTTACTTCTCTATCCTTAGCCAACGAGCAATGGCAAGACCCAGCGGTACACCGTATTTCCGACCAGGAGACCGTATGCACGTATGTGTGTGTGCGTGCGTGCGTGCCAGCGTGCGTGCGTGCAAGCGTGCATGCGTGCGTGCGTGCGTGCGACTGTGTGTGCGATCGTGCGTGCGTGCGTGCACGATCATTATTTTAAGCACATTGTTTGTAGGGTCTGTTTTCACCTTGTTGTACGTACTTTCACCCGATAAATAATTTATCGGCTCAAAAACGTTAAATAGCCTTAATATAATTGCCTCGTAGAGGTATGAAGCATTACCACATTTTTGAGGGAGACCTATGTTGGGTCACCTTTTTTTTTTTTTTTTTTGCGGATGGAAAATCATCAAATGACGCCTTTCGCTCTGGGTGGAGCGGAAGGGAGTGTCAGACTTTTACTGACTAAAAACCATCCGTGTTTCTTCAGTGCCCTTACGTTCCGGAGCCGCGGTATCTCTTTCGAACAGCCCGCAGCCCCGGCAGGCGTCGGCCCTTGCGGGCCCCTTCACGCTGCTGATAGCTCTTTGAGGCGCGCGTGGAACAAAACGCGCCGTCGACACGGCCTGTCGTCGTTAGACGGACGGACGGCGAGCTACCCATTGCTCGCCGTCCACAGGCCCGCGCCTACGGTGGCCGGGGCCACGACGTAGCCCCCGACGCCCCGGGCGTCTCCCGCGGCGGCCGGGAAGGAAAGCTGCTGCTCTCTCCTTTTCCCGCTCCGCCACCTCCTTCGCTAGCATCACTGCTTCGCAGAAGGTGGTAACGGCATCCCATTCCGTCTCGCTCCGGACCATGGCTTCGACCAGGGCCGGACGCGAGAGGTCGCCGCCGCCTATCGCCGCTACGAGGACACGGCGGTGCTCCGCCCAGGCAGGGCACACCTCCACGGTGTGCTCCACCGTGTCCTCCGGTCGATACTCGCAGTGGGAGCACCCGGGCGTTTCCTCCCGCCCGATTCGGTGCAGGAACCTCCCGAACACACCGTGTCCGGTGAGGAACTGCGTCAGGCGGAAGGTGAGGACGCCGTGGCGTCTCTCAAGCCACTCCTCAAAGAGGGGTCTTATCGCCGCTATAGTGGCGTGCCCAGCACGGGGTTGCGACAGTCGCTCTCTCCATGTCGCCATGAGATCATGCCGGAAGTCTGTCCGCTGCACGACAACTTGCCGCGGCAGCGGGGTTTCCCCCCGGCATAGTGCCTCCGCGCGCCATTCGTGCAGGCGCGTGAGGACTATCGCCTCCAGATCCCACGGCGGCAATCCAGCAAGGAGGCACGCTGCCTCGCGGGAGATCGTGCGGTAGCCGCGAACCATTCTCACGGCAACCAACTTTTGGGCCGCGTTCAAGTGGTGGACGGCAAGCCGCGCCAAACTACGCGCCCACACCGGGGCCCCGTAGAGGGCCATGGACCGCACAATCCCCGCGTAGAGCCTCCGGCAGGAGGCGTTTGGCCCCCCCAGGTTCGGCAGGAGCCGCCTGAAGGCAGCCCCGGTCCGTTCCAGTTTGGGAGCCAAACGTCGGAAGTGCTCAACGAAGTTCCATCGGCCGTCGAGGACGAGTCCTAGGTACTTCAACGTCGACTCGACGCCGATGGATACCCCTCCTACCATCGCTGAGGATCCCGGTGGTGGCCTGTTCCGAGGACCATGGAAGTGCATGGCCTCGGACTTGTGCAGAGCCACCTCAAGACCCAGCTGCCGGATCCTCTCAACGACTATCGCAATCCCGCGTGTCATAGTTTCCGCCGCCGCCTCGTACGACCCCCCTTGTGCCAGTACCAGCGTGTCGTCAGCGTAGCAAACTACGCTGACGCCGGTAGGGAGGTCGGCGCGCAGCACCCAGTCGTAACCGATGTTCCACAGGGGCGGCCCCAGAACCGAACCCTGTGGGACACCGCACGACATCTCTCGCCGGTTCCACTCACCGTTGCGACCGGGGTAGATGACGGCCCTATCCGTCAGATAGTCCCCGACTATACGACGGAGATAGGTCGGCACCCGGTGATACCGGAGTGCCTCCCTAATGCAGCTCCAGGGCATGGAGTTGAAGGCGTTGGCGATGTCGAGAGACACCGCCAAAACAACCCCCCCCCCTGGCCACTGCATCCCCCGTCGTGAGGGCTCTCACGCGCATGATGGCGTCCACCGTAGAGCGCCTCTTGCGGAAACCAAACTGGTGTTCCGCAAGATCCGGCCCCGTCCCCGCAAGGTGCTCGGCGAGGCGGTTTGCAATGACTCTTTCAAAGAGCTTGCCCACCTCGTCGAGCAGCACCACGGGCCGGTATGCGGACGGAGAGTCCGCAGGGCGCCCCGGCTTCCGAATGAGGACCAGCTTCCCCGTCTTCCAACGAAGCGGGAATTGGCCTCTCTCCAAGCATGCGCTTAGGAGCCCCTCCAGTCGGGGCCCGAGAGCCTCCGAGGCCAGGACCCAGGCTTTGCCAGGCAAGCCATCGGGTCCTGGGGCGGTATTCCTGGCCTTGAGCCTACGTACCGCCACTCTCAGGTCTACCCCGGTCCCTTCCGGGATGCCGTCGTCGTCGTCCTGGTGGTCCGCTTCCGGCACCGCAGGTGGCGGAGCCATAGGCGGGGGCGGATGTTCCCCTCGCGCAGGAAACAGAGCGCTCACCACGTCCTCCACAAGCTGAGGCCGGAGACTCTGCGTTAGCGGGGGGGCCCAGGTGCGGAGTTGATCCCGTACCATCTTGTAAGGGCACCCCCACGGATCTCTGTCGAGAGTCTCCAGCATCTCCTCACGGGCCCGATCCCGGGCCCGCATGACAGCCTCCCGGAGGGCGGTCTTCGCCGGTCTGTATCCCTCGTACAGCTCCGCCTCAATGGCTGCCGCATTCGGTGGACGAATGCGGAGCCTGCGATGCCTGGCGTACAGGTGCCGCGCGGCGACACACGCCTCGCGCAGAGACGTCAGCTCACGCGACCACCAATACACCTGACGCCGGGCGCTTCCTGGCCGGACGCGGGGCATTGCCACGTCACATATCTCGGACATGGCCTCCTGGAACCACCCTGCCTCATCATTGACGTCGGCAGGCCTATCCGGTGATGACACCCAGGCCTGCACGATCGAGGCTTCCAGGAGGAGCTCTCGGTCCAGCTGCTTCAGCGCCCAACGCGGACCACTCGGGGCCTGTTGGACTGGCGCGCTCGAGGGCTGGGTGGAGACGTCAAACCGGATGTACCGGTGGTCGGAGTAGGTCTCCACCCCCTCCATGACTCGCCAGTCAATGGCACGCGGCGACAGAGCGGGGCTAGCGAACGAAATGTCCACCACCGACTCGCCCCGCATCCGCACACACGTGGGGACAGAACCCCGATTTAGGACGACCAGGCCTGTCTCCAGAGCCCAGTCTTCCACCATCCTACCCCGCACATCTGTACGACGAGAACCCCAAGCCAAGTTCTTGGCATTAAAGTCCCCGAGGACAAGCACGGGGAGGGGATAGCTTCCGACGACGACTGCTCTCAGCTCTGCAAGAGAGTTGTGGAGCTCGGCGAGAGATCGGTTCGGGGAGAAGTACACCCCCACAACGACGAACTCCCCGAACCGTGCTGCTACGCACCCCTGACCCCTCCTGACACCTTCAAGGGTCGGGGTACCGGCGGCGGCCGAAGAAATGATGGCCACTGAGCCGTTAAGGTCCGCCACCCAGTCTTCCTAGGCCAGACAAAATACGGCTCAGCGACCACAGCGATGTTAATCGACCACTGCGCCATGCTCTGGAGCAACAGATCCTGAGCGCAGGCGCAGTGGTTGATATTCGCCTGGAGGAAGCTTAATGGGGCCGTTATAGGCATTCCATTTCAGCTTCCTCCACGGGGCGCCCCTCTGCAGGCGTCGGTGTCGCGGCGGCGGCGGCGGCGACAATGACGGCGGCGGCGGCAGTTGCAGCTGCGGCGGTGGCCATAGAGGCGGTGGCGGCGGAGGAGGGCCCTCTCCTACCCGCGGCCTTGGCCTTGGCGGGTGACACGCAGGCCCTGCTTCCGGCCCAGTGATCGGCTGGCTTGCCGGTCACCGCACATGCATCACAGTGCGGCTTAGCGCAGCAGGTCGCCGATATGTGTCCGGGCTGACAGCAGCGGAAGCAGAGGCCAATGCGGTCAACCTCCGAGGCGCATTTCACTGACACGTGATGCCCCACGAGACAGCGGTAGCACCTCAGAGGTCTGGGCTCCAGCAGCTTAACCTGCGCTGAGACCCAGCCCACCAGAAGCCTTCGGCCCTCCACTATGGTTTTGGCCGCCGTAACAGGGCAGCACACCGTGGCGGCATGCATACCCTGTTGGTCCGGGCGTATGGCGCCTGACCTGACCTGGTCAGTAGTGCACCCCCCGGACCTGGCGACGGCGGCTACCAGCTCCTCCTCCGATACCGAGTCGTCCAGACCCATGATGCGCAGGTCTGCGCATCTGACGGGCCTGGACACTCGGGCCTCGTCCGCGTTCAGGGACGCTCTGAGCTTCGCAGCCAGAGCGTCCGCAGTCGCGCCACTGGATTCACCGGGGATCTCCAGCATACGAGCACCCGTCTGGGTGACTTTGAGCCGGAGGCCCCCAGTGATCCCGAGCTCCCCGAGATCCACCGCCTCTATCGACTTCGCGAGCAGATCGCGGTAGGTAACGCCCTTCTTTTCCGCGTCCGGCTGTAGTGTAATCACTACAGCTGCGGTCTTCGGGGCGCGGAGCCTAGCCGCGATCTTGCGCACCCTGAACTGGCGCTGCCGCTCCTGCTCTTTGGCCTTTTTGGCTGCCTTCTTCCCCTTCTGTTTGTCCCCGACCACCTGCCAACCGGCTTCTGCCGCGGGAGGTGTAGGGAGCTGGGGGGGCGGTGGCGGCGGCGGCAGCTGGCTTGCCGCTAGCGCTGGCCCATTCGCCGCAGGCACTGGGGCTGGCGCAGCCATCACCTGTGCTGCCGCCTTGCCCTTTTTCGCCTTCGCTTTGCCTCTCTTTCCCGTCGCCGGCTTAGCCGGAGCCGGTTCAGCCGGTATCGGTTTTGCCGGAGCCGGCTTTTCAGAGGGGGGAGGGGCAACTGCAGCCCCACCCGAGGGCTGGCTGGACGGCCCCGGCCTGGATGCGGCTGCCGTGGCCGTCGCGTAAGAAACCGTTGCCGGCCTCGCCGCCGTCTTGTTTGCCCCTAGGGGGGGCGGGGGCGCAGGACGATGCCCTCCAGCACGGAGAACCGGTGCTGGAAGGCAGCCAGCTCCTTCCGGACCAGGTTCAGAACCTGGTTCTCCACCGGCACGGGCTGGCTTGGGCGCTGCGTCTGGGGCGCCGCGCGAGAGGCAGGCTCATGTAGACTGGCCAGGTCTGCGCGGAGCTTCTCATTCTCCTTCTGGAGAGTCTCCATGGCGGACGTCAGGCGGGCCACGTCCGCCCGCAGCTTCGCCACCTCGTCCGCATTAGGCCCAGCCCCAGCAAAGTTGGCCTCCGCAGCCGCCATGATGGAGGCGGAGGCCGCGGGAATGGCCTTGCATTTCGAGGAGGACTTTTGCTTGTTGGCCACGACCTTGATCGCGGCCTCCACCTCCTTTACGAATCTGGCCTTACGCTCCACCTCGGAGCCGCCAGTCGTATCTGTTTCTTCGCCTGATTCCCGAGCCGTATCGTCCGGGTGGCGACCCTCCTCGGCAAGCTTTGCCGCTCGTTCGGCCCTCTGATTGGCAGAGAGCTCCCTCCCCTTGCCTCTCATTCCGCCCCGCCTCTTGGTGGGGATTTTCCGGGCCGAAACCTCCTCTTCACCGGATGCCGACCCCTGGTCGCCATCCCGCCTGGACCGCTTGCGGAAGAACTTGCTGGTCTCCGCGGTCCCAGGCTCCACTTGTCGGGAGCTCTCTGAGCCTCCCTCGCTGCTCGATGCGGCGTCGGACTCTGTCCCCGCATCGTTCCTCCTCTCCTCTACGTTGCCGTTGCCGGCGGTTTTCGTTTTTTGTTTGTTTTGATTTTCATTTTCCATTTTTTGTAGTATGGGGGAATTAAAGGTCCACCTTGGCAGAGACCTCTTACCAACACACGCGACACACGCTACACGCGCAAGGTAAGCAGATTTAGAGGATTTATTACTCGCCAGGGGTCTGCAGGTACTCTGGCGAGGAGCGCACTAACGACTGATTTGTTCATAGAACCCCGTCAGCCATCCATCCCCTCGCGGTGCGTCGCCGCTTGAGATTCGGGGTAACTTTTTATAGAGGTTTTCTCCCTCGCGGTCCGGGCGGTTAAGCCAAGACCCTCGGTCCCTATCAAAGCCGCGATACGTGATCCACGACACTTCAATACTGGGATTACGAGACCGGCGGTGACAGCAAAGGATGAATCCTTCACTGTCTGCCCGGAGGCAGGGTAAGTGCACCCCGAGCCCGCCCTCACTCCTCTGCTATGCCCTCTGCTGATCAGAGGGTCACGCAGTGGAACGCACCGTTGGTCCGGGACGGACCCCCCCCCCATGTCAGAATAATTAGCCGCGGCAGTACCATTCCCCAAGGAGTAAGAATTTCTTCTCATTTCTCGAGGAAGATTACTGCCGCGCCCAGGGTGCACCGGCCCAGTATCTGCTCTTCCCTCCAGACGTATCGAGAGGGACCCGCAACTACCAGGCACACGTGGAGGACTTCTGACTTCGCACCCCATGTTGGGTCACCTAGCGGTGGGATTTGGATAGGTAAAAGAAAATGCGATAAAATCCGTAAAAACTTATTTCATTCAATCTGTTGAGTTACCGTAAATACGAAATCATAATTAGAGATTAATATTCTTGTAGTTAGTTAAGATGTTATGGATCCTTTAAGTTAAATAAATTTATTAATTTTCTTTAAATCGAAATATCTAAAGATCAGTCGCTTCGAATATTTTACTGAAATAGTTTGGCAACAATGTTTCAAACTCGAAGGTACTACCAATTTACATTATATAGAAAATTAGATTAGATAAAAGCAAAAGCTCTTTCTTATTTGTTTGTTTATTATATTTTCCATTAATAACAAAATACATTGTGTTGGAAATACAATGTATTTTGTTATTACAAAGTTAATTCAATAAGGTTTAAAAAATAACATTATCATTTATGCAATACTCTTAAACAATACTAAAATAAAATATGATCGTTTTTTATTATTTCTGAACTGCCTTAACAGAAATAGACATTAGATGAAAGAAACTTTTAAAAAACTTGAGCAAAGTATGAAATCTAAGGAATCGTGTACTCATTTGTGATTCTCTATCAAAACGTAATGAAACCGAACCATTTATGAAAAGATTGATCACTGGTGATGAAAAGGGGATCACATACAACAAGAACGTGTGAAAAAGATCATGGTCGAAGGGTTGTCAAGGTCCACAGACTGTAGCGAAACTCGGATTAACACGCAACAACGTGATGGTGTTTGTTTGGTGGCATGGTTTATTATGAACTTTTACCACAGGGCAAAACCATCGATTTGGATTACTACTGCTAACAACTAATGAGACTCAAGCAAGAAATTGAGAAAAAACGCCCGAAATTGATCAACAGAAAAGGAGTGGTCTTTCATCATGATAACACCAGACACACATATTTGGCCACTCAGCAAAAATTGAGGGAGCTTGGTTGGGAAGTGCTAATGCATTCAACATATGGTCCTGACCTTGCATCCTCAGATTTTTAGCTGTTTCGGTCACTTCAGAATTCTTTGGGTAGTGTTAAGTTAACATCAAGAGAGGACTGTCAAAACTACTAGTCGCATTTTTTTGATCAATAATTCCAAGATTTCTACAGCAACGGGATTATGTCACTACCTACAAGAAGGAAACAAGTTATCGATCGAAATGGCACATATATGTTATAATTAACTGTAATTAAACATTGAAAAAAATACCTTGAATTTGTATATAAAATACGAAGAAAATTTTTCCCGATCCTATATAAGTTCTTGGTATAAAAGCCGATCAAAATAATTTCGACACAACATCTTCTAAATTCGGTGCTAAGACATAGCTTAAAGAAGAATTTAAGCTCCTGACTTCATAAACTATTAAGTAAAATGTTTAAAGTTCTTATTTTATGAAATCGGCACTTACTTTTTATTAACAGTTGGTTTTTTGACCCTTTTAAATTGACTTAGGAATATCACAAGCTTAAAGTATAATATACTAAAATATCATATAAATAGTTATTATAAAAACTTCATTTCTTATTTTTCTACCCTTGGGGGTGAAATTTTTTTTCTAAATATATAAGGCAATATCCCTATAATTTAGTAGTACCTACTTGCTTCTTGTTAGCCGTATCTTCCACTGGTTAGTTTTTATTTGGCTCAAAATTACATTTTCATTAATATTGTATAATAATCTTAGCGTCACAGTATTACAAAATATAAATAAAAGGCATCGGTATGTAACTTATAATTTGTTAAGTGACTTGTTTAAAAGCTATGAGGGTGTGGCGAGTAAATTAGTAGCTAGAACGGACCTAAAGATCACGCCACCACTACGTCATACATCGGACGATATCCTACGTCGTCGTTAAGCAACGCCCGCTGATAAGGGCGCATGCGTTCCCATTGGTCGTAGCGCCAGCAGAGTTCGATGGCCGCCTGTGTACCTATTGTTCTCATCGATGGCGGCATGGGCGGAGTTCAATGGCCGCTTGCGCATGTATTGTGTTCGCTGTGAATACGGCCAATCAGCGTGTAGTTTAAGATAAACAACATATTGCGATTTTAATTATTTTTACCTATATAAGCAATGTTTCCAATGCTATTTGGTACTCTTGTCTAACTTGTACCTACGCGTTAATAAATATAATTATTAGTGGTCTGCAGTAATTTATTCACTAGTTATAACGGCATATGATCCCACTCCTACGCATCTACACTGGTGACCTCCGACATTCAAGACCTCGAAGAAGATGCAAGCTGAAGGTGCCAAGGCTGGTGTTTTGGGAGAATCCTGCCGAGTTGGAGTAAGAATACCCCCGTTCAATCCTGATGACCCTGAACTATGGTTCGCGCAACTGGAAGGGCAGTTCACGTTGTTCAGCATCAGCGCTGACGCCACGAAATTTTACTACATCCTGGCACAGCTGGAACCGCAACACGCAGCAGAAGTACGAGACCTAATAGTTTCCCCACCGGCCGCAAACAAGTTTAATAGTTTGAAGGCGGAGCTGATACGAAGACTGTCTGCTTCCCAGGAACGAAAGATCAAACAGCTCTTAATGCATGAGGAGATAGGAGACAGAAAGCCGACGCAGTTCCTTCGGCATTTGCAGCACCTAGCTGGAGCAAATGTACCATCTGAGTTCATCAGGACAATGTGGGCAAGCCGACTTCCTACACACCTGCAGACCTGCATCGCCGCGCAGCAAACGAAGACGTCACTAGAAGACTTGGCCGAGCTTGCAGACCGTGTCAATGACGTTGTTCCTGCAACTATTTATTTATTTATTTATATTTATTTACTCTCACAAAATAAGTTTACAAGGTAGGTTATAAACAAAGTAGATTATGGGCTGAGAGTCTAGTGTCTGTACTAAGCGGAAGTCTGTGTTACGGATCACCCTGGTCTCCCCCTCAGGATAATATCATCACAACTTAACATGCTATTTGTATGATTAACAAATGAGAGACAAATGAATTGTAATATTAGTTACTTTAGTGATGTGTGTGTGTGTGTGTGTGTGTGTTCTATCCAGTATTAGAGTTATGTATATAAAATAAGAAGGTTTTCAGTGGTCTCGTAGTCTAGACTTAACAACCATTGCGTCACTTTTAATTTGCAATTATTTCTATTAAGTGGATATATACCAATTCTAGCGTTTATTTTATTATATAGATAATTACCTAGAAAGGTAAAGAATTTATGTGAAAATTTGGTGTAATGCGTGTTGTAGTTACAGACTAGATCATTTCTGCGCTTATCTTTTATCAATTGTGGATTATACTGTAAGAGTGAGTGTTTTTTAATGATACATTGTAGAATAAAGAGCTGCCTCACAGATATGACTTTCCAACGCTTGTATAAGTCTACAGTAGGGTAAAGAAAGGGAAGTGAGGCGGATACTTTTAGTATAGCTCTCTGTGCTCTTTCCAGTTTTATTATTTTTGTCCTTTCAGAACCACCCCAGGATGTTATACAGTATGCGATAATCGATTGACATAAGGCAAAGTAAACTATTTGGATGACTTTTAAATCAGCTATGTTACTAAGGTTTTTAAAAATGTATATTAACTTTCTTACTCTAGTTGTCAACATGTCTATGTGGCTTTGAAAACTGAGTTTGTTATCAATGATTACTCCAAGATATTTCATATTATCTACTCTCTCAATAGCACTGCAATGACATTGAGTCATTTTCATCTTTGAACATGTATGTGCTTTTAATGAATATTGGAAGTTAATGTTATTGGCTGAACGCATTGTAAAAATCATATATTTTGTCTTTTGTATATTCAATGTTAAAAGGTTGTTTATTAGCCAGTCAGATACTTTATTTAAGCCTTATTCCCAGGGGTTATTTTCATTCATGTATTCCTTGATATTATAATAACCCTTTATTTTTAAATTGAATGATCTCTTTAGCTAAATTTTGTCCTACATTAACAAAGTAAGTGTTTATTTTATTTACTGAGATTTTTGGGTTTTCTGTTATTGATAACAATTCAGTCGGTGAGTCTTTAGTTTTCTTTGAGTGTGTTATCTTTTTTATGGTTTCCCATAATAATTTAGAATTTTTACTTGTTTTAGATATCTCCTTTCTTCCATAGTTTTTTTTAACGTTAGCTAATATTTTATTACAAAAATTTCTGTATCGTTTATAGGTTAAATTTAATACTTCATTATTTGGATGTTTTCTGACCTTTTTATGAAGATTATCTCTATTCCTCATGCATCTTAAAAGTCCTGGTGTTATCCATGGTTTTCTTATGATTTTACGCTGTGATATAGTAATTGTTTTGGTGTGTGATTCAATAATATTTGATAGCGAATTTACCAGATAATTAGCCGCAACATTGACATCAAATGTGTTAAAAATTGGTGTAAAGTCAGTATTTTTTATTTCTAAATATACATTATTGTAATTAGTGATTATTTTCTTGGTGAAGTTAGTGCAATATTCATTATTTTTTGAATTTAGAAACAAGATAACGCAGTCATGATCCGTAATTGTTGTCTGAGAAACACAGCAGATTGCTTTGTAATTCGTTTCTAACATAATATGATCCAAACAGGTACGATTGTGAGTGGGCAATGTATGCGCAGAAAGAATACCAAATGACGCTAACAAGTTTAAGTAATTTTCGGCATGACTATCTTTGCTCTGTTCACAAATATCAATATTAATATCGCCTGCTATTATTATATTTTTATAGCAGCATATTGTCTGTAATAAATAATTAAGGGATTCAATAAACTTTGTAACATCCTTTTGACTAGGAGGCCTATAAAGTGCCACAATAATTGTGTCGTTATTTAGCTTAGCAAGCAAATAGTTAGCGCCGATGAGATTTGGTTCATTAATTGATATATTTAAATTCATTTTACTATAAATTACAACACCTTCATTTTGTGTATTGTTATTTATCGTGTAACTGTAACTGTAGCCTTCTATAGGAGGTATTATATACGAACTTTGTAACCAACATTCAGTCGCGACTATTATGTCAAAACTAATTTTAGACCTTGTTAGTAATGTAATTAGATTATCGTAATTTTTTCTAATACTGCGCACATTCTGCAATAATAGTTTTAAGGGCTGATAGCAATCAGTTGTAGTATGTTCATAGCAGCGTTCTAATTCGCAGTATGAAGAGGTAGCTATTTTTATTGTATCAAGATCGTTAATAATATTCCTTATATTTTCGCCTTTTATAATATTTTTTTAAACAAGTACAATCTATCATCATGAATTCGATGTAAAAAAATGATTAAAAACTTAGTTGTAAGGTGCATGAATACCTTAAAACTAAAAATATATTTTATATTTAGGAATAGAAATATTTGGTAAATCCGTCTCTTAATTCTAATAATATACACAAAGCAACTCACATGAAATATGTGTATAATAATAATAATATTACTGGACAAATGATATTTAAGAACGAAATTAAAAGTATGTTTTATGTAGTGTAAATGTGTTGTGTGTATGTATTGGTTAATAAAATAAGTGTTCGATACAAAATTAACACTAAAACTTAAGACTATTTCTTTAAAATAAAATAACATAAAAAACATACATAGTCATTGCTTTAGTTTTGTTAGGTCTTCTTCACTTTCAATTTGAATTCTTTGCATCCCGTCTTTCTTGCGCAGATATATTTTGCCATAAGAAGTCCAGCAACTATCGTAGTTATGAGCCTTCGCGAATTGTCTGGCTAAATAGTGTAATCTTTTTGCCCCTGGTGTTAAGTATTCCGCTATAAAAATGTATTTGGAGGATCCTTCAATATTTAAAAGTTCAGTGGTTAGTCGTTGAGTTTTATTATTTGTGTTGTACATTCTTGCAGACCGTATAAAATTCTCTTTTAGAGTTGGCTTCATGAAATCAATTATTATTGGGCTAAATTCCTTATTTTTAGATTTTTGCCGAAAAATATCTTTTATGTCGGAGTCGAGGATATTCATATTAATAATTTCTCCCAATTTTTTGACCAAGGAATTAAGTTCACTTTTATTTTCATAATGGGTTCTTGGAATATTTTTTATTTCTACCATTGTGTTTCTAGCATTATGTTCCAAAAGTTCAATTTTCTGCTCAAGAGAGTTTATGAGACATGTTTTCAAACTATTTTCTTCTTTAATATGTTCTAATTCCTTTAAAACATCATCATATTTTGCAGATAAAAATGAAATGGACTCACGGATTTCGACATTTTGTTGCTTGATCTCATTAATTGATGTGATTAAAGTTTCAATCTTTTGGTTCTGTTGGTTGTTAAAATCATTAAACATACGGCGTAATTCCTGCATTAACGAGAACGATTCTTCACTCTGCTCGGGAATCTTTCTTTTTTGTCTTCTCTTCAATGTATTACATTCATTATCACTTTCCATACAAATATTTAGATTAGGATCCGAGCCGTGTAACTGTATTCGTGTTTTATTACCAGATAAACTTAATGTATTTGGTGGAGTACGCTGTAATGACATTATATTATTATGTGGGTATAAAAATAGGTCTAAAACAGTCCGACGGTAACTATCTTCGCAATTAGGGTGGAGTCGATGATGCGTCAGTTTATAGCGATATCTTTGTTTAATTGTTATGTCCTACTCACGCCCCGTCACTGCAGTTAACGTTCAACGCTCACTTTATGCACTGCGCTCCTGGTAGCTCAATATATTTAACTAATTGAGAATTACTTTGAAAAATGCTATTTTTATATTAGAATAAAAAGGTACAAGAAAGACTTCCGATGTTCACTGAAGCCCGAGGGGGAATGACACTATGCCAGCCAACAGTCAAGTACTTGCGCAAGTAGCTAGTACGTCATCTACACCTACGGCCCCAATTAATAACACCATTGAAGCCTTAACGCGGACAGTGACAGAGCTCAGCCAAAAAGTGGAAGCAATGAGTATGGAGTTACGTAGGCGTTCACATTCACGCTCTAACGGTTCAAGAAAAAAATAACGCCCCCGTTCACGCTCACGTCCTAGCGATCACCCGCATTGGTTCTACCACTACCGGTTTGGTGAAAAAGCACGGAAATATACTCAACCCTCTACCTACCAGAAAAAGGTAAACTACCAAGGCAGCCATTAGTGGCGGTAAACGACTGCCTAGCGATTTCAAGCCGCCTCCTCATTACGGACCGCAAAACAAAAGTGCAATATCTCATCGATACAGGTTCAGACCTGTGCGTCTTTCCGCGATCCGCTGTTCGGGAGCCACGAAATAAGACAAAGTACGAGTTGTTCGCAGCCAACGGAACAATTATCTCTACTTATGGCTACGTGCCATTAACAATCGACTGAGGACTCCGACGAGCATTTACTTGGCGATTCACCGTAGCCGACGTCTCGAAGCCCATCATCGGCGTCGACTTTCTAGGTTACTACAACCTTCTAGTCGATTGCCGTAACCAGCGTCTCATCGATGGCGTAACTCACAGTTGCTGTACCACGTCATACTTCAACAGAGGCAATCTCATCTGTTCGAACAACCATCGACGACTGCGCTTACCATCGTCTACTGAGAGAGTTTCCTGACCTCACTCGTCCTGCTGGTAAGCAAAAGTTAATTAGGCATTCAACGGTACACTACATCCGCACTACTCCGGGTCCACCTGTAACCGGTCGTCCGCGCCGCTTAGACCCTGAGCGCCTGAAGATTGCAAAGCAGGAGTTCGATGAGATGTTACAAAACGGCACGGCGCGCAGATCTGATAGCCCTTGGTCTTCGCCACTGCATTTAGCTCGCAAGAAGAACGATGGTTGGAGACCTTGCGGTGATTACTGTTCATTGAACGCACGCACAATCCCGGACAGGTACCCCATCAGACACTTGCAGGATTTTACACACCAGCTGGCCGGAAGTACTGTCTACTCAACATTGGATTTGGTTAAAGCCTACAACTAGATACCAGTTTTTGAAGCTGACGTATGCAAGACCGCAATTACAACACCATTTGGCTTATATGAGTTCCCGTTCATGGCTTACGGCCTCCGAAATGCCGCTCAAACGTTCCAGCGCTTCATGGACGAGGTTCTCCGGGGATTGGACTTCTGTTTTGGATACTTGGATGACATCCTGGTATACAGCTCCAACAGCACGCAGCATCAGCAACACCTCAGGCAACTTTTTCAAAGACTGACGGAATACGGCATTCTGATAAACACCAACAAGTGCGTTTTTGGGCAGTCTGAGGTCGATTTCCTAGGATATAAGGTTTCAGCAGCGGGAATCCAGCCACTGGATGCGAAGGTGCAGGCTATTCAAGAATTCCCTCCACCAAAAACCGTCAAGGAACTCAGACGTTTTCTTGGAATGATAAACTTTTATCGCCGCTTAATCCCAAATGCGGCTACCATTCAAGCTCCACTGAACCAAATGCTTGCTGGCCCAAAGACGAAAGATTCGCAACCTATCAACATGACACCCGATCTGTTGGAGGCATTTAACAACTGCAAGAATAGTCTTTCTGAAGCCACACTATTGGTACACCCTGATTCACAAGCAGAGTTGGCGAGTCACACAGATGCTTCAGATTCAGCAATAGGGGCAGTCCTGCAGCAATACCAGGACAACGAATGGAAACCACTGGCATTCTTTTCCAAGAAGCTAAGTCCAAGCCAGAGGAAGTATAGCCCTTATGATCGCGAACTTCTTTCCATCTAAGAAGCCATCAAACACTTCCGCTTCATGGTCGAAGCACGAAATTTCGCGATTATAACAGACCACAAGCCACTGACGTTTGCTTTTACAACGCACCGAACGAGTTGCTCGTCACGCCAGTTTCGCTACCTTGATTTCATCAGCCAGTTTACCACGGACATCAGATATATCGCCGGAAAGGATAATATAGTCGCTGATACTCTGTCCCGCATTAATGAAATTTCTATGCCCTTAGACTACCAGTCCCTAGCCAGTGAGCAAGCCACCGATACCAAGCTACAAGATCTGCTGAAGAACGGCTCTGCCCTGAAGTTGGAGAAGCTTAGGACACCGGGACAGGATCTGCAGATATACTATGACGTCTCCACCCCGACTCCGCGGCCATTTATCACACCTTCGTTCCGCAGACAGGTATTTAACGCACTACATAACTTGAGTCATCCAGGAGCGAAGCAGGAGTCAAGCTGGCGACGCAGAGGTTCGTCTGGCCTGGCATTAAGCGGGATTGTAGGCAATGGGCAAAGGAGTGCCAGCACTGTCAACGACCCAAGGTAGCTCGTCACACTTCAGCACCGATCGCATCATTCATGCTACCTTCAGCACGATTTCGGAATATACATCTTGACCTGATCGGTCTCTTACCGTTATGTTCTGGGTACAGGTACTGCCGCACGATTGTCGACCGCTTCACTCGTTGGCCTGAGGCGTACCCACTCCAGGACATGACAGCAGAGACGTGCACCATCGCTCTAACAAAGGGATGGATTTCACGCTTCGGATGTCCAGAACACATCACCACAGATAGCGGCAGACAGTTTCTATCGCACACGTTCAAGGAGCTCGCCGCACTGGTCAGTGCAACACACCACACTACCACATCTTATCACCGAGCTGCCAATGGTCCAGTGGAACGACTACACCGCCAACTGAAGACCGCCATCACTTGCCACTCGTCTTCAAACTGGGTTGAAGTTCTACCATGGGTCCTCCTCGGTATCCGCAGCGCCTGGAAAGAGGACTTGCAATCATCGGCAGCAGAGCTAGTCTACGGTGAACCACTCCGTTTGCCTGGACAGTTCTTTTCCCAAAATAACAATATGGAGATGGACCCGACCACCGTGGCTGATCGACTACGCGCGCACGTCAGTAGATTGACCCCACAACCTATGTCTTGGCATTGCAGTTCCAGTCGAATATTTTATGTGCCTAAAGACCTCAGAACTTCGACGCATGTCTTCGTCCGCCAAGGTCCCGCAAGAAGACCACTCGAGGCACCCTACTCAGACACCTTCAAAGTTGTGAAACGTAACTCCAAAATATTCGACGTAGAAATGCAGGGCAGGACTCAAAGGATCTCAATTGACCGCCTAAACCCAGCGTATGTTGCCAGAGAGACCGCAGTGACCATTCCACAAAACCGAAGTGACTATGGTCAAACTACCACCAAAACGACCCGAAGCGGACGCACAGTAAGGTTTCCGGATTAATATCGCCCGTAGTTACGGTCTCAACGGGGGAGTAGTGTGGCGAGTAAATTAGTAGCTAGAACGGACCTAAAGATCACGCCACCACTACGTCATACATCGGACGATATCCTACGTCGTCGTTAAGCAACGCCCGCTGATAAGGGCGCATGCGTTCCCATTGGTCGTAGCGCCAGCAGAGTTCGATGGCCGCCTGTGTACCTATTGTTCTCATCGATGGCGGCATGGGCGGAGTTCAATGGCCGCTTGCGCATGTATTGTGTTCGCTGTGAATACGACCAATCAGCGTGTAGTTTAAGATAAACAACATATTGCGATTTTAATTATTATTAATTATTTTTACCTATATAAGCAATGTTTCCAATGCTATTTGGTACTCTTGTCTAACTTGTACCTACGCGTTAATAAATATAGTTATAAGTGGTCTGCAGTAATTTATTTACTAGTTATAACGGCATATGATCCTACTCCTACGCATCTACAAGGGAATTCGTTACATATTTTTTGCGGATTGTTGCAGTGACAATAGTCGAAATCGAGAAAAAATGCAGCGCAATATTACATGTCACGGAAATCCTCGAATCCGGCAACTTGCTCTATTACCGGGAGGGCGACTATCTGTCCCAAGGAGGTGTCAGATTTATCGTCCACAAGTCTCTCATTAACAGCGTTGTAAAGATTGAGAGTGTGTCGACGAGGGTTGCGTACCTTGTACTCAGAATCACCAAACGGTATTCGCTGAAGGTCATACAGGTTTACACACCAACCTCGGCACACCCTGATCAGTAGGTGGAGGAAATGTATGAGGATATCTCTAGAGCCATGCATTCCTCCAAAACCCAATATACGGTGTTAATGGGAGAGTTTAATGCAAAACTAGGCACAAGAGAGAACGGTGAGCTGAAAGAAGGGAAATTTGGAATAGGGCAACGGAACCCAAGAGGCCAGCAGCTGGCCGACTTCATGGAGAAAGAGGGACTCTTTATGATGAACTCTTTCTTCCAGAAGCGGTCCCACAGGAAGTGGACCTGGTCGAGCCCCGACGGTTCGACAAAATGAGATTGACTTCATTATGACGACCAGACGACAACTGTTCAGTGATGTCTCAGTGATCGCGAGGGTGAAAACCGGCAGCGATCACCAAATGGTTAGAGGCACACTGAACCTAAATGTTAAGTTGGAGAGGTCTCGTCTAATGAAGTCAACGCTCCGTCCCCATCGTGCTCTAATCCAAGGTCCCGAAACCTTTCAGCTCGAGTAACAAAACCGTTTTCAGTGCCTAGAAGACTGCAATGAAGTGGACGATTTGAATGACAAGCTCGTGGAAACTGTCCATACGGTTGGAGCTAAGTTCTGCAAGACCCGCCGCAGAAGAACAAAAAACTCTCCGATCACACTCTTAATCTCATGGCTGTTAGACGAGAGATGAATCTACATTCTTCAACAGATTTGACAGCATACAGGCAACTGAACAGACAGATCTCCAAATGCATGCGGCGGGACTTATGCAACTTCAATACAGCTCGTATTGAAGAAACGATCGAGCGGAACCAAGGCTCCAAAGTCTTTGCTAGAGATCTGTCTGCCAGAAAGAGCCAATTGTCAAGGCTGAAGACCGAATGTGGCAGCATCATTTCCGGGGCACCTGCGATTTTTAGTGAGATTGAGAGGTTTTATGGGCAGCTGTACACGTCATCGTTGGAGCCGCACGCAAGTGTGAGTAACGATCCAAGAGCGAGTCTTATCCGACATTATTCCGATGATATCCCGGACGTCAGTCTGAGCGAGATTAGAATGGCTCTCCAGCACCTTAAAAACGGCAAGGCCCCAGGCGAGGATGGAATTACAGCGGAGCTTCTGAAAGCGGGTGGAAAACCGGTACTTGAAGTCCTTCAGAGGCTCTTTAATTCCGTCCTCCACGGAGGCGTGGAGCAGAAGTGCGGTGGTTTTGTTCTTCAAATAAGGCGACAACGCTCTCTTGAAGAACTACAGACCGATTTCCCTTCTGAGCCGCGTCTACGTGCTGTTTTTGAGAGTCATTACGAATCGTCTCGCGCGCACTCTTGACGACTTCCAGCCACACAGCCTCCCGAACAAGCCGGTTTCCGAAAAGGCTTTAGCACCATAGACCACATACATACCCTTCGGCAAATTGTACAGAAGTCCGAGGAGTACAATTTGCCACTATGTCTGGCGTATGTGGACTATGAGAAAGCCTTTGATTCCGTCGAAATTTGGGCGGTGCTGCAGTCCCTTCAGCGATGCCAAGTTGACTGTCGGTATATCGAAGTGTTGAAGTGCTTGTACAGTAGGGCTACGATGGCTATCCGAGTACAGAACCAGAGTACGAAACCTATCCATTTGCAGAGAGGTGTAAGACAGGGTGACGTCATATCCCCGAAACTCTTTACCACTGCATTGGAAGATGTTTTCAAGCTTCTGGACTGGAAAGGATACGGTATCAATATCAATGGCGAGTACATCACTCACCTTCGATTTGCCGACGATATAGTCCTTATGGCAGAATCGCTGGAGGACCTAAGCACTATGCTCAATGACCTCAATAGTGTTTCCCAACGGCTAGGTCTTAAGATGAACATGGACAAAACAAAGATCATGTTTAATGTCCATGTCACACCTATGCCGGTAGTTGTTGGGAACACTAAGCTCGAAGTTGTTGACGAGGATGTTTACCTGGGACAAATAGTCCGACTAGGTAAGTCCAACTTCGACCAAGAGGTCAGTCGACGGATTCAAATCGGGTGGGCAGCGTTCGGGAAACTACGACACATCTTCTCGTTAGACATACCTCAAAACCTGAAAACGAAATTGTACAACCAGTGCGTGTTGCCAGTGATGACTTACGGATCTGAGACGTGGTCCTTCACTGCTGGCCGGATGAGGAAGCTCAAGGTCGCTCAGCGAGCTATGGAGAGGGCTATGCTCGGAGTTTCTCTGCGTGATAAACTCAGAAATGAGGATATCCGCAGCAGAACCAGAGTGACCGACATAGCCCAACGGATTAGTAAGCTGAAGTGGCAATAGGCCGGCCATATAGCTTGAAGAACCGACAACCGATGGGGAAGAAAGGTTCTCGAGTGGCAGCCTCGTACCGGTAGTCGAAGTGTAGGGCGTCCCCCCACTAGATGGAGTGACGACCTGGTAAGATATGCAGGAAGTCGATGGATGCAGGTGGCTCAGGACCGTGCTTTGTGGGATTCTTTGGAGGAGGCCTATGTTCAGCAGTGGACTTGTGAAGGGCTGTAATGATGATGATGATGATTACATGTCAATCTCAAAACATTTT
Source organism: Parnassius mnemosyne (assembly GCA_963668995.1). Taxonomy (NCBI): domain Eukaryota; kingdom Metazoa; phylum Arthropoda; class Insecta; order Lepidoptera; family Papilionidae; genus Parnassius; species Parnassius mnemosyne. Next base: position 20,481,822 of record CAVLGL010000093.1, on the reverse strand, counting down.
CATTACACTTATTTTGCGTTCCCGTTCATTTAGTCATCGGTGTTCTTATAATAATAATTTATCTTAGTTTTTACGTTATAATAAAACCGCAATCAAAGTTAAATAACTTTATTAGGTTTTTACAATGCGGGATCACTCAATACGCGACATGATAATTTTCTAGTTGCTATGGATCGTTATAGTCTAGATATAGTTGCAATTAACGAATCATGAATTCATAGTGGGCAAGAGACGCGTGTGCCGGCCGTATCGAGATACCAAATACGAGTCACCCCGAATCCGCTACGTATATGCGGCGGTTGGGGGGGTGGGGGTGGACTTGCTTTTAGATATTCGGGCAGGCCTAATGAGCTGATTGAGCAGATGTGGTTAACAACTCGTGTCAGTGGTTATTGTGTTGCTCTAGGAACTGCGTACAGGCCACAATGGATGAATGTAGATAATATATTGATTGACGCGATAACTGATTCCATTAATAATTTTTCAAGGTATGATTTTATTGTATTAGTGAGAGATTGCCGCCGACTGATTATAAATACTTCGTATATGTACTAATACTCTAATAGATTTTGTATGTACTAACGCACCAGTTCGTGATATCAATGTAAACAATATAATTGGTTCCAATGGACACGCAATGGTTAATGTTACACTGTCATTAACCCTCCGTGTACCAGGTGAGTAAAAGTATCGTCCCATTCTAAGTGGGATGTGACAAACTCCAAAATAAAAAAGTGATAAAATGTAAATATTTTTTGTTTCTTTGGTGGAAAGAAATATTAGGTATTTATAAATACATAATAATAATAAGTTTTAAGTAAAACTCAGTGTAGAAAGTATGTATTAAAATATTTATTATTGTTCGCGCTAAACGCTAATTTCAAGAATTGACGACAGAGGGCGCTCGGCGCGGTGCATTCGTACCGATTTGACGTTCGCACAAGCGCAGTTGTTTGCTACCGGCAGCTGGGTCGGGTCGAACGGTTGCTAGAATACGTGCTGTCGAGAGCACGTCGTGAAGTCGCCTGGAAAACCTCCATTTTGAGAGTCGGCTGCTGCCGGCTTCAACAGTCCAGTCAGGTCTATCACAACCAACACCACAAAAACACCACTATACTCAACACATACACACCTCCGGCCTGACCGAGCCCTGAGACAGCAGTCGCCTCATATACAGGTAAGTAATCTCTATTTGACCAGCCTCCCCATTAAATTGTAGTAGTATAAAACATTTTCCATATAGCTTAGTATTTTCGGAAATTCTTCCAAATAGCCACTCGGGCTCGAACCTGCGGCTGCTCGTTGAATTTTTCACTCATGGGCCCCGAGAGATTCGGCATTTGCAGGGGCAGCTGCAGGCCGTAACAATTATTATTAAAGAACAAAAACACAACTTCTGTTATTTATGCAACTTAACAGTCATTTCTTATGTACTTATTTAAAATGGCACTTTTAATTATTATACACATTTTAATTTTATAAACTATAATATATTTTATAATAATTAAACATAAACTGAACACAGGAAAGATACATTTGAATTGAGATCATCGGTGTTCAATTGACCACAGTCTTGACAAACTTGCTCCATACATATAGGCACGTAACATTTTTTACGTGAGTATTTTGTTTAACGATCTGTTTTTGTAGAGCATCTTGAGCATCTTTTTTGAGCATTAGACCTTCTTGCTTTGCATTCAGTTTAATTTTCAGGCAAATCATCAAAATATTCAGCATTTCTTTGCGGGGATCTTGGAAAGCTTGGAAGCTTTTGGTTCTGCCTTCTGGAGTTTAAATGGCCTTTTATCAAACTAGGCAAATATTCACACTCTACAGCGAACATTTCTCTCGTATGGTTCTTTTTGCCACTTCGCTGTCCTATCTTTGCCAATATAATACCTTTGTCTAGACGAGTGAAGCTTTGGAAGTGGTAGATTGTCGTCACTGACAAAATCGGAAGAAAGTATTTCTGCATCAACTTTGCTGTTTGTGTCACTCTGAATACACAAATTCAGATTCACCAGCAGATCCCGGTCCTGAACCTCCAGATTCTAACTCAAAGTCGTCTCCTTCGTATAAAAATGCTTGTAATATATTAGCTTCCTTAATATGCGACATTTTCTTGTAAACTATTATCTGTAACGAATAAAAATTAATTCCATTTAAAAAGCTAAACATACATAAACTAAACACATATAAATAAAAAAATACATAAATTATATCGAATAAAAATCTTACCTCTTTATCAACGTGCTGTACGAAGTGAGGTGTAAGACGCCCATACGTAATTTAAGGGCGTGTAGCTCCTTTGGAAATTGCTGCTGGACTGACTTAGCGCCACTGATCGGAGTAGCAACGTTGCAATTCCAGCTACTGGGAATTTAAATTTTGGCGCGTTCACAGTTTTAAAATTATTGCGAAATTTAAAAGACTGGGTTAAATCACCTGGTACACGGAGGGTTAAAAAGCTTAAAATAATAACTAGAACTTTTAGTTTCAGACCAATTAATAAAATAAAAAATGAATTTAATAATGATTTATATGCAATAAATTAGAACGATGTCATTGAATAACCTTCAGTGAATATGATGGTGGAAATGTTAAATTTAATGATTCTCTCTCTCTCTCTCTCTCTCTCTCTTCCTTTGACAAACATGCAGCAGTGAAATCTGTAACTCTAAAAACCATATATTCACTGTCGTGGGTAACCAATGTCTACAAAATGATGATCGATTTGCGTAATATGGCTCGCGATGTCTATCGAAACTCCGGATCAGACGAACATAAAAATATTACAAGGAGCTCAGAAGTCTATTTTTAACAAGTATTTCAGGAGAAAGGCGTGCTTAACTCAATAGAATAGTTAATTCTCAAGCTAAAAATAGCAAAACTTTTTGGAAAAATTTGAAGGAAATAATTTTGGTTGACCCCTAAAAAGACAAATCCTTGCCTCCCCATTCAATACAACAAATAAAATCAATGATCACTTTTTGAATATTCCGGGAGACAACGTAATTTCCAATGCAAATTTATAATTCTTTGAAAATAATAATTTCAGTACAGAGGAATTTGAATTAGCTCCCGTATAATGTCCATAAAATCGAATGCTATTGGACACGATGGAATTAGCAGAGATATGATTTTACTCTCTCTTCCTTGCACTCTGGATGCAATCACGCCTATAGTTGATAAGTAAATTATGATGAATATAGTTCCTAATAAGTGGAAGGAGGCACTAGTGGCCCCTATTTCCAAAAATGAAAACCTTATCGAGTTAAAAGTTCTTAGGCCCATTAGTACTTTGCCATTCCTTGCGAAACTGCTGGAAACAGATATTTGCGAACAGTTGACTAAATATGTTGAAGGGACCAACATCTTGCCCTATTTACAATCTGGGTCTAGCAAAGTACGTGGCACAGCGACTGTTTTACACGATGTCAGAGACAACATATTAGCTGAACTAGATTTCGGTACAATACTATTCTAACGCTATTGGACTATTCCCGTGCTTTTAACTGCCCAAATGTTCGCCTACTGCTTTCTAATCTGTCATGTTATGGTTTAGACGAAAATTCGGTCAAGTGGTTCAGTAGATACTTGAGTGGTACCAGTCATTAAAGTTGGTAAAGCATGATGGGTATAATGTATGTTCTCATCCTAGGCTTATTAATCGTGGTGTTACTCAGGGTTCGATACTTGGTCCACTACTTTTTATAACTTACTGTGATGATCTTATGAAAGTTATAAAACATTCTATGTACTACTGCTATGATGACGATGTGCAAGTATACGTGTCATACTCCCTAGATAAATTATTACAAGCTGTAAAACGGCTTAATGAGGATTCGAGCAGAATTGCTAACTGGTCAATGCGAAATGCTCTTGTTTTAAACTCCACAAAGTCAAAATATATGGTAACAAACATAAAGACGCAAATAATTTTACTAAACGTTAAGATTCTGGGTAAACATAAAATGCGCGTGAATGAAGGCAAACATTTTGGTCTAATCTTCTACAGTAATCTAAGATTCGAAAATCATGTCCTAAATATGGTAAAAACTGTTTTTATCGTCTAAAGGTATTATACCAAATTCGTGACCAACTTTCTGTACCGTCACACATTACTCTTTGTGAGGCACTAATTTTATCTATGCTTAACTGCGGAGTTGTTGTTTATTAACCTTGAATTTTCAGCAAACAAAACGACTAATACAGCGCGTGCAAAATGCATGTTGTCGATTCTGTTTTGATGTCACACCTAGAAGTCACATTACTCCTTTCTTGAACACTGCTTCCATGCTCAACATGGACTCACGTAGAGAGTTGCATTTAAGGCTTGTCTTCAATGTTGTAAAGTTTAAAAAAACCTGAGTACTTGCATACAAAGATAAAGTTTGCAAAGCAAAATTCTGGAAAACAATTGAGATCCATAAGATCAGCACTTCTGTATTACAGCCATAAAACAGCGGCCTTTACTGGCAGTTTTCGATATATAACAACGAAGTGTTGGAATAACATCCCATCACCAATAAGAAATCTTAACACCAATTACAATTTTAAAAATAAATTTAAAACATATCTTCTACATAAACAAAAATAAGGTATTCCCAAACACTTCGTTTGTAAGCTATGAACCATGGCATTTTTATTGTACTAACTCATCATAGCTGTCTAAGCCTTTTAGGTACTGGATTTAACTTGTATGCGATTTTTCACACTTACACACCCTTTCAGTAATTTTATTATTAAAATTCAATTTATATTGAACCCAATATGCAAGTGGTAGGGCTGAACGAAGGCATAATCCATACATATTTACACTGATTATAGTATTGTGCTCATTTACGTGTCGTTATCTCGAGGGTAATAGCTGAAAATCAGTGTTTGTTCTCTGATCAATATTAATCGCTGAGCTAGGACCCATTTGTTAAACTGCAACACACATGTACATTTAGATCTTAAGATTATTAAACTTTTTTGTAATAAGTTACTTTGTACCTGGTTTAGTAACTGAATTTACGTGGGTGATTGGAGAAACAAATAAATACTTTATCTATCTATCTATAACTTAAGGTTAGATGGATTAGGAGGAGGAATTTGGATATTCATACAGAATAACTTTGATTTTGAAATTATGGAAGAATAATATATAAATAGTGAAAATTACTTTTGGGTTCATATTAAAAAAATTGCCTTAAAATATAGGATTAATTTATCGACCACCGCATACTAATATAAAAAAGTTCATCGACACTTATACAATGCAGTTAGAAAAATATAAGAGGGCACTCGTATTCAGAGATTTTAATATTAATATATTAAATTCGGAACGGTGTAAAATTAACTACATCAATGCAATTAACTAATCTGGTTACAACATTATAAATAATATTACCTGTGAATATAGCACACGAGAAACTGCACAATTATTGACCACGTAGATACCAACTTCTTACATCCCTTAGTCTCTATGAATATAATTGACTCACCAACAAAGAAATATATATCGAATTATGGAACCATGAAATACAACGTAGATAGAAGGTATAATATCAGTATCTAGATTATGAAGTTTTTTATAAGTGTAGAGGAAAATATATCAAATTTAAACCACCTTGTGGTTGTGACTTAATTTTTTTTTGATAAATTTATCTTTATTTTTTAATTTATCTTTATTTTTGATAAATTTGATAAATTTGATATATTTTAGATGTTGTATCTATCCCGCACTTGAAAGCTTTATTGAAAATGAAATTGACAAAAATAAAATTACAAAATATAAAATTCTAAATCCCCTACTGCAAGATTGGATTATCAAGGATATAATAACCAGCATGAATAAACGTAATAAATTTTTTTATAAACACAATAAATATACTACAAACACGCAACTGGAAACGAAACTTAAAACTGAAAGAGTAAAGTTCGATAGAATGATAACAGCAGAGAAAAGAAAATACTACTGCAATGTCTTTGAAAAATGCAAAAAAAAGCCTAAAAATGTGAACTACAATAAACAGTATGGCTACAAATACAATATCAAAGAGGTGCGTTCTCTCTAAGCTTATTATCAAATCTAAAATTATAACTAACGGATACGAGGTTATTAACGCGTTTAATGATTTCTTTTCATCCATAGATTCTTCTCTAGCAGATAAAATAATGCAAAAACAAAACAAAATATCTTATATCTGCCAAGTTAATATAAATAAACTTAAAAACTTTAGACAAAGTACACACCACAAAATTTAAAAAAAAAATATTGATAATTTTGATAGCAAGCTCGAGAATAGATAACATTTCAATAAAAGAAATAATATCTATTAAAGATTTAATAAGTGGCAACCTAAAATCTTGCATTACCACGTGTCTGAAAAATGGCCACGTTGCAGAAACATAAAGAGTAACAACAATTTATAAAAATGCTGATATGACTGATCCTAGCAATTACCGACCAATATCGGTCCTACCAGTAGTATCTAAATTGTTCGAAAAAAATATTTACTCTAGGCTATATGAATGTTAAAACAAAATAAACTTTCTTATTTATTTTCTAACACTTTGACTGCTACCATTGATTTAGTAACTAAAATTAGAGAAAGTATTAGCAAAAAACAACAAATAGCTTTTGAAATTGAAATTTTACACTCTATGCGGGTGATACCACTCTTTTTTATTTTGGTAACACAACAGCGTCTGTCATTAGTGAAGCCCAACATGATCTTGATAAAATCAAAATAACTTGCTTACACTTAACACTTCAAAAACATCTTACATGATTTTTTCTGCTAAAAAGAAGAAACTCAACGATTATCCACCTCTCATTATAGCTAATGAAAGGGAATATTATGGTGAAGAAGAAGAGATAAAGACTAGATATTATACATTTTCTGAACTAGATGAATCAACCGAGGGATTCATTGGATCTAATAATGAAACAGAAATAGAATTTAATCAGCAAAATATTAAAAAAATACTTCCTGGATTCGGATTCAATCACGAAGTAGGCAAAAATAACCTGATCTATTTTAATGAAAGGATCGTAAAATAGAGAGAGTAGGAGAATTATGATTCTCCGATGATGCCTTTTCACTCTTACTCGGGCCTCGTATAGTAGTATACAAGAAATCACACATAGTATACGAGTAATCAATAGTCCTCTCTTTTTAACTCAGGATTTTATTCAACAGAGTGGGATTTGAAAACGATTTTATACCTGCCGAAATATAATAGGAAAAAAATTTTTCACTCGTAAAGGATTCAATCGTTTTGGGCCCACAAGAAATATTAACGACCCTCAATGATATTATACACAAAAAAGTTATCAATTTATTATTGTAAATAGCATAAAGACTATATGAAAATCTAAACGGAATCAAGAAATCTAAAAAAAAATAATTGTTTCGATATTTGTGTTCAGGTCATTGGTTCTGATAATGTAATATTAAAAACATTGTAGTAGAGATATACAATCTCGGAAGAAACTCGACTCGTGTTCACTTGAGTTGAAATTCACGCAACTCGAATAGTACTCGAGTTACACAACTCAAATTGGCGGAACGAAGCTGTGTCAGTTTGTTACAAATTATTTTTATATTTTGTTTTTCCATTCAACACAATTATTATTACTAATCTTAATAGATAGTTATATATTCTTTATCAAGTAATATCACTCTAATTTTATGACAGTTATACTTAATCAGTTTATTTATATTACAAAATATATCAACAAATTGCTCAAAGTAAGTCGAGTTAATCAATAATTTTAGACATACACTGCATTGACCGTAAGATAAAGATGCGACTCGAGTAGAATTTTGTGGCTCAAGTAACGCTTGTTAATCATAATTTATCATGTCACTCTAGTTGTACTCCAGTTTTGAGCAATTAGAATTAACTATTTACGGTCCCTGTATCGATGGAAGTTTATCACTCGAGTTGAAAATAGAGATTAATTATGTTAGAAAATTTTTAAACAGGTACCTTTACGGAAAATATAAAATGTGGCAATGTGAAATAAAAAGCAAATATTTATTATTTACCTATAAATAAATAAACTGCCTTTTACATATATTACAAATCGCTTCCATCTCGATTTTTTTAACGCACACGGTGCGTCGAGATGACTCGGTAACTCGAGTGCAAGCGGAATCGAGTAAAATTTGTTTTCACTCGAGTACGGAGTTATACAAATTCACTTGATTGAATCGAGTGAAAACAGAGTTCGAGTTTCTTCACTACTGTTAGAATAAAGTCTGTGGTTAATGGTTATATACTTTAAAATAATTTATTATATCATACTGTAGTATCTACTTAGTATCTATACGTATGTTTGGGTATAATCTAATATATAAACTTAACAATAACGTAATTACAGACAATCTTACGTCAACACTCAAGCATTTCATTTCTCTCGTCCTTATAAGTCATCTTGTAAGTCATCACCAATTATATCAATAGCTTTAGTAGGTAGATTATCAAATACAAAGAATTTCTGTTTTAAAGATCCTTCGGGCACTTTCAATTCGAGAAACACATATCCAATTGCCTCAACACTACCTCCAATACCGCTAAACACACATTTCTCTTTATGGAATGAAATGTTGTAAGTGTAAACAAGTTTAAGCTCTAACCCAGAAATTGATGCGCCAGTGTCAATTAAACAATGCAAATTAAAACAATCGTTAAATGTAAATTGAACAAAACGTGAATCATTATTACAAGAAAACATATGACCTTTAATTTCGAAAAAACTGATTATTATTATTATTATTAGCCGAGGTGGGTTGGGATTGTCAATTATTTTGGTCAATGAAGTTAGTTTAGTTTTGCCCTGCTTTTAAATTAATATTATTTTTTATACCTCTATTATTCTGGTATGAGCGGGAATTACCTCGCCAATGGCTACCTCGTTAGTTGCCACGTCACATTGGTCGTTGTTGGCCTCTGCTCACTACAACGCCACGCTGTAGGTGGGCACTGTACGATCCATATTGATGACCACGGTGATTATAACGTCCCCTGGAATGGCGAAAATAGGAATTCTTTTTATTTATGGTCATAAAATTGGGATTAGCAGTAGTTGGTGGCTCCTCATCTGACGCTGATTGAATTGCGTCTTTTAAAGATAGAAAGTTACGCGCTGTAATTATAGTTCCGGTTCTACGATTCCTTAGCCCGTCAGCAAATTGCTTGATCGCTTGACTTTCGTTTAAGGGCTTAAGCACCTTAAATGTTTCCAGGTCGTTGTCTGCTTGTGAAATTGTTAAATCAACAAACATTTGAGTAATTTGCTTACCGTATTCCTTAATGGTCAGCTCATTCTGCTTGAAGTACAGCAACCGTGATTGGATGGCCGTAGCGGATTTTTTCGGCAAAAGCTCTTTTTTCATATCAGTAATTAAATCTGAAATACTGGAATAGCTTGGGTGTAATTTAAGTTTAGCTGATTGCGATAAGCGATTTTTCAAAATAAAATTTATTAATTGGGGCTTAGAATCGACAGTAAGGGTGGTTTCATAATATTTTACTGAATCTATTAATTGTTTAATTACAGATTCTTCGTCATTCATAACTGGTAACAAACTCAGGGCGACATTTAAATCAAATTTATCCATGTTTAAGGTTTGTATAGTTTGGCTTAAATTACTTATAAGTTCACTTTCTTTCGACTCTGATGGTGTACTTGAAGAATATTTTACAATATCTTAGTATAACGAAAGAAATTTCTGTGAATAGTCGACTATCAACTTACTATCACTAGCGCTAATATTACCACAGCTTAGTTCGTTTTGCAAATAAGAATTTAATGTTAAATATTGGCCATACAAATTATTTGCTTCATTTAACTTAACAACGCAAATATTACCTTTTCTACGCTCAGGACCAATTTTTCTTAAATATTCTTTAATTATTTTTAGCTCTTGACACAATACTTTTAAATCATCTGCCATAACTCAAAAAATATACTTATGATTACACAAATATAATATTAATTACTTAACACTAAATACTTGTTAAGTAAGCTACATATAGACTCAAGTACCTATAAAAGTCCATCTCTCCATTACGTTTCTTACAAAGGCATGTTTTGCATTCCGGAGTCAGGTTGCTCGGGTTACATCACTTACAATACATTACTTTCTTAGAATATTTATAACTTTTTCGTACAACGTAAATTTGGAATCACTTGAAATTATGTTTCTTGATCAGTATCAGCTGTAGAACCAGGTAAGGTAGCCCGTTGACGTTTGAATGATACACGAAGTATATACTAATGTATCCCCTGCTGTACACAGCGATGGTGCATTTTTCGGTGTACTCTCCATATAATAAAGAGGATGAAAGGAGCCATCAATAACAATATTACCAGTAGTAGAATATTTGTGGTGGACGCGTGAAATTTTAACTTATTTATGTATGCGATATTTTCTGCAGCAGCAGCATTTTGGTTTATAAAAATGTCCCACTTTTCTACTTTAGAGTTACACATATTTTAAAGCGCGAACAAAAGCAACACCATAATTTTGATTTTGCACATCGAATACACGAGTATGAATCAAAACTAAGTCATCTCGCATTACTGATGCGCCCGCTGGCAGGATCGCCATATAAGGACGAGAGAAATGAAACGCTTGAGTGTTGACGTAAGACTGTCTGTAATTACGTTATTGTTAAGTTTATATATTAGATTATACCCAAACATACGTATAGATACTAGGTAGATACATAAACATAGACCTCACACGCTATTTAGATTGCAATAAATATAGAAAAAATAATATATTGATAAGAATTATTATTCAGTATAGACACTACAATATTCATTAACTTTTTCAGGTGGATCCCTTCGAATAAATGTGTGTGTCTTGTAGGCTGAAATCTTGCAGAGCTGCTCGTAGTCATAGACACAAAATATATGGATATTGAATACAATAGTCTCATATCTTATCTCATAACATTGAATATATCCTTCTGATTCCTAACAGTATCATAAATGGTCATGTTAACTTCAAGTTATTTCGAAAAAATCTTTTGAAATGATAATGACTAACAATAATAAATACAATAAGTGTTCGCGCCAAACGCTAATTTCAAGAATTAACGCGAGAGGGCGCTCGGCGCGATGCGGCCATACTGGTTTTGACGTCGGCCGAGCGGTGGGTTGAGAACGCGTAAAGGCGAAAGAGTGGAGTCGTCTGTAAGCGGTGCTAACGTTAGCACGCTGTCATTTTTGTCGGGAACTCGGAACAATTAGGCGCGGACAGTAAATATACGGTCTAGGATTTGTGGCGCGCATTCCTGCTGGAGAGCTTCCCAGGGACTCATTGTGTCTGACTCAGAATCTGCATAAGTGCATTCGGCAATATTAGCTAGTGCGGCCTTTGATATTCTAGAAATAACTGTTCCTACGCGAAACGGTAGTGACCTTTGATCCGGAAACTCCGTGTGCGTTTGGTGCGTTAACCTTATACCCAACGAGAGTTAGTGGCTTCTGTAAGTTTGTTAATCGTACGATCGAGTTCATGGATCGTCATCGTGACGAACGAGGAAAGTGACTGTGGAGAACGCCGCGGAAGGTTCCCTCAATTTGGAGCGGTGTCGACGCCCGGGCTGCTGCCGACGGCCAAGGTCTAGGGTCAGTCACCATCAGTCACACCCAGATACACATCACATTACCTTATTTCCCTTGCACTACACAACTACATGCGACCTGACCGACTCCGGAGGGACCAGTCGCCTTGGATATAGGTAAATAAGCTCCGTCTAATATCCTCCCGGTCGACTGGCCGTAGTATAGAACGCTCCCCCATATAGTTTAGTGTAATTAGAGAATTTCCACTTTGGCCTTAGGAGGCCCGACCTACGTCTGCTCGTCGAAACTCAGCTGAATGGGCCCCTGAGGATTTGACCTTTAAGAAATCAGCCGTAGGCCGTAACAAACTGGTAGCAGAGCGTGATTCCGGATTCGATTCCCCGGTCAATCCCGACCATAGTGTTTGATAAAAATAAAACAGTTCTGGTGGCAGGTAGCGTTGGTTTGATTGGTTTAATTTGTATCTACAATCACGCCCGTCCGTAATACGTAAAAATATTTTTTTGTACGTAATAATAAAATTATTTTCCTTTGTTGCTTTGTTGCTTGCCTTTTTTTTGGTTAGTGGGTAGTTTGAAAAGCCGCGCCCTAGGTTGCGCAAGCGGGAGTATTTCTAGAGATATACGTCATGTAGGTAGATGGTTATTTTTACGTAATCGGTTAATTATCGTTGTTGGATAGTTGTAGTGGATTACTAATCGAAGGGTCGATTTCCGAGCTAGGCATTTTTTGTTGATCGGCCGTGATGTGTATCTCATTTGTATTATAATTTGTATTTGAACTAAAAAGTGGTAATTGTATTTGCGTAATTTGAATTTAACTTGATTTGATCGCACTAGTATTTGTTATTTGTTAATTTTATTTGTGTCTTTTCTTTTGTGCTAACTTGTATTTGGTTGATACGTAGTAATTCGTATTTGTGTAATTTCTATTCAACACGATTTGATAGGAACTGCATTTATTAACTGTTAATTTTTTGTTGTATTTTTTATTTGTTATCTTTGTAATTGTGCTCGAGCCGCGTCGTAATTTGTATTTAGTAGTGATGTCATCGCCCAAGCTACTAATCCGTTGCCTGCGGACTGAGTTACGCTGGGCCGCAAGCGTCCATGCTTTGATAGGTCAACCGGATAGGGTCCATAACTTGATGAAGCGGTTCGAGCAGGTGGATGCTCGAAGGGCCGCAGTGGAGGAGGCTTACGCTGAGCTCGAGGATTCGGATGTGGAGAAGGGAGTCCTGGACTCCTGCTTCGCGGACTATGAGCAGTTCTTTTTGCTCACGGACGAGTTGATCGAGGCTGAAGGCAGGTATGCCGAGGAGGCGCGTGAAGCTCGGATGAGTGGCCTGCCTGAGTCCTCTCGGAAGCAGCTTCAGCCGGAGCTGTTGGGACGGCTCCCAACTCTGGACCTGCCAAAGTTCTCCGGGGTCCTTTCCGAATGGCTCACCTTCGTTGGTCTTTCGACAGCCTAGTGGACGCCCTGAGTGACTTGACCCCGAGACAAAAGATGGCGTACCTCCTGGCCTCACTGGAGGGGGAGGCCCTGGGCGTCGTCGGCCACTTGAGATTGTCGGACGACGCCTACCAGACTGCTCGGGACCTCCTAGCCAGAAGATACGCCAACGTCCGGCGAATTGCGGACGAACATGTTAAGCAGCTTCTAAGCCTCCCGCTGCTTAGTGACCGGGCCAGACTACGTCTGGACCTGTTGGATCCAGTCTTGGTGGCCTGTAATACGTTGAGGCGGCTGGATTTACCAGTGGACGAATGGGCTTTTTTGTTGCTCCGCATCGTGCTGTCCCGTCTACCTCTCGACCTTCGAATCCATTTTGAGGAGAGGTACGGCGGGGACGAGGCCTCCTATATTCCGCCCTTTTATGACCTGCTGCGGTTTTTGGAGGAGCAGTGCCGGCAGATCGAGAACGCGACGGGCGCCGTTGACGACTTACGAGCCGTGCCCAGTGAGAGGCTGAATCCGCCAGGCAAGTCGTCGTCAACCCCCCCCCCCCTGCTCCTATTGTCGAGCATCTGATCACCGGGTAACGTTGTGCCCGAAATTATAAAGTAAGCCGGTTCCGGCGAGGCGAACTATCGCCAAGGAGCGCCGCTGGTGCTGCTCATGTTTGGAAGGGCACCTCCAGCGAGACTGTCCGCATCGGCGGCCCTGTCTGCATTGCCAGGGCAATCACCATGCAGTTTTGTGCCTGGGTGCGAACGGCGTCTCCGCTCGGGGCTCTGCCAGGCCCTCGACTCCCACGGGCGGGGGCGCTCAGCCACGCCCTCTGCCGGGCGATTCTCGGCGCCCGCCGTCCAGCCACTGGGCCCCTAGGTTTGGAAGGGGTCCCTCCCCCGACCAGTCGGGGGGTAATTCCCTCAGGGGCGGGGGTGTCATCAGCCCCCCTCAGCGTGTGGAGAGGAACTTCACGGCCACTCATCTGTCCGCTGGACCCTTCTCACTCCCGTTAGCTGAGTGGCCGCGACTGGTGTACCACTGTTCCCCGTTTGATGGAGGCGGCCCTGGCTAGCTGCCGCCTTAGCTCCCACCACGGCCGCCTCCACTGAGCCTTAAGCCGTCAACAGTCCACTTGTCAAAATGTTCTGTTGCCGACGGCCTCAGTGAAGGCGTACAACCCGAGTGGCGACTGTTAGCGGTTGTGCTCTATTGATCTCGGGTTCACGCCATGTGGCCTCCCCTTGGTGGTGGGAAGATTGGGCCCCCCCTGGAGCGTTGAATCACGCTGTCAAAGGGTATTAGATTTGGTTTGGTCGAGCACTTAGTTAAAAATTCTTTAAATTAAAATTAAAAATGCTTTTGGGCTTTCCGCGAAATTTTCATATTTGTAGCGGTTGTGATTAAAAGAATTGAATTTAATCTACTCCTTTAAATACTGCTGCATATGTTTTGTAAATATATTTAAACACTGCATTTGATTGTTGCGCCTGGTTGCTGAAAAGAAAATTTGAATTCATTTGAATTGAATGTCGCGCTATTTGGAAAATTATGTATATGTTTTGTGATAGTGTTTAATCATTTTGCTTTGTGAAAAAGAAGGCTGAAATTAGATAACCCTATTTATGCCGAGGTAGATAAAAGTCAATTCTCCTTTGGTTTACATTTTGTTGGCACTGTCTAAGTTACGAAAATGAGAAATAGGGCTGTCTCTTACGTTATTGTTTTGTTTAATATGTCAAGTTGACCTATGTGCATCGGTGATTAATTTAGTTGAACATTGATGCTTTGAAAAATTAGTTGAAATATGAACATAGGACTGCTTGTCTAACAGGCTGGCTAGTTTTGGAGATTATCAGATTGAAATCAGCTGCCGCACTATTTTAGTAAATGATAATATGGTGGGTGGCCTGGCTAGGCCTACTTGTTGAAAATTCATACTAGGGACTATCTGTGCGTTTCGTTCGGTTCTCTCAATTTGGAGCGGTGTCGACGCCCGGGCTGCTGTCGACGGCCAAGGTCTAGGGTCAATCACCATCAGTCACACTCAGATACACATCACATCACCTTATTTCCCTTGCACTACACAACCACATGCGACCTGACCGACTCCGGAGGGACCAGTCGCCTTGGATATAGGTAAGTAAGCTCCGTCTACTATCCTCCCGGTCGACTGGCCGTAGTATAGAACGCTCCCCCATACAGCTTAGTGTAATTAGAGAATTTCCACTTTGGCCTTAGGACGCCCGACCTACGTCTGCTCGTCGAAACTCAGCTGAATGGGCCCCTGAGGATTTGACCTTTAAGGGAGCAGCCCTAGGCCGTAACAATTAGTAATCCATAGATCTTATAATCTTAATGAAATAAATTGACATATATTTCATTAAGTTTCCCTCAAATTCGCTCCAAACAAAAAGAAATTGTCTCCTTACGAGGAATCTAAATATGGCAAAAAATAATTAATTAAATAATTTTTAAGCATTGAAATTTTAATTCGAAAATTTAAAATTGTTATATTTTTTTAACAATAAAATATAAAGTATCTCAAATGAGAGATTTGTGAGATTTCACAAACAATCGCTCGACAAACGATGCCGGCGTTGAGCTGATTAAATATATATTTAATGCATGGGAGAATTCACAGGATGCTTTGGGTATATTTTGTGACCTATCCAAAGCCTTCAATTGTGTTTACCATGAAACATTAATCAGGAAACTTCAACACTACGGTGTAAGAAGTGATGCTCTTAATTTATTTTTAAAAAACGTTACCCACACACAAGGATTTTCTCCTGTGTCGTGGAGGCAGTTTACAAACATAAATTGCACAAGGACAAACATCCAGTCCCGGAACAATTATTTGTAGGCCATACAAATACTTGTTCCGTGCGGGATTCGAACCCGCGGCCCCCAGCGCAACAACTGATTGCTAAGCCACTGCGCCACGGAGCCGTCAAATTAATTATTTCATATTTAAGTAAGAGAACGCAAAAAGTTGTCATTAACGGTATGAGTTCTTCCAGGTCGATGGTACAAATGGGCGTGCCTCTAGGCTCAATTCTCGGCCCCTTTCTGTTTCTTGTATACATTAATGACTTACCTTACATAGTAGGAGATAACCATGATATAGTATTATTTGCAGACGATACTTCTTTAATTTTCAAATTAAGTCGACAATTGCTAAAATATGACGAAGTAAATAATGCTACATCTAAATTAGTAAATTGGTTCAATGTTAATAATTTGCATTTAAATGGCACTAAAACAAAATGTATGAAATTTATGACTCCAAATGTCAAACAATTAAATACTAATGTAATTTTAAATGGGAAGAAACTGAGTCTTGTAGTATATGGTCGCTGGTCTGTATAAAAGGCACTTGTTTTGGCTCGCCGCTCACTTAGCGGTTAGCCACCGTAGAGTCTATATCACCTGAGGATGCCTCGTGTAGAGGCGAAACACGTACGTAAACACGTAAACACGTCGTATTATCGTCAGTGGTGTGTTTTGCCTAGTGTAGTGGTGTTGGGAGTAGCGGTGCTGGGATTAGTGGTGACGGGGATAGTGCACGCAATTGAGGGAGGGCGGGAGGTGCTTTTCGTACTAGGTAAGACACATCATTTTATTTTATAACGCGGATATTTGCGAAGTAAATTTTTGTAAAAGCTTTTATAATATTTAAGAATTTATAGATGATAACAACCCCTGGAAATGAGGTGATCGCTACTAAGCTATTTCTAATTTGTTGTGTTGTTAATTTGTGTAAGATACATGACTGTAAGCTGTTATTTAAAAAAAAACGTCCCGCTGGGTTTCTTGCTGGTTCTTCTCAGAACAGAGGTTTTTTTTCGAACCAGTGGTAATTATACAAAAGAGTGACTTTCAATAAGTATTATTTATAAACTATATTGAACAAAAAAGTTTCTGTTTCTGTTTCTGTTAATTAAGCAATTTAAAAAAATCACTTATTATTCTACTCCCTACGACTTTTTAAAATTTACTTTCATCCCTTAAACATAAAACCTCCCTAACTCGGTTAAATATGACCAGAGGAAAAAAAATCATTTAAGCCTTTTTAAGTAAAATTTTAATTATACACATTTTTAAAAGAACTTTTTTGTCTAATATTTACCATTTTCAAGTAATTGCGAAAAAACACTTTTGACAATTTTTTTTGCCGGGGGTGGCGAACACGTAAACCTTTACACATTGGTTTTGTATAATTGATACTATATTACGTTATATCAAATATGCAAAGTTGAGTGTCATCATTTTGATTTCAGACCTTATTCGACTGGACTATAGAACTAACATAGGGAGGAAAAGCATTAAGTTTGAGGGAGAGCAACTATACAAAAAGCTTCCTAATAATGTGAAAGAAAGTAGCACTATTGCATTATTCAAAAGACGCCTGTTAAATTACTTATCCTAATTTCTACTTGTTTTGGACCGCAGATTTTTTTAAATATTTTAATTGTTAAGTACTTACTATTTATCACTGTTAATCGAACTGTATATTCTTCTCTTCTTGTATGATAAATAAATGTCTTTAACCTGATATATAGTCCTGCACAGATGACTATTTTCCATTCAGACTGATCGTCGTGAACTAACTGTGACTTCAAAGAACTAGAAAGAATAAAATAATTTCACATTCAAGTTGGTACTAAAACATATTGAAGATGTATAGAAGAATTGCATGCCCGACTTCAAAATTGGAAATATTATATTCATTTAATTATATTTATTAAAGGTTCCTTTTCTCTTCCGAGAAGTCTAAAGAATATTGCGAAGTCAATGCCGTCTAAATGATGACATTATAAACATAATCCCCTATTTGACCAACCTTAAATATGAAATTTTTTGGGTAACTTTATATGAAATTGCAACAGAAATATAATCTATTTTATAAAGGAATAATAATCAAAATCGGTTGACTATTAACAAAGATATCGCATAACACACAAACAAAAAATAAAGTTGAATAAAACTAATTTTACGTTTTTTATCGCGTATAAAAACTTATTTTATATTCCCGACGTTTCGAGCACTTTCCAGTACCCATGGTCATGGGGAGGACTGAGGTGTATGACGACCCAATGTCATAGTTAACCACGGCTACCTCCAATTAAAAATTATTAATTTTTGTTCCGATCTACGCAGTATGAACTTACAGTATCATGAATTCTTACAGTTGTATGATTGGGTTGGGATTTAATTTTGGTATGGTACATAATACAATGGTACATAAACGATTTTAGCTTATACATTTTTCATATAAAATAAAAGACAGTTTATTATATAGTTGTGAAAACATGAATAAAGTCTGTAAGCTAAGATTATATACAACTTTTTATACTATGCAGGTATAACAGGATAAGTATTGATGGCTAAGGCTTGTATGTGCAAATGAATATAGGCATGGAATAAAACTACTTTTACGGATTTTTTCGCGTTTAATTAACTTATTTATCTTATTTTTATTAATTCCCGACGTTTCGGGTGCTTTACAGCACCCGTGGTCACGGGGGACTGAGGTGTTTGGCGTCCCGATGTCAAAGTTAACCCGGAGTACCTTCAGCTTTTTTAATTATTAATTTTGGTCCGATCTATGCAGAATGAAATTACTGTGTATTTAAAGTCTTGCAGTGGTATGCTTGGGTTTAGTTTTAATTTTATTAATTACAGGATCCTAAGCAGGTGGTAGTATCCAACCTCCCTCTCTTTTGAAATTAGGATGTTTTTAATTTCAATAGCCTCACGTATCATCCTTGGCAGGAATCGATGTTCTTTCGCGAGAATTTGTGGTTTATCAAATCTAATTGCCGTGTAGTGGCGGTCAAGAATATCCACTACCCCATATCCTCCCGTGGGTGTCGTAAAAGGCGACAAAGGGAAACAGCCAGGAGATGGGCAGCAGCATCTTCCTGATAATAGCCAAATTACAATAAAAAAACTGCGGCTGCCAACCCGCTCGCCAAGCGTGGCAACTATGGCAAATACCCCCCAATGATGAGAGCAACAAAAAAACGGCCCCCAGTCGCCGGCGGCCCCGCTATTCCTGGCTACGGTGGCGACTAACGGCGGGGCAGGGGGTGCTAAGAATCTCCGGTGGAGGTTCGGTTGCCACCTTAGACGACTCGACCTGGCAACGTACAACGCACGCACCCTGAGGACTGACGAGAAGATCGTGGAGCTGGAAGAAGAGATAGACAAGTTGCGCTGGCATATTATAGGATTATCCGAAGTCCGAAGAGAGGGGAGGACACGGTAATCCTCGAATCCGGCAACTTGCTCTATCACCGGGAGGGCGACCATCTGTCCCAAGGAGGTTTTTTTTTTTTTTTTATAGGAGAGCGGGCAAACGAGCATGCGGCTCACCTGATGGTAAGTGACTACCGCCGCCCATGAACAACCGCAACACCAGGGGAATTGCAGATGCGTTGCCGGCCTTTTAAAAAGGAGTAGGCTCTTTTCTTGAAGGTCCCTAAGTCGTATCGGTCCGGAAAAATCCCTGGTGGTAAACTATTCCACAAGGAAGTTGTGCGAGGAAGAAAACATCTTCTAAATCGCACAGTGGTGGACCGCCAATCATCCAGATGGTGTGGATGGTATCGGGAGTTCTGCCGCGATGTGCGTTCCTGAAATTTGGCGGCTGGGATTAATCCGAACAATTCCTCAGAGCACTCCCCATGGTAGATGCGAAAGAAAATGCAAAGAGATGCAACATCTCTTCGCAGTGCCAATGAATCGAGCCGATCGGAAAGGGCTCGGTCGTCGACGATTCGAGCCGCTCTGCGCTGGATGCGGTCAAGTGGAAGGAGCTGGCACTGGGGAGCCCCTGCCCAGAGATGGGAACAGTATTCCATGTGAGGCCGAACCTGCGCCTTGTAAAGTTGCAGGCGGTGTGCCGGCATGAAATACTGTCCCGCTCTGCTGAGCACGCCAAGCTTTTTAGAGGCCAATTTGGCCTTCTCTTCCAAGTGACCACGAAACTGCACGTCGCTCGATATGTCGACTCCGAGGATACCGATACTGGCTGAGGCAAGAAGGGGAGTGCCTTGAAACTGAGGAGATACGACAAAGGGGTTCTTTTTAGCGGTAAACGCGCAAACTTGTGTCTTCTGAGGATTAAACTGGACTAGATTTAGTCGCCCCCAATCCGAGACTTTGTCCAGCAAAGACTCGACTTCAGACACAAGTTTGTTCCGGTACTCGGCGACGTTTTCCCGAGAAATATTGGTCCGGCCGGTGTATAGAGCATCACCAGTGCTGTCATCCGCATAGCAATGAATGTTACCAGTTAGCAACATATCATTGATATGCAGAAGAAACAGCGTTGGTGATAGCACACAGCCTTGTGGAACACCAGCGTTAATAGGCTTGTAGTCAGAACATGCACCATCTACAACGACCTTGATGCTCCGATCTGCAAGAAAGCTGGTGATCCAATTGCACAATTTCTCGGGAAGCCCATAGGAAGGCAGCTTTGAAAGAAGCGCTTTGTGCCAAACCCGATCAAAGGCCTTCGCAATGTCCAGACTAACGGCCAACGCCTCCCCCTTGGACTCTACTGCCTCCGCCCATCTATGGGTCAGGTAGACAAGAAGATCACCAGCTTATCGACACCGACGAAAACCGTATTGGCGGTCACTAATCAGCTGGTGATCCTCAAGGTACCGGATGAGCTGGCAGTTAATAATGGATTCCATTATTTTGGAGAACAAGGAGGTGATCGCGATAGGCCTATAGTTGGACGGGTCTGAGCGGTCGCCTTTTTTAGGGATCGGGTGGACAAAAGCTGTCTTCCATGAATTCGGGACTACGCCTTGGG
Organism: Parnassius mnemosyne; assembly: GCA_963668995.1. Taxonomy (NCBI): domain Eukaryota; kingdom Metazoa; phylum Arthropoda; class Insecta; order Lepidoptera; family Papilionidae; genus Parnassius; species Parnassius mnemosyne. The sequence goes on along the minus strand of CAVLGL010000093.1, from coordinate 20,460,943 downwards.
AGTAGGAGTACCGGAAAAGACGCGTTAGGACCGGTGCCAACTCCGGAGCACACGTCCTCAGCACAATTGGGGGGATTCCGTCAGGCCCACTCGACTTCTGGATGTCCAGGGAGAGCAGTGCTTTGCGAACCGAGCGCTGTGAGAACAGCACATCCGGCATGGAGCAATCACACCGCGGGATGGTCGGCGGTGTTTTCCCCCCGTCATCAAGAGTCGAGTTGGACGCAAAAAGGGAGCCTAAAAGGTCGGCTTTGTCTTTTGCGTCATGGGCCAGTGAGTCATCCTCCCTGTGCAGAGATGGTAGTGATGGCTTATAGAAATTCCCTTGGACAGCCTTGGCGAGAGACCAGAATGCACGGGTTCCCGAAGGAAGACGAACTAGTTTCTCGCCAATTCTGCCTATGTGCTCTGACTTTGCCTTGGCAATAACTCTTTTGAAGGACCTGGAGGCGAAGTTATACTTCTTTTTAAGTGTGCTGGTGTTTACATCCCGAGTCACCGAAGCTGCAGCCCAGGCTTGATAACACTCCTGCTTACTGCGCAATGCAGTCTTACAGGAGCGACCAAACCAAGGCTGAGATCTGCCTCCGATGGGTACCACAGATGATGGAATAAATAGTTCCATTCCCTGTAGCACCACATCAGTGACAGAGTCAGCAACAGCACTGGGATCATCCGGCGAGAAGCAAACCCGCCCCCATGGGTAGGATGCAAAGAAAGACCGCATTCCGTCCCAATCCGCCGACCTGTAATGCCAAACACGGCGGCAACCTGCAGAACGCAACCGCGAAGGGAGCGTGAGTGGCACCATACTCCGGATCAGACAATGGTCCGAAGAGCCGAGAGGGGCATCGACGGAAACCTGATATCCGTCCGGATGAGAGGTCAGCAGAAGGTCCAACAGGGAAGGTGTATGATCCTCCACATCTGGAATCCGCGTAGGCGAAGTAACCAGTTGTGTCAGGCCATATGCCAAGGCAAAGTCATAAACAGATCTCCCCGCATGATCGGTTAAACGTGAACCGAGCCATTCGGCATGGTGGGCGTTAAAATCGCCAAGGATCACGATCTCTGCGGATGGGACCTGTTGTAGCAAGGAATCTGTAGCCATTTGGACGTGGTCGATGAGTCGGTCTGTTTCGGCATTACCGCTATGGGACCTATAGAGGCACCCGTAGACGCGCGGATGGTCGTCGCTGTCTACGCGTAGCCAAAGGATGGACAGGTCCGAACCTTCAAGACTGCCGAGGCGTCGAGAACAGATGTCCTCTCTAACATACACGCAAACTCCAGCCCGAGGCACAAAGGAGTGCTCCAATTTGTACCCCGGGTAGGAGAGATACGAAATATCAGTCGGAGATGAAACCTGCGTCTCGGTCAAAAAGAGCAAGGCCGGCTTCGCCGTCTCGAGATGGTAGTGGACGGCGTTTAGGTTACAGTGAAGTCCCCTGATGTTGCAGAAATTCACGGATAGCGTGGCAGGGGTCGCCTTGGTATTGTTGCTCAGCTTGCCCCGAGCAGTTTTGTTTTTGAGCGGAATTTTGCCCCCCCCAGAATACGCGGGGCAGCCTGAGCACCCACGCTCAGGATTGGAATAACATGGTCGTGGATGCTCAGCGAGGGATTCTCCAGGGGTACCGGTACCCTCCTGGGGTAGTCTATTGTCTAATTCCGCTACCATGTTGATGGGGGGGGGGGGGGGGGAATTGGGCCTCCGGCCACCTGCACTCACCAGACGAAACGCAGAAGCAGAGCCTCTACTTCACGCCGGTATTCTGTGAGGTCGTGGTACCAACCCGGCTCGAGCCGGCCCAAACGTGCAACAGCAAAAAACTGCTGCAGGGCTCTACCACCGTTAAATTATGTGTCGGATTTATCGTCCACAAGTCTCTCGTTAACAACGTTGTAAAAATCGGGAGTGTGTCGACGAGGGTTGCGTACCTTATACTCAGAATCACCAAACGGTATTCGCTGAAGGTCATACAGGTTTACGCACCAACCTCGGCACACCCCGATGAGGAGGTGGAGGAAATGTATGAGGATATCTCTAGAGCCATGCATTCCTCCAAAACCCAATATACGGTGTTAATGGGAGACTTCAATGCAAAACTAGGCACAAGAGAGAACGGTGAGCTGAAAGTAGGGAAATTTGGAATAGGGCAACGGAACCCAAGGGGCCAGCAGCTGGCCGACTTCATGGAGAAAGAGGGACTCTTTATGATGAACTCTTTCTTCCAGAAGCGGCCCCACAGGAAGTGGACCTGGTCGAGCCCCGACGGTTCCACAAAAAATGAGATTGACTTCATTATGACGACCAGACGACAACTGTTTAGTGATGTCTCCGTGATCGCGAGGGTGAAAACTGGTAGCGATCACCGAATGGTTAGAGGCACACTGAACCTAAACGTTAAGTTGGAGAGGTCTCGTCTAATGAAGTCAACGCTCCGTCCCCCTCGTGCTCTGTTCCAAAGTCCCGAAACCTTTCAGCTCGAGTTACAAAACCGTTTTCAGTGCCTGGAAGACTGCAATGAAGTGGACGATATGAATGACAAGATCGTGGAAACTGTCCATGCGGTTGGAGCTAAGTTCTGCAAGACCCGCCGCAGAAGAACACAAAAACTCTCCGATCACACTCTTAATCTCATGGCTGTTAGACGGGAGATGAAGCTACATTCTTCAACAGACTTGACAGCATACAGGCATCTGAACAGACAGATCTCCAAATGCATGCGGCGGGACTTACGCAACTTCAATACAGCTCGTATTGAAGAAGCGATCGAGCGGAACCAAGGCTCCAAAGTCTTTGCCAGAGATCTGTCTGCCAGAAAGAGCCAACTGTCAAAGCTGAAGACAGAATGTGGCAGCATCTTTTCCGGGACACCTGAGATTTTGAGTGAGATTGAGAGGTTCTATGGGCAGCTGTACACATCATCGTTGGAGCCACACGCAAGTGTGAGTAACGATCCAAGAGCGAGTCTCATCCGACACTATTCCGAAGATATCCCGGATGTCAGTCTGAGCGAGATTAGGATGGCTCTCCAGCACCTTAAAAACGGTAAGGCCCCAGGCGAGGATGGAATTACAGCGGAGCTTCTGAAAGCGGGTGGAAGACCGGTACTTGAAGTCCTTCAGAAGCTCTTTATTTCCGTCCTCCATGGTGGCATTACACCGGAGGCGTGGAGCAGAAGTGCGGTGGTCTTGTTCTCCAAGAAAGGTGACAACGCTCTCTTGAAGAACTACAGACCGATTTCCCTTCTGAGCCGCGTCTACGTGCTGTTTTCGAGAGTCATTACGAATCGTCTCGCGCGCAGACTTGACGACTTCCAGCCTCCCGAACAAGCCGGTTTCCGAAAGGGCTTTAGCACCATAGACCACATACATACCCTTCGGCAAGTTGTACAGAAGTCCGAAGAGTACAATTTGCCACTATGTCTGGCGTATGTGGACTATGAGAAAGCCTTTGATTCCGTCGAAATTTGGGCGGTGCTGCAGTCCCTTCAGCGGTGCCAAGTTGACTGTCGGTATATCGAAGTGTTGAAGTGCTTGTACAGTAGGGCTACGATGGCTATCCGAGTACAGAACCAGAGTACGAAACCTATCCAATTGCAGAGAGGTGTAAGACAGGGTGACGTCATATCCCCGAAACTCTTCGCCGCTGCATTGGAAGACGTTTTCAAGCTTCTGGACTGGAAAGGATACGGTATCAACATCAATGGCGAGTACATCACTCACCTTCGATTTGCCGACGATATAGTCCTTATGGCAGAATCGCTGAAGGGCCTAAGCACTATGCTCAATGACCTCAATAGTGTTTCCCAACGGATAGGTCTTAAGATGAACATGGACAAAACTAAGATCATGTTTAATGTCCATGTCACACCTATGCCGGTAGTTGTTGGGAACACTAAGCTCGAAGTTGTTGACGAGTATGTTTACCTGGGACAAATAGTCCGACTGGGTAAGTCCAACTTCGACCGAGAGGTCAATCGACGGATTCAACTCGGCTGGGCAGCGTTCGGGAAGCTACGACACATCTTCTCGTCAGACATACCTCAAAACCTTAAAACGAAATTGTACAACCAGTGCGTGTTGCCAGTGATGACTTACGGAACTGAGACGTGGTCCTTCACTGCTGGCCGTATGAGGAAGCTCAAGGTCGCTCAACGAGCTATGAAGAGGGCTATGCTCGGAGTTTCTCTGCGTGATAAACGCAGAAATGAGGATATCCGCAGTAGAACTAGAGTGACCGACATAGCCCAACGGATTAGTAAGCTGAAGTGGCAGTGGGCCGGCCATATAGCTCGAAGAACCGACAACCGATGGGGAAGAAAGGTTCTCGAGTGGCAGCCTCGTACCGGTAGGCGAAGTGTAGGGCGTCCCCCCACGAGATGGAGTGACGACCTGGTAAGACATGCAGGAAGTCGATGGATGTAGGTGGCTCAGGACCGTGTTTTGTGGCATTCTTTGGGGGAGGCCTATGTTCAGCAGTGGACTTGTGAAGGGCTGTAATGATGATGATGAATCCCAGCCGCCAAATTTCTCGAACGCACATCGCGGCAGAATTCCCGATACCATCCACACCATCTTGATGATTGGCGGTCCACCACTGTGCGATTTAGAAGATGTTTTCTTCCTCGCACGACCTCCTTGTGGAATCGATTACCATCAGCGATTTTTCCGGACCGATACGACTTGGGGACCTTCAAGAAAAAAGCGTACTCCTTTTTAAAAGGCCGGCAACGCATCTGCGATTCCCCTGGTGTTGCAGTTGTTCATCCGACCTTGAGTTTCCTCATCCGGCCAGCAGTGAAGGACCACGTCTCAGTTCCGTATGTCATCACTGGCAACACGCACTGGTTGTACAGTCTCGTTTTCAAGTTTTGAGGGGCTGGGATTAATCCGAACAATTCCTCAGAGCACTCCCCATGGTAGATGCGAAAGAAAATGCAAAGAGATGCTACATCTCTTCGCAGTGCCAATGCATTGAGCCGATCGGAAAGGGCTCGGTCGTCGACGATTCGAGCCGCTCTGCGTTGGATGCGGTCAAGTGGAAGGAGCTGGCACTGGGGAGCCCCTGCCCAGAGATGGGAACAGTATTCCATGTGAGGCCGAACTTGCGCCTTGTAAAGTTGCAAGCAGTGTGCCGGCATGAAATACTGTCCCGCTCTGCTGAGCACGCCAAGCTTTTTAGAGGCCAATTTGGCCTTCCCTTCCAAGTGACCACGAAACTGCACGTCACTCGATATGTCGACTCCGAGGATACCGATACTGGCTGAGGAAAGAAGGGGAGTGCCTTGAAACTGAAGAGATACGACAAAGGGGTTCTTTTTAGCCGTAAACGCGCAAACTTGTGTCTTCTGAGGATTAAACTGGACTAGATTTAGTCGCTCCCAATCCGAGACTTTGTTCAGCAAAGACTCGACTTCAGACACAAGTTTGTTCCGGTACTCAGCGACGTTTTCCCGAGTAATATTGGCACGGCCGGTGTATAGTGCATCACCAGTGCTGTCATCCGCATAGCAATGAATGTTACCAGTTAGCAACATATTATTGATATGCAGAAGAAACAGCGTTGGTGATAGCACACAGGCTTGTGGAACACCAGCGTTAATAGGCTTGTAGTCAGAGCATGCACCGTCTACAACGACCTTGATGCTCCGATCTGCAAGGAAGCTGGTGATCGAATTGCACAATTTCTCGGGAAGCCCATAGGAAGGGAGCTTCGAAAGAAGCGCTTTGTGCCAAACCCGATCGAAGGCCTTCGCAATGTCCAGACTAACGGCCAACGCCTCCTCCCTGGACTCTCTATTGCCTCCGCCCATCTATGGGTCAGGTAGACCAGAAGATCACCAGCTGATCGACCCCGACGAAAGCCGTATTGGCGGTCACTAATCACCTGGTGATCCTCAAGGTACCGGATGAGCTGGCAGTTAATAATGGATTCCATTATTTTGGAGAACAAGAAGGTGATCGCGATAGCCTATAGTAGGACGGGTCTGAGCGGTTTTATTTAGGGATCGGGTGGACAAAAGCTGTCTTCCATGAATTCGGGACTACGCCTTGGGAATAAGGAGTACCGGAAAAGACGCGTTAGGACCGGTGCCAACTCCGGAGCACACGTCCTCAGCACAATTGGGGGGATTCCGTCAGGCCCACTCGACTTCTGGATGTCCAGGGAGAGCAGTGCTTTGCGAACCGAGCGCTGTGAGAACAGCACGTCCGGCATGGAGCACTCACACTGCGGGATGGTCGGCGGTGTTTTCCCCCCGTCATCAAGAGTCGAGTTGGACGCAAAAAGGGAGCGTAAAAGGTCGGCTTTGTCTTTTGCGTCGTGGGCCAGTGAGTCATCCTCCCTGTGCAGAAATGGAAATGATGGCTTACAGAAATTCCCTTGGACAGCCTTGGCGAGAGACCAGAATGCACGGGTTCCCGAAGGAAGGCGAACTAGTTTCTCAACGATTCTGCCTATGTGCTCTGACTTTGCCTTGGCAATAACTCTTTTGAAGGACCTGGAGGCGAAGTTATACTTCTTTTTAAGTGTGCTGGTGTTTACATCCCGAGTCGCCGAAGCCGCAGCCCAGGCTTGATAACACTCCTGCTTACTGCGTAATGCAGTCTTACAGGAGCGACCAAACCAAGGCTGAGATCTGCCTCCGATGGGTACCACAGATGATGGAATAAATAGTTCCATTCGCTGTATCACCACATCAGTGACAGAGTCAGCAACAGCGCTGGGATCGTCCAGGGAGAAGCAAACCCGCCCCCATGGGTAGGATGCAAAGAAAGACCGCATTAGATTATTAAACATTATTAAACCGAGTAGTTCAACTTCCTTCGGTAACACGTGCATTCTGGTCTTTCGCCAAGGCTGCCCAAGGGCAATTTTGTCAGCCATCTGTGCCATCTCTGAACAGGGAGGAGGACTCACTGGCTCACGCAGGCGACTTGCGGTTGACTAAATTTAGTCCAGTTGAATCCTCAGAAGACACAAGATAAGTTCGCTAAAAACCCTTTTGTCGTATCTCCTCAGTTTCAAGGCACTCTTTATGTTGTCTTAGCCAGTATCGGAATCCTCGGTTTCCACATATCGCATCGAATGACGTGCAGTTTCGTGGTCACTTGGAAGAGAAGGCAAAACTGGCATCTAAAAAGCTTGGCGTATTCAGCAGAGAGGCACAACTTTGCAAGGTGCCGGTCCGGCCTCACATGAAGTACTGTTGTAATCTCTGGGCCGGAGATTCCCAGTGCCAGCACCTTCCATTTGATTGCATTCAGTGCAGAACGGTTTGAATCGTCGGCGACCGAGTTCTCTCTGATCGGCTTGACTCATTGTCACTGCGAAGAGATGTTGCATATCTTTGCGTATTGTATCGCATCTACCACGGAGAGTGCTCTGAGGAATTGATCGGATTAATTCCAGCCGCCAAATTTTACGAACACATATCGCGCCAAAACTCACGATACCATCCGTGCCATCTGAATGATTAGCGGTCCACCCTGTGCGATTTACAAGATGATTTCTTCCTCGCACAATTTCCTTGTCGAATCGAATATCACAAGCGATTTTTCCAGACCGATACAACTTAGGGACCTTCAAGCGGTTGCCACTTACCATTAGCTGAGGCGCATGCTCGTTTGCCGCTTCTTCTATAGAATATATACTTATATATTATTTAAATGTATAAAAAAAGATATGGGTTAAATAAGCATAAATATAAAGTAGTAGTCAAAATTAAAACTACCATAATGTATACAACGGGAATCAAACATGTATAATATTAATAATTGATAGATTAATAGATTTTTAAATAAATGTACTTTGTACATCTAAAACAGCCAAGCAAAAAAAAAGTAATATTGCTAAAAGATTATATAAAAATTAATGTTAAATTCGTGATACTCTGTAAACTTTTTTATAAGGACCTACTTCAAGTTTGGTCAACTTGATAATCTTTTTTTATAATATTCGTTATCAAAACTCTCGGGATCATTTCAAAAACTTTTACGTTGAAGTGCCTGAAGAAGAATTTTCGAAAACTGGGACGTTATGAAGAGTAGATACTTAAGACTGAAATACTATTTCTGTACTCATTATAAGCAGCAAAAGATTCACAAGACTAGCTAATATTTGATGAAGGTGTTTGATTGACACAGAAGATTGCTTAGGGGTAGAATGCCACTTAATAACGCATAATAATTAATCGCTTTTAAGTGTATTTAAAATTAAATGCAACAGAGTTATAATACAGTGTGATATTTTTTTCTTTTCATTTGACAAAAGCAAAAGTAAGTCCCAAAAATATGTCCAAGGTTACTTGTGAATGGTTTTGTAATAAATATCTGTAGATAAATTAATGAAAATTATGATCGCATATATTTAACGTTATGCTTTATTATCTGGCTTATTTTAAAATTAATAGTCAATATCTAGATAATTTCATAAATATAGCACAATGGCAGTGTGTTATGCTGTAGTGTTTTACACAAACATTTCCCAGTTCTAAAATGAGTAACTTGAATATACGTATAAGAAGTCTTGTAGCTGACGAATAAATATAATAATATAATCGTATAATCAAATAATTCGGTAAAAATAAAGTAAAATTGTCAGTAGCAGACCAGATTCAAGGAGTTGCAGTGTTTCATCCTTGTGCCTCAGAAGTTAAGTAAAGGCTTTGTTCCTACTCGTATCGTACTAAAAATAGAGAGCACGTTTGCGCACACACTTGTGCATTATAATCCTATCCTGTGCAGATGGCTAGCCTCCGTTGAGATTGAGCGCCGTGGCCGAAATTCAGGCTGGATGTGTGGATGTATTATTATTGTTATTATTTATTATAACATGCTAAATGTTAATACCCTGACCAGCCACAGGGAGCATCGTCAAAGGTGCAAGACATCTATTAGGTACTGCAATTGTCAATCTGCCTGCCTGTTATAGCAAATCTATACTTATTATGAGAGAGGTTCACTTCCAGGATTAGACTGATACGGGTCGATAAACAAGAAGAAGAAGAAGAAGAAGATTATAATAAAGTAACTAATATAACTAGGGTAGGTATGTAAATTATGATGGATGCAGGTGGCTGAAGCCCGTGCTTTGTCGCATTTCTTGGGGGAGGCCTATGGTCAGCAGTGGACTTGTGAAGGATAATGATGATGGCGTAAAATATAGTAACAGCTTATAAAAAAATCATTTTTACGAACCTTATCGCATGTAAACGTGCTTGGCCCTGAAGGCCGTATCGAAAATTGTTTGGATTTAATTCGTTATTTTGACTATTTAATGAATTGAGTATACTATCAATAGATTGTATATTATGATGCTTTTGAGTTTATAGAATCAATCTCGTTTATCATTAAATAGAATACAAACAAAAAATTTCAAAGTTAGAATTTATTGTATAATTTTGGATCTTATTATTTTAATACCTATTATGTAGAAATACTATAATATTATTATTTTATGATCTATTTAATTTATCGTAATAATTTAAACAAGGTAAGAATATGAAATATTCTAATGAGCTGAGAGTTATTCGAAATGTATTTTAGTGCTCTTTTATATATATTTTGCGGATTTTGAGAAATATTTAATTGATATTCCTTATTTATAACAATTTTTTTTTAATTCCTATGCCGAATCATTGCTTAAAATGTAAAATTGATCAATAATTTTAATTCCATAAATTATTGCCAAAACATATCGTTAAATATTCGTCCATTCTCGAGTCCGGTGAACCTTACTATGTTTCGTCAAATTAAGAAACAATAGATTTAATGATTGTATTTAAGAATTTTTTTTAATCTGGTAGTTCATATCCCGCCAATTTAGTAAAATATTTAAAAAATTAATTACAGATCAAAAATCTTAATGTTTGATCGTCGACCATTTTTGTGCATAAAAATTAATTTGGATTTACAAGGGGTCGTTCCATAACTTCGCTGGTATTGAGCTAAATAAATATATTTTGTGTACACAGGAAATTCAGAAGATGCTTTGAATATATGTTGTGACCTATCCAGGGTCTTCCTGTGTGTTGTTCACCGTGAGACATTAAACAGGAAGCTCCAGCATTATGGTATTACGAGCACAAGTAATAAAGCGTAGAAAGTTTTAATCAATGGTAAAAGCTCTTCCGTATCGCTTGTTTTAATGAGCGTTCCTCAGGGCTGAATGTCTTAGCATACATTAATATAGAACAAGATATAGTATTATTTGCTTATGATACCTCATTCGTTTTTAACTTATTAGGATATTTATAGGTAGTATTATTTGTTTGTTTTGGGCATAATTTTTGGTATTAGTTATACATATATTTGTTGTGTTTTTTACTGCGCGATGAAGCTTTTTGTGTGTATTTTCTTTTAAGTAAATGCAAATATAAAAATGAAGCACCATTAGCATGTAAGTTTTGAATCCATAATTAACTTTTCGACAAATATTATAATTTACACTATAAAAAGCTAATTAAATATTATCAGTATAGTATACAGTTAAAAATAATCCTTATACCTAACCACAATCTCTTAGTAGGTATAGTAATTCGGTAAAAAGTATCTAAGTAGGTATTAATATACACAATCCTTTTTTTTAAATCTTTTTAAAAAAAACGTTACCCCACACTAGGATTTTCTCCTGTATCGTGGAGGCAGTTTACATACGTAAATTTCACAAGGACAAACATCCAGACCCGGAACAATTATTTGTAGGCCATACAAATACTTGTTCCGTGCGGGATTCGAAACCGCGCCCCCCAGCGCAGCAACTCATTGCTAAGCCACTGCGCCACGGAGCCGTCAGATCACTACAGCTACCTATGTAGGTATTGTGATTAGATAAAAGGTACTTATCTAAATAGTTACCTACTTTTACTAAGTAAGTACTAATACCTATTCGGGCATCATTTTTCTACGTGGTAGAGCCATGCTGCAGCTATATTAAGGTTGTAGCACGAATGGGTCAGCTCGACCGGAGAAGGACCACGCTCTCACAGAAAACCAGCGTAAAATGGCAGCTTAACGCTGCCGTGTTTCGTATGGTGAGTGTAGAGAACCGGAGACCCTATTTACTGGCAAAGAGGCATTCCATCTTCGTCCTCACGGGTGACAACGCATCTGTATCTTGAGTCTTTATTGAGGATAGATGTAGATGTCTATGGGTCACAGTAACCACTTACCATCAGGTGGACTGTGTGCTCGTTTGCCACCCGATCCTATAAAAAAAATACAACCCGAAAACCCCTATAACTAAACTGACCATTTATTTTTTAACTCAAAACGGGACATGGGTTTATTTATACTCTAAAAAACTGTAACTTTATACAAATAGTGTTCACTATAAAATTATATTCGGTATAGACGGTAATTATTAAATGCAACATATTTTTTTAAATTATTAATTACTTTTGTCAGTGGATTAAATTTGCTTTTAAAGTTGGTGATGATTTTAAATAAGAATAAAATTCTGGGCAAGTTTTTTTTATTGTTACCTTTGTTAACAACTTCGCCTTTAGAACTGGAACCGTAAGTGTTTTTTTCAGACGTCCACAACTTATTCAAAATAGAAAAATACTCTTTCTACTGGAGCACTTGTACCAGGTAGACATAAAATATATTCGATTAAAAAAAATTGTTGAAGTTTGTTGGTGCGAGAGACTTTGAATAATTCCATCCAACAAGTTACGGGACAATTTTGTGTCCCGGAGCTTTGTTTGGGGACAATGGGACAGGTGACCGAGAAAGGGGACAGTCCCGTTCAAAACGGGACGTATGGTCACTTTACTTATAACCCTTATACTTTTTGTTGATTTTTCTATTACCTTTATTAAAGTAAATCTTATGTATAAATAAATATAATTACGTATGTAGAAATAAAATTGAATAAAAATAAAAACAAACATGTTTTTTTTCATCCTCATCAATCATTGGGGTGAGGATAATGTCAGCCAGCATAAGTAATAAGCAGGCTAAGTTGCAAGGTGCTCAGTTCAAAAATTAGTAGGTAGGTTTGTTACTTTTCAATACGTTAACAGTGGTAGAGCCACGCGGCAGCTTTTGCTGCTGCACGGATGGGCCGGCACGAACCGGGGTAGTACCACGACCTCACAGAAAACCTCTGCGGTTTACCTCTGCGTTTCGTTAGGTGAGTGCAGGTGGCCGGAGGCCCTTTTTACTGGAAATGAGGCATTCCATCTTAGTCCTCGCGGGTGACAACGCATCTACATTTTGATTTGTAACAGAGGATAGATGTAGATGTCTATGGGCCGCAGCAACCACTTACCATCAGGTGGACTGCGTGCTCGTTTGTCATCCTTATCCTGTAAAAAAAAAACGTGACAGGTAAAAATTAACAATAATCAAAAACATATCTGCGAAACATCCTATTTATTTATTTATTCTTTATTGCACTGTGAGATGGTATCTTTTAAACTCACAATTTTTAATGCTTTATTTTTAATATATAATTAATTATAAAATTTCATAATTAGATAATATATGAGAATACATAATTTTAGTATAATGCAACAAATATACCGAAAAAAAAGATAAAATACATTTATAGTTGTACGCCGTGTGTATTTCCATAAAATAGTTTATTGGTGTTGAAAAAATAATACTACGTTCGTACAGTAGGCGGCGTCTTGCATATTTCTTACGCGATACATTGTAGCGAGTCGGCGCGGCGGACCGAATGCTCAAGATCGTTCGCATGGAGTAGCCCTTTAAACGCACCATGCCTAAGGAAAAAAACTGAAGATGTGTGTAGTCTGTCAATATATGCAAAGGCAACGGTACGTATTCTTTCTTACCATCCCAAGAGTGATAGGAGGCTTGTGCCCAGGAGCTAGACGTATATTTATAAAGCTTATTGTTTTCATTTACTTTTCAGTAAAATCAAAATTGTCGTACAAAATTTTAAGAGTGATAGAGCCATGCGGCAGCTTCTGCTGTCGCACGGATGGGCCAGCTCGAACCGGGGTGGTACCACGACCTCACAGAATATCAGCGTGAAGTAGAGGTTTACCTCTGCGTTCCGCTTGGTGAGTGGCCGGAGGCCCAATTCCCCCCCACCCCCACCCCCATTAACATGGTAGCGGAATTGAACAGAAGACTACCCCAGGAGGGTACCAGCACCCCTGGAGAATCCCTCGCTGAGCATCCACGATCAAACTACTCCACTTCTGGGCGTGGGTGCTCAGGCTGCCAAGCGTATTCGGGGGGGGGGGGGGGGGCGAAATTCTCCTCAAGACGAAACCTGCTCGGGGCAAACGGAGCAAGAAGACAAAGGCAACCCCTGCCACGCTTTCCGTGGATTTCTGCAATATCCGGCGACTTCATCCCCGCGTCTACGGGTGCCTCTATAGGTCTCATAGCGGTAATGCCGACACAGACCGACTCATCGACCACGTCCATATGGCTGCAGACTCCGTGCTACAACAGGTCCCATCCGCAGAGATCGTGATTCTTGGCGATTTTAAAGCCCACCACGCCGAATGACTCGGTTCACGCTTAACCAATCATGCGGGGAGATCTGTTTATGATTTTGCCTTGGCATATGGTCTGACACAACTGGCTACTTCGCCTACACGGATCCCAGATGTGGAGGATCATGTACCTTTCCTGTTGGACCTTCTGCGGACCTCTTATCCGGACGGATATCAGGTCTCCGTCGATGCTCCCTGCCCCTCTGGGCTCTTCGGACCATTGTCTGATCCGGAGTACGGTGCCACTCACGCACCAATCGCAATTGCTATCTGCAGCTTGCCGCCATGTTTGGCACTATAGGTCGGCCCGTCGGTCGACGGGATGCGGTCTTTTTTTGCCTACCCTTGCGGGTTTGCTTCGCGCCGGATGATCCCAAAGTTGTTGCTGATTCCGTCGCTGATGTGGTACTTCAGGGAATGGAATTATTTATTCCATCATCTGTGGTGCCTATCGGAGGCAGAAATCAGCCATGGTTTGATCACTCCTGCAAAATTGCATCACGCTATAAGCAGGTGTGCTACCGAACCTGGGCCGACGCATCAACGTCCCGGGATGTGAATACCAGCGCTCTTAAAAAGAAGTATAATTCCGCCTCCTGGTCCTTCAAAAGTGTCATTGCCAAGGCAAAGTCAGAGCACATCGGCAGAATTGGCGAGAAACTAGTTCGCCTCCCTTCGGGAACACGTGCATTGTGGTCTCTCGCCAAGGCTTTCCAAGGGAACTTCTGTCAGCCATCTCTGCCATCTCTGCACAGGGCGGACAACTCACTGGCCCATGACGCAAAAGAGAAAGCCGATCTGCTAGGCTCACTTTTTGCTTCCAACTCGACTCTAGATGACGGGGGTAACACACCGCCGACCATCCCGCGGTGTGAGTGCTCCATGCAGGAAGTGCTGTTTACAAAGCGCTTGGTGCGTAAAGCACTCCTCTATCTCGACGTCAACAAGTCGAGTGGGCCTGATGGAGTCCCACCTATTGTGCTGAAGACGTGTGCTCCGGAGTTGGCACCGGTTTTAAAGCGTCTTTTCCGGTACTCCTACTCCATTGACATAGTCCCGAACTCATTGAAGACAGCTTTGGTGCACCCGATCCCTAAAAAAGGCGACCGATCAGATCCGTCCAACTACAGGCCTATTGCTATCACCTCCTTGTTCTCCAAAGTAATGGAAATTATTAACAGCCAGCTCATGCGGTACCTTGATGATCACGAGCTGATTAGTGACCGCCAGTACGGTTTTTGTCGAGGTCATTCAGCTGGTGATCTTTTAGGTTAGGTAACTCATAGATGGGCGGAGGCAGTGGAGTCCAAGGGGGAGGCGTTGGCCGTTAGTTTGGACATAGCGAAGGCTTTCGATCGGGTTTGGCACAAAGCGCTTCTTTTTTAGCTCCCTTCCTATGGGCTTCCCGTGAAATTGTGCAATTGGATCACCAGTTTTCTTACAGATCGGAGCATGAAGGTCGTAGTAGACGGTTCATGCTCCGATTACAAGTCCATTACCGCTGGTGTTACACAAGGCTGCGTGCTATCACCAACGCTGTTTCTTCTGCATATCAATTATATGTTGCAAACCAGTAACATTCATTGCTATGCAGACGACAGCACTGGTGATGCTTTATACACCGGCCGTGCCAATATTTCTTGGGAAAACGTCGCTGAGTACCGGAACAAACTTGTGTCTGAAGTCGAGACTTTTTTGAACAAAGTCTCAGACTTGGGTCGACTAAATCTAGTCCAGTTCAATCCCCAGAAGACACAAGTTTGCGCGTTTACCACTAAAAAGAACCCCTTTGTCGTATCTCCTCAGTTTTAAGGCACTCCCCTCGTTGCCTCAGCCAGTATCGAGATCCTTGGTGTCGACATATCGAGTGACGTGCAGTTTCGTGGTCACTTGGAAGAGAAGGCCAAATTGGCCTCTAAAAAGCTTGGCTTGGCTCGGCTGCTGAGCAGAGCGGGACAGTATTTCATGCCGGCACACCGCTTGCAACCTTACAAGGCGCAGGTTCGGCCTCACATGGAATACTGTTCCCATCTCTGGGCAGGGGCTCCCCAGTGCCAGCTCCTTTCACTTGACCGCATCCAGCGCAGAGCGGTTCGAATCGTCGACGACCGAGTTCTTTCCGATCGGCTTGACTCATTGGCACTGCGTAGAGATGTTGCATCTCTTTGCGTATTTTATCGCATGTACCACGAGGAGTGCTCTGAGGAATTGTTCGGACTAATTCCAGCCGCCCAATTTTACCATAATACATCGCGGCAGAACTCCCGATACTATCCACACCATCTGGATGATTGGCGGTCCACCATTGTGCGATTTAGAAGAAGTTTTCTTCCTCGCACAACTTCCTTGTGGAATCGATTACCACCAGCGATTTTTCCGGACCGATACGTCTTAGGAACCTTCAAGAAAAGAGCTTACACCTTTCTAAAAGGCCGGCAACGCATCTGCAATTCCCCTGGTGTTGCAGTTGTTCATGGGCGGCGGTAGTCACTTACCATCAGGTGAGCCGAATGCTCGTATGCCCCCTCTCCTATAAAAAAAAAACAAAAACTACCCATAATTTAGTACCCATATTATTACTGCCGCTTCTTCACTGCTGAATAGTGACCTCCCACAAGGAATGCTACTAAGCAAGGTCCTGAGCCACCTACATCCATCGACTTCCTGCATGTCTTACCAGGTCGTCACTTCGTCTAGAAAGGGGCCGTACTACACTTCGTCTACCAGTACGAGGCTGCTACTCGAGAACTTTTTTCCCACTATTTTCGTTTGTCCGTTTTTTGAGCTGTATGTTCGGCCCATAGCCACTTCAGCTTACTCATCTGACAGTGCTCCTATTTCGGTTACTTAGGCTCTATTGCGCATGCACTCTTTTTAAATCTATCACACACAGAAACCCCTAGCATAGCCTTCTCCATAGCTTGCAGAGCGACCTTGAGCTTCCTCATACGTCTAGCAAAGATAGAACACGTCTCAAATCCTTAAGTCATCACTGCAACACGCACTGGTTGTACAATCTATCTTTCAAGTTTTGAGGTGTACCTCGCCATACTAACAGCCCATAAGCAGCGATACATATTTTAACAAAAAATAATTATTGCTTAACCATTTTGTACGAGAGATGAATACCTAAGATATCAAAGAAAACATATTGAAGTATTAAATGTCTTTGTTTTCTCATAAATATTATAGCAGGAAACTTGTATCCATAAATCGAGTCAGGTAAGAGCACACAGGTGTTAATTTACATAGTATAACCTTAAACCTTCGGTATACGGTTTAATACAAAGTTTCTTGCAATGAGTTTAATTGATCTATGAGAAAGGGATAACCAAAATTTTTGTTATAAAGATTATACGAAATTAGTCTTTATATATTTCGTGCTGTAGACGTTCTTTCCTAAAAATATCATGGACATCATCATCGTCATTATCACCATCAATGATTGTAGATTGAAAATTAAAATACCTACTATTTAATTAACGCGTAAAAGAGCACAAGCAACTATGTCTTAAATAAACACTTACTAAATAACAAAATGCTATTAATTTTATACTACACGAAGCACACAGGTGTCCCATATTGTTTACGGCAGGTTTACTAACTATGCGAAGTCTGTGCAAAATTAGTCTATGGATCCCGTTTCATTATTAAAAACGAACTCAACTCAAATTTAAAACGAACTGTGAAAATTATAAAATGAAATAATCTGTTTTCCGTATATGTCAAGGTGGGTATATTAAATCAAATGTTTTTGACCAATTAATATTTCACTTTCTTCTTTTAAAGTTATGAAATTAAATAAATGTAATCAAAATTTTGATTAAGTGTCATTTACGAAAATATAGAATAGAATATAGAATATAGGTTCTTGTTAAAAATCAAATTAATTTTATTTTACTTAACTACTTCACTTTATTAAACTTTGACATCGGATCATGCAATCTACTTAAAAATTCAGTAAATGTTAAAAGAAAACAAAATGCAAAAAAGCTATTTCTATTAGCTATGTGTAACATTTAATTACACAAAACAAATATTTCATACGTGGTAGAACCATGTTGCAGCTATATTATGGTTGTAGCACGAATGGGTCGGCTCGACCGGGGATGGAGCACGCTCGCACTGAATACAAGTGTAAAGTAGTTGTTTAATGCTGCTATGTTTCATATGAATATGAATATACAGAAAACCGGAGAGGCTTTTTACTGGATAAGAGACATTTCATCTTAGTTTTCAGGGGTGACAACGCATCTGCATTTCGATTCTTATTCGAGGATAGAAGTGGGATGTGTGCTCGCTTGTCAGGCTTTTAAAAAATATAATAAAAGTTCTATACCTGCGAAATTGACATTCTGCAGTACTGGCCATTACAAATCAAAATAATTTTTGTTTGGCTAAGAATTCTAATTTCAAATAGATTTTATTTTAAAAACATGGAATTCTTTTTTTATTAAATGAATTGTGTTATTAATATAATAGGGAAGTGAGGTAGCCATCGCAATTTATTATATTTATTCAGCTGTTTCTACCAGAATATCAAGGTTCAGTTTCCCTTTGTCACCTCTTACGACACTCACGGGATGACATGGGGTAGTGGATATTCATATACAATTACGGCACGGTTAACCACTAGATGACTCTCGCTTAATAATTTTAATAAAAATTTGAAATATAATAAAAGATTGGGAAGAGAAAAAGAAAAAGAAAATTATATTCAGTAATTCGTGTTTGGTGAAAAATAAATACAACTCATGGCAATATATCTTCCGAGTTACCGCAATTATTGTCTAAAATGATAGATACCAGAATCTTGTTAAAATTTATGTTACGCAATTTTATTTCACAAGAAGCGATTCTACGCAAAAAATTAATAAAATGAGCGTTTTATGTAAGTACATGATATGTATCGAAAATTATGTATCCAAAAGCGTCAGTAGCCCAATGCCAGTGCACGGACCGCGAACTCGAAAGGTCGCGGGTTCGATTCAGCCATTCGACTACTGTCGTGAACCACTTCTTAACACAAGCATTTTAAGAATACCAGAAGTAGTTTAAGGAAATATTCGTAATGTTTAATAGCATTACTAGTATTTATTATTAAAAAAATGTATCCAAAACCTTAAAATGTATTTTATTTCAGGGCACTCAAAGCGCATGAATTATTTTACTAGGTGGAAGAGAGGGTTATCATCATCATCATCATTATTACTTTCTTAAGTCCACTGCTGAACATAGGCCTCCCCCAAAAAATGTCACAAAGCACGTTCCTGAGCCACCTGCATCCATCGACTTCCTGCATGTCTTACCAGGTCGTCACTCCATCTCGTGAGGGGTCAGCCTACACTTCGCTTACCGATACGAGGCTGCCACTCAAGAACCTTTCTTCCCCATCGGTTGTCGGTTCTTCGAGCTATATGACCGGCCCACTGCCACTTCAGCTTACTAATCCGTTGGGCTATGTCGGTTATTCTGGTTCTACTGCGGATATACTCATTTCTAAGTTTATCACGCAGAGAAACCCCAAACATACCCCTCTCCATAGCTTGCTGAACGACCTTGAGCTTCCTCATACGGCCAGCAGTGAAGGACCACGTCTCAAATCCGTAAGTCATCACTGGCAACACGCACTGGTTGTACAATTTCGTTTTAACGTTTTGAGGTATGTCTGATGAGAAGATGTGTCGTAGTTTCCCGAACGCTGCCCAGCCGAGTTGAATCCCTCGATTGACCTCTCGGTCGAAGTTGGACTTACCTAGCCGGATTATTTGTCCTAGGTAAACATACTGGTCAACAACTTTGAGCTTAGTGCTCCCAACAACTACCAGCATAGGTGTGACATGGACATTAAACATGATCTTTGTATTGTCCATATTCATCCTAAGACCTATTCGTTGGGAGACACTATTGAGGTCATTGAGCATGGTGCTTAGGTCCTCCAGCGATTCTGCCAAAAGGACTATAATGTCGGAAAATCGAAGGTGAGTGATGTACTCGCTATTGATGTTAATACCGTATCCTTTCCAGTCCAGAAGCTTGAAAACGTCTTCCAATGCAGCGGTGAAGAGTTTCGGGGATATACCATCACCCTCTCTTACACCTCTCTGCAATTGTATGGGTTTCGTACTCTGGTTCTGTACTCGAATAGCCATCGTAGCTCTACTGTACAAACACTTCAGCACTTCGATATACCGACAGTCAATTTGGCACCGCTGAAGGGACTGCAGCAACGCCTGAATTTCGACGGAATCAAAGGCTTTCTCATAGTCCACATACGCCAGACATAGTGGCAAATTGTACTCTTCGGACTTCTGTACGATTTGTTGAAGGGTATGTATGTGGTCTATGGTGCTAAAGCCCTTTCGGAAACCGGCTTGTTCGGGAGGCTGGAAGTCGTCAAGTCTGCGCGCGAGACGATTCGTAATGACTCTCGAAAACAGCACGTAGACGCGGCTCAGAAGGGAAATCGGTCTGTAGTTCTTCAAGAGAGCGTTGTCACCTTTCTTGAAGAACAAGACCACCGCACTTCTCCTCCATGCCTCCGGTGTAATGCCACCATGGAGGACGGAATTAAAGAGCTTCTGAAGAACTTCAAGTACCGGTCTGCCACCCGCTTTCAGAAGCTCCACTGTAATTCCATCCTCACCTGGGGCCTTGCCGTTTTTAAGGTGCTGGAGAGCCATTCTAATCTCGCTCAGACTGACATCCGGGATATCTTCGGAATAGTGTCGGATAAAACTCGCTCTTGGATCGTTACTCACACTTGCGTGTGGCTCCAACGATGACGTGTACAGCTGCCCATAGAACCTCTCAATCTCACTCAAAATTTCAGGTGCCCCGTAACGATGCTGCCACACTCGGTCTTCAGCTTTGATAGTTGGCTCTTTCTGGCAGATAGATCTCTGGCAATGACTTTGGAGCCTTGGTTTCGCTCGATCGCTTCTTCAATACAAGCTGTCTTGAAGTTGCGTAAGTCCCGCCGCATGCATTTAGAGATCTGTCTGTTCAGTTGTCAAATCTGTTGAAGAATGTGGCTTCATCTCCCGTCTAACAGCCATGAGATTAAGAATGTGATCGGAGAGTTTTTGTGTTCTTCTGCGGCGGGTCTTGCAGAACTTAGCTCCGACCGCATGGACAGTTTCCACGAGCTTGTCATTCATATCGTCCACTTTATTGCAGTCTTCTAGGCACTGAAAACGGTTTTGTAACTCGAGCTGAAAGTTTTCGGGACTTTGGTACAGAGCACGAGGGGGACGGAGCGTTGACTTCATTAGACGAGACCTCTCCAACTTAACGTTTAGGTTCAGTGTGCCGCTAACCATTCGGTGATCGCTACTAGTTTTCACCCTCACGATAACGGGGATATCACTGATCAGTTGTCGTCTGGTCGTCATAATGAAGTCAATCTCATTTTTTGTCGAACCGTCGGGGCTCGACCAGGTCCACTTCCTGTGGGGCCGCTTCTGTAAGAAAGAGTTCATCATAAAGAGTCCCTCTTTCTCCATGAAGTCGGCCAGTTGCTGGCCCCTTGGGTTCCGTTGCCCTATTCCAAATTACCCTACTTTTAGCTCACCGTTATCTCTTGTGCTTAGACCTTTAATTAGAAAAAGTTGAGCGTTATCAGCCTACTAGTAACTAGGTTGGCATCACTATTGTACTTAGTACTTGATATGTATTAAAAATTATGATTACATTAGTAGGTACTCGTATTCAAAACTATAACAGGTATTTTGTTATAGGACACCCGAAGTACATGCATTATTTTACTAAAGGCATCTTATCTATCTAGGGGTACTTAGGTTGGTACCAATATGGTACTTAGTATGAAACAGTATATCCTCGTATTATTTCCGAATCATATTCCTGGTCAAGATAGTACGTCCCCTGATTTACTGTGATCTCCATCAAAGTTTCACAAACACTCAAAAACAAAGGGAGAAAAACAAGATGTGAGTCAAGAAAATTCAAAACCATCTCATCCAATAATAATAACACTAGTCTGTGAATATAAATGTTTTTTTTTATTTACGTTCACTGACTCAATAGAATAAAAATAACTTTTTATTTGTGCTTGTATATCCTTAATTAATAAAGATATATTTAAAAATAACGCTTTTGTCAAAGTACCTTTAATTAGAAAAAGTCGAAGTGCTAATCTTTATAACCAGTTTTTTTATTCAATTCCGATCAAATCTATTTCAATTCCAGATGGTTCGTCGGATGCACAGATGTTTTGTCTTCCAAATCATAGCAATGATGATCCTCCGTTTGATGCCATGAAGCTATCAAAGATAAGAAGGAAATACAAAGTATTAAAATCTTTATGCCGTGTGATAATGGTAAATGATAATCCATTCCACCATCACTTCTTCCTTAGTAATATAGTGGTATTTAAACATTTGAGAATGCAGATATAATTCTGCAGGATGACAAAGCTACTATAGTCTTCTTGTCTAAAATTAAATGCGGGTATCTCAGATGCAGTAGTACTGAACTGAAGGTTTATTTATTATTAATTTCATTACCCATTAAAAAACACAAAGGGCGGACTTAGTGCCTTTAGAAATTCTCTACCAGTCAACCATTGCAGTAAGAAAAAACAAAATTACAAAATAATGTGGATATTTAACAACACATATACAATTTTAGCGTGCAGTGGTGGTGTAACAATACCCAATATCTAAAATCGTTCCGAGGGTGTCGTAAAAGGCGACAGAGAGAAATAAATTTTATGTATTTGGCTTATGTGCTAGTTCAAATCCCAACTAGAAACAATATTTCTTCAAAGACATAAAAATTACCAGATCTTGGTTTTGGGTGTGTAGCATATTGTGTCGGTAGATAATAATAACGGGTTCTACGGCTACCCTGTATTGTGTGAATAAATGATCGTTTACGGGTTCAGTGTGTTTAAATAAACGTTCCCCGTATTCCTTGAATAGCAAGGACATTACAGTGGCGACGAGTTTATTTTGTGTATTAATAATCGATTAACCAACAGTAGAAGTCACGCGTTAAAATGTCTATCTATGGGAAAGTGCCAGTTTTCGATTGCAAAACAGATGAGTGGGTGGTACACGTAGCACAACTAAACAACTTCTTTATTGCAAATGGAATCGACGATATCACAGATGCTCAAAGAGTGAGAAGACGGGCAATTTTATTGAATAGCATGTCACAAGACTCATATCGTCTTACTCGTGATTTATTGTATCCAAATACGCCTGAATCAACCGATTACAAGGCGATTATTGCTGCGCTTGACGGCCACTTCGACCCAAAAAAGTGTATATACGCTGAAAGACAAAAGTTTTATTCGGCTAAAAAGGACCCTCACGAGTCGATGGTGGAGTATGCTGCTCGTCTTCGTGGACTAGCATCGGCATGTTGTTTTGGTACAGCTCTAGAGATGTGTTTGACGGATCGTTTTGTACTTGGTCTTGACACTGCGTCGGCCCGAGAAAAATTATTTAGAGAAGATCCCAATCAGCTAAAACTAAATAAGGCACTTGAAGTAGCTTGTGCAGTTGAAAGTGCGCAGCGTATTGTTTCCGCTGGCGATTCGGCAGAGTTAATTAAGTCTGAACCTGTGCTATATACGGACTCGCAGCGAAAAGCTACTGCAAGCGGCGGTACACGAGGCGGTCGCGCCCGTGGTGGCGGCGACGGCGGAGCCCCCAGGTGTAGTGTGTGTGGTGCGAGGTCACACGATACCTCCGTATGTGGCTATCGTCATCTGTCGTGCAATTTGTGTGGTGCAAAAGGGCATTTAAAAAGAATGTGTTCTAAGAGATACTACGTACATAACGAGATTACAACCAAAAAGGACAAAATTGTGAAAAAGCAGCATAATGGTATGCAGAATAATTACATTTTGGAAGGTAGTGATAGGGACGAATGTAATGATTTTTCACCAATTAATAATGTTAGAGATATAAATAATGAATCACGTATTAATACTATTTTATGTAAGGAAGAAAAACCGATATCTCTTGAAGTTATAGTGCGAGGTGTTACTCTTAGTATGGAGGTTGATTCCGGTAGTGGGGTATCAGCGCTGCCGGCGCGCATATGGTATATGTATTTCTCGCGAAACTTGTCACTCGGTGAGTCCAATAAAACTTTATATACATACAGTGGTTCTGCTTTAAGGCTATTGGGCATGTGTTACTTACCAGTCACATATAATAATGTAACGCATAATATAAAATTTTATGTTGTTGAAAATGGCCCGGTTCCCTTGCTCGGTAGGGACTTTATGACAAAATTTAATTTCGCTTTTATCTCATTAAATTATTGTTCAGTAGATAAAGAAAAATTTATTTTGTCGAAATATAAAACATTATTTTCTGGTGGGTTGGGCACATTCAATAAGTATAAGTTAACGCTACACTTAAAAGAAGGTGTCACACCAAAATTTTTAAAGCTAGGCCGGTGCCTTTTGCGCTCAAAGATAAGGTAAGCGCAGAGTTGGACCGATTAGTGCGCGCTGGCATACTCAAACCGGTTTCTTATTCTAATTACGCGTCACCGATTGTTGCAGTATTAAAGAAAAATAATGACGTACGTATTTGCGGCGATTATTCCATGACGATCAATAAGGCCCTAATAATTGACTCTTATCCATTGCCCAAAATAAGTGAGTTATGTGCATCGTTACACGATTGTCGTTACTTTAGTAGGCTTGATTTATCAAATAGTTATAATCAGTTCCTTCTAGATGATGAGTCACAAAAATATACATGTATCAATACGCATAAAGGTCTTTTTGTTTATACAAGATTAGTGTTCGGTTTGTCAAATGCGCCAGCTTTGTTCCAGCGTGCTATGGTGCAACTGCTGCAGGGCATAGATGGCGTGGAGTGTTTCCTCGACGACTTGTTAATCGCGGCTCCGACCGCCGAATTACATTGGGAACGTGTCGATTTGGTACTAAGTCGTCTAAGAGACGCCGGGCTAATGCTCCAGCGCTCGAAATGTTCATTCTTCCAAAATAAAATAGAATATTTGGGTTTTGTTATTGATCGTTTTGGCCTTCATAAAAATCCGGATAAAATAAAGGCTATTACACAAGCAAGGGTGCCAGGAAACGTCCGACAATTAAAATCATTTTTGGGTTTAGTTAACTTTTACCGTAGCTTTATACCGCAAGCGGCGGTCGTTCTTGAACCATTACATAATTTACTGCGAAAAAATATGAAATGGGAATGGACGGCGAAACATCAGAAATCATTCGATGCTATCAAAGACGAGTTATGTTCAAGTCGCGTACTGGCGCACTTTGACCCGCGGCAGCAGCTGGTTCTGACAGTGGATGCGGCCCCCGACGGGCTAGGCGCGGTGCTCGCGGCGCGCTACCCCGCGGGTGCCGAGCGCCCGATCAGTTACGCTTCGCGTGCTCTCACTAAAAGTGAGTGTGGCTATAGTCAAATTATGAAAGAAGCGACTGCCATTATTTATGGAATCAAAAAATTCCATCAATATCTTTATGGCCGCCAGCAACCATTTATTTTGAGAACAGACCACAAGCCCCTCCTTTCTATTTTCTCCCCCGATAAAGGAGTTCCTCATATGTCCGAAGCGAGACTGCAACGGTATGCTTTATTTCTGGCTGCCTATAATTATAAAATTGAGTTCAATAATAGTGAATCTAATGTAGCGGATTATTTGAGTCGGTTTCCCATTGATTGTGATTCGTCGCAGGATACGGCGCACGTAGATGACGTCACCAGTTATGTTAACGCGCTAGCGGCTGCTGGCGCGCCAATGCCCGCTTCATTAGACGAGCTGCGGGCCGCTTTTCATAAAGATAAAGTTCTGTCACTTGTCATGCAATATGTGACCAAATCGTGGCCACGGAAAGTGTCATCAGAACTTTTGCCATATAATAGATGCCAGCATGAATTATATGTTGATAGCGGAGTTCTCATGAGAGGTCACAGAATTGTAGTGCCTACTGTTTATAGGGCTGCTGTGCTACAAGAACTGCATGCTGCGCACTTAGGAGTAATTAAAATGAAAATGATTGCTAGAGAACGCTGTTGGTACCCGGGTATCGACAGCGACATAGAAAACATGGTTTCTAACTGTGGTCGTTGCATATCCTTGCGACCATCTCCTGCGAAAGCGCGCTTGGAGTCGTGGGGGTGGCCTGACTCTGTTTTCGGAAGAATCCATTTAGATTACCTCGGCCCAATTCATGGGAAGATTTTTCTTGTACTAGTCGATGCGCATAGTAAATGGATTGAATGCGAATTAATGTCAAATTTTTTATCAAAAGAACTTATCAATAAATTAAAAAAAAAATTTTTCACGTTTCGGCATTCCCAATAAAATTGTCACAGACAATGCCAAAACCTTTGTTTCGTCTGAATTTTCTAAGTACTGTACTGATAATGGCATAACTCACATTTTATCTCCTGCGTACTCGCCACAGAGTAATGGACTCGCCGAGAACGCAGTAAAGACTTGTAAGCGGTTTATTGTGAATGCTATCAAGGATTGTGGTTTTAAAGACTTCGCTAATCACTTAGATAACTATTTGTTTCACTATCGGAATACACCGCATTGTACGACGGGAGTATCACCTGCATCGCTTATGTTCGGTCGGAATTTACGTTGTAAACTTGATTTAATCGCTGTTAAGCGTTCAAATTTAGATCGAAAACCTCTAATACATAAAAATGTGTTAGTGAATCAAAATCGTCAAAAATTATATTTTGGTGGTAAAATTAAAGCATTTTCGATTGGGGAGAAAGTTTGGGTACGAGACTATCGAGCCAATCCCAAAAGACCAACATGGATCCTTGGCCAGGTCGTTGCACGCTTAGGTAAAGTTCTATATGATGTGACGATACAGAGATCCGATATCATTTGGAGACGTCATGTGAATCAGTTAATGTCAGCCAAATCACATAACAGCAGTCGTGGTGAAGCGGCGTGGACGTTTGAGGATATGGACGTTGGGAGCACGGCAGGTCCCAGTGCCTCTCATGATACACCTGCATCATTACCTCTCAATAGCCCAGGTGGTGCGCTAGCCGCACAACCACCGGGACCTGACGGCGGTGAGGCGGCACCGGTGCTGACTCACGCGGAGTCTGACATGGGAGACGTGCCCCCACAGCCTCAAACCTCCACGACCATGCGCACTCGATCTGGCCGCGCTATTAAACCACCTAAACGCTTAGTTTTATAATATTTATACTTACTAAATCTAATGTAAACATTTGTTTTGTTTATAATTGTTTTTTTGTGTATTCTTTATAAACGTAGAGGAGAGGTGTTAAAGTCGAGTGATTAATGTCATTTTTTTATTATACATAAAACAATGTATGTATTGTAGTATATGTGTTTTTGATTTTTTTATGCTAAAATTGTGTAAGCGCAACATGTCCATCAATTATACATAAGGCATAGTTGGTTGCTTCCCAAATAAAATGTGGTACTTAATCATTAATTAGGTATAATGCTTATATATTGTATATTACGTTGTAATCTAAGTGTGGAGGGATGTAGCATATTGTGTCGGTAGATAATAATAACGGGTTCTACGGCTACCCTGTATTGTGTGAATAAATGATCGTTTACGGGTTCAGTGTGTTTAAATAAACGTTCCCCGTATTCCTTGAATAGCAAGGACATTACAGGGTGTGAGTACGTTGTGTCTCTGTTCGTATTGTTCGAAAATCTTAACAGTATTCGTAAGTATCTGAATCATAACCAATTACTAAGATCTTTTTTTAAATTATTTATTATTTATCTATTTTTTCTCAAAAAATATTATATTCAAAGAAAATACTAAATATTAGGACATTTTATATTTAATAATTTGAAAAATAAAACGTATCAAAATTTTGCATTACGAACTAGTAGATTAACGCTAATTGAAATACTTAAACGCTTGAGGAACGTAAATGGATAAGTTCAAATTGGTACAATAAATCTTACGTATTAACTTCCACTGTGGGAGTTAGCGAAATGGATAGTTCCAATGTTAAAATGTTTATGTGCTAATAATTAAATTGTGGTTATCAGCAACGATACTGTAATGGTGGAACGGCATTTTATTTTTAACTGTTGTTTGGAATACGTTTAATATGAAATTTTAGAAATAATCTTAAATAAAACTATACTCAATAAAGGTTATCAAACTATTATCGAAGTCTCGGCCTCATAAATAAATATATGTAGTTTATGTGTTTGTTGTTACTAAATTTGTGTTTAGTTTATAAATTACTCATGAAAGAAGTAAATGTTCATTAGGTTAATGTTATCCATTTTATCATGTATAAAATTTTATGTTTACAAAGCGAATATGTTTTTGTTTCCTTGTAACTTAGTTTAAAAAATAAGCTGCATATGAAAAAAAATTGTCGAGCGAAATAAAAAATAAAGTTATAACGACTGACAACATACTGTATAGTACCAGTTTTAGAATAACCATTACCCCATAACGTCTCGTGAGTGTCGTAAGAGACGACAAAATGAAATGAAACATTGCAGCATATTTATTTTAACATGAAACTAAAAAACTGCGGTTGCATACCTACTCGCTAAGCTTCATGTAATTGATAATGTTTTTAAAATGTACATGTAATTAAAATGCCTTGCAATACATTATCTCAGAAAAGAGAGGAGGCCTGTGCCCAGCAGTGGAACGTATCACCATCATCATTCATCATCATTACAGCCCTTCACAAGTTCACTGCTGAACATAGGCCTCCCCCAAGAAATGCCACAAAGCACGGTCCTGAGCCACCAGCATCGTTCGACTTCCAGCATGTCTTAATAATTTGTCACTTCATCTAGTGGGGGAATTCTTCACCGCTTTATTGGAAGAGGTTTTTAAGATAATGTACTGGAAAAGATACGGTATTAACAGCAATAGCGAGTACATCACTCACCTTCGATTTGCTGATGATATGTTCCTTATGGTAGAATCACTAGAGGACCTAAGCACTATGCTCAATAACCTCAACAGTGCCCCCCAAAGGATAGGTCTCAAGATAAACATAGACAAAACAAAGACTATGTGTAAAATCCATGCCACACTTATGCCGATAGTTGTTGGGAGCACTAAGCTTGAAGTTGTTGACGAGTATGTTTATCTGGGACAAATAGTCCGACTAGGTACATCCTACTTTGACCAAAAGGTTGATCGACGGACTTAATTCGGCTGGGCTCGGGAGATTACGACATATCTTCTCGTCAGGTATACGCCAACACTTGAAAACAAGATTATATAACCAGTGCGTGTTGTCAGTGATGATTTATGGATCTGAGCCGTGATCCTTGACTGCTGGCCGTATGAGCAAGCTCAAGGTCGCTCAGCGAGCTATGAAGAAGACTATGCTCGAGTTTCTCTGCATGATAAACTTAGAAATGAGGATATCCGCAGTAGCACCAGAGTAACCGAAATAACCCAAGGGATTAGTAAGCTGAAGTGGCAATGGGTTGCCTATAGGGGCTCGAATAACCAACGACCGATGGGGAAGTAAGGTTTTCGAGGAACAGCCTCGTACCGGTAGGGAAAGTGTAGGACAGCCCCCACTAGATGGAGTAACGAACTTGTAAGAAATGCAGGAAGTCGCATGTGGCTCAAGACCGTGCTCTGTGGCATTTTTTGGGAGAAGCCTATGTTCTGCAGTGGACTTGTGAAGGGCTGTTATGACGATATTGATGTGTTAATATATAAAATATTAATTTGTAGTGCTTTGATGTACTGTACAAAATTGCAAATAACATAAACGCCACTAACGACAAAGCTTCATTAGAATAAGTGATGCCTTTGGACCGACTGCATAATAAAATTAATTCAATAATTATCTCTAGCTGCGATCAATGTTGCAATGATGCATACAATATTCAGTTGCAGTTTTATATTTGTAACATTTTATATAATAATGCATAAACATTTATAATGATATAAATAATTTATTATCATAAAGAGTGACGGCGACGGAGCTGCAGCGCTAAGTGCCGCGTGTTTGAATCCCGCACCCGTGCCGGATCTGGATGTTTATTCTTGTGAAATTAATGTATCTAAGCTGACCTAACGAAACAGGAGAAAATCCTGGTGTAGAAGTACCTAACGTAATTTTAAAGAAGCATAAAAAAAGAAGATCGTATACTCATTCATTTTGTATAGAAAAAAGAAAAAGTTGTACCACCGTATCCAAATACCAACTTTTATGGAATGGGATAATTTGAAAATATAGATAAGATATTAAAAAATATACAAATAATAGTGCAAATATTATTAACTAGAAACAAGAAAGTACGTAAGCAAAGTTCGGAAAAGGAAAGAGCGACGCACCAGCAGTGTGAGTATATTTACACAAACCATTAATTACGCTGCTGGTGCAACATATGGCTAGCAGTGAAGGTTCTTCCTTTTCACGTTTCAGTTTCATATGGTTGCACTTACATTTTAAAACTCCGAGGAATATCTGACAAGACGTACCGTATGTACGTGGTAGAGCCATACTGCAGCTATATTAATTGTATAGTTGTAGCACGAATGGGTCGGCTCGACCGGGGAAGGACCACGCTCTAACAGAATACCAGCTTAAAATAGCGGCTTATTGCTGCTGTGTTTCGTTATAGTGAATGTAGAGAATCAGGGACCCTTTTTACTGAAAAAGAGGCATTCCATGTTAGTCTTTACGGCTGACAACGCATCTGCATTTTGATTCGTAAACGAGGATAGATCTAGATGTCTATAGGCCACAGCAACCACTTATCATCAGTTGGACTGTGTGCTCGCTCTTCACTCTTATCCTATAAAAAAAAGAAGATTTGTGGCAGTTTCCCAAACGGAGCCCGGCCGAGTTGGATTAGTCATTTGACCTCTTGGTCGAAATTTCACTTACTTAATCGAACTTTTGTCCCGGGTACAAAAATTAGTCAACACTTCGCATAGTGTTACTAAAAACTATCAGTGTAGGTGTATTATAAACGTTGGACGTTATTTTACGGTACGGTACGGGGGTGAAACATCGCCAACCGACTGACCCAGGGCTGCTACTGAAAGTTTCGTGTCAGAAAAACCTAATATGTGTTTTTGGCCATACCCGAGGTTTAAACCCGGGAACTCATGATCAGTAATTCTGTTTCATCATCATCATCATCATTACAGCCCTTCACAAGTCCACTGCTGAACATAGGCCTCCCCCAAAGAATGCCACAAAGCACGGTCCTGAGCCACCTGCATCCATTGACGTTCTAGTGGGGGGACGCCCTACACTTCACCTGCCGGTACGAGGCTGCCACTCGAGAACCTTTCTTCCCCATCGGTTGTCGGTTCTTCGAGCTATATGGCCGGTCCATTGCCACTTCAGATTACTAATCCGTTGGGCTATGTCGGTCACTCTGGTTCTACTGCGGATATCCTCATTTCTGAGTTTATCACGCAGAGAAACTCCGAGCATAGCCCTCTCCACAGCTCGCTGAGCGACCTTGAGCTTCCTCATCCGGCCAGCAGTGAAAGACCACGTCTCAGTTCCGTATGTCATCACTGGTAACACGCACTGGGTGTACAGTCTCGTTTTCAAGTTTTGAGGTATACCTGACGAGAAGATGTGCCGTAATTTCCCGAACGCTGCCCAACCGAGTTGAATCCGTCGATTGACCTCTCGGTCGAAGTTGGACTTACCTAGTCGGACTATTTGTCCCAGGTAAACATACTCGTCAACAATTTCAAGCTTAGTGTTCCCAACAACTACTGGCATAGGTGTGAAATGGAGATTAAACATGATTTTTGTTTTGTCCATGTTCATCTTAAGACCTATCCGTTGGGAAACACTATTGAGGTCATTGAGCATAGTGCTTAGGTCCTCCAGCGATTCTGCCATAAGGACTATATCGTCTGCAAATCGAAGGTAAGTGATGTACTCGCCATTGATGTTGATACCGTATCTTTCCAGTCCAGAAGCTTGAAAACATCTTCCAATGCAGCGGTAAAGAGTTTCGGGGATATGACGTCACCCTGTCTTACACCTCTCTGCATTTGGATAGGCTTCGTACTCTGGTTCTGTACTCGGATAGCCATCGTAGCCCTACTGTGCAAGCACTTCAACATTTCGATATACCGACAGTCAACTTGGCATCGCTGAAGGGACTGCAGCACCGCCCAAATTTCGACGGAATCAAAGGCTTTCTCATAGTCCACATACGCCAGACATAGTGGCAAATTGTACTCCTCGGACTTCTGAACAATTTTCCGAAGGGTAATTCTGTTTACGTCTACTAAACTAAAGAGACCAACAGACCACATACATATAACCTGCCAAAGGCTATCTTTGGCAGGTTATACAGAATACTGAAGAGTATAATCTGCCGTAATGTCTGGTGTATGTGAACTAAACAAAAGCCTTCGACTCAGTTGAAATTTTGGGCGGTACTGCAGTGTCCTTAGCGGTACCGTGAAGAGAATCGATACAGAGAGACGCTTGTAGAGTAACGCTACAATATCTATCCGAGTAATGAATTGGAGCACGAAACCTATGAAGATAAAGAGATGAAAGACGTTAAATCCTTGAAACCATTAACCAATGCAGCGGATACGGATAAGATATTATTATCAATGGCAAATAAAATTTATAATACACTTTGCAGTCGATTTTTTTTTT
The DNA here is from genome assembly GCA_963668995.1 of Parnassius mnemosyne. Taxonomy (NCBI): domain Eukaryota; kingdom Metazoa; phylum Arthropoda; class Insecta; order Lepidoptera; family Papilionidae; genus Parnassius; species Parnassius mnemosyne. Next base: position 20,428,824 of record CAVLGL010000093.1, on the reverse strand, counting down.
ATTGCTTAAGTTTTAAGCTGGAGTCCCCGCGATGGATACGGGCGGCTTCGGCTTTTTAGTAACGAATTATGTTTATCTATTTTTCTTTTGTGGAATACTTATGCTGTGTTTATTTTATTTACGTCGAATTTATTTTCTATAAGTTATTGACTATATATGTTATTAGTCTTAGGAAAGATGTTAAAGGGGATCCTTTTTTATGAGGTCTAAGATATTATAAGGTTCTATACGTAAATTTCCGCATAACATCTCGTGGTCGCATCGTTGTTTTCCAAACTGAGGACAAAATTTTAATATATGTTCTATTGTTTGCACATTTGTGTTGTCACAAGGACACATGTCGTTCTCAGTGATTTTGAAACGATATAAATAGCTCTTATGGTATCCGTGTCCTGTGAGTATTTGCGTTAGTTCGAAGGTGATATTAGCTTTCTCTCTTAAAGCTTTAATGTGTTCCAGTTTAGGCAACCATTGCTTTAGATGAGCGCCAGTTGTTGAACTCGAGTATTCCGATTCATGTGCTTGTTCAGTGTCCTGTTTCCGTAGCCGTTTATCGTATGAGATAGGGAAGTTATCATAGTCTGGAGTTTTGTGAAGTGTCGCTGCTTTCTTTGCCTCCGTGTCCGCTCTTTCGTTTCCCAGTAATCCATGATGAGCTTTGATCCAGTATAATTCTATTCTTTCTTTATTTCTTAGTATTTTTATGCTTCGGTGAATATTGTTTATAATCGGATGAGTGCTGCTGCGGTTTGCTATTTCTAGGAGAGCGGACATGGAGTCAGAGAAAATGCAAACGTCTCTCAGTCTCATTTTTATGCATTTCTTTACATGCCCTTTCGATCGCTAAGCATTCGGCCTCGAAAACCGTACAACTGCTATGTAATTTTAGGCCTTTTACGGTTTCCTTCTCATCAGGCAAATATATAACGTATGCAGCGCCTACTGCTTCATCGTGTTTGATACTGTCCGTATATATTTTAACATTATTAGTCGTACAATATTCTTTTAGGTCTTCTAAGTTTGTTATTTTTTGTATAGCTATTGTAACACATTCCGCGGGGTGCAATAATTTTTTAGGCGGTATTCTTAGGCGGTATGTAGATGCGTTGTCACCCGTGAGGACTAAGATGGAATGCCTCATTTCCAGTAAAAAGGACCTCCGGCCACCTGCACTCACCAAGCAAAACGCAGAGGTAAACCTCTTCTTCACGCTCGTTTTCTGTGAGGTCGTGGTACCACCCCGGTTCGATCCAGCCCATCCATGCGACAGCAAAAGCTGCCGTGTGTCTGTACCACTGTTAAAACTGTGTTTTTTCTCTGCAAATATGCTAATACTGAAAATTCCATAAACTGCGCTAAAAACTAAAATTCATCATCATCATTACAGCCCTTCACATGTCCACTGCTGAACATAGGCCTCCCCCAAGGAATGCCACAAAGCACGGTCCTTAACCACTTGCATCCATCGACTTCCTGCATGTCTCACCAGGTCGTCACTCCATCTAGTGGGGGGTCGCCCTACACTTCGCCTGCCGGTACGAGGCTGCCCCTCGAGAACCTTTATTTCCCATCGGTTGTCGGTTCTACGAGCTATATGGCCGGCCCACTGCCACTTCAGCTTACTAATCCATTGGGCTATGTCGGTTACTCTGGTTCTACTGCGGATATCCTCATTTCTAAGTTTATCACGCAGAGACACCCCAAGCATAGGCCTCTCCGTTGCTCGCTGAGCGACCTTGAGCTTTCTCATACGGGCAGCAGTGAAGGACCACGTCTCAAATCCGTATGTCATCACTGGCAACACGCACTGGTTGTACAATTTCGTTTTCAGGTTTTGAGGTATGTCTAACGAGAAGATGTGTCGTAGTTTCCCGAACGCTGCCCAGCCGATTTGAATCCGTCGTCTGAACTCTTGGTCGAAGTTGGACTTACCTAGTCGGACTATTTGTCCCAGGTAAACATACTCGTCAACAACTTCGAGCTTAGTGCTCCCAACAAATACCGGCATAGGTGTGACATGGACGTTGAACATGATTTTTGTTTTGTCCATGTTCATCTTAAGACCTATTCGTTGGGAGACAATGTTGAGGTCATTGATCATAGTGCTTAGGTTCTCTAATGATTCTGCCATAAGGATTATATCGTCGGTAAATCGAAGGTGAGTGATGTACCCGCCATTGACGTTAATACTGTAACTGTTCCAGTCCAGTAGCTTAAAAACGTCTTCCAATGCAGCGGTGAAGAGTTTCGGGGATATAACGTCACCCTGTCTTACACCTCTCTGCAGTTGAATAGGTTTCGTACTCTGATTCTGTACTCGGATAGCCATCGTAGCTCTACTGTACAAACACTTTAGCACTTCGATATACCGCCAGTCAACTTGGCACCGCTGAAGGGACTGCAGCACCGCTCAAATTTCAATGGAATCAAAGGCTTCTCATAGTCTACATACACAAGGAAAAGTGGCAGATTATACTTCTCTGTCTTCTGTACAATCTGCCGCAGGGTATGTATGTGGTCCATGGTACTAAAGCCTTTTCGGAAACCGGCTTGTTCGGGAGGCTGGAAGTCGTCAAGTCTGCGTGCGAGATGATTCGTAATGACTCTCGAAAACAGCACGTAGACGCGGCTCAGAAGAGAAATCGGTCTGTAGTTCTTCAAGAGAACGTTGTCGCCAACTTGAAGAACAAGACCACCGCACTCCAAGCCTCCGGAGTAGTGCCACCATGAAAGACGGAAGTAAAGAGCTTCTGAAGGACTTAAAGTACCGGTTTTCTACTAACTTTCAAAAGCTCCGCTGTAATTCCATCCCCGCCCGGGGACTTGCCGTTTTTAAAGTGAGATTAGAATAGCTCTCCAGAGCTCTTCTAGTCTCGCTCAGACTGACGTCCGGGATATCTTCGGAATAGTGTCGAATAAGACTCGCTCTTGGATCCTTACTCACACTTGCGTGTGGCTCCAACAATGACGTATACAGCTGCCCATAGAACCTCTCAATCTCACTCAAAATCTCAGGTGTGCCGAAAACGATGCTGTCACACTCGGTCTTCAGCTTTAACAGTTGGTTCTTTCTGGCAGACAGATCTCTGGCAAAGACTTTGGAGCCTTGTTTCCGCTCGATCGCTTCTTCAATACAAGCTGTATTGAAGTTGCACAAGTCCTGCCGCATGCATTTGGAGATCTGTCTGTTCAGTTGCTGGTATGCTGTCAAATCTGTTGAAGAATGTAGCTTCATCTCCTGTGATGGGATTAAGAGTGTGATCGGAGAGTTTTTGTATTCTTCTGTGGCTGGTCTTGCAGAACTTAGCTCTGACCGCATGGACAGTTTCTACGAGCTTGTCATTCATATCTTCCACTTCATTGCAGTCTTCTAGGCACTGAAAACGGTTTTGTTACTCCAGCTGAAAGGTTTCGGGACGTTGGAACAGAGCACGAGGGGGACGGAGCTAGTGTTGCCCAAATGCAAGAACAATACGAGACTTAGCCAGTCTTGGTCTTGGTCTTGCGCCAATACACCTGGTCTTGTTCTTGGTCTTGGTATTGCGCTACCAGTCTTGTTCTTGGTCTTGGTCTTGCAGCAAGCTATTGCTATTGCTATTTATACATTTTGAGCTAGAATTAACATAGCCATAGAAAGACCAACCAAATTAATAAATGTCTAAACATTTGATGAGAAATTCGAAAAATCAACTAATACCGGGTGGGGTTTGAACCCACGACCTAAACGATCTGTGCAGATGCTCTAACCAACTGAGCTGTCTACCGTGTCTCACGGCCACGGGAGTCAGTCTGTTTCTTAATAAACGTTTTCATTTAATAAGCTTACATGTGCTAAAACTTAGTCAAAACATATAAAAAACAAATTAATGACATTAACTTGACTGTATTATAAAGAACATTATCTGTCTAGAAAGAGATTGATAGACCCTTATATGAAATGGAATATAAGAGTTATACACTTTACCAATTATTTAAATAAAAATAAATACAAATTAAATTACATAACAGTACACAGCAGCTTTCACATTACTGTTACTTTATATTAATTCTTTTGAAGGAATTCTTTCTAAGGGAGTGAAACGGGAGTTGGAAATTTGTATGAAAGTCCTACGTTTTTTAAGTTAGAGACACGAAAATCGGCATTAAAGTTATAAGTTTTCAATAATAAAATCCTGAATATGCTGTTTTACGAAATCCTAACCCTAAGTTAATGAAATTGGGGTAAAATGGTTACATGCAAGTCTTATATTTTAAAGTATACATATGAAGATCGACATTTGCTTTAAATAATAAATACTTGCATAGTTAAGCTTCACCTATGTAGCCTCTTTATACTTAGGTAAGACTTTTGCAGCGGGAAAATTTCAAAATCTCATAGGAAATCAGATATTGTACGCGGACGAAGTCGCGGGCGGCCGCTAGTTACATAATATGTGTTATGTAATTTTGTGATAAGTAAATTTTTTCTTACCTGTCCACTTTTCCGGCGGTTATTAAAAAGCTTGTGATATCTCCACTTAATTTTGGTTTTTCAGGAAGAAATATTTGTGATTCCTTTTGGTGGAAAGATATTAGATGCTTCCTTAAGCCTGAAGTGTATCTGTTTTTCATTATTATTTCAACCTCTTTATGGTGGTATAATTTACACAGTTGCCAGATAAGTATAGTGTGCCTACGTAAAAATGAAATGTAAATATGTAAATAAAATTGTGTATATTATGTTCTTCTTGTGATTAAATTAATCTATGTTAATTACATTAAAATTGCCTTCATTCGTTTGAAATTCAAAATTCAGATATGTTTTATTCAAGTATGCATTAAAAATACACTTTTGAATAGTCATATAATCACGGTTTTCCCCAATTTTTTCTTTTCCATGTTCAGGGGTGCTGATTCTCTCAAGCGGCGACGCACCGCGAGGGGATGGATGGCTGACGGGGTTCTATGAACAAATCAGTCGTTAGTGCGCTCCTCGCCAGGGTACCTGCAGACCCCCTGGCGAGTAATAAATCCTCTAAATCTGCTTACCTTGGTAAGGGGTCTCTGCCAAGGTGGACCTTTAATTCCCCCATACTCGTGGGTACATAAAATGGAAAATGAAAATCAAAACAAACAAAAAACGAAAACCGCCGGCAACGGCAACGTAGAGGAGAGGAGGAACGATGCGGGGACAGAGTCCGACGCCGCATCGAGCAGCGAGGGAGGCTCAGAGAGCTCCCGACAAGTGGAGCCTGGGACCGCGGAGACCAGCAAGTTCTTCCGCAAGCGGTCCAGGCGGGATGGCGACCAGGGGTCGGCATCCGGTGAAGAGGAGGTTTCGGCCCGAAAAATCCCCACCAACAGGCGGGGCGGGCTGAGAGGCAAGGGGAGGGAGCTCTCTGCCAATCAGAGGGCCGAACGAGCGGCAAAGCTTGCCGAGGAGGGGCGCCACCCGGACGATACGGCTCGGGAATCAGGCGAAGAAACAGATGCGACTGGCGGCTCCGAGGTGGAGCGTAAGGCCAGATTCGTAAAGGAGGTGGAGGCCGCGATCAAGGTCGTGGCCAACAAGCAAAAGTCCTCTTCGAAATGCAAGGCCATTCCCGTGGCCTCCGCCTCCATCATGGCGGCTGCGGAGGCCAACTTTGCTGGGGCCGGGCCTAATGCGGACGAGGTGGCGAAGCTGCGGGCTGACGTGGCCCGCCTGACGTCCGCCATGGAGACTCTCCAGAAGGAGAATGAGAAGCTCCGCGCAGACCTGGCCAGTCTACAGGAGCCTGCCTCTCGCGCGGCGCCCCAGACGCAGCGCCCAAGCCAGCCCGTGCCGGTGGAGAACCAGGTTCTGAACCTGGTCCGGAAGGAGCTGGCTGCCTTCCAGCACCGGTTCTCCGTGCTGGAGGGCATCGTCCTGCGCCCCCCCCTAGGGGCAAACAAGACGGCGGCGAGGCCGGCAACGGTTTCTTACGCGACGGCCACGGCTGCCGCATCCAGGCCGGGGCCGTCCAGCCAGCCCTCGGGTGGGGCTGCAGTTGCCCCTCCCCCCCCTGAAAAGCCGGCTCCGGCAAAACCGATACCGGCTGAACCGGCTCCGGCTAAGCCGGCGACGGGAAAGAGAGGCAAGGCGAAGGCAAAAAAGGGCAAGGCGGCAGCACAGGTGATGGCTGCGCCAGCCCCAGTGCCTGCGGCGAATGGGCCAGCGCCAGCGGCAAGGCAGCTGCCGCCGCCGCCACCGCCCCCCCAGCTCCCTACACCTCCCGCGGCAGAAGCCGGTTGGCAGGTGGTCGGGGACAAACAGAAGGGGAAGAAGGCAGCCAAAAAGGCCAAAGAGCAGGAGCGGCAGCGCCAGTTCAGGGCGCGCAAGATCGCGGCTAGGCTCCGCGCCCCGAAGACCGCAGCTGTAGTGATTACACTACAGCCGGACGCGGAAAAGAAGGGCGTTACCTACCGCGATCTGCTCGCGAAGGCGAAAGAGGCGGTGGATCTCGGGGAGCTCGGGATCTCTGGGGGCCTCCGGCTCAAAGTCACCCAGACGGGGGCCCGTATGCTGGAGATCCCCGGGGAATCTAGTGGCGCGACTGCGGACGCTCTGGCTGCGAAGCTCAGAGCGTCCCTGAACGCGGACGAGGCCCGAGTGTCCAGGCCCGTCAGATGCGCAGACCTGCGCATCATGGGTCTGGACGACTCGGTATCGGAGGAGGAGCTGGTGGCCGCCGTCGCCAGGTCCGGGGGGTGCACTACTGACCAGGTCAGGTCAGGCGCCATACGCCCGGACCAACAGGGTATGCATGCCGCCACGGTGTGCTGCCCTGTTACGGCGGCCAAAACCATAGTGGAGGGCCGAAGGCTTCTGGTGGGCTGGGTCTCAGCGCAGGTTAAGCTGCTGGAGCCCAGACCTCTGAGGTGCTACCGCTGTCTCGTGGGGCATCACGTGTCAGTGAAATGCGCCTCGGAGGTTGACCGCAGTGGCCTCTGCTTCCGCTGCTGTCAGCCCGGACACATATCGGCGACCTGCTGCGCTACGCCGCACTGTGATGCATGTGCGGCGACCGGCAAGCCAGCCGATCACTGGGCCGGAAGCAGGGCCTGCGTGTCACCCGCCAAGGCCAAGGCCGCGGGTAGGAGAGGGCCCTCCTCCGCCGCCACCGCCTCTATGGCCACCGCCGCAGCTGCAACTGCCGCCGCCGCCGCTGTCACTGTCGCCGCCGCCGCCGCCGCGACACCGACGCCTGCAGAGGGGCGCCCCGTGGAGGAAGCTGAAATGGAATGCCTATAACGGCCCCATTAAGCTTCCTCCAGGCGAATATCAACCACTGCGCCTGCGCTCAGGATCTGTTGCTCCAGAGCATGGCGCAGTGGTCGATTAACATCGCTGTGGTCGCTGAGCCGTATTTTGTCTGGCCTAGAAAGGACTGGGTGGCGGACCTTAACGGCTCAGTGGCCATCATTTCTTCGGCCGCCGCCGGTACCCCGACCCTTGAAGGTGTCAGGAGGGGTCAGGGGTGCGTAGCAGCACGGTTCGGGGAGTTTGTCGTTGTGGGGGTGTACTTCTCCCCGAACCGATCTCTCGCCGAGCTCCACAACTCTCTTGCAGAGCTGAGAGCAGTCGTCGTCGGAAGCTATCCCCTCCCCGTGCTTGTCCTCGGGGACTTTAATGCCAAGAACTTGGCTTGGGGTTCTCGTCGTACAGATGTGCGGGGTAGGATGGTGGAAGACTGGGCTCTGGAGACAGGCCTGGTCGTCCTAAATCGGGGTTCTGTCCCCACGTGTGTGCGGATGCGGGGCGAGTCGGTGGTGGACATTTCGTTCGCTAGCCCCGCTCTGTCGCCGCGTGCCATTGACTGGCGAGTCATGGAGGGGGTGGAGACCTACTCCGACCACCGGTACATCCGGTTTGACGTCTCCACCCAGCCCTCGAGCGCGCCAGTCCAACAGGCCCCGAGTGGTCCGCGTTGGGCGCTGAAGCAGCTGGACCGGGAGCTCCTCCTGCAAGCCTCGATCGTGCAGGCCTGGGTGTCATCACCGGATAGGCCTGCCGACGTCAATGATGAGGCAGGGTGGTTCCAGGAGGCCATGTCCGAGATATGTGACGTAGCAATGCCCCGCGTCCGGCCAGGAAGCGCCCGGCGTCAGGTGTATTGGTGGTCGCGTGAGCTGACGTCTCTACGCGAGACGTGTGTCGCCGCGCGGCACCTGTACGCCAGGCATCGCAGGCTCCGCATTCGTCCACCGAATGTGGCAGCCATTGAGGCGGAGCTGTACGAGGGATACAGAGCGGCGAAGACCGCCCTCCGGGAGGCTGTCATGCGGGCCCGGGATCGAGCCCGTGAGGAGATGCTGGAGACTCTCGACAGAGATCCGTGGGGGCGCCCGTACAAGATGGTGCGGGATAAACTCCGCACCTGGGCCCCCCGCTAACGCAGAGTCTCCGGCCTCAGCTCGTGGAGGACGTGGTGAGCGCTCTGTTTCCTGCGCGAGGGGAACATCCACCCCCGCCTATGGCTCCGCCACCTGCGGTGCCGGAAGCGGACCACCAGGACGACGACGACGGCATCCCGGAAGGGACCGGGGTAGACCTGAGAGTGGCGGTACGTAGGCTCAAGGCCAGGAATACCGCCCCAGGACCCGATGGCTTGCCTGGCAAAGCCTGGGTCCTGGCCTCGGAGGCTCTCGGGCCCCGACTGGAGGGGCTCCTAAGCGCATGCTTGGAGAGAGGCCAATTCCCGCTTCGTTGGAAGACGGGGAAGCTGGTCCTCATTCGGAAGCCGGGGCGCCCTGCGGACTCTCCGTCCGCATACCGGCCCGTGGTGCTGCTCGACGAGGTGGGCAAGCTCTTTGAAAGAGTCATTGCAAACCGCCTCGCCGAGCACCTTGCGGGGACGGGGCCGGATCTTGCGGAACACCAGTTTGGTTTCCGCAAGAGGCGCTCTACGGTGGACGCCATCATGCGCGTGAGAGCCCTCACGACGGGGGATGCAGTGGCCAGGGGGGGGGGGGTTGTTTTGGCGGTGTCTCTCGACATCGCCAACGCCTTCAACTCCATGCCCTGGAGCTGCATTAGGGAGGCACTCCGGTATCACCGGGTGCCGACCTATCTCCGTCGTATAGTCGGGGACTATCTGACGGATAGGGCCGTCATCTACCCCGGTTGCAACGGTGAGTGGAACGGGCGAGAGATGTCGTGCGGTGTCCCACAGGGTTCGGTTCTGGGGCCGCCCCTGTGGAACATCGGTTACGACTGGGTGTTGCGCGCCGACCTCCCTACCGGCGTCAGCGTAGTTTGCTACGCTGACGACACGCTGGTACTGGCACAAGGGGGGTCGTACGAGGCGGCGGCGGAAACTATGACACGCGGGGTTGCGATAGTCGTTGAGAGGATCCGGCAGCTGGGAATTGAGGTGGCTCTGCACAAGTCCGAGGCCATGCACTTCCATGGTCCTCGGAACAGGCCACCACCGGGATCCTCAGCGATGGTAGGAGGGGTATCCATCGGCGTCGAGTCGACGTTGAAGTACCTAGGACTCGTCCTCGACGGCCGATGGAACTTCGTTGAGCACTTCCGACGTTTGGCTCCCAAACTGGAACGGACCGGGGCTGCCTTCAGGCGGCTCCTGCCGAACTTAGGGGGGCCAAACGCCTCCTGCCGGAGGCTCTACGCGGGGATTGTGCGGTCCATGGCCCTCTACGGGCTATGTCTATGGCGCCCCGGTGTGGGCGCGTGGTTTGGCGCGGCTTGCCGTCCACCACCTGAACGCGCCCCAAAAGGTGCTTGCCGTGAGAATGGTTCGCGGCTACCGCACGATCTCCCGCGAGGCAGCGTGCCTCCTTGCTGGATTGCCGCCGTGGGATCTGGAGGCGATAGTCCTCGCGCGCCTGCACGAATGGCGCGCGGAGGCACTATGCCGGGGCGAAACCCCGCTGCCGCGGCAAGTTGTCGTGCAGCGGACAGACTTCCGGCATGATCTCATGGCGACATGGAGAGAGCGACTGTTGCAACCCCGTGCTGGGCACGCCACTATAGCGGCGATAAGACCCCTCTTTGAGGAGTGGCTTGAGAGATGCTATGGCGTCCTCACCTTCCGCCTGACGCAGGTCCTCACCGGACACGGTGTGTTCGGGAGGTTCCTGCACCGAATCGGGCGGGAGGAAACGCCCGGGTGCTCCCACTGCGAGGATCGACCGGAGGACACGGTGGAGCACACCGTGGAGGTGTGCCCTGCCTGGGCGGAGCACCGCCGTGTCCTCGTAGCGGCGATAGGCGGCGGCGACCTCTCGCGTCCGGCCCTGGTCGAAGCCATGGTCCGGAGCGAGACGGAATGGGATGCCGTCACCACCTTCTGCGAAGCAGTGATGCTAGCGAAGGAGGTGGCGGAGCGGGAGAAGGAGAGTGCAGCAGCTTTCCTTCCCGGCCGCCGCGGGAGACGCCCGGGGCGTCGGGGGCTACGTCGTGGCCCCCGGCCACCGTAGGCGCGGGCCTGTGGACGGCGAGCAATGGGTAGCTCGCCGTCCGTCCGTCTAACGACGACAGGCCGTGTCGACGGCGCGTTTTGTTCCACGCGCGCCTCAAGGAGCTGTCAGCAGCGTGAAGGGGCCCGCAAGGGCCGACTGTTCGAAAGAGATACCGCGGCTCCGGAACGTAAGGGCACTGAAGGAACACGGATGGTTTTTAGTCAGTAAAAGTCTGACACTCCCTTCCGCTCCACCCAGAGCGAAAGGCGTCATTTGATGATTTTCCATCCGCAAAAAAAAAAAAAAAAACAAGGGGTGCTGATTCTATTGAGAAGAATCATGAAAGAAAGTAAGAAACTCAGTAGTTGCTCTTTTCAAAATATTTTTACAATAGTACTATAATTATGTAAAGCGATAAGTCAAACATAAAATGTCAAATGTATACGTAGATATAATAGAATAGAAGAGAATATTTTTTTATTCAATATACATTACATGTGTAATTCTTATTGAAAGTCATTTTTTACTTTACCACTGGTTCGAAAAAAACCCTCTGTCCTGGGAAGAACCAGCAAGAAACTCAGCGGGACTTTTTTTTAAATAAATTTTACAATATAAATGATTACGAACTATTTACAAAATTTATTTTAGAAACTGCTTGGAAGCGATCACCTCATTCCCAAGGGTTATTATCAACCATGTATTCATTTATACTATAATAACCCTTTTTATACAGTTTCAGCTTAATAAAACATTTAAACTTGGTAATAGAGAGAACCTGTACACTTTCCGGGACCTTGTTGTAATAGCGTATACATTGCCCCAAGAATGAATTACTGACTCTGTGGAGTTGAGAAACTGGCATCACTAGCTTGTGTTTGTTCCTAGTGTTTACAGAATGTACATCACTTTTTTTACTAAAACTATCTTTGTTTTTGTGAACATACATTAAATTTTCGTAAATATACTGAGAGGCCAAAGTTAATATATTAATTTCTTTAAATTTATCTCTAAGAGACTCTCTCGGTTTTAGATTGTAAATAGCTCTAATGGCCCTCTTCTGTAAAACAAAAATAGTTTCTGAATCAGCCGCATTTCCCCATAGCAAAATCACATAAGACATTATGCTATGGAAATAACTAAAATAAACTAATCTAGCTGTCTCGACACTAGTGAGACCTCTAATCTTTTTTACAGCATAGGCTGCAGAACTTAGTCTGCTTGCTAATTTGGATATATGGGGGCCCCACTGGAGCTTTGCGTCAAGAGTGATGCCAAGAAAAACAGTGGATACAACAGGGCTCAATTCCTTCCCATTTAAAAATACATTGGTATTCAGATTTTTAACATTCGTTGTTGTAAATTTAACACAATTAGTTTTATTTCCGTTCAAATGCAGATTATTAACGTTAAACCAATGCACTAATTTTGATATAGCATTATTCACTTCGTCACATTTAAATGATTGACGTTTAAGTTTAAAAATCAAGGAAGTATCATCAGCAAATAATACTATATCATGACTGTCCCCTACAAGGTGAGGTAAGTCATTAATATACACCAGAAACAGGAATGGGCCGAGAATCCAGCCCTGAGGAACACCCATTAGTGGAACACCCATTAGTACAGGTGACCGGGAAGAACTTTTACCATTGATAATAACCTTCTGTTTTCTATTACTTAAATATCACATAATAAGTTTAAGCGCTGTGTTCTTGACACCATAGTACTGTAGCTTCCTGATTAATGTCTCATGGTGAACACAGTCGAAGGCCTTGGAAAGGTCACAAAATATACCCAAAGCATCCTCTGAATTCTCCCATGCCCAAAAAATATGTTTAATAAGCTCAACTCCTGCGTCAGTTTTCGAGCGACCCCTTGTAAAACCGATTTGATTTTTATGTAGCAATTTATTAATATTAAAGAAACTTAACATCTGATCTTAAAATAATTTTTTCAAAAATTTTACTTAATGTTGGTAGTACAGAAATTGGTCTAAAATTGGCGGGGTCTAATGTACTACCAGATTTAAATATAGGTATGATACCAAATCGGTTTAGAAATTTCTAGTTCTGTGTACTACGAGAGGTCAGTTCCAAGCATTTTTGACTGACTTAAATTGAAAAGGTGAAAGTTTTTTACGATTTTGTAATAAGATTCCAAAAGAAATGTTAGAAACATTTCTTTTGGAATCTTATTACAAAATCGTATATATCGCTACCCAAGAACGCATTATATACTTTGTGTAACCGGAAAGCAGGTATTGTGATTTTATTTTTATTTCTACTATTGAAATTTTGCAAATCCATATTCTTTACATGTAAGTGAATGTTTTGTCGTACATACACGATATTTGCAAAAATATATTGTGATGCCATCAATTTCTTTAAACGGTTCTCTAAGAGATATTCGGGCTCCTAAAAAGTACATAGATCTTATTTTACGCTTTTTATTTAATATGCACACTTTTTATATTATTCGATTCATCATCATCATCATCATCATTACAGCCCTTCACAAGTCCACTGCTGAACATAGGCCTCCCCCAAAGAATGCCACAAAACACGGTCCTGAGCCACCTGCATCCATCGACTTCCTGCATGTCCAAAGCGGGTGGAAGACCGGTACTTGAAGTCCTTCAGAAGCTCTTTAATTCCGTCCTCCATGGTGGCATTACACCGGAGGCGTGGAGCAGAAGTGCGGTGGTCTTGTTCTTCAAGAAAGGTGACAACGCTCTCTTGAAGAACTACAGACCGATTTCCCTTCTGAGCCGCGTCTACGTGCTGTTTTCGAGAGTCATTACGAATCGTCTCGCGCGCAGACTTGACGACTTCCAGCCTCCCGAACAAGCCGGTTTCCGAAAGGGCTTTAGCACCATAGACCACATACATACCCTTCGGCAAGTTGTACAGAAGTCCGAAGAGTACAATTTGCCACTATGTCTGGCGTATGTGGACTATGAGAAAGCCTTTGATTCCGTCGAAATTTGGGCGGTGCTGCAGTCCCTTCAGCGGTGCCAAGTTGACTGTCGGTATATCGAGGTGTTGAAGTGCTTGTACAGTAGGGCTACGATGGCTATCCGAGTACAGAACCAGAGTACGAAACCTATCCAATTGCAGAGAGGTGTAAGACAGGGTGACGTCATATCCCCGAAACTCTTCACCGCTGCATTGGAAGACGTTTTTAAGCTTCTGGACTGGAAAGGATACGGTATCAACATCAATGGCGAGTACATCACTCACCTTCGATTTGCCGACGATATAGTCCTTATGGCAGAATCGCTGGAGGACCTAAGCACTATGCTCAATAACCTCAATAGTGTTTCCCAACGGATAGGTCTTAAGATGAACATGGACAAAACAAAGATCATGTTTAATGTCCATGTCACACCTATGCCGATAGTTGTTGGGAACACTAAGCTCGAAGTTGTTGACGAGTATGTTTACCTGGGACAAATAGTCCGACTGGGTAAGTCCAACTTCGACCGAGAGGTCAATCGACGGATTCAACTCGGCTGGGCAGCGTTCGGGAAGCTACGACACATCTTCTCGTCAGACATACCTCAAAACCTTAAAACGAAATTGTACAACCAGTGCGTGTTGCCAGTGATGACTTACGGAACTGAGACGTGGTCCTTCACTGCTGGCCGTATGAGGAAGCTCAAGGTCGCTCAGCGAGCTATGGAGAGGGCTATGCTCGGAGTTTCTCTGCGTGATAAACTTAGGAATGAGGATATCCGCAGTAGAACCAGAGTGACCGACATAGCCCAACGGATTAGTAAGCTGAAGTGGCAGTGGGCCGGCCATATAGCTCGAAGAACCGACAACCGATGGGGAAGAAAGGTTCTCGAGTGGCAGCCTCGTACCGGTAGGCGAAGTGTAGGGCGTCCCCCCACGAGATGGAGTGACGACCTGGTAAGACATTATTCGATTAGCATTGTACAAAATGTTTACACGTTTCAAGTGCATTAAAAGTGTCTACAATATTTATCAAATGAGTGACGACATATTCGAGTACTTTGTGTTCAAAAACACACACTTCCAAAACTCGAGATTTGCAGTGAAATGTTTATCGATTAGGTAATAATAATAATAATAATAGTACGTATTATTATAAACCCATATAGTTAATATTATAATAATTACTTACTAGAATAAATTATTATGATATCTACCTATCCTTACCATTATCTAATTACAATATTCCTTGCGAGATCAGCATAATGTATTCGTGTCCATGCTGAGCACCCGGAAACTCATTTTATTCTCTGGAACATGTACTCTGTGGCGGCATTCAAACAGTGTCAAATTTAGTGTGTGCGGCACGGCGGCGACGATTGTATGCGATATCAATTGAAGCAGCCGGCGCGTGTGTCTTGACCTTGTACTTCCGAATAGCTGCAAAATTTCTTTGGCAGGTCAGTATCCGACCTTTGATGATGCCGACAACAAGAAGCCGCGCACTATCAAAGTGCCGATAGTCAAAACTAGGGATGCACTGCACTGTATTTTCTTTTAACGGATATTTTCATCCGCTATGTATGTTTATGGTATTGTTCGTAATGCGCAGAAGTCCAATTTTCCAATTTTTTTAAATATATTTTTTCGTCTCATAGAGTCCCTAAGCGTATACCTCAACTCCTATACTCCCTGAAACATCACTCAGTCATAACTGCAAAACGCAAGAGTCTCGCAGGCTTAGTCTTGCTCTTGCTCAAATCTTACATGGTCAGTCTTGGTCTTAGTCTTGCTAAAATTAGGCGGTCTTCTTCTTGCTGCAAGACTAAGACCGATTTTGGGCAACACTAGATGGAGCGTTGACTTCATTAGATGAAACCTCTCTAACTTAACGTTTAGGTTCAGTGTGCGTCTAACCATTCGGTGAACGCTACCAGTTTTCACCCTCTTGATCACGGAGACAACACTGAACAGTTGTCGTCTGGTCGTGATAATGAAGTCAATCTCGTTTTTTGCCGAACCGTCGGGGCTCGACCAGGTCCACTTCCTGTGGGGCCGCTTCTGGAAGAAAGAATTCATCATAAAGAGTCCCTCTTTCTCCAAGAAGTCGGCCAGCTCCTGGCCCATTGGGTTCCGTTGCCCTATTCCAAATTTTATATACCCTATACCGATATTCCCTACTTTCAGCTCACCGTTCTCTCTCGTGCCTAGTTTTGAGTTGAAGTCTCCCATTAACACCGTATAGTGGGTTTTGGAGGAATTCATGGCTCTAGAGATATCCTCATACATTTCCTCCACCTCCTCATCGGGATGGTGATTCTGAGTATAAGGTACGCAACCCTCGTCGACACAATTTCAATCTTTACAACGTTGTTAACGAGAGACTTGTGGACGATAAATCCGACACCTCCTTGGGACAGATGGTCGCCCTTTTGGTGATTTTTTTTTATAGAAGAGGGGGCAAACGAGCATGCGGACATCATCTGATGGTAAGTGACTACCGCCGCCCATGAACAACCGCAACACCAGGGGAATTGCAGATGCGTTGCCGGCCTTTTAGAAAGGTGTAAGCTCTTTTCTTGATAGAGCAAGTTGCCGGATTCGAGGATTACCGTGTCCTCCCCCTTTCTTCAGACCTCGGATAATCCTATAATATGACAGCGTAACTTGTCTATGTCTTCTTCCAGCTCCACGATCTTCTCGTCAGTCCTCAGGGTGCGTGCGTTTCATGTTGCCAGGTCGAGTCGTCTTAGGTGGCAACCGAACCTCCACCGGAGATTCTTAGCACCCCCCTGCCCCGCCGTTACCATGTTCGCCACCGTAGCCAGAATATAGCGGGGCCGTCGGGGACTGGGGGCCGTCTCTTTGTTGTTCAAACCATTGGGGGGTATTTGCCATAGAAGCCACGCTTGGCGAGCGTGTTGGCAACCGCAGTTTTTATTTATTGTAATTTCGGCTACTATCAGGAAGATGCTGCTGCCCATCTCCTGCCTGTTTCCCTTTGTCGCCTTTTACGACACCCACGGGAAGATATGGGGTAGTGGATATTCTTAACCGCCACTACACGGCACTAAAATTAATTATATCTAAAATTAATTTCCTTGTCGCTCAGTCTACTGTTAATAGCCCATAAGGTAATCGAACAAGATTGCGTTCCTATCTCTTGTAATTGAAATAATCCAGCGATTGTTTCCATACTACTGACACAATGATAGAGATTTAGAGATTACTGCTCATCAATTCGGTTAAGGCTCATTTAATTTTGGCACAAGGATATGACTGAGTAATGTTGTTAAATATTAGCTAAGTAGATTTAACATACCTCAAGGCTATGGTAGTATAAAATTAAGGTTGTGCGCTTTAGTATTTTTAAAAGTCTCCTTTAATTTTAAGTAACACGGAAAATGTAAACACCAAACTTTGGTTTGGTAAAAATTTTTGTTACCTAATTGAAATAAATAGATCAAACACACATAGATCATAAATTATACTTATTGAAAGCCACCCTTTTGTTTAATTTACCACAGGTTCGGAAAAAAACCTCTATTTTGGGAAGAACCAGCAAAAAACCCAACGGGACTTTTTTTGAAAACAAATTATAACACCTTACGAACATAAAGGTTACACAATTAACAACACAAAACAAACAATAAATAGCTAGATAGCGATCACCTCATACCCAGAGGTTATTATCATCTATAAATTCCTTAACATTCTAATAACCCTTTCTATACAAACTTTGTTGAATAAAGTTTTTGAACATTGAAGAGGTCAAATTTGTATATTTTCTTGTAAATGCGTATACATCGCTCCAAGAATGAATTACTGACTCGGTAGTGTCGAGTGACTGGTACTTCTAGCATGTTATTGTTTCCAGTATTTTATAACGACAGTGGTAAAAAAAATAAAAGGAATTGATATATATATATATATATATATATATATATATATATATATATATATATATATATATATATCAATTCCTTTTATTTTATATATTCTTTTATTCGGGTAGAATTTTCCTTAACAATTATTTTTATAAAGGCAAGGATCACGTGGTGGGGGAAGTGACGCAGCGGCTAGGCGTGGCGGGCTTAACATCCGGCTTAACGGCTGACTAGCGACATCTAGCGTTACAATTTACATAGAGAATATCGCTTGCTGCTTCAAAACTCTTTTTTATTTTTGTGTACCTTCATTACATTTTTTTTATGTATTAATTTCCTTAAAGTTTTGTGTGAGCGATTCTTTAGGTATTAAATCATAGATTACTCTTATCGCCCTCTTCTGCAAAACAAATATAATTTCCGTGTCCGTATAGCAAAATTCCATACGACTTTATGCTGTGGAAATAGCTAAAGTAAACTTGTCTAGCTGTTTCGACACTGGTTAGATTTCTAATCTTTTTTACAGCATATGCTGCAGACTTAAAGCTTCGCGTGTGTGAAGCTGCCAAGAAAAATGGTGGTATCAACAAGATTCAGCTGTTCAGCCCAGCTAAGCACTGCCTTAGGATTATTTAGACAGTTAAATAATCAAAGCCGCTACCCTACATCGTACTCTGGGGATTGTTAAAGATGACAGAGTAGCAGCAGTGTTCTCCTTATAACAACTGAAAATAAATAAACGGCGGTCGCCAACTCGCTTGCCAAACATTCGATCCGCAACTATGGGAAATATAATCAATGGATTTTAATAGGCTGTGATGATGTAGTGATTACAATTTATTTTATTCAATTAATGTAACCATTACAAGTTAACTGCTGTACATAGGTCTCCCAATAAGTCTGAAAAAGATGGAGCCAGTCATGGTAGCGGCATACAAATGTGTAAAACAAGCACAAACCTCATCGTAAATTCATTAAATAGGTTATGGAACAGGCAGCCGGCCGTCGTGCTGCTGTAAAGTAATTTATTTACATTATATTAACTACAATTTATATTAATGTTGACAGAGGAGTGTTAATTATATATCCCATAACTGAAGAAGGTTCAATTAACGTTGAAAGGACCTTTCATCAATCACTTGCTGTTAGGACTTTCTAACAAATTACAGAATGACTATTTTGTTTAGAATAATATATGTTTGGGTTCTAACTTTTCACTTTCTGACACCGGAGATATTGGGAATTAAGCGTTGTTATATTGGTTGATTAAACATTTACGAATGTTATGTATTCGGCTAATGTGCTGGTTCAAAACCCAACTAGAAAAAATATTTGTACAAAAACATATAAATTACCAGATGTTGGTTTTTGGGTGTGATAACGTTGTGTCTCTGTTCGTATATTTCGAAAATCTTGACAGTATTCGTAAGTATCGTGCAGGATAAAATCAGTTAGAAGAAAGTCATTGTTTGAATCATTCTCTATCACTAAGATCTTTATTTTTCAATTTTTATATTATTCATCAATTTTTTTGAGAAATATATAATATCATATTCATAACATATTTAAAGAAAAATACCAAATATTAGGATATTTTGTATTTAATAATTTGTAAGATAAAATCTTTCCAAATTTTTCGTTATGAACTAGTAGATTAAGGTTAATTGAAATACTTAAATGCTTGAGGAACGTATAAATGTGCTACAATAAATCTTGCGTCCTAACTTCCACTGGGAGTTAGCAAAATGGATAGTTCCAATGTTAAAATGTTTATGTGGTAATAATTAAATTATGTTTTTTTTTTATAGGATAAGGATGACGAACGAGCACACAGTCCACCCGATGGTAAGTGGCTGCTGCGGCCCATAGACATCCACATCTATCCTCTATTACAAATCAAAATGCAGATGCGCTGTCACCCGTGAGGACTAAGATGGAATGCCTCATTTCCAGTAAAAAGGGCCTCCGGCCACCTGCACTCACCAAGCAAAACGCAGAGGTATACCTCTACTTCACGCTGGTATTCTGTGAGGTCGTGGTACCACCCCGGTTCGAGCCGGCCCATCCGTGAGACAGCAAAAGCTGCCGCGTGGCTCTACCACTGTTAAAAGAATATAACATATTTGATGAATAGATGATTGCTAGATACGATTTCATGCAACAAAACGACACATTGTCAGAAGGATAAATTATTGTTGAACCTGTTAATATATTTTATAAATCGATTAATTACTATTTTACATAAAAAAGGGGTTTTAGTCGCTTATGGTGTGGATTGATCAATTCCGCATGGCGGCGTATAAATATCCATTGTTGAACTCAATCTATTTTAAAAACTCTTCGTCTTTCACGTGGAAAGCCATAGAATATAATTGGCAGTTTAATTTTTTTTGTTTGGTTAGAATTATTTTTTTTTGGCTAAGAAATGGCGAAATTTTCGGTGGTTTGGGAGCCTTGTATTAATATATTTTACTAAATAGGCCGCAGCTGCACTTCGAGCCACAGCCACAGAGAACTTTATTTACTCCAGCCTCAAATGTCATCACGAGTGGTCGTTTGTTACAGCGGCTCGTGCTGAAAAATAGCGATCGCCGTAGAAATACAAAATATTCCAAAAACCAAATTTGATACATACTTGACCAAGATTTTTTTTCCTTTAATAAACGTTACCAACACCAACCAACAAACGTTAAGGTAAGATATTATTATTATTTTTATAATTACAAATTTTTATTACAATATTTTGTATCGCTAAAAGCACGCAGGATTTATATATAAATAAATATACTTATTAGTCTGGGACTTGACAGACCTGAAGGTGTGTCGGTATCTGCTACTGGAACTCCTCGACGAGGAAAACTAGATGTGCCGAGTTTGGCTTCGTTTTGTTAGTTATCATGAAACTTTACCTCATCAAACGATATCACACTCTACCTGATGGCTACTGCACCTAATGAACATCTGAAATGTTGTAGCCCATTTACGTCCCACGGCTGGACACAGGCCTTCTCTCATTTCTGAAAGGGTTTTAGGGCAAGGAAATGTCCGCCGCGCTGCCCCAATGCGTTCTGGCGAACTTCACATGTCTCTGAAATATTTTTTTTCTTATTTCTCAGACATACAGGTTTCCTCACGATGTTTTTTGCTTCACCGCCAAGCACGTGGTAAATCAGCACTTAAAATTGCAATTAACAATTTCATTGGTGCCGGCGGGGATCGAACCCGGGTTGCTCCCGTACTGTGAAACTTACAGCGAGCGCTAACCATCGCATAATAAGGTGATCGCCACCATGCTGTTTCTATGATTAATCATTTAAAAATTGTATAAACGAAATTATTGTTAAGTGAAATATGTTTGAAAAAAAAATCCCGCTGTGTTTATTGCTGGTTCTACCCAGGACAGAGGTATTTTCCGAACCAGTGGTAAATAAAAAAATGACTTTCAATAAGAATTATGTAATAATCAATATTGAATAAAAAAATATTCTATTCTATTCTATTCATCTCAGCTACCACGGCTCATGAACATCTGTAATCAACTTTAAACAAAGAAGGTTACATATGTTTAGTCACTTCTGAAGACTAAGGTGGAATGCCTTACTGTCTGTTATTATAAAGGCTCTTTATACCCTTCAAATGGGAATCTTCAGACAATATTATTTAATTTAAGTATATGCGGGTAAATAGTCTATTTTAAAAAAAATATACGGGCAATTAAAGAAGAACCTTGAACAGAAATATTGGATCTTTATTAAATATTTACTGAATTTGTGTTCGTATAGAGCACCAATTTTTCAATCTTGAAATAACAGACAGACATCGTTTTTATAAATATCGATATTCAAAAAGCAATAGAATTTTTCAATCGTTTTATAAATACTTATAGTTAGCTTGTGGTTATATTTGAGATATTTTTGAATAATATGTTTTCCGTTCTGTTTTTTTTTATGGGATCAGGAAAATAGAGCACATAATGCGCCGATAAGTTCTGGTCTAAATTATACAGAGAGCGTGTATATTACAGGCTATGAGGCATTCCATCTTAGTCCTCCAACATGTTAACTTATCTATAGCCATCTTCATTAAAATTGGTTTCACTTACTTTCAAGTTGACTATGATCGTTTGTCTCTTCAGTTTTATAAAAATTATACTTTTCGGCAATTCATTTTTGTCATTTTGCTTATAAAAAATTCAATTAAATTATCTGTAGTGATAGTAACTACGTTTTATTACTTAATTTTTAGTAATTCCGTCAATATAAAGGCAAGACAATAGGGATAGGTATGATATATACATAATATGTTAATTTGGTATGTACTAAATCAACATTATTTTTCAAACACATCCCACAAGATCTCTGGTCAAAAAGGTTTAGTTGATTATTAAGTTGTAAGTAAGTAGTAATTTATATTTGCGAATTGGTTGGCTAGAACGCCTGAGTGATGTTACAAGGCTCTTAAGGAGAGATCAGTCGTGAGTATTTCCGCCTCTCGAACAGAGACAAAGGATACTCGTAAACTACATATAACACAGTAAATTAAGTTTAAAGGAAGGAATATTTGAACCTTATTTCACTCGTACGTAAGTGAGAAAATTACATTTTCTTTTTTTTAACTGCGTGTAATATATGTTGATTTAGCTGAGTCGTGTGCTTTAGATTTCAAAACTTATATTATAATGGTAAAATTTTTACAGCAATCGAACTATTTAAAACTATACGTGACCTGAAGTCGGTTTGAAACTGATACTATAAACATATTATATGTATATATATACTGGCTGGCCAGGCAGACGTGGTTCTGCCTTTTTCGACGACCCTTCATATAAAAATACTTAAATTCGTTATAAAATTATATTGAGTGTCACTCATCAGGATAAAACTACTCTATACCTCAAGTTGGACCAAACTGCACAGAGTGTGCAAATTTCATTGAAATCAGTTCAGTAGTTTAGGAGTTCATCGCGGACAAACAATGTGACACGAAATTCTTATATATAAAGATATATATAAAAACTAGCATCGCCTGATTAAAATAGGCTGATTAAAATATAATTTATGTATATACCTAGTCAGGTCATAAATTCTGTCACATGTTTAATATAAAATAATTTAAACAAGTTTATTAATTATGTAACCATTTATATACCAAAATGAACTTAACAAAACAGATTTATATGACACTAAAGTTTATTCAAAATTACATCCGTGATTTTGAATACACGCCTTCAATCTGCGCGGCCAGTCGTCTATCGCAGCACGAACGAGGTCCATGTCAATATCGGCAGCTGCCTTAATCAAGGATGTCTTGAGTGACTCCAAATTGGGATGAGGCTTTGAGCACGCCTTTTCCTCCAAGTGTTGGCATATCTTGTAATCTAACGGATTCAAATCTGCACTGGAGGAGGGCCAGTCTTCGTGCCGGATAAAGTCGATTTAACGCGCCGCCAGCCAGTCTTGTGTGCTCTTCGCTCTATGACCTGGCGTCGAATCTTGTTGGAATACCCAGTGCCTGTTATTGAACATGGTATGAGAAACAGGTTCCACAAGGTTCGTCAGGACTGTATTTTGATACACAACTGCATTCGTTTTTACACCTTTCTCACAAAAATGTACCTCTGTTAAGCCCCAATAAGAAACTCATAACCATACCATGAGCGAGGATAGAAAATGACCTCGTTGGATACGCGGAATACGGTTGCTCGCTTCTTCACTACTGTGTGCGTACACCTTATCATTTTGTTTGTTGTAGCTCTCTTCTACGATAAAAATTTTTTCATCCGAAAAAAGAATTTCCCGATATTTTTTTCCCGCGTACCGCTTCAACAAAGCGCGGCATCTCTTCAGTCTCAGGTCCATTAGACGAGCATTCAAACGATGTCCTGTTTTTCTTCGATATGCCCGAAGCCCTAAGTCTTTGTTTAACACCCTTTTCACCGTGATTCTGCTTAACCCCATCTGAAGGGCCAACAGTTTCTGCTTACGTTTGGGATTTCTTTGAATTCGCGCCTTCACAGCTTTTATCACTGCTGGAGTCCTAACAGACCGAGGGTCATCTACACTAGAGTCTTCGTTGTACCGTTTGATGGTACGATAAACGAATCTTTGGTTATATTCAAATTTTTCAGTATGTCAAAAATTTGAATTGGCGCGTAAGCGCAACGATGCAACGCAATAACTGCAACACGGTCTTCTTTAAGCGTCCACTCCATATTTAAAATAAGTAAAATTCTAAAAAGTATACAGTTTAATTTTCATGAACAATTCGAAATTCGAATTCAATAAACTTTTTGAGGCCAGCATTCTAAAAGAAAAGTTTTTACTGTGTGACAATACTTATGACATGACTAGGTATACTATTCTTGGAAACATTGTGGGTTTCATTCATTCATTGCAGCCTATTAAAAATCTTTTGCTGAACTCATGTCTCCCCGTAGATTTCCTTTGAGTATATTCGCCATAGTCGGCAGGCGATCGGCAACCACAGTCTTTTATTTATTTAAGTTCTAATCACTAAGATTCTACTACTCATTTTCTGTTTCAGTTACCCTCTGACACTTCTTACGACACTCACGCGGTGAGTGTTGTAATAAGCGACAGAGGGTAACTGATAACTATGGGGCAGTGATTACTCGCGCCTATAAGCGGCGTTGTAAGAGAATAATTTGAATAACGTGGTTGTAGTCTTTAAATTGTGAAGTAATATAATAAAACTTAAATAATGTGACGACCTGATAATGAATAAAAATATTTTCACATTCTACCTAAGAACAAAATAATGTGTCTAGTTCAATTACTAATGGGGCGTTGAAGATGGAGGCCGTAAGCAAGAAGTCGCTGCTGCAACAGCTTTGTAGACGGTTCCCATTATAATTATGAATATTACATTGTAAAAAGATGCAACGTAATGCAATAGACTCAAAGAGTATAGTAACAATGCTAAAGCAGATGCGTGATTCTGTATGAGGGCAGACGTCGTTGACGGTGTTCTCATAAAGTCATTGCAAAATTGTGTTGAAATGTGGTAACTGGGTAACTGCCAATTTGTTTTACGAAGTTTTCCGCAACAAAACTACTTTTGTGAAGTGTGCACAGGTACTATGCTTTGTTTTGTTGAAGCCACGTAGGTTCATTTAGTAGTTTTATATGCTTTTATAAACGCTTCTCTCCTTCTGAATCAAGCCGCAGAAGTCCACAGCTGGACATGGGTCTTTTAATTGTTTAACGTTTTAATATTTTGTAGGTGATGTTTGGAGAGCGTATTGACGATGACAGAACAGACGTCTTGCACATTTCGCTCACTTACTGCAAGACAGTCATATCAACAAAAATCGTCATTTTACAGGAGAGAAGTATTATTTTAACAATTAAACTGTATCAATTTATTCACTTTATTAGATTGCTTGTATTTAAAAATGAACTTTAAAACCAAATAATAAATTTATGTTTTAAACGTACTGTGTTCACATGATAAATAAAAAAGCCATGCTCACTTGTGTCATTATGTTTCACGGCTTCATTCTTTGCGATTTATTGTATTATCACCTCCATGTACTAGACTTACATAGATTTTAAAAATATTTTTTTGTATGGTATCCCAACTGATAATGGCAACACTACCTACCTACCTATAGGTATTCATTACTACGAAGTAATTGAGTGTTTCAAAGCAAGTTGCGGGACATGAAATGCGTTCCCGTCCTTATAAAGAAGAGTATGCTCGTTTTTTAAAGTTCCTAAAGTTACATCGGTCCGGAAAAATCGCTGCTGGTAGTCGATTCCACAAGCAAGTTGTGCGAGGAAGAAAACTTCTGGTAAATCGCACAGTGGTGGACCGCCAATTATCCAGATAGTATCGCTAGTTTTGTTGCGATGTGCGATGGTGAAATTGTTCAATGTTAAATTATTACTAAATTAACACAATTAAATGTTTGGTAGTAAAAGTTTTCTGTGTTTTCAATTATTTGTGAACACATAACTTTGCAAACAGACAACAGAAAACCTTGTTCGTAATTAGACTTTATTAAACTTCTCGCCTGGTTGGTTTGTAAACCAATTATTGTGGAAATCGCTAACGGCGGAATAAAAGAGCAAAGGCATGCCAGCTTTAGTAGGTATAATTATAAATGTCTGCTTTGTTTACAAACTTTTCTACCTTTAATTTGTAAATATTGTATAAGTATTTGTTTTATATTCGGTGGTTATCTAAGATAAGTTAATCATCGATATTGATTTATCTCATTTGATTCTTTTTATGTTCGAATTAAATTGGAGACATTAAAAATTCTAACTTTTACCCGCCTGCTCCACGTATTGCACGTATGTTTGCTTGGAAATATATTATGCATAATATGTATTATGTATGCATATATTCTTTTTTCGTTTCTTGTGTAACATCCTGTAGCCTAAAGGGCTTGACGGATTTCAAAATGTGAGATGACGTTAGATTCATATTCACTTTCCTGTTGATATTTTATAATAATATTATATACGTAGGTACTAAATAAATAAATACGACCGTTTTCTTGAAGGGTTTTCTTTTTATTTACACGACTACGGAGTGTAATGTGTTTATAAAATTAAACGTTAGAAAGGCGCATAAAGTTCACCTAATGGTGAGTCGACACTTTTTGTAAGACTCATAACATAAAAGCTCGAATGCGTTATAAAATAAGTAATTCAAGTATTAATATCTTCAATATATTAAATTATTATGAAAATATTAAATTATAGCTTAATAAACTAAAACACATATTATTTTGTAAGATCGTGGCCTTTCCATGTTCGAGTTGACATGTTCCTATTACAGCCATTATGCAGCTGCAAAATGCTCTAGGCAATACCTACACACATCGCTAAATATGTAATTTTATAACTTTAAAATATAATCGATCAGTTCATTCAGGTTCTTACTATATATTCCTTCCTTAATAATAATTTGCATTTTTTGATAGATGTAAGGGCCAAACAACAAACGAGTACAAGTCTGCCTAATGGTAAGTATATAATAGGAATCATAGACTTAGGTGTGACCTATTATGAATTAGAAATCATGAATTGCGCAATGCAGATACATTCTCACCCCCAGAGGATTAAGATGGAATGCCTCGTTAGTAGTTAAAACGGTCTCCGGTTATCTACAATCACCGTGTGCTTATTTCATTTATATTATTATATAGCAGTTTTATGCTGCTGTTTAACGCTGTTATTCTCTTAGGGCGTAGTGTTCGATCGGACGATTCGGTCGAACCAACCCCTTTGATGTTCACTTCACTCCTGTTGCAACCATAATACGTAGTGCGGCTCTACCATGTTAAAGTCACACCTTACGTTAGTTACCACGAATAAAAGCTTATAGCGTACAATATACAGCAAAATAAAGAAGGCATTAAAGTAGAACCTTTTTATTAAATCCTTGACTACAGATTGAGCTAAATAGATAAACGTTAGCATCACCTAAGTATCGAAGTATGAAGTTTTTATCTAAGTAAGCAATATGGGCTGTAATGCTTCTCGATTGTACGAGTATGTATGTATGTAAATAAATGTAATTACTTATATCTATTTCTTTTCAACTTTCAATAGAATCTGACGATCTGGTAGACATGCATGAAGAAGATAATGCAGGTGTACTCAGGACCGTTTTTTGACATCCCTTGGGGGGGGGGGTCTATGTTCAGCAGTGAACTTGTGAAGGGCTGTAATTTTGATGATGATGATGATATCTATTTCTTTGGCACGCTCTGTATCCTAAACGGCTTGATGGATTTTAATATATTGGGTGTCGTTAGAATTGTTTTCGCTGTGAAAGTGACATGAGGTATATATAATATTAGAAATTATCTCTTTTTAGTTAACTTTTTACGAAGTCTGTTTTTTTTGATTACCAGTTAAACTTGGGCTAGTTACCAAAACACTTCGAAAACAAGTGAATTTTCAATAGCTTTGTGTAATTTGTGTAATTTTCAACACCTAGTTGTGTACAGTCTGTACTGTACACCTAGTGGTGTACAGTCTGTACTGTACACCTAGTGGTGTACAGTCTCGTTTTCAAGTTTTTAGGTATAATATAACACGCACTGGCGTGTTGCCAGTGATGACATACGGAACTGAGACGTGGTCCTTCACTGCTGGCCAGATGAGGAAGCTCAAGGTCGCTCAGGGAGCTATAGAGAGGGCTATGCTCGGACTTTCTCTGCGTGATAAACTCAGAAATGAGGATATACGCAGTAGAATCAGAGTGACCGACATAGCCCAACGGATTAGTAAGCTGAAGTGGCAATGGGCCGGCCATATAGCTCGAAGAACCGACAACCGATGGGGAAGAAAGGTTCTCGAGGGGCAGCCTCGTACCGGCAGGCGAAGTGTAGGGCGTCCCCCCACTAGATGGAGTGACGACCTGGTAAGATGTGCAGGAAGTCGATGGATGCAGGTGGCTCAGGACCGTGCTTTGTGGCATTCTTTGGGGGAGGCCTATGTTCAGCAGTGGACTTTTTGACTTGAAGGGCTGTAATGATGATGATGATGAATATCATACATAGTACTTACTCTGAGACTTTAGCAGTAAAAAAACTTATTTTGTCCATGCGACCATTACGTCTTTTCACTCATATCTTTATCTTAATCTTTATATATAAAAATTACGTGTTACATTGTTTATCCGCGATGAACTCCTAAACTACTAAACTGATTTCAATGAAATTTTGCACACTCTGTGCAGTTTGGTCCAACTTGAGAGATAGGATTGTTTTTATCCCGATAAGTGACACTCAATATTTTTTTATTACGAATTTAAGCATTTTTTATATGAAGAGTCGTCTAAAAGGACTGAACAACGTCAATTTATAGTGTAACGAAAAATAAAAACTTGTTTGCAGAATGTATGTAGAACTATCAAGTTATTTCTAGATCTTCGAAGACGGTTTTTAAATTTATTTAAAGATTAATTTTTTATCCTTTTTTTTTAACGATAATGTATTCAAAATGTTAACATAAAAACGTTCATCCCACATTTTTACACCCTTACAAGTGATTTTATTTCAAATTCATAATGGTCCGTTCCTGAATTATAACCTATTTATGTATACCTGACGAGACGATGTGCCGTAATTTCCCGAGCGCTGCCCAACCGAGTTGAATCCGTCGATTGACCTCTCGGTCGAAGTTGGACTTACCTAGTCGGACTATTTGTCCCAGGTAAACATACTCGTCAACAACTTCGAGCTTAGTGCTCCCAATAACTACCGGCATAGGTGTGGTATGGACATTAAACATGATCTTTGTTTTGTCCATGTTTATCTTAAGACCTATCCGTTCGGAAACACTATTGAGGTCATTGAGCATAGTGCTTAGGTCCTGCAGCGATTCTGCCATAAGGACTATATCGTCTGCAAATCGAAGGTGAGTGATGTACTCGCCATTGATGTTGATACCGTATCCTTTCCAGTCCAGAAGCTTGAAAACATCTTCCAATGCAGCGGTAAAGAGTTTCGGGGATATGACGTCACCCTGTCTTACACTTCTTTGCAATTGGATAGGTTTCGTACTCTGGTTCTGTACTCGGATAGCCATCGTAGCCCTACTGTACAAGCACTTCAACACTTCGATATACCGACAGTCAACTTGGCATCGCTGAAGGGACTGTAGCACCGCCCAAATTTCGACGGAATCAAAGGCTTTCTCATAGTCCATATACGCCAGACATAGTGGCAAATTGTACTCCTCGGACTTCTGTACAATTTGCCGAAGGGTATGTATGTGGTCTATGGTGCTAAAGCCTTTTCGGAAACCGGCTTGTTCGGGAGGCTGGAAGTCGTCAAATCTGCGCGCGAGACGATTCGTAATTACTCTCGAAAACAGCACGTAGACGCGGCTCAGAAGGGAAATCGGTCTGTAGTTCTTCAAGAGAGCGTTGTCGCCTTTCTTGAAGAACAAGACCACCGCACCTCTGCTCCACGCCTCCGATGTAATGCCACCATGGAGGACGGAATTAAAGAGCTTCTGAAGGACTTCAAGTACCCGTTTTCCACCCGCTTTCAGAAGCTCCGCTGTAATTCCATCCTCGCCTGGGGCCTTGCCGTTTTTAAGGTGCTGGAGAGCCATTCTAATCTCGCTCAGACTCACGTCCGGGATATCATCGGAATAATGTCGGATAAGACTCGCTCTTGGATCGTTACTCACACTTGCGTGCGGCTCCAACGATGACGTGTACAGCTGCCCATAGAACCTCTCAATCTCACTCAAAATCTCAGGTGCCCCGGAAACGATGCTGCCACATTCGGTCTTCAGCTTTGACAGTTGGCTCTTTCTGGCAGACAGATCTCTGGCAAAGACTTTGGAGCCTTGGTTCCGCTCGATGGCTTCTTCAATAGATAAAATATAACAAATTGTAAATTACAAAATGGAACCTGTAAATTATAAATATGAATATAAAATATGAAAATTCGAACATAGAAAATGTTAAATCAGTTATGTTTTTAGGTATAAAAATTGATAAAAATTTAAACTGGAATCTTCACATTGACCAGGTTTGTAAAAAATTAAACCGGTTTGTATATGCTTTAAAAAGACTGAGAAAAACAATCTCACAAAAAGCAGCCCTAGCTACTTATCACGTTTATATGTCTTCAGTATTATTATATGGTCTGCCTTTGTGGGGGAATTCTGTTGATGTGATTAGAGCGTTTAAATTACAAAAGAAATGTGTGCGAGCTGTATGTGGTGCGTGGTTTCTTGATAGCTGCAAGCCATTGTTCAGAAAGATACACGTATTGCCTTTGCCATGCAAGTATATTCGAAAAATATGTATTTTTGTAAAGCGACACCCGAATTATTTCAAAACCCACGCTGAATCTTTCGAAAGGCAAACAAGGCATAAAATAGATTATTTTATCCCAAATGCAGTTCTAGATTTTATGCAAACAATGCTCCGTTGATCGCTATTAAAATATATAATAAATTACTCAATAACTTAAAAGAAATGCCTTTGAATAAATTTAAAATTGAGATCAATAAATGGCTTCTTGACAAGTGTTATTATAGTGTTAAGGAATATTTTAATTGATTGCAATATTATTAAATATATTATTTAATTTATTTATTTGGACATTATGTACAATTAAATTTGATTATTTTAAGATATATTTACACACCGGTACAACTCCCGGTAGAATGTTATTGAGACTTCCTCTTATATTAAATACCTGTATAACCCCAACATTTTATCCTGCATATAAATACTTTCACTTTGACATCATCTATACAAAGTTTCATGCGTCTGTATCAATTATCGAACCTTTTTTTTAGTCTATCTCTGACAACAAACACAGCCTGCTTTTATAGTCTACTCGAACGCAGCTAGTGCGCTCTTCCAACGATGGAAACTGTATACTGCCGAGACGAGGTTTCCCTAAATTTGGTAATCATTTTACCACACTACGCGAAATTACTCACTCGATAGTATTCGCATAAAATTTCTTATGCATCTCGATTCAACCTGGAACATTAAACGTAAACTTGTGAAACTTCTTTCTTTAACGCGGGTTTTATAACACTTTGCTGATGTGAAGAATCGACGCTCCGGGAAGTCTGAACACGTACAGGACCGTCCTCGTCACTACGTTAAATTTGATAGACCACAAATCCTCGCTAAAGAACACCGATTCCTTCGAAATCAAAAAACATCCTAATTTCAACAGAGAAGATGGCTGGGTGCTACCATCTGCTAGGAATTCCATAGTTAATGAAATTAAATCCCAAACCAAGCATACAACTGCAAGATTTCAAGATTCTGTAACTTCATACTGCGTAGATCGGAACAAAAATTAATAATTTTTAATCTGGAGGTAGCCATGGTTAACTATGATATTGGTGATGCACCTCAGTCCCCCCGGGGGGATGAGGATGACCAATATCACAATAAGTACCGTTTACATATTTATATTTAAGTTAATATCACAATAAGTACCAATATCACAATAAGTACGTCGGAAATATAAAATAAGTTAATATACGCGATAAAATCCGTAAAAGTAGTTATATTTAAGGGATTACAATGTGGGTGTCTTCAAGGTAAGAGTGCATAGGCTTTTGTAAAGTTAGTGCGTTTTAACATTTTCAGTTGCATTACCACTTACCATCAGGCGCTGGATTAGAATAGAAAAAAAATTCCAGTATACGAAATTTCTACAAAAACATTTGCAATATCACCAAAAGTCTTTTAAATTGTCATCATACGAGTAAACTCAATCTAATTACAATAGCTCGTATGTCTTCGCTTACGAAGTTGTAAAGGTTGCATGGCCAACAACATATAATTTCGGAAAAAAAAACCTATAAGGGAATGTAACAGTTGCAAGCAAAAAACACATAGTTACTACTTTGATCTCTTTTACAGGGTTCAAAATAGTCTGAAACACTATTTTTGAAAAAATAAAAATAATTTTAAAGTCAGTGACATTTTAATTAATTTTTAGAATTTAAATTGTTTTTGCTGTTTTCATCTTTGTAGCATAAAAAGAAAATTAATTAAAGATTGAACGCGATAAAATCTGTAAGAAACCAGTTTTATTTAAAGTGATGTGTTATATAAGAAATCATTATGGATTTAAGAATCCGTTAAAACATATCAAAATCCCACTGCTAAACATAGGCCTCCACGCCACATAGGGTGGATATTTGTCATGGTTGCCACGCTTGGCAAGTGTGTGTGCTACCACAGTTTTATTATTTTATTAGCAGCATCCCATTTCCTGGTGCCTTTGATAATTCTTTCCGTGTGGCCTTTAATTTATTTCTCAAAGGTCCTGAGCCATCATGCATGTTGTCACTCCATCTAATGAGCGGTCGCTCAACCCAGTGTTTTCCTGTACGAGGGATGGCTTTCGAAAACCTTTCCTCCTCAACAGTTGTCGATTCTTCGAGCTGTATACCTATTGCGATTTACTGGTTTGTCAGGATTGTTTTACTAAAGATAATAAAATTATTAAACGGTCTATTCAATAAATTAGGCGTAAATATCGGGACGGATCCCCGTCCTAGCCCATATCTCGGTCAAAAATAAACTATTCGGTTATTTATCAGTTTCTCACCCTGGAATGGAATAAGATGTGTTACTTTTTATTAGTCTAAACTACTTTAACGGTAAGATTTATTTCAAGTTTATTCAGCAATATTATTATTCACATATTTAAAATACTACGTTTTTATTATCGTTGTTAGTATAATATGGAACTAGTATATATAATATGCTGCCAACGGTGCTATTGTGACCGTACAACGTTCGTCAATACGAAATTGAAATTAAATATAGGCTCAGTATTCTAAATCTATGGGATAGATTTATTTCAGAACTTGTTTATATGTGGTTTACTTAGGACGATTAGTTTGAATTTAGTAGTATGAATGTTTGTAGCAAACAAGTTAACAAATTGAAACTGGCCAGTCTGTCCGCAAAATTTTAAACTATTTCGTATTTATTTAGTGGTAGAGCCACGCGGCAGCTTTTGCTGTCGCACGGATGGGCCGGCTCGAACCGGGGTGGTACCACGACCTCACAGAAAACCAGCGTGAAGTAGAGGTTTACCTCTGCGTTTCGCATGGTGAGTGCAGGTGGCCGGAGGCCCTTTTTACTGGAAATGAGGCATTCCATCTTAGTCCTCACGGGTGACAACGCATCTACATTTTGATTTGTAATAGAGGATAGATGTAGATGTCTATGGGCCGCAGCAACCACTTACCATCAGGTGGACTGTGTGCTCGTTTGTCACCCTTATCCTATAAAAAAAAAAAAATCATTTAATGTTTATTTATTTAGGCTACTTTATATAAAACAGGATTTGAAATAAATAATAGTACCGTCAGTGATAGTAATTTTGTATGATTATTTAACATCACCATCGTCATTGGCATCATTAGAGTCCATCACAAGTCTACTGCTTAACATAGGCCTCCTCTAAATAATGTCCCAAAACATAGTCCTGAGCCACCTGCATTCATCGAATTCCTGATCGATTTTCGTTCTTCTTCCACAATTGTCGGTTTTCCCAATGCCACATCAGCTTATTGATACCTTTAGTGATCAGTGTAGAGTGCACAAAGAAATGAGTACGTACACAAAAATAAAAGTAGTTTTACAAAAATAAGTGATATTCATTCTGTAAATATTAGGAACAGACACAAGCTAGTTACTCCAGATACACGACTCCATCGAGTCAGTAATTCATTCTTGGGGCATATACAACAAAATATATACGCTTTTACAACAAAATTCCAGAAAATATACAAAATTTGACCTGCTCAAACTTCAAAAACTTTATTAAACTAAGTTTGTATAAAAAGGGTTGTTATAATATTAAATAATTTAGGGATGATAATAACCCCTGGAAATAAGGTGATCGCTACCAAGCTATTTCTAATTTGTTGTGTTGTTAATTTGTAAAAAAAGTTCCGCTGGGTTTCTTGCTGGTTCTTCCCAGGACTGAGGTTTTTTTTCGAAGCAGTGGTAATTAATCAAAAGAGTGCCTTTCAATAAGTATTATTTATAATCTATATTGAATAAAAAATTTTCTGTTTCTGTTTCTGTTTTGTACGTGGTAGAGCCATGCTGCAGCTATATTAGTAGTATAGTTGTAGCACGAATGGGTCGGCTCGACCGGGGAAGGACCGCGATCTCACAGAATACCAGCGTAAAATAGCAGCTTAACACTGCTGTGTTTCGTATGGTGAGTGTAGAAAACCGTTGACCCGTTTTACTGGAAAAGAGGCATTCCATCTTAGTCCTCACGGGTGACAACGCATCTGCATTTTGATTCGCAAATGAGTATAAATGTAGATGTCTATAGGCCATAGCAACCACTTACCATCAAGTGGACTGTGTGCTCGTTTGTCACTCAATCCTATAAAAAAACAAAAACATAGCGATCTCTTCCAGGCAACTAAAGGAATAAAAAAATGAATACTAGATCGGTGGTGCAATATAAATACACATTCAATAGTTGTTTACGAGAAATTCAGTCCCGTAAATTACAACGACTTGTATCTTTTTCATCACGTAAGCGCAATAACAACATACGTACTGAATATCATCAATTTTATCCCCGAGTTAAAAATCTTTCCGATGTTCAAGTTCCAACAGATGAGTTGTCACTTTTACAAAAAGGCCTAAAGTATAATCTAACACCTTCGATCTCTCAAAAGTCGCTAGAGACTGTGGCCGTGGACGCGGAGATGGCCGTTGTGATCGGGAAGAAAGATAACATTGTTAAAAGTTTGGTGGAAAGAAATTTAGGCTGTACCAGCTTCTTACCATTGCAATTCAGAGTTCCCTGTTTTTAAGTCACTAAAGCAAAGAATAAGGGACAATGATCTTATTGTTACTAAAGCCGACAAGGGCAATACTGTTGTTATTATGGATAATAGCGGGTATAGCCAGAAGGTTAACGATGTTATCCAAGGTGATGACTTTGAGCTTTTGTAGTCTGACCCCACCAAAAAGTTTACTTCGGATATTAAAGTATGTATACAACAGTCATCATATATTTTCCCGACCACAACGTGTGCACCCATTTTATATGGGTTACCTTAAATACATAAAGAACATGTTCATATTCGTCCAGTTGTATCATACATAGGTGCACCAGCTTATTTCCTTGCTAAAAAGTTAAACTTTCTTCTGCGGTAGAAATCTGGATTCAAACCAACTTACAGCCTTAAAAATAGTTTAGATCTCATTTCCAAGATTAAAGATATCCGTATTCCACCTAAATCCATGTTGTTATCTTTAGACGTTGATAGTCTTTTCACAAATGTCCCATCTCCAGACTGTTTGCGTATACTCGCAGATCTCTTTAAAAAACGTCGTCTACATCCCGGGGAAACAAATGATCTTCTAAACTTAATCTCTCTCTGTATGAAACAAAACTATTTCCGGTTTAATAACCACTTCTATCTACAAAAAAAGGGCTAGCCATGGGTTCCCCTCTAAGTCCTCTTATGGCGGACATTTTCTTCCTTACAACCTTATCAAATGCTTTCTCAAGATCCACAAAAGCACAGAAAATCTTCTGGTTAGCAACCAGAAGCTTTTCCGTGATCATGCGGAGAGAAAACATTTGATCCGTGCATCCTCTTCCAGGTCTAAATCCGCATTGTGCCTCCCATAGAAATCTTTCCGATTTCTCTTGCATCCTACGTGTCAAAATTTTCGAGTAAACTTTACTTGCTAAACTGGTCAAGCTGATCGCCCGATAGCACCCGCAGTCAAAATGTGAACCTTTACCTTTATATAAAGGCACAATGACTGCGGATCGCCAATTATCCGGGACATCTCTCGTCCGCCAGCACAAATTGCACAGCAGATGGAAGTTGTCCCAGACGCGAGGCCCACCATATTTGACCATTTCAGCAGTAACTCTGTCTAGTCCCGCAGCCTTACCACATTTCAAACTTCGAATCGCACGTTCAATCTCTTTCATACTGATGACCTCAGTGTCATCGAGGTCCGGGTCTGGCGTACCAGTCATGGCGTCATCGCCGGATCCCTCACTAAGATCATCACACGCATACATTTCTCTATAAAATTCGCTCCATCGCTGCATGACGTCCGATTTTTCTGAGAGGACGTCATTAGTTCTCGAAAGCACTTTGTTCATTCTTAAGGCCGTCCCACCACTTCGGGCCCTTCCAACCTCTTTCCAGAAGAGTTTGGAGTTCTCCTTAAAGTTGTGCGACAACCTTTCGTCCGCTTCCATTCTACACCTTTCACGCACTTCCTCAATCAGTGCTTTCGTGTGAACTTTCTGCAGCCTATATCTTTCTTTCATCTTCTCTCTCATATCCTTATCATTACTAGATGCCAAGTAGTCTAACCATGCTTTCTTCTTCTTCTTTACAGCTTCTTTCACTTCATCATTCCACCATGCATCTCTTCTTTTACTACTAACCCTTTTTATCGTTCCACACACTTCTTCCGCTGCACTTACCATTCCATCCCTAAGGTTCTGCCATGTTCTTTCCACACATTCTTTTCTGCCATCGATGGTGTCAAGCTTTTCGGCTACCCTCGCATGATATTTGTCCCTAGTATCCGCTTCCTGAAGCTTCCAGCTTCGGATGCGACAGAACGACTGTGGTTCTGTAACTGCCGTCCGGTAGCGCCAACCCGCGAACAGACCCCTAAATCTAGTAATCACTAGATAGTGATCCGTTCCCAGGTCAGCACCCCTGAACACTCGCGTATCCATCACCTGTTTTCGCAGTCGGTCATCCACCAGGAACAAATCGATCATACTTCTCTCATTCTTTCGTTCTCTAGTATACATATGGATTTTCTTGTGATTAAACATAGTGTTTGTCACAAGAAGACCCTTTTCCTTGCACACCGCCAGTATAAGCTTGCCAGCATCATTAACCCTTTTATCGCCAAACTTTCCAAGTACCGACTCGTACCCTGGTCGAGCGGTACCAACCCATCCATTCAAATCACCACTTATAACAATTCTTTCGTTTCCCCTAGCCAAATCTAGAACTTCTCTTACATTCTCCCAAAACTCCTCCAGATCAGCCCTGGACGACGAAGCTACCGGCGCATAAACAGACAAAAGGAATAACTTCGTCAGTCCCAATTTAAAGCGAACCCAGAGAAATCTTGAGTTCATAACCTTATATTCAGTCATAACATTGACCAACCGAGAAGACAGTAGCACCCCCACTCCCTGGCAGGCGTTCTCGCTCTCCGGGACTCCGGACTATAGAGCTAACGCCCTGCCAGGGAGCTCTTCAGTACCACTGCCCTTCCGTTTGGTCTCCGACATACACACGACATCTAATTCTCTTTATGTCATAATTTCGATCAACTCATTCGTCTTATCTCTCATTCCTTCTCTAACATTCCACGTGCCAACTCTGCACTCTGTCCTCCACTTTCCGCCGTGTCGGGCTGTGCGTGACGGGTGGCGGTCCCCATCGCCGCTTTGCGCGCTGCATTCCACACCAACGGGGACGAGCTGGTGTGCGTCGCCTTGGGGAGACGCCCTAACCCTCGTTGGCATGGGTGCGCAGCTGAGTAGAATTGCAGTCCTGAAAAGGGCTGGCAGGGGTCGCGACGAGCACGCTTCTACAATGACCTCCATGTAATTCGTACAAACTAACTACAAACCTATTTTATTGAAAAATATTACTTTTAAAAAAAAGTCCCGCTTGGTTTCTCACTAGTCTTTCCCAGGACAGACTTTTTTCCGAACCAATGGTAAAAGGAAAAAAATATTTTAATGAGAGTTATTCCTACTCTATGTTGAAAAAAAATCTATTGTATTCTATTCTAATAGAATAAGTAATGTTTATTACTTTTTCTATAATTGTACTTGCAATCGTAAGATCACGCTTTGAACTATCGATTTCCTTTAAAGATCAAGAGTGACAAACGAACAAACTAAATGGTAAGTGGATGCTGTGACTCATAGATAAATCTACACCTGTCTTCAATTTAGAATTAAAATGAAGATGCGTTTACACCCCTAAGGACTAAAATGTAATGCTTCCAGTGAAATGGGTTTTATATACTCACCATACCAAACAAATCAGTATAAAATGTGGCCCTGCAATAATTCTTATGCTGGCATAATAATATACTGCTCGAAGAAATACGAAGTTTGTTACCTATTTAAAATTATTATTAGAATCAGGCGTTACTTTGCGGAAATCAATTATATCAAAGGCCTTTTTAAAACAATAAATGTTGTTAAATATATAATGTCCTCCAGACCGAATTTCGGCCACGGCGGCCAGTCTCAACGAAGACTAGCCATCGGCGCAGGACAGGATTAAAGTGCCCAAGTGTATGCGCAAGCACAGGTACACTCTCTATTCCCTCACTCTCATAGCCCGATGGGACGGTAAACCGACACGACCGGAGAGAGATCAGGCGCAGGACCAACGGCTTTACGTGCTTTCCAAGGCACGGGGGTGAAACACCGCCAACTTCCTGACTCTGGGCAGCTACTGAGAATTTCTTGATGGAAAAACTCAATTACTGATTTTTTGGCCCGACCCAGAATTCGAACCCGGGATCTCATGATCAGCAGTCGCACTACTGCAACCACTAGACCAACGAGGCAGTCGTTGTTAAATATTTATACATATGTCGAAGAAAAGTCACTTCCATTGACGCCACTATTATAAAAAGATCGTGTGGACGAGATTTTGGGTAAATACAAGCACAAAATGACAAACGTGTTTACACTTTTACTTATTTAATTTTCGAAAACTTTACATGAAATAACTATTTACTAAATTTTTACTAGATTTGTATATAAAATTAATTAAAGTGCAGCGGGTTCGTAATGCGACACGGACACCCACTAACACCGAACCAACCAAACACTGCACGCCACGCCGACGTTTTCTTATATCCCCCTCCCCTTTTGTCTTTTCCATCCAGTCGCACCACGACTCCACTCGAGGCGCTTCACCAGCAAACCTCTGCTCTGATTGGTTGTTATAATCACCGTATTAATCAGGCCATGAACCTTTGGCTTCTGATTGCTTAATAAAAAACACAATAAAAATAAATAGTCGTAAATTCTTAAGCATTTATTTCTTACATAATTAATATTAATGAAATTAACATAAAACATCAAAATTAATAATATTTAAATTATTTAATGCATTATTAAACTTTGTCAGTTCTATATTCTTTCCCTTTAATATATATATATATATATATATATATATATATATATATATATATATATATATATATATATATATATATATATATATATATATATATATATGACATAATAACACGAATTCTGTGTCGAAGTCTTGTATTTAAATTAGCAATTTTGTTTAAATATCTTAATCACTAAAGACGTAATTGTCAAATTGTACAGTAAAAATTCATATAATAAAATTGTGAAAGTAACATTGCTAAATATTTTTAAATTAAAACTTTTAAATTGTATAACGCCATGTCGTTTTTAAAAATAAATAATAATCGCCAACTCAATGTTCGACCCACTCAATCTGTTTACTATCTACCACGTAACTATCACGAAATTAAAAACTACTATATA
The DNA here is from genome assembly GCA_963668995.1 of Parnassius mnemosyne. Lineage (NCBI taxonomy): Eukaryota > Metazoa > Arthropoda > Insecta > Lepidoptera > Papilionidae > Parnassius > Parnassius mnemosyne. The sequence goes on along the minus strand of CAVLGL010000093.1, from coordinate 20,389,483 downwards.
CGATACTTATAAATAAATTTTTTGTGTACAGAAATATGCACCTATAAATGTTAAATGTAAATCGTAATTACAAATTATTGTAAGTTGTTTATTATAGTTTTAATAATTGTTAATAAAATTTTATTACATAGGATTCAGTCAATTGAACGTTTTATAAAATATTTAAAGTTAAAACGATTCAAAGCGCATAATATTTCCATTTACAATAGTATTGTAATTTCCTTCCACCAAACTATTCAACTTAGCCCACTCCAAGTTTTAAATGGCTGAACATGGGTTAATGAAATAGATGTTGACGTTTAATTAAAGTGCCGTCCAATTAACTTATACACATTACATTCATAGAAAGCAGAAGACCTTCACCTTGACCTTGACAAATAACAATGCCTGATGTTTATGTACAAGTAACAAAAGAAACATTCAAAGAAGAGGACTGAAATAAATTTGTTATTATAGGCTTTTATAGCGCCGTAAATGTAACGACATTTACTGCGTTATAAAAACAACCAGAAAGTAAATATGTTATCAAAATATTACCTCATCTGTACATCTCATATACAGAAAATTTGTTTTAAATTATATTTATTTTTTAACAAACTAAGTAGTTTAACCATGAGGTGGCGGTGTAATAACATAATAGACATAGATAGTGGCAGATTGTACTCCTCGGTCTTCTGTACAACTTGCCAAAGGGTATGTACATATGTGATCTATAGTGCTAATGCCTTTTCGTAAACCGGCTTGTTCAGGAGGCTGGAAGTCGTCGAGTCTGCACGTAAGACGATTCGTAATGACTCTCGAAAACAGCACGTAGACGCGGCTCAGAAGGGAAATTTGTAGTTCTTCAAGACAGCGTTGTCGCATTTCTTGAAGAACAAAACCACCGCACTTCTGTTCCACGCCTCTGGAGTAGTTCCACCATGAAAGATGGAATTAAAGAGCTTTTGAAGGACTTTAAGCACCAGTTTTCCACCCGCTTTCAGAAACTCCGCTGTAATTACATCTTCGCCCGAGGAGTTGCTATTTTTAAGGTGCTGGAGAGCCATTCTAATCTCCCTCAGACTGACGTTATCGGCATAGTGAATAAGACTTGCTCTTCGAAGGTTACTTACACTTGCGTGTGACTCCAACGATTACGTGAACAGCTGCCCATAGGACCTCTCAATTTCACTCAAAATATCAGGTGTCCCGGAAACGATGCTGCCACATTCGATCTTCAGCTTCGACAGTTGGCTCTATCTTGCTGACAGATTTGGCAAAGACTTTGGAGCCCCGGTTTCGGTTGATTACTTCTTCAAGACCTTTGTGTGCCTCTCTCCAGTTAGTGATCGCTGCCAGTTTTCACACTCGTGATTACTGAGACATCACTGAACAGTTGTCGCCTGGTTTTCATAAGGAAGTCAATCTCATTTTTCGTTGAACGGTTGAGGCTCGACCTGGTCTACTTTATGTGGGGCCACTTCTGGAAGAAAGAGTCCTCGTTCTCCGTTAAGTAGGCCAGCTGCTGGTCCCGTAGCTTCCGTTACACTATCCCGAATTTTCTTACTTTCAACTCACCGTTCTCTCTTGTGCCTAGATTTGCGTTGAAGTCTCTAATTAACACCTTTTTGGAGGAATGCATAGTTCTAGATATATCCTCATACATTTCCTCCACCTCTTCATCAGAATACCGTTTGTTTATTCTGAGTATAAGGTACGCAACCCTCGTTGACACACTCCCAATCTTTACAACGTTGTTAACGAGAGACTTGTGGACGATAAATCTGTCAGCCTCTTGAGACAAATGGTCACTCTCCTAGTGATAGAACGAGTTGCCGGATTCTTGGATCACCGTGTCCTCCCACTCTTTTCGGACCTCGGATAAACCTATAATATTCCAGCGCAATTTGTCTATCTCTTCTTCCAGCTCCAGGATTTTCAAGATCCTCAGGGTGCGTGCACTATATGTTCTCTGGTTGAGTGACCACTACTACTACTACTTAGATAGCAACCGAACCTCCACCGGAGATTCTTAGCATCCCCTGCCCCGCTATTACCATGGTTACCACCGTAGTAATGAATAGCGGGGCCGCCGATGACTGGGGGCCGTCTCTTCATTACTCTCATTATAGGGATACCCCTCATGATTTTTATAATTACCATTTAATTATTACCATAGTTGCCACGCTGTGTGACCGGGTTGGCAACCGCAGTTTTATTGTTATTTTGCTGAAGATTCTGTTGCCCATTTACTGTTTCAGTTTTTCTCTGTCATCTCTTAAGACACCCACAGGAAGATAAGGAGTAGTGGGTATTCTTGCCCGCGACTACACGAGACAGGGGAAATGAAGCGGTATAATTATCCAAGCTATTTCTCATTTGTTTTGTGTAACATATATGATAATAAACTGTTATTTAAAAATGTCTCGATTGGTTTCTGGTTCTTCCCAGGACAGAGGTTTTCTCCGAACAAGTGGTAATTAAACAAAAGAGTGTTTTTCAGTAAGTATTATTTATAATCTATATTGAATAGAAAAATCTGTTTCTGATTTTGTATCAATGGCCTGTACAACACCTTCAATTTGCCAACGATATGCTCTAATATGGCAGAATGGTTGGAGAAGCTGAGCGCTAAACTCAATGACCTTAGTAGTGTTTCCTAACGGGTAGGTTTAAAAATAAACATTGTCAAAATAAAGATAACGTCCATGTTAAACCTATGCTGATAGTTGTTGGGAAGAGTACACATACACCACATACTGCACAACAGCCACAGACCTTGGCAAAATTAGTTGAAACTCTTCCCTATACAACATACTCTCTAGACCTTGTTCCAATATCACAACACTTACATTTTTATCGAAGTTTATATAACTCTTTGTTATTTAAAAATTTCAATACAGAAGAATAAGTAAATAATGCATTTAAAAGAGTTCATTAATTCTCGTACAGCAGATATTTTTTGCAAGACTTTCCAAACTGTCCATAAAATGGAAAGAACGTGTTGATACTTCAGGAAATATTCATAGCTACATTTTTGTAAAAGAAGTTTAATTTAAATTCCCCATATTAAATGGCAATTAACTTAAATAAAACTAATTTTATGGATTTTATCGCGTATAATTTAAACTTTTTAACCACCGACGACGTATCAGGCACTTAACAGCACCCATGGCCTCCAGTATGGGAGCGGTTTTAGACTGTAAACTAAGGTGTTTGACGTCCTGATGCCTACTTTTCTTCAACTTTTAAATATTAATCGTTGGTCAGATCTACGCAGAACGAGCTTATAGTACCTTGAAGTCAGGCAGTACTATGCTTGGGCTTGGATTGAATTTAATAAATATGGGATCCCAAGCAGATGGTAGCACTTAGCCATCTTTTCTATTAATTATGAAATTAGAATATTTTTGCGAGGATCTGCGGTCAGTCAAATCTGATGTAATGGGTGGGATGACCATGAACATATTGATATATTGCACATTTCCAGGACCGTCATTGCTGCACATCAGCTCCTATATATTCTTTTACAGGGGTATTTATTGATCGTTTTGTGTGTGTTATCTAAGAGATACCACATTAACAATCAAACTTGTATACTCTTGGATTTTTAGAGGCATATTAATCTTGAAGAACGGTGGGAACTAATCTTTTTCAGTGGCTTGTAATATGTTATTATGGAAGCCCCTTTAAGATGTAAATAAGCTTGCCTGTGACTCCTCTAACATATCGTAGTACAACAAGTACTTGACTGCGCCCGGTTTCACTCGGTCACTGTGATGTAGGCGCGGGACCTGAAGCTTGTTGTCGTGCAATACTTGTCTGACGTAATGAAACTCGGCGGTCAGTCAAGCTCGCTTAATTTGGATGCCTGGGGCATCTTATAGTCTTATAATGAACTATCTGTACCGGCGACTTCGCCCGTGTGGAATTTGGATTTCATGGGGTTTAATTTTTTTGAGCAGAACCAGAATTCTTTTCCTAAAATAGAAGTAACCTAAGTTACTCCTTATAACTTCAGTTATCTGTCAGTGAACGTTCTATCCAAATCAGACATACGTCGTGTTCGAGTTTTATTATAGTATAGAAGATAGATGATAAAGTTTTAGTTAGTATGTTTTGCTCTAATAGCACATTAATAATTCTTGTTGGGAGAAAAGGCAATGTAAACAAAATCAATTATTAAAATATATTGTTTATCTAAATGCTTTAAATTTACATTAAATTATCTTGTTTACATTGCCTTACATACAGAGTTGGCCACAGGGAAATAAAATAAATTACGATTTTAATTTATTAATGAATAGGTAATTTGTCATATAAAAATACAAATCCTTAATTGTAAGACTCCATAAAGTAATAATAAAATTGTTTACACCTGTTGCATCAAAATACACAAGGCATGCTAGGCAAAGAGCTAGAAATTGAATAGTTCTTAAATAACAACAATATTTTTATTGTATGTGTTACTGAAAATTGGTTAAAAGCTTATAACTTAATGATTAATATGAATAATTACAAGGTGGTCAGTTATTTCAATAGAGAAACGGTTTTAAGCATTAATATTAGGTATTAAAATAATATCTTGTAAAGAAGGTAAAGATATTGTGAGCCTATCGGTGGAGTGAACTTTAGAAATGATATGTGTTGAGTTTGAGCACCTCATTGTTATGAGCGTCTACAGACCCCCATGTTCTATAAATGATTCTTTTAAAAAAATTATGGAAGAAGTTTTTGAAAAGCTTAATAATAAGAATTTATTTGTTGTAATATGTGGAGACTTTAATATTAATCTCCTAGAAGCTTCATCCACCAATATTAAATTAAAATCATGTTTTAAATCATATGATCTTTTAAAAATTGAGTTCTGATCACTGTGGAAAATTACTTTCGTTTACTTATGTTTACAAAAAGCAAGTAAATTAGGAAATTGTGTTTGTTCCAATTGGCGCTTGGAAAAATTTAGAAGTAACGTAGTGAAAAAAACTTCCATCACTTACATACCAAAATAATCCAAATTTTTTGTATGGCAGATTATATAAGCTTATTTGCAATGAACTTGGTAATACTTTTACTTCTAATACATTCTCCTTGAACAATCGGAAGACATTCAATGAATGGGCGACTTTAGGAGTCCATAAGATCAGATAAAGGTTATATGCACAAGAAATTAGTTTAGGGAATATGTAAAAAAATATTTAAAAGAGTGCTCCACAGCCAAGTCTTTGCATTTGAGCAACAAAATTAAAACGGCTTCCAATAAAATAAAAATGGCGTGGAGTATAATTAATTGCCAAATTAGTAAGGTCAACTTTCGCAATTCAAACTACCAGTTAAGTTTTAACAGCAAATTTACTGAATCAGATCAGGATGTTGCAATGGTTTTTGAGAAATGTTTTACTAATATTCCGATCTTAACCACTAAGTCACTGAATTCTTCTCCTGCCGTCACCGAATCATTACTGAAACAAGATGTAATTGCTTGTACAAAGAATTTAACATTTCATGAAATATCATCAAAAGATATTGTAAAATGTTTTAAAACTATTGATATTAATAAAACTGCAGATCTGTCTGAGATTTCGTTAAAGTTATTGCGTCTTTATTAGTCTTGGGCATAGTCGATCGCCATTGGGAGCGCTCGATTTAGTTCATAGTCCTATAGCGAACTAGTTCGCTCATTTAGTTCATTAGTTCTTTTTTAATTTTCAATTGGAATTTATTAAAAAAAGATGAGTTGATTGAATGTCACTAAATAAAAATTTATTGATATTATTTTAAAAAAATATTAATGATTTAATTCGTATAAATTACGACATAAGTATATAATATAATATGCAATATAATTATCAAGAATTATTTGATGATACGGAAATTAAAATAAAATATAATAAACGAAACTAAACATGTTTTTATATTTTTGAAATGTATTGAATTAATGAAAATAACCCAACTGTAATTTAAATATTATATTTTTATATGTACGTGGTAGAGCCATGCTGCAGCTATATTAATAGTATAGTTGTAGCACGAATGGGTCAGCTCGAACGGGGAAGGACCACGCACAGTACGTTATGCGCGTAAAATAGCAGCTTATTGCTGCTGTGTTTCGTATGGTGAGTGTAGAGAACCGGATACTCTTTTTACTGGAAAAAAGGCATTCTATCTTAGTCCTCACGGCTGGCAACGCATCTGCATTTTAATTCGCAAATGAAGATAGGTGTAGATGTCTATGGGCCACAGCAACCACTAACCATCAGGTGGACTGTGTGCTCGTTTGTCACCCTATTCTATAAAAAAATATGTAACATTGTAATACTGTGTAACTTTGATATAACAATCATCAATATATCGAATTCCTCGTTTTAACGAACTGCCTGTAAGAGTTATAATGCAAAATATAACCCTACATTACGAATACATTTATCAAGAACCTGTTTATAAGAACTCTTAATAATTGCAGAATATAGATCGAAGATATTATTTACCTCTACTTAACCAATTTTTTTCAACTTGAAATCTTGACATAACGTATTCTATTAATTATTCCCACTTAATTCCACAATAAACCATGTTTTGACATGTTCAGATACGTACACGACAGGCAGATCACTAGTTACATAATGCTGAGATTAATAAGCAAGTTTTCTTACCTTGTTAAAATGAATCGTAGTTCCACCTAACCTCTATATAACAAGCCTCATTATAACGAATTACTTGATATAACGAATACTTTCTAATTCCCTTCAGTATGGTTATATTGAGGTTGCACTGTGTTCGAGTGTTTATTACAATTAGTATAAATAGAAAAGTAAAATGTTTAATTTTGTCTAAACCATAAAATCGAATTAAGAACTATACGGTATTTATTTATTTAATTTTAATAGGAGAGGGAGCAAACGAGCATGCGGCTCACCTGATGGTAAGTGACTACCGCCGCCCATGAACAAGTGCAACACCAGGGGAACCAGTGGAACTGCAGATGCGTTGCCGGCCTTTTAAAAAAGAGTAGGCTCTTTTCTTGAAGGTCCCTTAGTTGTATCGGTCCGGAAAAATCGCTGGTTGTAATCGATTCCACAAGGAATTTGTGCGAGGGAGAAAACTTCTTCTAAATAGCACAGTGCTGGACCGCCAATCATCCAGGTGGTATGGATTTTTTGTAATTTATGTACTGTTTACTATCTACTTACTTATGTACTTTCATGTAAATATTGTGAGCAAGCAATATTTGTTATTTGTTGTGAATTGTACACTAATAAAACTTTAACCATAGACTATAAATTATATACTTTAATAAGAAATTCTGGTAAGAGTAAAAATAAATCACTAAATCAGTCGGTTAGCCATGCAGCACCACTACATAATGAAGCGGATGCCAGAAAAATAAATATATAAAGAACTAAGAGCGAGATTGTCGACGAACTAGTTCGCATAGTTCACCTAAAGGAGCGCTCTTCCCACCTAGATCGTTCGCGAACTACCCAAAACAAGTCTTTATAAGATACAATCACACCTCTACTAACTATTATTTATAATACTAGTGTTTATGCCCAAATTTGGTTATGTTAGGACGTTACCCAATCACGTTCGACTTTGCCAATAGCCCGATCGTACCAGGTGTCACGCGTGTGTCGGAGAGGGGGCAGCGGAAGGGAGCTTCCCAGCGTCTTGGCAGTCGGGCGAGACTGTAGGTGACGAGAGTAGCTTGGGAGCAGCGACCTGGTTAGGCCAAAGTTTCGGCTACCTCTCCGGAAGTTTGCGCGAGACCGGTTTCGAGTGATTTGCGTCTAGAATTTGGGTTTGGGCGCGGCTTCGCTACCTAATTGGGTTTCGTGAAATCCGCCTCGGATTTGGTGGTCTAGGATTTAGGTTCCCGTACCAGAGGCCTTTATGGGGATTTACGGTTTAAGTAAATTCTTTGAAAGTAATCGTGCATCTTAGCTAGATGAAGTGCGTGTCTTCGTCACGTAGATATGTGAATTGTGCGATATTCAACTCGGGCGAGAGTGCGGAATAGTGTACGCGCGTCTAGTAGATATACGGTCTAGGATTCGAGCCGCGAATTCCTAGTTTGAGAGCTTCTCCCGGTTAATTGTCAAGATATCGTTATAATTGTGTCGTCGCATTTAGTGCTCCTTTTGTGTTTTGGTTGGCTAATTAGATTAATTCGCGTGTCAACGAGGCGTATTTTTGACTCTGGCGCGACGTGTTGTTCTGGTGTCGAATGAAGGAACTTAGTTGTGTTTAACGCTGAATCTGTCGGGTATCACGTGTTCGATTCTACGATGAATGTAGAGTTAGGAGAATTTAAGTTAGTTAAATGTACAATGAAACTAAGAAACTGAATTAGTGACAATGAAGAAAGAAGTGGTCCGGCGCTGAAGCAATCTAGAGCGATGCAGTATTTTGGAGCAGCCTGGAACTCAGCCGCTGCTGGTCGCCTATGCTTGCAAAGGCCCCACACTTTCACACATCACTGTACACTACTCGACATCCACTTTTACACTTTTTACATTACACACACTCACGGCCTGCCCAAGCCTTGGTGCGAAGTTAGCTTCGGATAATGGTAAGTACTATGTGTTTCCAGCTTTCTCCCATATAGTTTATTGTGATAGAACATATTCCACGTGGCCATATTGAGGCCCGACCTACGTCTGCTCGTGAAGTCTCCGCTGATGGGCCCCGGATGATTGAACCTTTGCTGGAGGAGCCGTAGGCCGTAACAACCAGTATCAAATATAGTGTGTTTCCTGATTTAATAATGCATAGTACATAAAGTAATACCTTTTTTTAAACCTGTTAGTAAATTAGACCCCGCCAATTTGTACCAATTTCTGTACTGCCAACACTTAGTGAAATTTTTGAAAAAATTATTCTTGTAAAATGTAATTTTTTTAAAGTAAAATATTTAGTTCATAAAAAGCAATTCTGTTTCATAAGGGGTCGCACGACAACTGATGCTGGTGTTGAGCTGATTAAATATATCTTCAATGCATGGAAGAATTAGTATTAGTAGTTGGAGTAGTAGTATATTCTGTGACCTATCCAAAGCTTTAGATTGTGTTCACTATAAAACATTAATCAGGAAACTTCAGCAATACAGTGTAAGAAGTGATTTTCTTAAATTTATTATTTAAAATTTAAGTAACATAACGCAAAAAGTTGTCATTAATAGTATGAGCTCTTCTGGGTCGATGCGTGTCTCAGGGCTCAATTCTCGGCCCCTTTCTGATTCTTGTATATATAGTTGACTTACATAGTAGGGCATAACGATGATATAGTAATATTTGCTGATGACACTTAATAAACTTTCAAATAAAAACGATAATTACTAAAATATGATGAAGTAAATATTGCTACATCTAAATTAGTAAATTAGTTTAATGTTAAGAACTTGTTCGTATATATAATAACAATAATTTGTTGTAAAAGGTCCGCAACCATGAGCATCTTGATAGGCGAAGGCTCATTGAATGAAGGATCCACTAACGGTAAATGTGATAAATCGAGGTAATGAACATAAAATTTCACCTTCGGAAATTTACCTTTAATATTTGGCAACACTAAGCAACTAGTTATGACGTTATATGAGGAATTATTCGTAAGTAACCGCACAAAGGTCAACATTAATATTCTTTGAAATATCACCAATTCCTATGATCTAAGGTGCTGGATGGCTGAGAATGCAGATTTAACCTCTGCTTTACAGCAGACATTATGAAAGAAGACTGGCTCCCGCAGTCTAGTAGCGCTCTTACTGTAGTTACCCCATTCATAGTAGGATTAGTAAGTTGTACTAATGCAATACCGTCTTTCGGGGACAAGGACGAGATATGTCAAACCTGCACCGACTAAATTCCTACGGTGCTTCATCTTTACTGCATATCGGAAAAGCCACATGGACGCTTTCTCATCCATCTGAAGCTCCTAAACGCCAGCCGCCCCTTGGCGGTAACAACAACTCCTCTCCTTCTTTTGAAGCGCGCCGTCCCATACGAGCCTATTTCAATCTGTGCAACTGTTTTCATGGAGTCTAATACTAAGAAGCCAAGGGATCAGGTAAAACGTGTGCTTAAAATCACAAGCCTTCCCGTCCCCAGCGGTGAATCTATAATATAACCCCGTTGCTGACCACCATCACTCCTAATGATTTCTTATATTTACGCGAACACTAGACATTCTTAAATAAAACTAATTTTACGGATTTTATCGCGTATATTAACTTATTTTCAGTCACTATTCACATGCCTACCTATTGAAGACTGCATCTTAATTGTTACTAGAAAGCTAGAAGATAACAACATGCCTACAGAATATGCAGTATTACTCAAACACTGCCTCACATCTGGCTATTTATTGTGGAAAGAAGAGTTCTACATGCACGTAGACGGAGTGGCAATGGGCTCACCTGTATCTCCCGTAGTCGCCGACATATTCATGGAGGACTTTGAGAAGAAAGCCCTTCTTACTGCTCCTGTAAATGCAAGATTCTACAAGCGGTACGTAGACGATACTTTCACAATTTTATCATCTGACAAAGTAACTGCATTTTTAAACCACCTTAATTCCATAAACCCTAAAATACAATTCACAATGGAGTTAGAGGCAAACAATACTTTAGCTTTCCTAGATGTTTTAGTCATCCGAAATCCTGATAACACTATTAGTCATACTGTGTACAGAAAAAAATACCCATACCAACCGATATTTAAATGGTGAATCTCACCATCATCCTTCACAGTTAGCTACCGTGGGAAAATCTTTGTTTCAGAGAGCACGAGGGATCTGTGACAGAAAACATCTGGCCGCCGAGTTTCAGCACGTCGAACAAGTACTGCAAGACAACAAGCTTCGGGTCCCGCACCTACGTCACAGTGACCGAGTGAAGCCAGCCACAGTCGAGCGTGTGCCTGCTGTACTATCCTATGTCAGAGGAATCACAGACAAGGTTGGCTACATCTTGAAGCGAGCTTCCATTAAAACATACTTCAAGCCGCTGAAGAAGATTGGTCAATTTTTACCATCCGTCAAGTGTCATATACCTCACCAAGATGCAGGAGTGTACAAGCTGGATTGTGAATGTGGTCTCTCGTACATAGGACAAACAAAAAGATCTATTAAAACTCGCGTTAAAGAACATATAGCTGACGTGAAGCACCGACGTATCGGGAAGTCTGCAGTTTGTGAACATGTTCAAGATCGTCCCCGCCATTACATTAGATTTGATAGACCACAAATCCTCGCAAAAGAACACCGATTCCTCTCAAGGATGATTCGCGAGGCTATTGAAATTAAAAAAACATCCTAATTTCAATAGAGAAGATGGATGGGTGCTGCCATCTGCTTGGGATCCCATTATTAATAAAATCAAATCCAAACCCAAGTATACCACTGCTAGACTTCAAGATACTGTAAGCTTATTCTGCGTAAATCGAACCAAAAATTAATATTAAAAAACTGAAGGTAGCCGGGCTAACTATGACAGCAGGACGTCAAACACCTCAGTCTCCCGTGACCACGGGTGCTGGAAAGCACCCGAAACGTCGGGAATATAAAAATAAGTTAATATACGCGATAAAATCCGTAAAATTAGTTTTATTTAAAAACACCATCACTCCTCTTTCCACCACTACCATATTAGTGGCGCTTATTATTAAGCGGTTAGATCGAAGATCGTGGGGAAACCCACGTGCATGAAAATTGCACTCTATTGGCATGAAGAAATTACGGCAGTTCGCCAGTTTCAAACAAATAAACAGAACTGACGGAAGTTAAAGGGTTTATAAAAGAGTATATAACATGTAACATCGGCATCGAAGAATACAATATATTTAGTTTAATGCATGATCTTAATATAAAAACTGTGGTTGTGTCGTTAAAATGTCCAACTTATTGCAATTTTTCGGTTCATAGAATATAACATTTTTATGACAATAACAAAAACTGCTATAGTATCTTCTTTAAACAAAATTTTCGCGCAAAGTATATCATAATATTTTTTGAAGATAACAGTGTATGTAACTTTAACTTTTAATGATGGTGTATAAATTAAATTTTATAACATACTATAGTCTAGTGGAATAGATAATTTTCTTTCAAGAGTTAAGAAACTTGCAATTGCTTTAGACTAAGAAGAAATTACATTTTAATGGGTACCTTGTTTAATGAAAAGTACCTGGGCGACCAAGCTTTGCTCGGAATTAGAAAAAATTTATAACTTTCTCAGGGAATACATTTACCTAGGTAAACATTGAAAGTAAAACAACTCAATTACGCAATCGTTAAGTGGTTGTTACGGCACTGTAAGACCGCGGGTTCGAATCATGCACGGAAACAAGTGTGTATGGCCTACAAATATTTTTTCAGGATCTGAATATATATCCTTGCAATACTTGTATGTAAGCCGCCTCTACAATGCTGGTGAAACACCTACTGTGGGTGTAACGTTTATTAAGTATAAAGATAATACAAATATTATCTAAATACAAAATTTCACCCAAAACGGTAGCGCCGTTTCCAAGAAACCAATTCCCGTCACGTACACCTCCAAACTTGAAAAGAAGATTGTATAACCACCATGACATATTATGGATCTGCGATGTGGTCCCTTACTGCTTGCCGAATGGGGAAGCTCAAGGTCGCTCAGTGAGCTATGGGAAGGGTTATACTCGGATTTTCTCTGCACGGTAGAATTAGAAATAATGATATCTACAATAGAACCAGAGTAACCGACATAATAGGCCGGAAAAATAGCTCGAAGAACCGGTAACCCATGGGGCAGAAAGGTTATCCAATGTTTGCCTCATACCGGACGACTTGAGATATGAATGAAGTCAATAGATGCAGGTGGCTTGGACCGTGCTTTGTGGCATTCCTTGGAGGAGGCCTATCTACGGCAGTGGACTTGATTATAATTTTTTTTTAAATCGGTTTTATTAAATATCGATAAAATAATGTCTATTTATATTTTTCGACCAAAGCTGTGATCTCACGGGTAAAATACGGCATAGTACAATAAAAGTATACATAAATTCGCAAACTAAATATTTTTTAGTCTTTCATAATTTATTTTTCCATATTTTTTTTTACAAAATTAAACTATAATTTTAAAAATCTTTGCAAATATTCTAGATCATTCTTGATCTTTATAACTTAAAGGAATGAAACTAATTAATGCCTAATTGTATTATTGATATTATAATTAAATAACGTTATTTCGAGCTAAAAATCACAGAATTTTCATAGAATAGGTTTATTGCTGTTGGATTTACTATATTGAACATATATATGTTGTTTGTGGAATGATCATGTATGATATATATTTTTGATTTATATTTGATTGCCTCGTTGGTCTAGTGGTTGTAGTAGTGCGACTGCTGATCATGAGGTCCCGGGTTAGAAACCCGAGTCGAGCCAAAAAAATCAGTTATTGAGTTTTTCATCAAGCAATTCTCAGTAGCTGCCGGAGTCAGGAAGTTAGCGGTGTTTCACCCCCGTGCCTCGGAAAGCACGTAAAGCCGTTGGTCCTGCGCCTGATCTCTCTCCGGTCGTGTCGGTTTACCGTCCCATCACACTATGAGAGTAATGGAATAGAGAGTGCACCTGTGCTTGCACATACACTTGGGCAATATAATCCTGTCCTACGCCTATGGCTAGTCTCCGTTGAGACTGGCTGCCGTGACCGAAATTCGGTCTGGAGGACATGTATGATAATATCAAAAAAGAGTATCCGGAATATGTAACGCCAATTAACGAATACAAAATAATAACAATGGAATTTTACGTTGCATATTCCGGTTTATTTCGTTGAGGAAATGTTCTGACTAGTGGGTTAAGTCAGTATATTTTCTTTTAATGTACTAATACCGTCTAATTTAAGAACTCCAACTTCTTCTGCATCTTCATTTTTGCTCACGGATCATTTTTATGACTTATGGTAATAAGCTAACAAAAATGCAAAGTATGAACCTTGATTTTCATTGTGTATTACAATTTTTGTCTTGACTGGAAATATTTCACACATATAACAAATATAACATCTCGCTTACACGTTTCTATTTTATCACTTAGATTAGTAGCATGAGGCGGTGTAGCAAAATCACGACAATCTTTATGACCATCGTGTTTGTATGTGGTGTTTTTTGGCCTATTTCTGTATTATGCCCCTCTTTTTAAATATACCGTTTGGTGGTCTAGATTTTGATAATGGTCTAAAAACTCAATATATTCCACTAAATAATAAAGTTTTACATATTCTTCTAAAAAAAAAATGGTCTGCAGTTTTTTTAAGACCTTGTATAGTATTCATTTGCAGGTGATTTACAAAAGTAGTTCATTCAAAGCACTATTGTACCGTGATGTTTGGTAGAAAATTCTGTATCTATTACAATCAAAATATATGCCGGTACCAACCTGCGGAATCTACTAATAGCACCGAGACAGTTCATGGGAAGAGTATTTGCATAAAATGTCCACCAAGATTAGGATGTGCCTATATAGTATGTAACAAAGAAGCCGGTGATCATTTTAGCGACGTACATAACACTGGTCGCTATTAACAAGTCGGAATTACATTTTGACAATTTTTTTTACACTTTTATGACACATTTATAACTATAACTATACTATTAGAAATAGCGTAGTGGCGATCAACTCATTCACAGGGTTTATTCATCATCATCATTAGTCAATGTTGAACATAGGCCTCCCCCAAAGAATGCTATAAAGCACGGTTCTGAGCTCCATCGACTTCCTACATGTCTTACCAGATTCTCACTCCATCTAGTGGGATGTCGCCCTACACTTCACCTACCGGTACGTGGCTGCCACTCAAGTATTTTTTTTTCTCCATCGGTTGTCGGTTCTTCGAGCTATATGGCCGGCCCATTGCCACGTTCAAAAATCTTAATCATTCTGTCCTTTTCATTTCTGTCCTTCTTTAAATTCAATATACGTGGTAATAATGGTCAATCGGTAGGCAAAACGGTGTTGCTCATAAATCACATTAAATTTGGGATAATTTCAAATAAAAATAGAAGCCTTATTTACTTATATTTTCAAAAATTGCAATAACGTTATATAGTTATTTATAAATTTAAACTTAAGTTCAAAATTTGGCTACTATTTGAAAAATAACCATGCAAATGTATTGAAAACTGGATTCTAAATTTAACGTCTTCACTTATCACATTGGGATTTCTATTCAAGATATTTTTTAGGTTACTTCATTATTTTTGCTGAAGAGGGGCGAGTGGTTCTATGTAATTTTTAAAGGATGAGTGGGTTCTTTTAAGCTTAGAAAGACGAGATGCTGAGGAGCAAGTAGCATGGAAGAGTACTTTTGTAAATTTGTAAAGCTAAATAATGTGCGACACTTTCTAACACGTTTCAAGCCCTTTTTATTAAAAATAACAAATGTTAAGCAGTTAACTTTATAACTTATGAATAATGTTCTTGCATTTATAAAAAAAATAACATTGTCAAACATAATGTGACGGAATATTAATGGAAATCTATGACACAGGTGTATAAAAATTTACAAAATGGAAACTTTCGAAAAAGAAATTGTTAGTATTCAGTATATACACTTGTCACTAAAATGGTATTATTATAAATATTTTATTCCTGTATTGATGGAAGTTGTTAGATGATCACGTCATATAAGTGGTGTCAGTTTTGCACCTTGACGCTGGCTGCAAACTATTTAATGAGAAAATCGCTCTCGCTTACATCCTTGTTTATAGTTAAGTGGTTTTGCGTTTTTAATTACTTTATTATAAATTATTTGCTATAAAATTCCATTTTGTTGTTACAGAAAAGAAACACATTGTACGGTACTGCAATAATATATCTGTAAAACTACTACCAAAAAGCTTTCAAGTATATATGAATAACATCACTTCTTTTCGTCCCGTCAGTATCGCTATAGTCGACTATGAGAAATGCCATGAAAAATCTAATAATTTCCGACATATGGCGGTATATTCAACTCGTTTGCGCCAGACGAAAAATATTAGACTCGCGACGGCCAACATCTTCAGGAGCGATACGTCTAGTACAGCGATTATCAGTTCCCTGCTAAGTGTAATGGTTCAAAATAAAAAAATAGAATAAAAAGTAATAAAGATTTAGGCAAATCCTCCCTACAAAAGGAGAGGCCATTGTAGCAGTGGACTTTTAAGGGCTGGTGAAGAAGAAGATAGATTTGTATCCCAACTAATATTTATTTATACAAATATTATCAGTATAAAGTTCACACTAACTATGCTATTTCTGATGTTATAACTATGTATGTAGTGTTGTGTGTGAAACTCGTAATAATTTGTTTAAATTAAAATAATACTTCATTAATATTTTATTGGAAATTTACTTTACACAAATAATGTGAAGATATCAGTTTAAAAAATATACGCTTTAAGTACGTATTTATAACAATACTAATTTATAGGATATTAATATTGTATATAAAATTGCTTGAAGTTGAAGAGTCCAGAAAAAGCCTACAATGTATGCAAAGAAATGAAACGCATAAGAACTGATATCTTGGGACTAAGTGAAGTGCAGTGGACAGGCAATGCTAAGAAAATAATAGATGAAGATTATACTATGCATTATTCTGGTGAAGAAGACTTCTCCAACAAGTACGGAATAGGAGTATTCTTAATCACAAAACTCTTTAATACAACTGTAAGCTTAGTACCCAAATCAAATCGAACCTTGCTGCTTCAAATTGAGGCTAAGTCAAGAAACATCAACATTATCCAAGTGCACGTTCCCACTACCGATGGTTTATATTATTTTATTTATTTAAAAACTTAAATGTTACACCTTAAGATAAAGGGCACATAGGGCGGACATAATGCCATATGGCATTCTCTGTCAGTCAACCCTGGGTGCCAAAGACAATTCTAGGCAGGTGCGAAACATAATACATAAATAAAGTGTATTTATATTAAAATATAATATATACATACTCGTAGTACATACATAGTACATACATATACAACATGTATTTAAATATATATAACATATATTTACATACAATAATATATACATACATATATATAATGTGTGTACATGCTTATAAACTTTATAAATATTCGTATTAATATATAAATAAATAAATATTTGAAGAAAGAAAAATGTCAGTTAGTAAGTGCCTTCAGGTAATGTTGTCGTAGAAGTAATTTAAATGAGTTTCTATTTCTAGCATTCTTCAGGGAGGGTGTTCCAAAGATGTATAGCTTGTATCGTAAACGAGGACCTGAAAAAATTAGACCTATGCTGTGGAAACCTTATCCTCAGACGGTTTGATTATCGTGGTATTCGACCGTCAATTGAATGAAGAAAATGAAATGTATCCTTATAAGTAATATTAAAGTGGAACCTTTAAAATTGAATAAAGTACAAGTAATATTCTAGAGCATCGCCTTTGACGTATAGGTAGCCATTTAAGCTTTGAACGATAGGAAGATATGTGGTCTAAAAAAAAAATGCGCTACAACTTGTTTAAAAGATTTTGTGACAAATCTGGGTAACATACATCTGCATAATCTATAATAGGTAGAATGAGGGAATGAACAAGCGTAAGCTTGGTTTTGAAAGGTAGGATATTTTTAAGACGATAAACGGAACGCAAGGTGGCAACAACTTTACGACTTACTTCAGAGATCTGCAATTTCCAGGTCATAGTTTTGTCCATGTACAAGCCAAGATTTTTTATGGAATCACAATACGGAATCAGAGTTCTATTATAAATTATAGGAGAGAGATTTCCATAATCAATATTAGCCAATAATTGTGAACTTCCGAAGATTATAACTTTGCATTTGGCTGGATTAACTGAAATGCCATATTTATACGTCCATTCTCTTATGGCTTCCAGGTTATTATTTAGTTTATGTACTACATAGTTAAGGTTATTAAAGCCTGACTGCACATAGAGCTGAAGGTCATCCGCATACAGATGGTACGGTTTAGATCAAGATATTAAAGATTTTTACAAAGAAGTCGAAGACCTACTCTAGGTAACTAAGAATCACGAAATAAATATAGTGATGAGCAATTTTTATGCCAAGGTAGGTCAAGGTCTAGAAAAAAAGGACTTGGGACAAGAAACGAAAGAGGCGGCACTCTTATTTAATTTTGCCAAGAAAATTATTTTTTTTGGCAAAATTAAATAATTTTTTTTTAATTTATTGATTGAAAGTCTCGTCTAACGAAGTCAACGCTCCGTACCCCTCGTGCTCTGTGCCAAAGTTCCGAAACCTTTCAGCTCTAGTTACAAAACCGTTTTCAGTGCCTAGAAGACTGCAATGAAGTGGACGATATGAATGACAAGCTCGTGGAAACTGTCCATGCGGTCGGAGCTAAGTTCTGCAAGACCCGCCGCAGAAGAACAAAAAACTCTCCGATCACACTCTTAATCTCATGGCTGTTAGACGGGAGATGAAGCTACATTCTTCAACAGACTTGACAGCATACAGGCATCTGAACAGACAGATCTCCAAATGCATGCGGCGGGACTTACGCAACTTCAATACAGCTCGTATTGAAGAAGCGATCGAGCGGAACCAAGGCTCCAAAGTCTTTGCCAGAGATCTGTCTGCCAGAAAGCGCCAACTGTCAAAGCTGAAGACAGAGTGTGGCAGCATCGTTTCCGGCACACCTGAGATTTTGAGTGAGATTGAGAGGTTCTACAGGCAGCTGTACACGTCATCGTTGGAGCCACACGCAAGTGTGAGTAACGATCCAAGAGCGAGTCTCATCCGACACTATTCCGAAGAAATCCCGGACGTCAGTCTGAGCGAGATTAGAATGGCTCTCCAGCACCTTAAAAACGGTAAGGCCCCAGGCGAGGATGGAATTACAGCGGAGGTTCTGAAAGCGAGTGGAAAACCGGTACTTGAAGTCCTTCAGAAGCTCTTTAATTCCGTCCACCATGGTGGCATTACACCGGAGGCGTGGAGCCGAAGTGCGGTGGTCTTGTTCTTCAAGAAAGGTGACAACGCTCTCTTGAAGAACTACAGACCGATTTCCCTTCTGAGCCGCGTCTACGTGCTGTTTTCGAGAGTCATTACGAATCGTCTCGCGCGTAGACTTGACGACTTCCAGCCTCCCGAACAAGTCGGTTTCCGAAAGGGCTTTAGCACCATAGACCACATGCATACCCTTCGGCAAATTGTACAGAAGTCCGAAGAGTACAATTTGCCACTATGTCTGGTGTATGTGGACTATGAGAAAGCCTTTGATTCCGTCGAAATTTGGGCGGTGCTGCAGTCCCTTCAGCGGTGCCAAGTAGACTGTCGGTATATCGAAGTGTTGAAGTGCTTGTACAGTAGGGCTACGATGGCTATCCGAGTACAGAACCAGAGTACGAAACCTATCCAATTGCAGAGAGGTGTAAGACAGGGTGACGTCATATCCCCGAAACTCTTCACAGCTGCATTGGAAGACGTTTTCAAGCTTCTGGACTGGAAAGGATACGGTATCAACATCAATGGCGAGTACATCACTCACCTTCGATTTGCCGACGATATAGTCCTTATGGCAGAATCGCTGGAGGACCTAAGCACCATGCTCAATGACCTCAATAGTGTTTTCCAACGGATAGGTCTTAAGTTGAAAATGGAAAAAACAAAGATCATGTTTAATGTCTATGTCACACCTATGCCGGTAGTTGTAAGGAGCACTAAGCTCGAAGTTGTTGACGAGTATGTTTACTTGGGACAAATAGTCCGACTAGGTTAGTCCAACTTCAACCGAGAGGTCAATGGACGGATTCAACTCGGCTGGGCAGCGTTCGGGAAGCTACGACACATCTTCTCGTCAGACATACCTCAAAACCTTAAAACGAAATTGTACAACCAGTGCGTGTTGCCAGTGATGACTTACGGAACTGAGACGTGGTCCTTCACTGCTGGCCATATGAGGAAGCTCAATGTCGCTCAGCGAGCTATGGAGAGGGCTATGCTCGGAGTTTCTTTGCGTGATAAACTTAGGAATGAGGATATCCGCAGTAGAACCAGAGTAACCGACATAGCCCAACGGATTAGTAAGCTGAAGTGACAGTGGGCCGGCCATATAGCTCGAAGAACCGACAACCAATGAGGAAGAAAGGTTCTCGAGTGGTAGTCTCGTACCGGTAGGCGAAGTGTAGGGCGTCCTCCCACGAGATGGAGTGACGACCTGGTAAGACATGCAGGAAGTCGATGGATGCAGGTTGCCCAGGACCGTGCTTTGTGGCATTCTTTGGGGGAGGCCTATGTTCAGCAGTGGACTTGTGAAGGGCTGTAATGATGATAATGATGATGAAGAAAATGATTTTGTCATCGTGAATACTTGCTTCCAGCTACCACCAAGAACGCAATATATACATGGACCTCACAACAGCACACCCAACAACATATAGTCAGGAACCAAATAGATTATATAATGATTAAGAATCGCTTTCGTAATTGCATTAAAAGCTGCTAAGACATATTCCTAGAGCTAACATTGGATCTGACCACAATCCAGTTGTCAAAGAAGAATCACCTATGGGAACTTTACAAAGTTTGGCAGTTACCTGTAATTTGAGTAATGGGTATTCTATCTTGAAAGCAGAACTTGCAAAGGCTTTAAGAAAAGTTAAAATTGGAAAATAGGCTGGTCCAGATGATGCTCACGAAAACGTACTAAAACTTATCAAGGAAGAAAATATTGATGCCTTCGTAATTTTTTGAACGCCTAACATAATTGACTGGTTAACATCATCTTTCATTATACTCCCTAAGAAAGCCAATGTAGAAAATTGCGAAGAATTCCGAACAACTAGCCATATGAGTCAAGTATTGAAATTATTTCGGAATATGATTAGCAAATGCATAAGAGCCAATTGTGACAAACAACTCGTAGAAAGCTAGTTCTGCTTTAGATAAGGAGTTGGTACAAAAGAGGCTTTATTTGCAGTAAATGTTTTGGTGCATAAAGCTTTTGATCTAGTGCTGCATGTTCACTTATTGCAATATTACAAAATATCGGCTTAGAGGGCAAGGATATACGTATCATCCAGAATCCGTATTGGAATCAACGAGCTACCTAAGAGGAGATGGCAGATAATCAAATTAAAGGGAGATTTTTTCAGGGGTGTATTTTGTCAACTACGCTATTTAACTTGTAATCAGAAAACATGATAGCAGAAACAGTCACACAGTCAAAATGAACGGCCAGAACATGAATGAGATATGCCGTCTAGCAGTGGTATACTTGGGTTTGGATTTGATTTTATTAATTATGGGATCCGAAGCAGATGGCAGCACCCATCCATCTTCTCTATTGAAATTAGGATGTTTTTTTAATTTCAATAGCCTCGCGAATCATCCTTGGGAGGAATCGGTGTTCTTTTGCGAGGATTTGTGGTCTATCAAATCTAATGTAATGGCGGGGACGATCTTGAACATGTTCACAAACTGCAGACTTCCCGATACGTCGGTGCTTCACGTCAGCTATATGTTCTTTAACGCGGGTTTTAATAGATCTTTTTGTTTGTCCTATGTACGAGAGACCACATTCACAATCCTATTCAATTATAAAAATATTCAATAATAAAGAAATACTCCGAAAAATTAGATCTCGACGTGAATTCGACAATACCATCATGTGCCAAACCACCGAGGTTGTATGGGTTACCGAAAATACACAAACCAAACGCTCCACTACGTCCTATAGTAAGCCAGATCGATTCACCAACTTATAAGTTGGCTCAACACTTGGCTAAAATACTTTCACCACTAAGAGGACATACCAGAGCACACACAAAGGATTCATACCATGTTGTTAGTGCGATTAAAGACCTACATCTCGCTGACAATGAAACTATGGTCAGTTTTGATGTTCAGTCATTATTCACATGCCTACCTATTGAAGACTGCATCTTAATTGTTACTAGAAAGCTAGAAGATAACAACATGCCTACAGAATATGCAGTATTACTCAAACACTGCCTCACATCTGGCTATTTATTGTGGAAAGAAGAGTTCTACATGCAAGTAGACGGAGTGGCAATGGGCTCACCTGTATCTCCCGTAGTCGCCGACATATTCATGGAGGACTTTGAGGAAAAAGCCCTTCTTACTGCTCCTGTAAATCCAAGATTCTACAAGCGGTACTTTCACAATTTTACCATCTGACAAAGTAATGGCATTTTTAAACCACCTTAATTCCATAAACCCTAAAATACAATTCACAATGGAGTTAGAGGCAAACAATACTTTAGCTTTCCTAGATGTTTTAGTCATCCGAAATCCTGATAACACTATCGGTCATACTGTGTACAGAAAAAATACCCATACCAACCGATATCTAAATGGTGAATCTCACCATCATCCTTCACAGTTAGCTACCGCGGGAAAATCTTTGTTTCAGAGAGCACGAGGGATCTGTGACAGAAAACATCTGGCCGCCGAGCTTCAGCACGTCGAGCAAGTACTGCAAGACAACAAGCTTCGGGTCCCGCACCTACGTCACAGTGACCGAGTGAAGCCAGACACAGTAGAGCGTGTGCCTGCTGTACTACCCTATGTCAGAGGAGTCACAGACAAGTTTGGCTACATCTTGAAGCGAGCTTCCATTAAAACATACTTCAAGCCGCTGAAGAAGATTGGTCAATTTTTACCACCCGTCAAGTGTCATATCCCTCTACAAGATGCAGGAGTGTACAAGCTGGATTGTGAATGTGGTCTCTCGTACATAGGACAAACAAAAAATCTATTAAAACTCGCGTTAAAGAACATATAGCTGACGTGAAGCACCGACGTATCGAGAAGTCTGCAGTTTGTGAACATGTTCAAGATCGTCCCCGCCATTACACTAGATTTGATAGACCACAAATCCTCGCAAAAGAACACCGATTCCTCCCAAGGATGATTCGCGAGGCTATTGAAATTAAAAAATATCCTAATTTCAATAGAGAAGATGGATGGGTGCTGCCATCTGCTTGGGATCCCATAATTAATAAAATCAAATCCAAACCCAAGTATACCACTGCTAGACTTCAAGATACCGTAAGCTCATTCTGCGTAAATCGGACCAAAAATTAATATTAAAAAACTGAAGGTAGCCGGGCTAACTATGACAGCAGGACGTCAAACACCTCAGTCCCCCGTGACCACGGGTGCTGGAAAGCACCCGAAACGTCGGGAATATAAAAATAGATTAATATACGCGTAAAATCCGTAAAATTAGTTTTAATTAAAAATTAATTTTAATTTTCAGAATTAGATTCTCCAAAATCAATACTAATACATATAGCTAAAATGGAAATGTTTCCTAAAGAATATGGTATTCTGAAGTCGGGTAATTCCTTAACTAAGAAAGAGTATTATCCGTTTCACCTTTCATGGATAATAGCAGTATTACACATGTGGGAGGTCGTCCTACCAATTCGAACTACATTACACACACATTATGATATTAAGCACCCTATTATAATATGAAGCAAGCATCATTTATCCAAAATCATATTTGAAATTAAATACAAATGCTTAACGCACGCAGGTTCTCAACTGCTGTTGGCAGACATCAGGCAAACTTACTGGCCTTTATGCGGTAGAAATCTAGCGAAGGCTATTGTTCATGGTTGTATACTCGTACGTTGTAATAGATTTTAAGCGACTTTCTTGCAGCCTACTATGGGTGACTTACCCACCGATAGGACTCACTTAGAATTCCCATTTTTGAGCATAGGATTAGATTATTGTGGCCCTGTGCTGATAGTCAATCGTAAGGGTAGAGGCAGTACCTTAGTAAAATCTTACATTTTGACTTGGACTTCCACTTATAACTCGTCACGAATCTTACGAAGGAGGCACATCTCGCAGCCTTAAGTCAGTTTGAGGCTAGACGAGAAAAATCGCAGCGCATTTATTGAGATAACGGTACCAACTTCGTAGGTGCCTGCAATAAACTCTCTTCTTTTTTAGGCGCACGTCAGATTACATAACTTCAGACACCGCAGAACAAGGTATAGAATTTAAATTTATCCCAGCCTATTCTCGTCATTTTAGCGAACTGTGGGTAGCTGCCGTAAAGTCGCAAAACCGCAGATTGAAGCTGTCCTGAATTCCAGACCTCTTAGACCCTTATCATCCGATCCCACTGATTTAACTCTTTCCCATGTTAATTAATAGAATCAGGCGTTACTTTGCGGAAGTCCATTATATTAAATTTGACAAAAAATAAATTTGCGTACATCCGCTAGATAAAATAAAATTATGTGTCTTACCTAGTTTGAAGAGCACCTCCCGCCCTCCCTCAATTACGTGCACTATCCCCGTCATAGCTCATGGAAACCTAGTTTGGGCACCTAGATCTTTCTGTCTAAATATATTAATGTATTTACAGCTGTTATTTAATTATATAAGTTTATTGGTACTTAGTTTATTCTAATGTATTCATCATATGTCGGAGAAAATATATACCAATTTGATTTTTGAATTTGAATGCATCAGCACTTTTATTCTTAATCGATGTATGATGTTGAGTTGGACTATGTGCTAGTTTATAAAACTTACTTCTATATCCACCTGTTAGATTACGGAGACGAAAAAATTATATTAAATTAACTTAAATTCTTGTTCCCTAAATTGGAAATATGATTTATTATATTAATTTTAAATGTTTTATGCTTTATTAATTTTTGAGAATAATACTTGAATAAAGAGAAATGTTTGAAGTGACATGCTTATTTGAACAAATTCCAATTCAAGCCATGTACTTAAAGCCTGTCAAATTTTAAGTAATAAGAAATTAAAATGAAAGGACAATTGTCAAACATTTAATAAAATTCAGTAGACGACGGAATTTATTTAAGTTTTTAAAGGCTAATTTTTCTATCATCCGTTATGAGTTCTTCATAGGTTACGATATATATGATACAATTTAAAAATTACAGTTACTAGTATATGAATAGAATAGTTTCATATCTATTCATACTTTTATATTCAGCCAGGTTATAATTTAGTTGATGGATAATTTTAATCGGACGGTTGAAAAATTAGCCTCTTTAAGGCAAGAAAGACCGGATCATTTCATATAGTATATATTTAACTCTTGTATAAACACATATATATTTGACTCTTGTATAAACACACCTCGGCTGCCTGTGGTTATTCTTTTGACACTTTTAAATAATAAATTATGTTTAAAAAAATAATACATATTCAATTCATCACCGCATTTCGTCCCGTGGATGTCGTAAGAGAGGACAATGGGATAAACCTCTGGTATATGTCAGATGATTTATACGTGATAGAGCTGTGCTGCAGAAATATTAAAGTCGTAGCACAAATTGGTCGACTTGAACGAGGCCTAACCAGGTCTAACAGAAGC
Organism: Parnassius mnemosyne; assembly: GCA_963668995.1. Taxonomy (NCBI): domain Eukaryota; kingdom Metazoa; phylum Arthropoda; class Insecta; order Lepidoptera; family Papilionidae; genus Parnassius; species Parnassius mnemosyne. Next base: position 20,364,133 of record CAVLGL010000093.1, on the reverse strand, counting down.
TTAAGCTTAATGCGTGTGTTTGTATTTCGTATGGAGTATAGAGATCCGGAGACCCTTTTTACTGGAAACAAATGACGATGGTATGTGTGAGATACTTCGTATGGAGATGTATGCTTACTTGTGAAAGCAAAGTGCTTTATTATAGTCCACGGTATGAGAGCGTATTTCTGTTTGACGGCCTCGTATGCGTGATGGATGAGAGGATAGGCAACGATGTATGTTGTCTTGATAATTAACAACTTTTTGTTCATGCAGATCACGATGACGACAACCCCTATGACGCCTGCGAACCCTCAGGTGCTCCTGCTGATCCAGTTGTCGCTTCAAGTGCGTGATGCGGCGCAGCGTTTTGCGGGCGCTGGTGCGGCGCGACGGCTTGCTGTGCGAGTGCAGCACGCCCTGTATTATTGTTTTGACTAACTATGGTGTGTGGTGGTTTGTTTTAGTAGCAACGTTCGCTAGCTAGCCTTATGCCTGCCGCAATGCCGAGCAGTGAGCGATGTGTTTACGTCTGCTATGTGAGCAATCACAGCAGTGTGTTGATGAATACTGGTGAGTCGTACCCATTTTATTACGATTCTGGTGCCGAAAGAGAAAGCCTCATCAAAGATTGTGTTGCGCCAAAGTTTAATGGCAAAAGTGTGAATAATATTGTAAATTTAACCGAAATCGGTCATGTTAGTGGGAAAAGTACCTTACAAATACCCCCATGATCATGTGGGGAAGATCTCTGATCACCAAGTTACTCGAGAATTAGATGTGATTGTTGATGACAGCGGTAGTGAGATGAAATCTGATAAAGAAGAATGGCTTGTATATTCATACTCCAAAACTTTAGACCTCACCTCAGTAGCATGTGGCGATGGGTTTGTAGGGAATCGTTGGTGTGATTCCTATCTGTGCTGGTGCACAGAACGCTTCATGTGTTGTAGCACATGTTGCGCTAGAGTTTCGGAAATCGTTGGTGCAATTCTTGCCTGTGTTGGAGCACAGCGCCCATCATGTGTTGTAGCATATTTGGCGGCCTATATGTAGAGAATCGTTAGTGCAATTCTGGCATATGTGGCGGCAGATATGTAGAGAATTGTTGGTGCGATTCTAGTCTGTATTGATGCACAGCGCTCCTCATGTGTTGTTGCATATGTGGCGGCGGATATGTGGGGAATCGTTGGTGCGATTCTGGCATATGTGGCGGCAGATATGTAAAGGATCGTTGGTGCGATTCTGGCCTGTGTTGGTGTACAGAGCCCCTCCTATGTTGTAGCATATGTGGCTATAGATATGTGGAGAATCGTTGATGCGATTCTGGCATATGTGACGGCAGATTGAAAAGAATCGTTGGTGCGATTCTGGTCTGTGTTGGTGCACAGATTTTAATGAAAGTTTCACGAGTTGAATATGCATTGCTTATGAATTATGGTAAAGAGTAACAAAATTGTTAAAATTACTGTGTTGGAACTTGTTGATCGGACTTTTCACAATAAATCATGTTGTGCAGAAAGCACTGTGTACGAAGCCTTAATAACAGGGCATTGTCAATTATGACAGCTGACTATTGTACTTGGGAGAAGTAAAGTACCATTTGGAATCGACCTTGTTTCTATTGGCAGAATAGCAGAGCTAGATTAATCTCTGAGCATATTTTGTCTACAGGCATTGCAACCGAGGACGGGTGCTAGTCAGAGATGATGATGATGATGATGATGATGATGACAAGCAGGGCCATCTAACAATTACTTTTGCGAACTCATAATATGTACCTACTAATGTCAGGGCGGGCGAGCGGACGAATTGGTGACTAATAGTGTCTGTTACAGGAATGCATGAAAATACACGCCCGAAGAGGGTCGTACGTCAGGGCGACCGTGTCGCAGCGTCTATAAAATACCGGTTGAAACGAGGTAGAATGGAGGGTATATCGAGAAACCCCCTCTTGTGTCTGTAGTATAAAGTTCACTGTAGGTGCCGTGCGCGAGAGATTCCGCTGAAGTCATTCAACGAGCGTGATCATTTTACTAGTGCTAAGATAGTGCCGTGGTTCTGTGCGTTGTTGTAATTCTTCTAGTGCAGGCAAGGAGGATTGGTGTTACTGAGAGGCTACCCTGTGTTACAATGAGATAAGTAGTGTTGCTGTTGGTTTACATATTTTGGTGTTATCATGTAATTACGTACCTCACGTTACACTGGTGTGTGATTGTGGCGGAGACGTGTTACGGTGTGGTCGAACTGTAATTTCACAATACTAAATGTATAGTGCGTTACGTTGTTTTATTACTGATAATGATTAAACTGCGTTAGCAAGAGAGCAAGTTCAACATCCGCTCTTACAATTTTATTATTTTTAGCAATTAACGCCATCCTGATGTATTTCCGACATCAGGAGTGAGATCTCCTGTTGTATTTTCCGAGAAATATATAAGTGGGAAATACTGATGAATAATTATGAGTAGAACCATAAGTATTACCTGTGGTAGAACACACAATAATTATTACCAGTATAAAAATAAACTGAAATGATTATACAGTGCTACACCCTACTAGTGCGAAAAAGTAACCAAATTATCTCTTGTCACCAAAGTTGCAGCATGTCGTGGATTAGAGTAGAAAAGAAAAGAGGATCGAGGCTACTTTTAGTCAAGAAGGCCACGCGAATGCAATACGAACTCAACACAAGACAATTGTACAACATCATCATCATCATCATTACAGCCTTTCACAAGTCTATTGCTGAATATAAGCCTCCCCCAAGGAATGTCACAAAGCACGGTCCTGAGCCACTTGTATTCATCGTCTTACCAGGTCGTCACTCCATATAGTGGGGGGTATCCCTAAATTTTGCCTACTGGTACGAGGCTGCCACTCGAGAACCTTTTTTCCTCATCGGGATGTGCCGAGGTTGGTGCGTAAACCTGTATGACCTTCAACGAATAGCAGTTGATGATTCTGAGTATAAGGTATGTAACCCTCGTCGACACACTCTCAATTTTTACAACGTTGTTAACGAGAGACTTAGGGACGATAAATCGGACACCTCCTTGGGACAGATGGTCGCCCTTCCGTAAATAGAACATGTTTCCGGTTTCGAGGATTACCGTGTACCTACGTGTACGTAAATTTTGTACGTTGTAGAGCCATGCTGCAGTTATATTAATAGTATAGTTGTAGTAAGAATGGGTCGGCTCGACCGGGGAAGGACCACGCTATCACAGAATACCGGCGTCAAATAGCAGCTTAACGCTGCTGTGTTTAGAATGGTTAATGTAGAGAACCGGAGACCCTTTTTACTGGACGAGTGTCATTACATCTTAGCCCTCACGGGCGACAACGCATCTGCATTTTGATTCTTTATAGAGGATAGATGTAGAAGGGGTCACAGCAACCACTTACTATCAGGTGGACTGTTTGCTCGTTTTTCACCCTATACTATAAAAAAAAACTTCCCCTCTCTTCAGACTTCGGATAATCCTATAATATCGCAGTGCAACTTGTCTATCTCTTCTTCCAGCTCCATGATCTTCTCAGGGTGCGTTTGTTGTATGTTTCCAGGTCAAGTCGTCTTAGATGGCAGCCAAACCTCCACCGGAGATTCTTAACACACCCTGCCCCGCTGTTACCGTGGTCGCAAACATAGCCAGGAAGAGCGGGGCCGACGGGGACTGAGGGCCGTCTTTTTTAATTTTTGTCAATGGGGGGGAGGGTATATTGCCAAGTTGTCACGCTTGGCGGGCGGGTTGACAACCACAGTTTTTTTATTGTAATTTACTGTTATCAGAAAGATGCTGCTGCCCATCTTCTGTCTCAGTTTCCCTCTGTCGCCTTTTACGACACCCACGGGAAGAGATGGCAAATGTACAACATATTCCTATTGATTACCTCATCGGTCTAGTTGTCGTAAGCACGACTACTGATCACGAGGTCTCTGGTGTGGATCGGGCCGATATTAATTATTAGGTTTTTTATCAAGATTTATTATTAGCAGCCGTAGATGTCGATGTTCTAACACCATGCCTCGTAAAGCACGTTTAGCCGTTGGTCTTAAGCCTATAATCTCATTTCGGTCGAGTTGGGTTATCGTTCCATTGGACTATGAGAGTGAGGAAATAGAGAGTGCCTTCATTTTTGCGCAATCACACATAATCCTGTCATACACAGATTTGTTGTCTGCATTGATACCAGCCGCCGTAACTGAAATCTCGTCTCTAGGACATCATAGTCATATTCCTTCCGTCATTTTGAGTCTAAGGTATTGTATTGTCATTCCAGTAGCAATTATTGTGTATTAATAATTATCATTTATTTTGTCATAAAATTAACTTTAAAGTAAAAAAAGTAATCGAAATATTTGTACATCATTTCATTTTGTATGGATCCGCGGCGGATAATTTCTTCTTTAACAACCCTCTCAGAAATAAGAGGTTTGTCCTTAGCGGTATCCTCTCGTGCATCAACTTAAATGGTTCGAAGCAAATTATTATGTTCGCTCATGTTCGCTCCTAATTTACTTTATTAGCTAAGCGTGTTGTTTTTTCTATGTAACAAACACTACTTAAGTTTGATTACAAAACCACTTGTAGAAAAATATTTTTTTATATTATAAACTAATTTGTAGTTTTTTTATTTGAAATAAATATTACAAATTTTATTTAAAAGTGGGAACAACAGAACACTTAGCAAATATAACTAGTTTTGGCACAACAATGACAAAATAAGTTGAATCTGAGATGGCTTGTACCGTACAAATTCATGAGGCAGCTACAAGTTTAAATCATTTTACAATTAGAGCATGCATAATTTTATCAATGGCAGCATTCTATATTACGGGAAAATATAAAATATTTAAGTTTATTGCAGTTTTATAAAAACATAAGTAATTAAAAACTTTTTAAATCCCTACGTAGTACATAAAAAACGTTACAATAAATAAAATGGGCTTGCAACGAATATATTCGGACATACGCCGAATACCGAATATTTTGCGGAATTGCTGGCCGAATAGCCGAATATTAGGCAAAAGTATTCGGCCGAGAAGGAAGTACCGAGTATTTATTCATCCGAGCGTCTATTCTCTGAATCTGGGATTGTCAACAAAAAGAAAAGGAGTAAACTACTGCCTGAAAATGAAGAAAAATAGTCTTTCTGCACCATTATCTTCCATTTTAATTACGATAATTCGTAAATATGATAGTTATTTTTTAGGGTTCCGTACCTGAATTGGTTACTTTTACCTATAATTGGACCCTATTACTAAGCCTCCGCTGTCCGTCCCTCTGTCCGTCCGCGGGCTGCATCTCATGATCCGCAATATGTAGACAGTTGAAATTTTAACAGAATGTTTAATATATATAATGTTGCCGTTTTAACAACAAATATTACAAATAAAATTAAGTTAAAAATTAAAGTGGGCACCCCTACTAGAAACGTCTATTACGAAGGTACGGAATCCTTTAAACGCGACTCAGCCGGTTATTTAATTTTTATAATGTGGTAGTTGATTATGAACCTTTGACTACTTTAATGTAGGCAAGAAAAAAAATTATAAAATAAATAAATATTTTCATTTTACCAATTATCTAACTACAATAACAGCTCTTACTTACGTGTTTGGTATTATGCCGAATAGTACCTAGGTATATGTTATTCGACCGAATAGGATAAAAGTACCCGATTAGGTCGAATACCGAATAATAGCTGAATATTCGTTGCAAGTTTAAAATAAAAGCTTTTGGCGCTATTCAGTAACTTGAACATATTATTATACACAAAATAGCTTCAAGGTTATACATATAAATATAATTGCAGTGTCCGTCTGTAATATCAAACTAACTGCCTTTTATCGAGCTCAGAGGATATGCATGCTATTACGGCATGAATAACAATTTGTGAAATTTTTGTTTGTCTGTCAATGCAAATCATCGGAATGGTTGAACCGAGTGTGAAGAAACTTTACAAACTGATAGAGAGATATACCAGAAGTAATCAAAAGTTTATTTTATCCGAAAAACTTGAAGGTATAATATGATAATATTTAAAAAGTATAAATTACGCTGCTTTAAAATTTTCACTGTCCGGTTTCCATACACAATAGTAAGACAATAGAATGAAACATATGTGTTTGTCACGGGACAGTGAAAGTATTAATAGAACTGCGTTTAGTTTTATATAAGTACTAAGCAGTAAACATTTTAAGGAACTTACTGTAAAAATAATGTCTTAGGAAATAAAGAAATGAAAAACTTTAAAATTAATAATCGCTTAGTTCAGTCCAATTTTACTAGAGTAAATGCATCTAAATTGTTTAGTCTTCTGTAGAATCTAGTTAACGAATCAAATCCGATTTGAAATGCAAGTCATGTTTCGCTTTGCAGACTATATTTTATACAGTTGGTGTATATATGATGACGCTGAATACTTATGAATGTCAAAGTTAACGGGTTCGTCTGTTTAATGTTATTCAATTAATTTTTAATTGTTGGTTTAATGGCTCTGGATGGATTTTTTAATAGAATAAGGATGAAAAACGAGTACACAGTCCAGTTGATAGTAAGTGGAAGCTGTGGCTCTTAAAAACCTATATTAATCCTCGATTAAGAATCAAAACGTAGATGGATTGTCACCCCTGGCGAATCGATGATTGAATGCCTCATTAGAAGTAAAAATCATCTCCAGTTCTCTACACTCACCATACAAAACACATCAGCATTAAGCAGCTATCTTACGCTGGTATTCTTTGAGAGCATAGTCCTTTACGGATTCAGCCGACCCATTTGTGTTGCAATTATAAAGAAGGACAATATGAGATGATGGGTCCTATTAAGGCTGCCTTTTTCGCCATATAATGGCGGCGTAAGAAGATTCACTATCCCATATCATACTGTGTTTGTCGTAAGAGACGACAGAAGAAAACGAAAATATGGGCAGCAACGTCTTTCTGACAACAACTTACTAAAATAATAAAAACTGTGGTTTTTTTTTAACCAACGTGCTGAGCGTGAAATTATTGCAAATTTCGTCCTATGACGCAATTTAAGGAGGAGGCCCTTGTTCAACAGTTGATTTTGATAGTCTGTAAGGGATTATTATAGTTATTATTATTACAGCCGTTCACAATTCCACTGCTAAACATAGGCCTCCCCTAAGGAACGCCACAAAGCCTGAGCCACCGTACACAGTAATGAAATAAGGCTGTAATAAATGAAATCTGTTTACATCAATAACCAAACTCCCCGCCAAGCGTGATAAATTGGTGGTAATTTTGTTCTGTGATCACTCCTATAAATATCTACACATACGAGTAAATAAACACATCAACACCGTATAGGGATATTTAATCATTAAATATCTTCCCTGATCATTTAAATAAAGCTAATTTTACGGATTTTATCGCGTATATTAACTTATTTTACATTCCCGACGTTTCAAGCACTTGGAAAGGGTTTGTGTCACTGATGTTGAGTATATGCATTTTTCGATTATGTTTGTCTCACCCACCAACAAGTTGGCTTCAATCATTTAAAGGTGGGAAATTTAGAAGGATATATTATTATGTTGTTATATGTCTAAAAATCATGGAGGTCAGAGAGTATGTAGCCCCGTAATGATGGGAGCCGACTTGGGCAAAGCTACTTAGGTTGTGAGTCAAACCAAGATGCAGAGAGCAACATTGAGAATAGCGATCCACGAAACAACTATCGCAGAGACGCATTACTGCAGAACGCAACAAGCATTAATACGACTAACGTCGGGCTTACACAGCCCCAAGTTCCCCATACAAACACAGCTGACATCACCACCCGCATACTTCCATCGACTAGAACTACAAGATGCATCGAATCAGGCGCTACATATCAGCAGATCCGTCACAAGACTTAATACTGCAAATAGCCAGTAAGCATCATTGCAACTAACATATGGATGGCGCCCCCTCACAACACATCCACATGATCCCTATCGACTTTGGTTACACAATTGGTAATGTTGTTAACTAAACATAACACCAACTTATCATAGTAGCACGCTACTAAGACGTCAGTAACCAAAACTCCGCGTATCATAACGCTATTGCACTGAGACATGGAGTTGAGTATGCTTGCTGCACTTAAAAGTACTACTAAACACACTCACCCTAATCCAAAAGCTAGCCGACGTATCATAATGTTATGCGCTAAGGCGCCGCTTATAAAGGATAGGGGTGTGCGATGTCCATGGGCAAGTCGTATTGCTGCAACAAACCCGCTTACCACCGGCACTAAGATGATATGTCTACGGCACATCAGTTAGCGAGTCCAAGTTTACCTCGGTCTCGGACGCTGTGAAGCAATCTACACGCCACTATAATAATCCTTTTCAAGTCCTATTTCTTTCAATATAATACTTTTACGTCTTTGAGACCTTCCACATATTTGCTTTATTTCATAGACCATACTATTATGTCTTATACATACTATTATATGTCTTATACTATATATATTTCTCACCACAAAACCACAAAAATGTCCTAACACTCAATAGCTATTATAACAAAAATGTTTGTGGATCGCTGGTGCTCGAAGTTGGTAATTAAAACCTGAGATACAGGTCACCAGGCCTATAATTTAGACAATTTGAAAGGAAGAAAGTGGTTTACAAAAAAAAAATCGCACAAATAACGTACTCAACCTCAAATAAAATTACGACTTTAATATATTTAAAACCACACTTTTATTCACTGTAAAAGCGAGGATGAATAAAAATTTTAAGCTTCTGTAATAGCTTTAATGAAATACTAAAGAAGCCTCAAGAAGTTCTTCAAAAGTAATTATCAAAATCAAAGGCGCTTTTAAAATATGACATGCAAAGAGAGTAGACCTTAAAAGAGGAAACCTAAATAATGATGTTATGATTAAACGTTTAACATTTTATATAATAAATAACAATGATTTTCTTTTATATTTACACGAATAGTACTACTGGTACAATACCATGAGCGAAAAAGCAAAAAATTATTACAAAATTTTTTTACGATCTATATTTACCATTTTCATTATTTATTTATTACATTCTTTTATCATTTAACAGTTATCTTGGTCATAAATTTCATAGTTTTAGACGATTAGCTTAATAATTACTTCCAAGGGTACAAGACCCCTTTATGCTACAGTATTTACTTAATTATACAAGGGCGGCATAATCGCATCAGCGACAAAGCCCTTTATATATGAATAAAAATAAAAATTATACAAATATATACATATTAAATTTTTATTTAAAATATTTTTATAAGTGTAGCATTGAAATTTCCTATAATTTAATTTGTCTCTAGATTTGCTAAGGTTTACGAGTATACATTGTCAAATGGTACGGCATCTATTACATAATCCCATAATATGCCAAATTGAACTTACTCATAACTTTATTATCGGCGTCTGATCTAATAGACCTTGAAATTTTTACTAAGTCGCTAATATTATATTTTATTAATCTATTCCGCTTATCAAATTTTGTGTTTCTTATTCGACTTGCATCTTTTAAGTTTTTGCGCACTTGTTGTCTAATTTAATTGAACACATTATGTTTGTCTTTACTCTTAAAAATTACTTTGCCAAAAGACATCTCATTAGACTCAACATAAAGAATCTCACAAGGCGTGAGGCCTGTACTATTGTGATATGAATTATTATACAATTCATCTATTTTCGGCAATATTATCGCCAAATATTTGTGGTAAGTGTAATATAATATAATCCTAAATAATCTACTCAAATCTTTATTTATTCGCTCTGTTGTATTTGGTCTAGAATTTCTAACTGTGTTATATATTGGATTTATATTTAAATCTCTCATTTAGTGTTTCCAGTGATTACTTATAAACTGTTTTCCATTATCTGTCATTATTGCTTTGGGCTTTATAATCTCAACAAAATGCTTTACTTCTGTTACAACAAACTTTGCTGTTGACTGTTTTAAAGGATAAAATTTGATAAATTTATTCGTATTATTCGTAGCCTCTCTCTCTCTCTCTCTCTCTCTATATATATATATATATATATATATATATATATATATATATGTGTGTGTGTGTATAATATACGTAATACATCACAAGATCTGTGTTAATACCAAATAAATATCAACTTCAATATTTATTTTCAATTGCCTTCGCTGCTGGCTATATGAGAAAGATCAAGGTCGATCAGAGGGCTATAGAGAAGACTATGCTCATTGATTTTTAACATGATAAAATTCATAAAGCGGATATCCGCAGTAGATCCAGAGTATATTATGGAGAAGACTATCCTCATTGTTTTTCAGCATGATATAATTCGGAATGCGGCTATCCGCAGTAAAACTAGAGTATATATACAACATATTTAACAAGTTCAATATTTAACTTAATTTCGAAACGTAATATGCATTATAACCTATACAAGTTCCTAAAATACTACAGTTTTTCTAATTGTTACAATACAATATAACTGCAACAGTTTATATTTTGCATGAAGTAAGATTAAAAGAAAATCTTTTCCATCCTTTTATTTATATATTAATCTAAGGTGACAAACGAACTTACAATCTACCTGGCTATAGAATGAAATATTAAAATACTTAGAAACAGCATGGTGGCGATCGCCTCATTCCCAGGGGTTATTGCAAGTAATTTGTCTTTAGTAGTAAAATAACCCTTATTAAACAGTTTATGCTGATTATAACTTTTAAACTTTTGATAGATAGGTCCTGCATATCTCCTGGGACTTTATTGTAAAAGAGTAAATATTGCCCCATGAAGGAACTCTTTGAAGATGAGTAACTGGTAAAACTAGCTTATGATTGTTTCTAGTATTTAGAGAATAAACTTTATTATCTTTAATGAAACTATTATTGTTTTGTTGTTGTGTACAAACATAAAATTTTCGTAAATATATTAGGAGACGAAAGTTAATTTATTTATTATTTATATTTTCCTTTGAGATCGTTACAATCTCTAACAAATTCGGCGGGCTAGTGGAGGATTCCATTTCGGTTTTAAGGCCTTCCCGAGACTGTGGGTGGTTTTCATTTTTCTCCTGGTCGTTTTTACATTTGTTCGTTTAACAAAACGAGTGTTTTGTTGAACATTTTCTCTACTACAGCATTTGCCTCGCTCACTTCCGCTAGAGCGATGACTAATAATCGTTCGATTTGTCATATTATTCGCACTCATTTTCACTGTTATCTTTATTTCGTTGCTAAGTGAGCCATTATACTAACGACGTTAATAAATATTAGCATTGTGCACTGGTGCGGTTAGTTTTGGTTGGAGACACAATCGTAGTGATATAGAATAGAACTTTGTTTATGAAATGGTGAAATGTGTCTTTTATTTCTCTTAAACTTTAAACTAACAGCATGTTTGTAGCCAATACAGTAGACTATTATTTATTTTTATTTTGTTATTAGTTTTATGCATTCATTTGTTTGTTTTTTTTATTTGTATCTTATTAGTTACTCAATATCTCAATCTGAATTAGATAATCAAAATAAAATTTAAATCTTAAGTACCGATTTCATACTTATTAAGTGAACTACTAATGAGTTTTGAGCAAAAACGAAAACTGTGAATGTGATTATAAATTTGATTCATATTGCATTTAATCATACATTATCACGTGTAATAAAATTATTAAGTGAATGAAGTTTTCAAGGATTTTAATGAATGAGTTTACCATATTGAACAAAATTTGATGAATGACTTCATCAAAGTAAAATGATTTTCAAAAGTTTATTAACTTTTCACGAGACGCTTTCTAACTTCACCAAAGGCGTGTGAAGTTAAGGGTACACCTATACGCCCGCGGCATCGGCATCATAAATCGAGTCACTTGTTCTCGCGAAAACATTACGTAAATTATTTTGAACTTAGGAGTTTCGCTTTGAAATAAATACAACATATTTTATTACAATAACAAATTTCTGAAGGAAGAAACTTAGCCAAGGGTTTTAAAACAGCAAAGATCTTTTCAAAACTGCCGTCTTCGTATTTTAATGTGATGATCTGAAGGCACATGTAAACTGAATTTTGAACTACAGAAAATACGTTCAGGAAATTCGAAACATAAAGTCACGTTTCTCAGCTCACAAGCAACTGATGAGCTTGTCACCGTGTCACCAGGCGCCTGCCTCGTAGACGTGCCTCTTTGTATAATTCGAAGATCTAAAGCAAACTCGCTGTTAACAGGAATAATAAATTATGCCGGCAGACTTAGCCATCAGCACAAACAATGATTATTGACCTGAAAACAGTGAGATTTACAAAATATCATCATCATCATCATTACCATCATTACCGATCTTCACAAGCCCACAACGGAACTTTTCTTTCCCAAGGAATGCCACAAAACACGGTCCTGAGCTAACTGTATCCATCGACTACCCTAAAACTGGCTAGCCCCTGCCCATGCCCTACCGTATGTATAGACGCTATAATTTCCATTATTCACATTTTGAAATATTAAAATATTTCATTAATCTTTAAATTATGTTTTATATAAGTAACGAATCGGTCATCTAATACCAAAGAAAAAGTTAAGAACAACCTGCTTAACCGCACCCTCATGTACTTCGCCCTTATATCCGATCCGATTTTATTTAAGAAGGAAATATGAAAAGGCTGGTGCACACATGTGGGATATATATAGACTGAAACTTTGTTTTTTTAATTAGGAGTGAATAGTAACAATAATAATAATAATCTGTGCGATACAGGATCAGGTTATTACGACTGTGCGATTTACATAATGATTTCTTATATTTATGCGAACAGTACATATTTAAATAAAACTAGTTTTTACGGATTTTATCGCGTATAACTTTTTTTAAATTCCCAACGTTTTGAGCACTTTACAGCACCCATTATCACGGTGGGGGGAGGGGGGGGCACTGAGTTGTTTGATGTCCCAATGTCATAATTATCCACGGCTACCTCCAGATTAAAATTATATAAATGTTTGGTCCGATCTACGCAGTATAAACTTATAGTATCTTGAAGTCTTGCAGTTGTATCCCTGGGTTGGGATTTAATTTTATTAATTACGGGATCCCAAGCAGGTGATAGCACCCAGCTATCTTCTCTATTGAATTTAGGATTTTTTTTATTATTTCAATAGCCTCGCGAATGATCCTTGGAAAGAATCCGCGAAGAAAAAGATTGTTCAGTCTTTGAAAACTGCCTTATTATATGTACTTGCCGGAAGCCGTTTTTGAAAATGACAAGGCTCTACTGGGACCGGACCATCATCACAGACAGGAGTATTCTTGTGAATAAGCCTGATATTGTGTTGATTGACCAGGCACAGTCACGGATATCTTTGGTCGACATTAGCATTTCTTATGACGAAAACCTCGTGAAAACCAAAATTGATAAACAGACAAAATATTTGGACTAGGCTCACGAGGTAACCCACATGTGGAGTGGTCTGCCTACCGAAATTATTCCTGTGGTTGTTTCAGCGAACGGGCTAATACCAAGTCATTTGAGGCAACTGGGATTCCGTAACGTACTGCTCCGGGCTCAAATGCAGAAGGCGGTACTTCTCGATACCGCCCGCATCGTCCGCAGGTTTCTTTCCCTTTTCTCCTAACGCTCTCCCCTGCAGAGTTTGGTCTGATTTTTATTTATGTATATATTTTTTATGAATTCATTTAATTTATTGATATACATGTATATTTATAATGGTCAGTTATATATTTATACAGCTCAACCAGATGAGAAAACTATATAAATACCCCAAAATAATAATATTAGCCATTTAATTACGAATTTTCATACAACAGGCAATATTACTTTAATAATTTACAATATTATTATGATTCATGCAATTTTTTTTTCTAATGTTTTGTGATTTTTTACGAAATTCGACACGAAAGACAGTTCCGTATCTGGGAAAAAAGCTATGGCTACTACCCTCTGGTACGTCGGCGGCCCATGTTGCTATATGCACTCAAATAAATATTTTGATAGATATACAATGCAGATTTAACATATTCACCATATATTTGTAAGTAGTATTAGTCTTTCAGAGCTTCATCGCCAATGGTGAATAAGCGGTTTTAATTTTATAATCTGTATGTAGACGTATTAACATAGTCGAGAATGGAAATCATGTTATTCAAAGATTAAATTAATATTATGGTGCAATTTTCTACAACTGATATTCAAGTGCAACGAAATGCGAACTTTTGAAATCCTTTCAAGTTAATATTTCAGTCGTTCAAAGCTGGCTTATGTCTCATGCGATTTGACAGCTTCTCTCTACTAAACGTTAATTAAATAAATTATATGTATACACCAACCACAAAGTTAAAGCAATTTTGAATTTTACTTTACTATATAAGCTTTCATTACCATTATTATCAGCATGTGGCAGTCTACATGCACTATAGGACAAATACTCTCCCAGACCGTCGCTTCATCTAGCCAGGGAGCGTTTAACTCGTGTTTATGTGCCGTCTTCACTACATGACACACTTACTTTAACGGTTACCACTTCTACAGAAATGTGACCAGCCCATTGCCATGTCAGCTTCCAAATATGGAAAAAGGCTGGGTTCTCAGGCGAATTTATTTATTACATATCTTATCCACAAGAGAAACAACTATCCTTGTTCTTTCCATTGCTTCTTGAGTGACTTTGAGTTTGTGAAGATATATATGTACAAGCAGAACGCACAGTCGAAGACATTCGTCTTCAGGCTTTGCAGTATACCTGACAAAACTCTAAGCTTTATTTAATAAAAATATATGTGAATTTGTAATATGTGTAATGTATAGTAAAGTTCTGTGTATGAAGGGAATTCGGTCTAACCGTTTACTACGTATTTACTGAGTTACGGTGGCGAGGGTTAATAATTTAGAGAGAAATTAAACTTAAGAGTCTAGTCAAACAAAAGGTCTATTCACTTTCAAAATAATATTCCTTACGCTAAAAAGTAACGTCATTTCAGTTACGAGGTTTAGGGACGACTGGCGTGACTATGGGCGATCGGTGTGGGTGACATAAAAAATGTGCTGTTAGCAATATGCGTTACAATGTTTTTTTTTTTATATTATTCTAAGCCAGCGCTTAACTATTATCCCACCTGATGGTAAGTGGTGATGTAGCCTAAGATGGTGAAGCGCACTGACCTAACAAAAGCCTCTTTATTTACTCTTGCCTTGAAGACATCCACATTATATTCGGATGGAAAAAATTCCTTTGCTGTACGCATGACGAACGATGTAGCAAACCGTTTGGTTCGAATGCGTTGTAACTCAACAACAAAGGGGTGGAGACTGGCCGAACGTCTGGTTGTACGATGGTGGAAGGGAGAGGGAGGAATTAAATTATGCAATTTCTGCGCACACTCTCCGAAATGCATCCTGTAGAAGACCGATAGGCTGGCTACTTTGCGCCTGTATGCCTATGTAACCAAATTGCGCCCGTATGCCGGGTAACCAATAAGCGTCCTAGCACGTCTTTCTATTGAGTCCAAAGCTGCTACTGTGACTTGCGCTTTATATAAAGTAAACAGCTGTCCTGGCGTGAAGTATCGCCGCACCTTTGCAAGGACTCCTAGCTTCCTTTTTTATTTATTTTTTATAGGATGGGGTGACAAACGAGCACACAGTCCACCTGATGGTAAGTGGTTACTGTAACCCATAGATATCTACATCTATCCTCAATAAAGACTCAAGATGCAGATGCGTTGTCACCCGTGAGGACTAAGATGGAATGCCTCTTTGCCAGTAAAAAGGGATACGAAACACAGCAGCGTTAAGCTGCTATTTTACGCTGGTTTTCTGTGAGAGCGTGGTCCTTCCCCAGTCGAGCCGACCCATTTGTGCTACAACTATACTACTAATATAGCTGCAGCATGGCTCTACCACGTAAAGATGCAGATGCTTTGGCCTTGGACTCAATGAACCACTCGAGGTTCATATTGGAGGATATCTCAACCCTCAACATTTGAAGGAGGTCAGTGTACTCCAGTGATACATTTCGGAAAGAAGGAGCCAAGGTGACCTGGCTCCTTTTTACAGTGAAGAGACACGCTTATGTTTTGAAGGCGTTGAATTTTACAAGATTAGCATCGCCCTATTCGGAGACTGTCTGTAGTGTAAAATTCAAACGCTCTACCATAGTTTCTCTTTTGGACTGGATTTGAGCCCGACTGGCCAAAGGACCTGATTGGTATCTGTCCACCACTGTGCTGTGCTGTTGTCTGCATACCCATAGATACCGGGCATAAGCAGATCATTAATATGCAGTAGGAAGAGAGTTGCGGAGAGGGCGGACTCCTGAGGAACACCAGCGTTAGTCGCAACAGGATTCGATGAGCAGCTATCAACGACGACCCGGAGAGACCGTTCACTCAGAAAGTCCTTTACTCAGTCAATCAGACCAGGGGATAAGCCGTACACTGGAAGCTTACCCAAAAGGCTAGTGTGCCAAACTCTGTCAAAGGCTTTCGAGACATCAAGGGAAAAAGCAAGTGCTTCCACACTGTTTTTGAGTGCCTCGCCCCATATGACCGAATTCGGCGAAACCCGTATTGGCAGTCACTAAGGAGGTCATTCTGTTCTAGGTATGCCGTTAAGCGGGCGTTCAGTATACGCCCCATAATCTTGCAAAGTATGGAAGTAATTGAAATTGGCCGATAATTGGCAGGGTCGGCACGGCTGCCTTTTTTGGTACAGGCTGCACGTTGGCCAGGTTCCAGGATTTTGACACTATTTCAGTGATAAAAATCAGGTGCACAAGCCTTTAGAACTATAGCTGGTATACCATCTGGTACACTAGCTTTATTCACGTCTAGACACCGCAAGGTTTTAAAAACCTACTTATTTGTGATACGGACCTCGGACATAGAGGTCCCGCAGTGAGGTAATTTAGGTGGAACGTTTTTGCCACTGTCCAAACGTGACTTGTAGGCAAAGAGAGATGCGAACAAGTCCGCTTTCTCTTTAGCTGTGTGCGCCAGTGTACCATCCGGTTTTACCAGCGGAGGTAGTGTAGGCCGACAGAAGTTTGTCTCGACCGCCTTGGCGAGACACCAAAAAGCTCTAGTGCCATATGGTCTGGCAGAGAGTTTTGCGCCAACACGTTTAATGCGATCGAGACTAGCTTTCCGTAATGCTTTTCTGTAGGACTTGTCGGCCTGGTTGAAAGTTGTCTTCTTGAAGCTTTCCGGTTTCGAGCGTCAACCCAGGATAGGTTCGCTAAATGCTTGCGCTTTTCAGCATGGGCGCATTCAGTGATAAAACATGGGCGAGCTTTGTTATCGGTGGGAGCGTCAGAAAAGGGGATAAAGACTTGGCAGACAAGTTAACAACAACCACTGTTTTTTTTATTATTTTCAGTTACTTAGGATATGCTGAGACATTTTTAACAAAAATAAATGTGTATTAAATATTAAAATATTTAGTTCAGTTAGCATCAGCAGCTCGTTTTTAGATATGTACAACTCAGCAGGATGCGCTGACGTTTTATTTAACTTCTAAAATGGTCGCGAGAATAAATCACATATAAGTGAGAATAAAGTGTAATATTACCCCAATCTTTTTTTAGATACGGTTTGCTCAACTCAGCAAAACTACTAAAAACTTACTTTCCTAGCTTGTATTTTACTTCAATAAGAAAATAAATTTATTCGGAGAGTTTCAGAACTTAACACGACGGGTATGAGACAGAAATGCTGAGGTCAGGCAGAAGGCAATTGCGTCCGAGCTTTTGTGCAGACGGAAAAATTATTGCCGTAGAAATAAAACTTTATAATATATTTATTAATATAAACTTCAAATAATAATTTATGATTAAGCATTTTATAACCTTAGTCTTTAAGTCTTAGTTTAGATGACATTATTGATTAAGACTCTTTAACATAATCACTGTACGGTTTCCAGACACAATAGTAATGTACCATAATATGTGGCTCGTGGGAAAGGGGATGGGTTCAATGTTGCACCTTTAAGTACCTGCATATTTGTATTATAAAAAATTTGATTGCTACTGGTACATACGAGTAGAATAATAAAATTTACATGAAATATAATTGCATCGTAAAAAAGATATGTATATAACCGAGAATATTTTGGTATAAACTGATTAACAAAACAGCTTGATGGCATGTTCGCAGAATTGTTTATAATTGTTTGATGCTCATTCTGCGCATTACTTTTAAAAATGTGTTTAGTAGGTGGTATGACTCCTTATCTAGGAGGTAGAAATTATTTTCTGCCTAGAAGTCCGTCTGTTTAGATACCACCTACATACCACCTATATCTATACGCGGTAGAGCCATGCTGCAGCTATATTTCTGGTATAGTTGTAGCACGAATGGGTCGGCTCGACCGGGGAAGAACCACGCCCTCACAGAATACCAGCGTAAAATAGCAGCTTAATGCTGCTGTGTTTCGTATGGAGAGTGTAGGGAACCGGAGTTCCTTTATACTGGAAACGAGGCATTCCATCATAGTCCTCACGGGTGACACCGCATCTGCATCTTGAATCTTTATTGCGGATGGACTGTGTGCTCGTTTGTCACCCTTATCCTATTAAAAAAAACACCATATTGCCTATTCCTTCTGCCAAATAGCATTACTTGCAATGCTGTGTTTCGGTCGGAAAGGTAAAGGAGAGCCAGTATAATTACAGGCTATGAGGCATTCCATCTTATGAGAGGTGACAACGCCTGTATAGTCTTCTTTTTTAAAGTTGGCTGCAGATGTCCATGGACTGCAGTAATCACTTACCATCACGTAGACTGTGATTTCGCTGGTAACTTCAGTTTTATAAAGAAAATATTAGTGCAGTGCACTATAGTGGGACTAATAGATATTTTAGTCCAACGCTAAACATCGTTAAATGCAAGTGCTGTACCACTATCACATAGCTAAGAATACATCTTAGAAGTTTTCTCTTCTGTACGAGTATCATTTATAATTTAAATACTTGAGATTGTTGTCACTTAGTACAATCTTCATTTTTGTAGTTTGGATACACATGTGTACTTGATTTACTAATATTTATTTAATTTATTAACTAAAATAACCGACCGGTTTTCGCCTTACGGCATCATCACTTTATATTATGCTGTAAGAATTCATTAAAGATCGCAATCTTTTATTCCTCTCATAACACCTACACATTAAGCTTTTAGATAGCTTTTTTATTTTTTTAGTTTTATCATACTTTCGTGCAGCTGCATGTACGCTCTAAAAAGCAGTAAATACTTGAAATGGTTAATTGGAGTTATTAAAAGTAATAAGTTGTAATTTTAAATTATCTAATGTAAATTTTAATTCAAATAAAATACAGGAAACATAATATGACTTTACTGAAATTATTTTAAGCTATTTGCAATACTCCGTATAGTTTATAGAACGGATGAACTATGTGTATATAATGTTTATAGGGCCTGGTGTAGAGTGCGCTTGCCGATACGAGGCGACCTATTAAATTCAATAAAAACTGTGTGCAACACGCAGAAAGTAGATGAAGCTAAATGGCTCAGAAACCTGTACCGTGGTAACTTTGTACTTTGTTGTTACTGTTGTTATTACTAGTATTATTTATTATATCTTTGTTATTAAAAAATGTAACCGAAACGTTATAATAGGTTCCTTCCATACCGTGCAGGCAGTTTGCATACATAAATTGATTAAGGACAAACCTCCAGACCCTGAAGATTTATTAGAATAGAATAGTATAGAATTATTTTTATTCAGTATAGATTATTACATACATAATGCTTATTGAAAGCCATTTTTTTATTTACCACTGGTTCGGAAAATACCTCTGTCCTGGGAAGAACTTGAAAATTTCGCTGATTTACTACATTCCTATCACTTTTCCCTATTGCTTTCTTTCTTGAGTTAAAACTGGAAAATGGTAGCTGGTAACATCAAGCCACCGAAGAACGTTAGTCAGTTTTTACCATCAGTCGAGTGTAAAGTCCCTCTGCAAGATGCAGGAGTGTACAAGCTTGATTGTGAATGTGTTCTCTCTTATATAGGACAGACTGAAAGATCAATAAAAAGCCGCAATAACGAACACATAGCTGATGTGAAGAATCGATACTCCGGGAAGTCTGCAGTCTGTGAACACGTACACGATCGGCCCCGTCACTACATTAGGTTTGATAGACTACAAATCCTTGCCAAAGAACACTGATTCCTTCCAAGGATAATTCGCGAGGCTATTGAAATAAAAAAAAACATCCTTATTTTAATATAAAAGGTAGCTGGGTGCTACCATCTGCTTGGGATCCTATAATTAATAAAATTAAATCCCAACTCAGGTATACAGCTGCAAGACTTCAAAATACTGTAAGTTCATACTGCGTAGATAGAAACAAAAATTAATAGTTTTAATCTGGAGGTAGCCTTGGTTAAGTTCATGGCATAATGGACATTGGGACGTCAAATACCTCAATCCCCCCGAGACCGAGACGAGTTGTAAAGTGCTAGAAACGCCGGGAATATAAAATAAGATGATATTCGCGATAAAATCCTTGAAATGTTTTCTTTTATAGTTAAAACATAATATTAATTAGTGACCGACCGAAGGTTCGGTTCCGGTTTCGGTTTCGCCAGGTTTCGGCAAAAAATCTGCAGAACCTTCGGCGGCCCCGAAACTCAGTGTTCGTGGATTATTGTGCGTCGTTCGGATGTGTATTATTCATAAGTATACAGGAACAGAAACAGTAAATTTTTTATTCAATATATATTGTAAATAATACTTATTGAAAGTCAATCTTTTGTTTAATTACCACTAGTTCGAAAAAAAGCCTCTGCCCTTGGAATAATCGGCAAAATACCCAGCGGGACTTTTTTTTAAATAACAGCTTACAATCAGAGGCGTACCGTGGACTAATATAAACGTGGACAAAGTTGTATCAGCGAGGCCCCTTTTCTTTCGTTCCAAGGATCTACCCAATAGATCTATCCTACCAAACATGCTTTGACACGACATACGAGGGCGACACGGAATGTTTTTAGAACTGGCCACTTGTAAATGATATAATAAAAAAATAAGTTCAAATTTTGAAAATAGAACTCTTTGCTAATGTTATTATGTATGTATTTTATTAATATATTATTTGTTTATGATTTGGCGGCAAATTGAAAAATGTCACATCGGCATGACTTTAACGCGAGAAAATTTTCGTACAATGACTTTTTATGAATTTCGATGTCATTTAAGTCAACAAGAAAGTTATGATAGAGTTGGCTTGGCCTTTCACGATCAAGCCCCATCGTGTGCCACTTTTTACAACTGGTTTAATGAGTTTAAACGTGGTCGCACTAATCTTACTTATGATCTGCGTGAGGGATGGCCTTCTACTGAATATAACATCAGTTTTGTGCGGCGTATGATAGAGACTGACAAAAGAATGACTTATCAGCAGATTTGCACAAGCTTAGGCATTGGTATGAGTCAAGTTCACAAAATCCTCCATGAACATGTAGCGGTCAGGAAGCTTTGTGCCTGGTGGATACCTCAAAATTTGACAAAGGCCCAAAAACTCTGTCGTGTTGATTGGTGTCGGGAAATGGTTCAAAGATTTAACGGAGGTGACTCAAATGTTGTGTTCCACATACTTACAGGTGACAAAAGCTGGGCTTATTGCTATTATCTTGAAACTAAGAGACATTCTGCTATCTGGGTTTTTCCTTCCGAGGAGGTGCCAACTAAAGTGAAGAGAGGTCGAAGCGTGGGAAAAAAAAGATGGTGGCCTTGTTCTTCGGAAGGACGGGTCCTTATTGTTTTAGAGGATCGAAAAACAGTTACTGCAGAGTGGTACACTAACAATTGTTTGCCACTTGTCTTGGAAAAAGTTCGGGAGAAACGACCTTGCAGCAGGATCTTCCTTCACTACGACAACGCCTCGACGCACACCGCCAAGCAAACATTCGACTACTTGGTGACGTCAGACGTGGAATCACTGGGTCACTCACCCTATAGCACCGATCTTGCTATTTTTATTTTTTCCGAAAATAAAAGAAAAATTTCGAGGAAAGCATTTTATGGACTCCGAGGAAGGAGTGGCTGCGTTTCAAAATGCCGTCGAAGAGACCCCTAAGGACGAGTTGGCAAAGTGCTTTTCTCAGTGGTTCCATCGGATGCGGCGATGTATTAATGTAAATGGATACTATTTTGAAAAGATATAATAAATATGTATCTGCATTTTGATTCTTTATTGAGAATAGATGTGGATGTCTATGGGTCACAGCAATCACTTACCATCAGGTGGACTGTGTGCTCGTTTGTCACCCTATCCTATAAAAAAAAACTAATAACTTGCTAGTATGTTCAGTTTTTGATTTTCTAAGAACTTTCAGTGTCGCCCTCGTACCTACCTCATATCTATTAATCCCTGACAAGTCTCGTATTCCGTCAATGTAACAATCGCGGTCTTTGAAGGTAGTTACAACGGCCTCGCAGTCTGATTTAAGAGGGGTTTCTTGCGAGGTCCCAAACAAACACACTTACATTAATTTGTGACTTTTTTCGAGTGTAAAAGTGATCAAATTAATTAGTCATCTTTGGTAAAGCCTGGGGGCATCGGCCTCGCAAGGCCCCTTTAAGTGCGAGGCCGTGGGCGAGGGCCCACTTTGCCCATGCCTAGCTACACCACTCTTACAATCGTGTATGTAACACAATTAACAACACAAAAAAAATTATAAATAGCTTGGCAGTGATCACCTCATTCCCAGGTATAATAACCCTTTATAGCAAACTTAGTTTATTAAAGTTTTTGAAATTTGTGCAGGTTTTGTATATTTTCTGGGATTTTGTTAAGTTTCTACAAAATTGACTTGAAAAAATATTTCTTAACGTCAAATTGTTGATTTTTACTTTAAAATAAATAAATATATTTCTACATGACTATTACAATTACTGTTTTTCATTAACATGCATTACTTATCTGTATATGTATAAGCATATACCAGATTTCAGTACACAATAAAAAAATAACATGTCTAAATAAGTTTCGGTTTCGGTTTCGGCCAAAACTGACACTCAGACCGAAGGTTCGTTATTGGTTTCGGTTTCGGTTGAAAATCCTGTTTCGGTCGGACACTAAATATTATGCCATGAACTTAAACTCTGGCTGAGCTAATATTTGTATAAAATCGCACCTTGCCGTTTTTGAAGTCTTAATGTTCGCACTCAGCAGCCAGACATCATCATACATACACATCCCACACAATCATCATTATGGCAAAATATATAAGGACGAACATAGTAAAAGTAAACAACATATTATTAAATAAAGAATACAATTTTAACCAGGTAAATAAAACATTTGCAGAGTATTAGTATCAAATATTCATTTTTAAATTCTAGTCACGTTGGCGAGGAAACTGCGTTTTCCAGGTTTCTTAACTCTATTTTAGTTTCTTTCGCTTCTTAGGTCTGACGTTCTGCTACTTTTTAAATTATTTTTAATTGTGAATAGTTTTTATGTTTACTTTTTATATCATTTATGTTATTTTGCGATTAGATTTCAAAAAGAAAAATGAAAATAGAGGAAGATAAAATAACGACATAATATAGTGCTACTAAAGAGTTACATTATGATTTCATACACTATTAATAAATAGTCCCAATAATTGTTTCCACTCTTGAAATAGACAATAAGTTTGACTTTATCTTGACTTGTATTCTAAATTAATTAAATATGAAAAGATATCGGTTGACCTTAATCCGATGTAAAAATACTTATTCTGATATATTTGGTTCCTAATTCCGAGTGTACAAAATGCAAAGAAAAAAGGTAGGAAGAATAATACATGGTGCTCATACAATACATGGTGCTCATTATACTTCAACCAAAATTATTATAATTTAAAAATATGGATGAAAATCATACCCGTGAGTAAAGTACCTGACTAGTTATTTTAATTTTTAAAATTCAATTAATTAATTAACAAGGTGTTGTTAACCAATTTTGGTTTTCTTTCACAACACCTACAGCAAGAGCAAATTTTCCAGAAGTATTATCTTTGCACTATTATGTAGGTATGTGAAAATTTGTGGTGATATATGAATTGATTCCGTAATAACCATCCATTCTCATAATCAATTGTGTTTATTTTAATACTCGTCGTATTATTACAATAGTAGTACAAACAATATGTTGCCCTTTCTAAAGCAAGATATTGTGTAAAATTATATAATGTAGATTGTAAATTACTATTCATAAGTGCTTAAAAAAATTACATAAGTTTGTGGAAGTTATTAAAACGTTAAATCTGTAATCTAATATAATATATTATTGAAACTAACAAAAAGTTTATAGCAAGCTGCATAAAATTGTGATTACTATGTATATGACGCGCAACAAAGTGCTCATAGAACCTCATTGTGATATATCGTAATAGCATTTTATAATAAAAAAAAATTGGCTTACTAATTCCGAGTATTATAAATGTTAGATTTTTGCGTTACTTATATAAAGATAAATACTTAATTACAAAATCATCTTAAATATAATACTTGCTACAAATTACATCGAATTGTGTATGAACTTAAATTTTCCTAATGATTTCTTATATTTACGCAAACATTACACATTGAATAAAACTACTTTTACGGATTCTATCGCGTTAAATCAAGTTATTTTTATTAATCCCCGACGTTTCGAGTGCTTTACAATCCTCAGTGCACCGTGACCATGGGTGCTGTAAAGCGCCCAAAACGTCGGGAATTAATAAAATTAAGTTAAATAAACGCGATGGAATTCGTAAAAGTAGTTTTATTAAATTTTCCTTCTAACTTTCCCATACAATAAAATTAACAAAATACCTAAATAGATCAGCCTTGACATGTTATAATAAGTGAATTAAACGCAAAAGTATACTTCGGAAATAGATTTTAATATTCATTGTCTCTTTAAATTTTCAAATTTAAGCCTAGGAATAGGATATTTCTGAAAATTTCATTGAAACTTACAAATATTATACAAAAACAAGCTTCGGGTCCCGAGCCTACTTTAAAAACGCGAAAAGCACCGAAACTTAAATCCCACTACCAAGTTTCCGAAGTACTGCGCTATACAAGCTCTGTACTAACAACGCTTCGTCCTCAGTTGCTCCGGGGGCTGAATACCTTGCCCGGTGGGAGATCTCCGCTTTTCCTTTCACGGCCAAATTGGTGACCCTGGCGTGATTTGAACACACAACATTACAACCTTCGGAAACCTCAACTTTCTCTCTTTGCTCTCGTCATCGTCCTCTAATACCCACCTATTCGCTACTGAGCCGATATTGTCTGCATTCTTCAGATCCTGCAACCCATTTAGCTTTACAATATTCATCGCAGGACTGAAATAATGCTTCCTGTTCCTTCAAGATCCTCTCTGCGCTACAGTGTTCGGCACGGCTCTGAGCCTTATTGCTTGCCTCTGCTTCACGGCGTTCCTACAGATAACTTGCCTACTTCTTGACTCACCGCAGACTACAAGGCGATCCCTGAAACTTGCACATTTGTCGACAACTAGGCTGCACGATCTACCTCCGGGGTGAGCAGACAAGAGTGCTGTCGTCGCGTTACAAGCAAAACGCATCAAAACCTAAATCACGCTATCAAAGTTCCGAAGAACTGCGTTATAATTATATAGAACAGCTCTGTAGACGGAGCGAAACGGAGCGTTGTCCGCTCCTCGGGCTGGATACAATGCCGGATGGAAGATCTCCCCTTTTTCTTTTACAACCAAAAGTGTAATTAACACCGAGTGTTTTAAACATGGTAGAGTTACACTGCGGCTATATTATGGTTGTAGCACGAATGGGTTGACTTGACCGGGGAAGGATCACGCTCTCACAGAATACGAGTGCAGAGAATCGGAGACCCTTTTTACTGAAAACGAGGCATTCCATTAGTCCTCACGAGTAATAAAGGATAGATGAAGATGCCACAGCTGTTTGTTCGTTTGTCACCCTCATCCATAAAAAAAGCTAAAATGAGAACGTACAATTTTATATAATTTATCCATTTCGTGATCATATATATCATTGAATACATACTCTTAACTAAAAATGACTAAAAATGGTGGCTTTGAAAAAAGTTTATTCAAATAAAAAATAAAAAACATGTGTGCAATTCACACGCGGTAGAAGTGAAACCTTCAAATGAAATGAAATATATAATAAAATATTTCACAGCAAATGATTTATTTATTTTTATTTTTCACGCGCCTATTTATATATTTAATAATTATCTCTTAACTATGCGTCCAAATAACATGCTATAAAGAAAAAAGTTTATCTTCGTAAAATTGTCTTGATGATGAAGTAACTTTCATTCGTAAGGATTAATATGCCATACCTAATAATACGCACATAAATCACTTTTTAATTTTCATTTTTTTTGGTCACAAATTACCTTATTGTGGTTTGTGTAAGAAACAGGCCTATGGTATCAAATACATTTTTTCAGATGCAGGAAAGATCTATATTTTTGTAGAACATAGTATTTACTTACCACTAACCACTAAGCCAGCACACGCCGATAAAGCGGTTCGGAAGCGCTTTTTCTTCCGTCTCGAATAACATACGTGGGTGGTCTGAAATGTTCCCGACCTAAGAAAGATTCAAAACATTTTTTCTTAAAATTTATCTGGGGGCACGGCAGTTCCCCCGCCAAGTCGAGCGAAAAAGCGGCACGGCCGTACCATCCTTTTCTCGAAGCAGTTCAGGCCATTTTCGACCCCGTATAACTTCGTTGTGGATATAACTATAAGCCTGAATTTTCGGTAACCAAACATACATTGTATAAACACGGTAGATTTCAAATTTCATTTAATTTGAATGAGTAGTTTGAGAATTATCAGTAGTCAAAGTTTCTTAATTTTGTCACTCACTGACTGACCGATCATCAAAACCCTAAGGCAATTCTAGCAGATGTAGAAGCTTCAAATTTAGAATACAATTAGTGTATAGTGAATAAATCAAGGAAAAGTTAAATTATTTTGTAATTGCGGTCCAGTTTTCTAGATAAACCAACTGCATAAATAACTTTGTAATCCTATTGTTACGGCCTACGGATGCTCCCTTAAAGGATCAGATCGTCAGGGGCCCATGAGCTGAAGACCTCCCGAGCAGACGTAGGTCGGGCTCAATGTGGCCACGTGGAAATTTTCTGATGGAAACAAACGAGGGGAAATGTTACTACGATAAAGGCACTCACCTGCTCCAGGAGCGGAGACGATTCTCCGAGACCGGCCCGGCGGATGACAGTGTCGTGAGTGTAGGTGTAATTGTATGTGCGTGTATGTTGACGGGCCCTGATCTGGATGCCGCAATGCCGTCCGGGAGAAGGTATGCGCTGGTATCTTCGGAACTTTCCCCCTCTGGAGGCGCTCTTCCTGGTTTGTCACAAAATGGGACAGCTACACGTAGCACTTCAGAGGTAGATCACTAGTATGGTTGCACAATGAATTTAACGGAGTTATTAGTTCCTGATTAACGATAAGGATCTCGCAACGATCTACACGGTGGATACTTTCGCAACAAGTTAAGCGCGGCAAAACGTCCGTCTAGCTCGCAAGAAATTCTACACTAATTCTCGAAAAGTCCTATCCCGCCGAGTCAGGCGGCCGGGGGGAGCGGGAGGTGACCTCGATATCGAGGCCCAGCGCGCGCGTTAAATACGTTTTCGAAGGTAATAATAAAAATAAATATTCTTGCCTATACAAACCCCCGCCCCGGACATAAGGCATTAGGTCCGCGAGTAGATTGGCAAACGGGACAAGGTCGCGACGGCACGTTGCAAGACCGAATCTCCGACTAAAACCTCGGCCACCCTAGGCACCCCATCCGCTCCATACGACAATTTAACAATGCGCCCACGGCGCCAATACAAAGGTAGAGCGTTTGGTTCTTTAAGCAACACGAGGTCTCCCACCCGAGGAGGCTCCGTCCTGTCAGACCACTTAACGCGCTGCTGCAAAAGATGTAGGTACTCCAGGGACCATCGGCGCCAAAAGCTTTGAGTCATCTGTTGCAGCAGGGCAAACCTGCTAAGCCGTAAAGCGCTCGTTTCCCTGAAGGGGTACTCGGGCAGAGCGTTAAGAGGCTGGCCAATCAGGAAGTGTCCCGGGGTTAGAACCTCCAAATCATTCGGGTCGGAGGAGAGGGGACAGAGGGGCCGAGAGTTGAGTACCGCCTCAATTTTACAGAATACAGTGGCGAGCTCCTCAAATGTCAAAATAGCTTCACCAATAACGCGACGGAGATGCGTTTTTGCCACTTTAACCACCGCCTCGAAAATACCGCCCCAGTGGGGACACGCCGGAGGGTCGAATTTCCACTGGATGCCCCTTTTTGACATAGCATTGCCTAAATAGGTACGGTGGCTAGACAGAAACTCGACGACCTCCTTTAGATACCTATCCGTGCCCTTATAATTCGTTCCGCAATCCAACCGGATCAAGTCCGGCAACCCGCGCCGCGATACGAAACGGCCAAGCGTGGCCAAGAAGGCTTCCGTGCTGAGGGTGCTTACAAGTTCCAAGTGAACGGCTTTAGTGGAGAGGCACACGAAGACGCAAAGATAGGGCTTATGCGAACGGGCGTTACGAATGTTAGAGGACTTAACGAGAAAGGGGCCAGCAAAGTCGGTTCCGACTCCAGAAAATGGTCGGATGGCCCTGACGCGGTCGGGCGGCAAGTCACCCATGAGGGGCTGCGATATGGTGGCCTTCAGTTTATAACAGGGTATGCAGTTAAAGATGACGCTCCGGATGAGACGTCGACCAGACAAAATCCAAAACTCGCGCTGTAAAATAGCCGAAAGAGCGTTGCACCCAGCGTGGGCATTTTTAACATGGTGGTGGGCTACCAGCAATCGGACCAGGGCTCCGTCCTTCGGGAGCAGCAACGGGTGTCGAGCCCCGTACGGCAGTTGAGAATTTTTCAAACGTCCGCCAACGCGCAGCATCCCCGCGTTATCCAGAAAGAGGTTCAGGCGGGCCAGGGCGCCCTTGATAACGGAGCCCCGCTTCAAGTTTTCAATGACGGGCTCAAATTGCTCCGTTTGGACCATACGGGTCCAATGCATCAAAGCTTCCCGGCGCTCGCTAGGGGACAAAACGAAATCAGAGATTCGGTGGGATGGGTATCTCGAATTGCGGACAAAGCGGCGCAACCAAGCAGTAACTCCCAAGAGCTTATCGAGGGAGCTGTACCGTTCCAGAAGCGAGAGATCCCGAGTGGGCTTATCCTTGCCCACTCCTACCCGGGCTCGTAGGCCCGGCAATTCGGTAGGTTCGGAGTAATTGCCCCGGGGCCAGAATGACTGAGACCCAGATAACCAATCGGGACCCCACCACAGTGGTTGGTCAACCAGCGATGAGGCCTCACAGCCGCGAGAAGCGCAGTCCGCGGGATTCAACTCCCCTGGGACATGTCGCCAGTTGAGAGAAGTCTCAGAACTCTGGATTTAAGACACGCGGTTCGCCACAAAGACCTCGAGATTGTGAGGTGCAGCTCGGAGCCAACAAAGTACTATCTCACTGTCCGACCATGCGTAGACGCCCGTAATGTCGATTACAGGCTTCAAGGAAGAGTGAACGTGGTTGAGGAGTCGCGTGAGGAGAGCGGCACCGGACAGTTCCAATTTAGGGATAGTTAAGCGGGACCTAATGGGAGCCACCTTGCTTTTAGCGAGTACGAGATGGGCGGCAGTATGACCAGAGGAACTCACCGTCCGCAAATATACGACAGCAGCATAGCCCCTCTCAGAGGCGTCGCAAAACCCATGTAGGGTAGCCCGACATTTCCCTGGGGGAAGGAAGCACCTTAACATGGAAACCCGGTTGATATCCGGAAGGGAGGAGAGCATGGAGAGCCACTCTCGCAAGAGGGCTCCGCCAATCGGCTCGTCCCAACCCAACCCGGACATCCAGAGCTTTTGAAGGAAGCACTTAGCTAAAAAGATGACCGGGGTGATCCACCCATTAGGGTCGAAGGTGCGGGCTACGGTGGACAGCACGAAGCGTTTGGTCCAGGCTTTGGGCGGTGGGTCAAGTTTTACTCTATACGTAAAGGTATCCTGAACAGGCTGATATTGAATGCCCAGCACAGTCAACAAATTATGATTCTCAGGGTGCTCGAACTGATGAGGGTCTTGTTGATCCTCTCCTGGGAGGTCCTTCAAAATATGAGGGGAGTTCGAAAGCCACTTGCGCAACTCATAGCCTCCAGACTTCAGGATGGCAATTAATTCGTCTCGCAAGACCAGAGCCTCCTCGACGGTGGAAGCGCCCGTACAAATGTCGTCCATGTAGACCGAAGTCTCCAAAATGGAAGCTCCCCGAGCGTATCTCAGAACTCTCTCAGCGAGTTCAAGGAGGGTTCGCATGGCGATATACGGGCTGGACCGGAGTCCATATGTGGTGGTGTTCAACTCAAATACCTGTATAGGATCGCTGGGCTTCTCGCGCCACAATATCAGCTGATATCGGCGGTCATCACGATGGACCACTGATTGGCGAAACATCATCCGAATGTCCGCGACAAAAACCACTTCGTGTCGACGGAATTGGGTCAAGATGTCGGATATGTCCTTGATCAGTTTAGGACCCGAGTGGAGACACTGGTTCAGAGACACACCGTTTGACGTGGGGGCGGAACCGTCAAAAACTACCCGAATCTTACTCTCAGGGGTCCTCAAGACCGCATGGTGAGGGAGGAAGTAGTGCTCCTGTGAACGCCATTCGAAGTTGGACGGTGACATGTGACCCAGCTCCTGATACTCGCGCATGAACTCGATATATTTGTCGCGGAAGGCTGGGTGGCGCCGCATGCGGCGCTCCATGGAAAGCAACCTCTTCTCGGCCAGAGCACGAGATTGACCCAAAGAGGGGCGTGAGTCCAGGAAGGGTAAGCGAGTGACGAAACGACCGTCAACCCGCCGGCCGGTATTGTTCTGGTAGAACAACTCACACTCACGGTCCAGAGGGTCGACTCGAGCTGCATGTGGTGGTTCCTCAATTTCCCAGAACCGCTGGACGGCGTCCAATAGAGACACGCCCACGACGGAGAGTGGGTCGGCCGTCGGGGGGGGAGGAGACCACATAACCGGTCCAAAAAAGCTGTGCCCAAATATCGTGGAAATGGCTGACAGGCCATCGGGCTGCAGAGCTCGTATCTCACCTAACAAGAGGACACCCAGCGTGTCGGCCCCCAGTAACAAATCTATAGGCCCAGGATGGGCCCACCGAGGATCTGCCGGTCTCAAAGCCGACGCACAGCGCACAGCGCTGTCATTTATACGAACGTTAGGAAGAAACCCTACAATGTCGTCGAGGACATTTACCTTGACTAAAATACGAAGGTGTTCGCTGTCAGGGCTGAACACCAACTCCGCTTGTCCCCTAGGAGCAGGAGGCTCGACACCTCCGATACCTACCATTGGACGTGATTCAGAGCTCCAGGGGAGCCCCAGTCTTCCCACCAACCGAGTAGAGGCCACACTACGTTGGGAACCCGAATCCAATAGAGCTCGAACCGTTAAGCGGTCGCCGCTCGGGTTGTAAACCTTCACTGAGGCCGTCGGCAATAGAACAGTTTGACAGGTGGACTGCTGACGACTTATAGGCTCAGTGGAGGCGGCCATGGCGGGAGCTAGGGCGGCAGCCTCCTATCTGGAGCTGCCTCTGTTGGGTTGGCACCCGAACCGGGGCCCCCGAGAGCGGCACTCCGACGGCGTCTCGATGACCCTTGACTGGAATTCCCCGAACGGGCCGACCTGGGGAAACTCGGGGATCCTCGGCTCCAAGGTCCGGGGCCGATACGCCGTCTCCGGAACCCGGTAGTACCGGCACCGACCAAAGGGGGGCGGGCGGCGTTCCAGTCGCGGCCACTCAGCCAACGGGGGTGAGAACGGTCTAGCTGACCGCTGAGTGGCTGCGAATCCACTATCAACTCGCTGAGGGGGGGTGAAGGCCCCCCCGCCCCTGGGGGAACGACTCCCAGACCGATCGGGGGAGGGACTCCCCTCAGAACGATGGGCGCTGTGGTCCACCGGTGAGCGCCGGGCATCGCCCGACAGTGGGCGTGGCTGTGCGCCCCCGCCCGTGGGAGTCGGGGGGCTGGCAGGGCCATGAGAGGACGAGCCGCGCGCACCCAGGCACAATATAACGTGGTGGTTGCCCTGGCAGTGCGTGCAGGGCCGCTGGAGCGGGCAGTCTCGTTGTAAATGCCTCTCCAGGCACGAGAAGCACCAGCGGCGCTCCCTGGCTATGGTTCGCCTCGCCGTAGCTGGCTTGCGCAACAACTTCGGGCACGACGCCGCCCGGTGGTCGGAGGCTCGACAATAGGAGCAGGGAGGCGCCTCCCGGGCCGCTAGGCCACTATAGGAGGGTACTGGGGGGCGCCCTCCCGCGGGGGCTCCGCTCGGCCTCAGGGGGGTGGGCGCCGCCTTGGCCGGCTGATTCCGCCTCTCCCTGGGCACCGCTCGGGAGGCGGCCGGGGGGCCCTCGACGGCGCCTGCGGCGTTCTCCAGCTGCCTACACTGCTCCTCCAGGGGTGGATTGGGACAGGTTCCGGGCGATAATCAAACTGCGAATGGGATGGCTGCATGTGGAAAAACCCGCAGCCCTCCTGGCGGAGGAGTTCTCAGGGGTCATCGTCCGCTCCGCGGAGGAGGGCCTAGGGGAGCGTCGCCCCAGGGGGTCGGGGGGGTACGAATGGTGGACGACTGAACTCGATAAGACTAGAAGGTTACAATGTAAACTCAGGCATGCATGGCAGAGTAAAAGGCGTCTAGGAGGTAGGTCAGAAGAGATAGCCAGGATGGCCTTCCACAGCGTGCGTGCGAGATATAGAAAGATGATGGTGGAGGCGCAGCAGTCGCATCATTTGAGGGTTGCCAACTCTGGCAACGAGGACCCATGGGGTATGGCGTACAGGGTGGCCAGCGGGAGGGTACGACCGCCTGCAAACGTGATCAATGGGATCGCCTTTGCGGGTGGGCACCCAGACAACATCGAGGCAGCTATGGTCAACCTAATGACAGCGCTCTGTCTGGATGACAGACCTGATCACGACATGCCTTACCATCAGCAGGTCCGCCTACTGGCGGCTTTCATGCCGTCTGGTAGAGCTGCGTCTCCGCCTGCGGCTGAGGATCTGGAAGAAATAGTCAAGGCCTTGCCTAACACAGCTCCGGGACTCGATGGAGTGAGCGCGCGAATTGTGAAGAATGTTTGGATGGCAGCACCGAGGGAATTTCACTCGGTGTACGCCAAGTGCGTGGTAGAGGGGGTCTTCCCCAAGGTATGGAAGGACGGAAGATTGATTGTCATTCCAAAGGGTAATGACAAGCCGCTCACCGACGCCAAGGCATACCGTCCGATAACGCTCCTTCCTGTTTTGGGAAAAGTATTGGAACGCGTAATGTTAAGGTGTGCTCCTGCGATTAGTCGCGGGATATCTGAACACCAGCACGGTTTCTCTCCGGGGCGATCTACAGTAACAGCGCTGCGTGTCTTGCTCAGCACAGCAAGGTATTCTCGGGCATGCTACGTACAAGCAATCTTTTTAGATATCTCCGGCGCCTTCGACAACGCCTGGTGGCCGATGATGATGGTCAAAGCGAAACGAGGTGGTTGTCCACCTAACATTTACAAAATGCTGGTGGACTACTTCACCTCCAGACGTGTGGGCCTCTACATCGGAGACCGGGTTGAGTGGAAGACGTCGACCATGGGATGTCCTCAAGGCTCTGTGCTGGGCCCAACACTGTGGAATGTATTGATGGACGATCTCCTCCGACTCCCTTTGCCTGAGGGAGTATCCATGACTGCCTACGCTGACGACGTTACAATTCTGATTGAATCTGAAACCAGAGCGGGTATCGAATCCAGGGCCAGAGTCACTTTGGACCTTGTACGGGAGTGGGGCCTAAGGAATCGACTGGAGTTTTCCTCATCAAAGTCGACCACCATGACTATTAGAGGGAAACTTCAGCGCCCCCCCGTTATTAAACTTGGTGGAGAATCTGTAAAGGCTGTAACTAATGCTAAGGTACTAGGTGTGGTATTGGACTCAGGACTATCGTTTGTGCAACATGCGTCCGATATTTCTGAAAGAGCGACCAAGGGATTCGGCAAGATGACTCGCGTATCGACATCATCATGGGGTGTCCGATACCCGAGCCTAAAAATAATATATAGAGGAGTGTTTGTACCCACGCTCACGTACGCGGCGGAGTGCTGGTACGAGCGTGCGAACATGTACACAGTTCGCAGCGCACTGTTGAGATCGCAGCGATCAGCCCTTATATTGCTGACTAAGGTGTATCGATCCACCAGTACGGCGGCCTTACCGGTGCTGGCTGGCGTTCTCCCTTCTGACCTGGAGGTCATCCGTGCTGGTAGGACGGGCATTGCACGTTTGACCGCGCCCAAAGAGGAGTTGAGCAGACGGAAGCGCGAAATTTGGACTGAGGTGATCGGTGTTTGGCAGGATCGATGGACGAATGAATCAAAAGGACGCGAGCTCTATCGGTTCTTCCCGGAAGTGGCGTTGCGAGTCAGGTATACCTGGGTCGCACCGGACTATCAAACTTCTCAGATTCTCACCGGACATGGATGTTTTCGGAAGAGACTGAGTGAAATGGGACTGTGTGAAACAAGTATGTGTGAGTGTGGTGCGATAGAGGAGGACGTTCACCATGTTCTATGGGAATGTCCTCTGTATGACGACCTAAGAGCGAAGATGATGGATGGATTAGTTCGTACGGTTCAAGGACCGATTTACTACTCGGATCTCGTCAGCGATGGGGTGAACTACGGGCTGTTGCGCAAATTTGCGTACAGGTGGCATGACATAAGGATAAGGCAGGACAGAATGTTGGCAGAAAGGCCTGACGACGTAGGCGTAATAGTGCCGTCAGCCCCAGAAGGGGGAGAATGACAAACTGGGACAAGGAGTAGATTAAATAACTTGTAGAGAGTCAAGAAAGTGCATGCGGGAAAGAGCCCTGAGCAAGTACCGCGTGCACCTCTCGTGATTCGGCCCATATAACCGCAAGGTTGGTGGGGCCATGGGAGGTGGTGGGTTGCTCCTCCAGGAACCGCAGCAGGTCCCTAAAGGGGCGCATGTACGAAGCGCGATCCCCTCCGTACCTCTCCTCAAAATGGAGCCGAAGGTCGAGGGGCAGGCGGGACAGCACTATATGAAGGAGCAGAAAAGACCACTCGTCCACAGGTAAATCCAGCCGCCGCAACGAGTTGCACGCTACGACGACTGGATTCACTATGTCCTCACGTAGTCTAGTCCGGTCCTTCAGCAGCGGGAGGTTCAGCAGCCTCCGAACATGATCGTCCGCAATCCGCCGGACGTTGGCGTACCTTCCGGCGAGGAGATCCCTGGCGTTTTGGTAGGCGTCGTCCGACAACTTAAGGTGGCCGACGACGCCCAGGGCCTCCCCCTCCAGGGATGCCAGGAGGTACCCCATTTTTCGGTAGGGGGTCAGGTCCCTCCGGGCGTCCACCAGGCTATCAAACATGCCGACGAAGGTCAGCCACTCCGAGAGGACCCCGGAGAACCTTGGCAGGTCCAGCGTGGGGAGTCGTCCTAGCAGCTCCGGCTGAGTAGGCGGCTTCCGCGGGGACTCGAGAAGGCTACTCAGCCGAGCTTCGCGCTCCCTCTCCGCGTTCTTGGCCCCCGCCTCGATCCGGTCGTCCGTTAGCGCGAGGAATTGCTCGTAGTCCGCGCGGCAGAAGTCCAGGACTCCCTTTTCCACCTCCGAGTCCTCGAGCTCAGAGTAAGCCTCCTCCACGGCAGCCCTTCGAGCATCGACCTGCTCGAGCCTCTTCCTCAGATTATAGACCCTGTCCGGTCGGCCTATCAATGCGTGTGCGCTGGTTGCCCAGCGCAGCTCAGTCCGCAAGCAACGAATTAGTAGCTTATGTGACGGCATACTAAATACAATACAATAACGAATACTAACAACAAAATAAAAGAAATAACGAATACAGTACTACTAATACGATAATATCAATCAAACTACAAGTAAATACGAAAAAACACAAATCAAATTAGCACGTAACAACCCTAGTACGGTCAAATCAAGTTAAATTCAAATTGCGCAAATACAATTACTACTCTTTAGTTCAATTACAAATTACAGTATAAACGAAGATACTTCGAAATTCAGAAATCGATAAGTAATCCACTACAACTATCCGACAACGATAATTAACCGATTACGTAAAAATAACCATCTACCTACATGACGTATATCTCTAGAAAAACTCCCGCTTGCGCAACCTAGGGCGCGGTTTCTCAAACTATCTACTAACCAAAACAAAGGGCAAGCAACAACAACAAAGGGAAATAATTCTATTATTACGTACAAAAAAAAATATTTTTACGTATTACGGACGGGCGTGATTGTAGATACAAATTAAACCAACGCTCCCTGCCACCAGAAATCAACACTATGGTCGGGATCGACCGGGAATCGAACCCGGAACCGCGTTCTGCTACCAGTTTGTTACGGCCTACGGCTGCTCCCTTAAAGGATCAGATCGTCAGGAGCCCATGAGCTGAAGACCTCCCGAGCAGACTTAGGTCGGGCTCAATGTGGCCACGTGGAAATTTTCTGATGGAAACAAACGAGGGGAAATGTTACTACGATAAAGGCACTCACCTGCTCCAGGAGCGGAGACGATTCTCCGAGACCGGCCCGGCGGATGACAGTGTCGTGAGTGTAGGTGTAATTGTATGTGCGTGTATGTTGACGGGCCCTGATCTGGATGCCGCAATGCCGTCCGGGAGAAGGTATGCGCTGGTATCTTCGGAACTTTCCCCCTCTGGAGGCGCTCTTCCTGGTTTGTCACAAAATGGGACAGCTACACGTAGCACTTCAGAGGTAGATCACTAGTATGGTTGCACAATGAATTTAACGGAGTTATTAGTTCCTGATTAACGATAAGGATCTCGCAACGATCTACACGGTGGATACTTTCGCAACAAGTTAAGCGCGGCAAAACGTCCGTCTAGCTCGCAAGAAATTCTACACTAATTCTCGAAAAGTCCTATCCCGCCGAGTCAGGCGGCCGGGGGGAGCGGGAGGTGACCTCGATATCGAGGCCCAGCGCGCGCGTTAAATACGTTTTCGAAGGTAATAATAAAAATAAATATTCTTGCCTATACACCTATATAATTATATAGGATTACAAAGTTATATTTGCAGTGAATGAATCAGTGTACCTGTATATCTATATACATATAATAAAACTGTAAATAGCAGATGTCTGTACATTTTATATTTTTGTAATAAAAGTGATTGAGGGGTACTAAAAATAAGTAATTAAATACATTTCTACCATTTTTAGAATTTTCTGTCTGTCTGTCTGTCTGTCTGTTTGTTTGTTAACGTATCACGTATAAAGTACTAATTTATATCATAAGAATTGTTAAGGAAATTATAAAGTGTATCTTCGGGTTACATTTAGTCTTTATTTCATTAAAATCAGTTCATTCTATCAAAAGTTATGATAAATATTCTGAAGTATGGGTAGGGAAGTATAGGTACGAATTTGCTCAACGGTGGCTTTGTTTGAGTCATCAAGTGCATTTTAAACTAATATCATATCATAAATCATAGTTAAATTATGTAAAATAATGATATAATTATGTATATCTAAAACGCAGTAAACAAAAGTATTAAAGAACGTATTACAAAAATATATTAACCTTATTATCTAAATCTGAAGCACAATAGTTAACCCATTTCTTCGATAGATGGTGGTGTTGTGAAAATGTAATGCAATTGCAATGTGGTTTTTTCCTGTAGATGAGTTTTCATATTTACTGCTAATCTTTATTATATTATTCGCTGCCCTACTGCGTGTTGACAAACTCAATTTATTATTTACCGCCGAGTACTCTATGTGATAAATCAAATTTTAAAAGAGCTATTAACAATTCGTTGGTTTTGGCGAGAGTCAAACTTTATTTTTTGCTTACTGTGCAGGCACTGATTTATAAGTTCTCTTGCGTTTTATATAATGTATCAATCGCGTCAATTAATCTCTTTTATTTTTAGAATTGATGTTAGCAGCGCCATCTCTCTTTAAATATATACAGAACATTTTATAATTTTTAGTCTGTCTGTCTATTTGTCTGTTATTATATGAACGCATCACGTCTAAAGTAAACATCTTTTATTTTCAAAGAAATCGTTAAGAAAATCATAAAGCGTATCTTCGAGTTACATTTAATCTTTGTTTTATTAAAATTGGTTAATTCTATCGAAAGTAATGATTATTATTTTGAAATGTAGGTTCGAATTTGTTCAATGGCGCCATAAAATCTCAGAAATAGTAATAAAAAGATTTGTGTGTAAAAAAAACGTTCCATAATAATTAATATATTTATACTTAAAACACAAAAAGAGATTTAAAAAGGATGTTTCGCCGATGAATCGTATTGAGACTTACTGAAGAAATTTGTAACCATCGAAGGCATACAACGGAACCCGACCAAAAATAAAAATTTTGCAACGAAATGTCGTGATATTGTATTTATAATATAAGCAAAATCAGTACTGCCATTTTAGCGCTTTGGGAACTAGATTTAGCCCTTTTTTGGAATGTATAGCGCGCATTTCGTAATTTTAGCACCTAGCTTAATCCAGCGCTTTTTGGTGTATTTAGCACACATTTCAATATTTTAACGACTAGCGGGTTATTAACTCTTTTATAGCAGCACTGTTAGTCCACATTACCGATAATAATAATAATGACCTTTATTATTTTTTACCACAAATAGTACATTGCAGTTTATCTTTTTCAAACATATTTTTTCCACAAAGCAAAGAGCATGGGAGACGAGTCCAAACTAGGATACCCTGTGCTATGGATCTCCTGGCTTCCCCTTTAGGATGATCAACTTGATTTTTTTACCGACGACTATAAGCGGGGAAATCCCCTTTATTAAAGTTTTCGTTCATGGTTTTGGCAACGCATTTATTTTGCTTTATTCAGTTTCAGTCAGTTGCTTAGAGCACAGCTAAGTTAAAAGTTACTTAGAAGTTATAACACAAAGAAACTGTGTAGCAACCGCAATCAGATGCTGACATCTGAAACTAAGTTGCGAAATACATTGCACTTTAAAACAATTAATGACATTTTTATTGTTCGTACAGTACTAACTACTGTTGACAGCAATTGCCATAATTATAAGTCGATGTCCTACGAAGTATTGATACATCAAAAAAATATTGCCAGAAAAAAAACTTAATGTTGTTTTTTTTATTATGATTATATAAAAAAACACACTTTGTTTGTAGTTAATTTAGCGCGAAATCTAGGGCTTTTTTAAAGCGCTGTTTTCATGAAATCTAGCGCTTTTTGTGTTGTCCTAGAGCTGAATGAGTTTTTTTTTAGCTGGCAGCACTGCCCAAAAACCCTCTATTAAGAAGTAAATTTCCTTTCAGTTTTAAGCGCGTTCAGTTCCCAGTTACAGTGAGCGTATGTTATGCGATGACCGTAAATAAAGCGCAAGGTCGAACTTTACGCGTTGTAGGAGTGTACCTCAGTACTGACTGTTTTGCACATGGCCAACTCTATGTTGCTTTTTCCCGCGGTAGTAGCCCCCGTAACCTTTTTGTGTACACCCCGGCTAAGCCTACTTCTAACGTCGTTTACACAGAAGCTCTATCATAAACGACTTAGAACTTTGATGATAATGATTTATTTAGTTACCACTTATTGATACAGTAATAAAATAAATCGTTTAATATTCTCTTACCTAAACGACAAATTCTTTATGTAAAACCTGTATACGCGAGCTACGCCGCGGGCACAGCTAGTGTATAATATAATGGAATAATAGATCTAGATAGGTACCTAGATAAAATTATGTTCATGGGTAACCTGTAAAATGGTCAACGAAATGAAAAATCAAGATTGGAACATATCTTATGAAGTTGTACCAAAATTCCGCTAAGTATTAAGTAGACAAAATTGCCCGAACATCCGTAATTGGTATTCATGACCGTAGATAGTACCAGCAAGGAAAAAAAAAAACAGGACTATCTACAAAAAGAAATGAGATGCCATCAAAAACATAACTTGTAAAAAAACTAAGTCTCGCAACTCAGTTCTATTATAAACGTTGTGAGATCCATGTAATACCAAGTCGGTTAATTTATTCAGTCCCTACTTAAGGGTCCTTTTGTCTCAAGTTATTACGTAATTAGCTAACATAACAACATCTTATAGTGATCATATTAATATTAAAAAATTTTTATGTTTTAAATACATAGATTGACTCGGCAATTGTACTAAGCAATCTAATTTAATATAATATGTATTATTTGTGAGATACATTGTGTATTCATGATAATTAGATTGTTTTTTGATTGCCCAGCGATATGTTGTATGTAGGCTGCTAATTTTTTAGTTTTGATGGGGCATTCATATTTACAAGGATGTTACCTTTTTATTTTCACTCTACCGTAAATATTTAGGATAGCAAAGATTGGATAGAGTAAAACTCGTAATCGTCATCATTACAGCCTATCAAAAGTCCACTGAACAGTTTCGTAAATCTTCAAAGTAAATAAAAAAAAGCGAAAACATCTTACTATTTCTACGGCTCATCTAGAAATATAATAAATATAAATAAAATTGATTATAATTATTTTAATTAACGTTCAAGGGATAATGAAGATGTGATGGGATAATTAGAATATTGAAACAAAGGAATAAAATTA
The DNA here is from genome assembly GCA_963668995.1 of Parnassius mnemosyne. Taxonomy (NCBI): domain Eukaryota; kingdom Metazoa; phylum Arthropoda; class Insecta; order Lepidoptera; family Papilionidae; genus Parnassius; species Parnassius mnemosyne. Next base: position 20,323,400 of record CAVLGL010000093.1, on the reverse strand, counting down.
ATAGCTGCCCTTAGATAGAAGGAATTTTTAGGATTACAATGAATAATGAATAAAATTTATGAGAGTCTTACGCTAAAACGTCTTAATGAGCTCCCATAATAATATGATATATTATAATGAATAATGATCTTAAAATATTTTTGTTATTTAAATTACTTTTCTTTTTATTCTTATTAGCCTGGGAAAATTAAGAAAATCAGACCAAATAATTCAAGTAGTTTTGAAAGTTGGTTCATTTATTCCTTAAGGTGTCCAGATGAATATACAAAAAGTCCCCGAGGGTGGGACACAATCCGAAGGTGGGGGAGGGGAGAAAGGTCTCTTTTTCAAGTTTATTGCTTCTGACTCAAAAACTATCCGGAGACACTGTAGTGTCTTACGCCAAGTACACGTTCAACATATGTATATGTATGTAAACGTGCAAGCGTGAGACTACAGTGTATATATTCTCGAATCAGATGTCAAAATAACCTCACCAAATTTTTAACTTCATATATTTAATTATTAACGAAACGTCAACACTTTATACAGTCATTTATTATTTTGTTTATCAATTGTTTCCATATAACACTAAAAATTATTTCTATTTATCAATTAATTCATACTTTTCAATATCTCTAATTTTTGTTATCTCAATTTTCCGATTCCACAAAAGATTTTATTAATTTTGGTGGCATTTTTTATCTTTTTAAAAATTGTTGACTTGAATCATTGTCTTTTAAGCCATATTTTCATTTATTTATTTTCAAGATTTTTTGGCTTGGATGCTTGTCTTTTAAGCCATGTTTTCATTTATCACAACTTGAGCCAGCAGATAGTTGGAAATATTATCTCAAGGCGCCTAAGCAGATATACACCTTATGTTGAGAATATTGGTATGGCGGTAGGGATGCAACATCGCTCATAAAAAAAGCGATATTAGAACCTCGATATTTTCGAAAGTGAAACATCGATTTAAAAAAACGGGTTATTATAGTATAAATGAATACATGGTAGATAATAACCCCTGTAAATAAGGTGGTCGCTTCCAAGCAGTTTATAAAATAAATTTTGTAAATAGTTTGTAATAATTTTGTATTGTAAAATTTATTTAAAAAAAGTCCCGTTGGGTTTCTTGCTGGTTTTTTTCGAATCAGTGGTAAAGTAAAAAATGACTTTATAATTAATAAGATTTTTTTTATTCTTATTAATTATTATTTTATTATTATTTTTTTATATTCGTCAAAAGTCAGGTGTTTACAAACTTGTTTGTGACGAATGCCACGCCGTTTACGTGGGTCAGACTGGTCGCAATTTCGAGACACGTTATAAAGAGCATTTAGCCGCGTACAGGAATTGCAATCCCGATAAATCCCATTTTGCCAAAAATCTTTTGGACACTGGACACAACCTAACCAACGACCACTCCTTTAAAGTCTTACATACGTGTAATAAAGGGCTGCGACTGTGTGTGCTGGAACAGTTAGAGATATTAAAAAGTAATAATAATACCGTTGCATTGCTGAATGAACAAACAAATGTTACTAACTCACCTCACTTAAATATCTTCAAGCCTGCTCTCTAATAATGTGGGCGTTCCGCGGCGGTTTGTTTTTAAATTTACAAACGGCTGCGTAAGTCCAGCGGTGATTGGTCGCATGTTTTATCGCATGACGCAGTCGCTCGCTCCTTAGGTAGAGAGCGGTTGCATCATCGATTTGTATAAAAGGTACTTGTTTTGGCTCGCCGCTCACTTAGCGGTTAGCCACCGTAGAGTCTATATCACCTGAGGATGCCTCGTGTAGAGGCGAAACACGTGTCGTATTATCGTCAGTGGTGTGTCTTGCCTAGTGTAGTGGTGTTGGGAGTAGCGGTGCTGGGATTAGTGGTGACGGGGATAGTGTACGCAATTGAGGGAGGGCGGGAGGTGACTCTTCATACTAGGTAAGACACATCATTTCATTTTATTTTATAACGCGGATATTTGCGAAGTAAATTTTTGTAAAAGCTTTTATATAATGGATTTCCGCAAAGTAACGCCTGATTCTATTAATTAATAAGAATTACTCATGTAATGTTTATTGAATAACAAATTATTCTATTCTGTTCTACTCTATTCTAAAAACATCAAAGTATATGAATAGAATGTTACTACATTCTATTGACGATGGAGCTATTACTCAAATGGGATCACTCTTTCTCAAAACTAATTCTAAATTAACTAATAGCTATAGAGGTGGAGCAATATTAGATTTTTCTGGAGCATTTAAGGAGCAATTAAATGGTATACAGTTTTATTTTAAAAAGTAGATTATGTTTTATAGCAAAATAAAATTTTCGATACATAAATTAAAAAAAAAATTATTATAAATTAACTAATAGCAACAGAGATGGAGCAATTTTGGATTCTGCTGGAACAGTTAGGGAGTAATTAATTGACATAGAGTTTAATTTAAAAAGTAGATAATTTATGTTTAATTTTTTTTAAAATTAATTATAATTTTTTAAATTTTTTAAGTTAATTATAAATTAACTAATAGCAATAGAGGTTAATCAATTTCAGATTATGCTGAAGCATTTAAGGAGCAATTAGTTGCTTACAGTTTATTTTAAAAAGTAGATGTTTTATAGCAAAATTAAATTTTCGATAATTATTATTTTTTAATTAATTCTAAATTAACTAATATCAATAGAGGTGGAGCAATTTCGGATTTTGCTGGAGCATTTACGGAACGATTAATTGGCATACAGTTTTATTTTAAAAAGTAAATATTTTGTGTTTTAACGCAAAATAAAATTTTCGATACGTAAATTTTTTAAAAATTAATTATAAATTAACTAATAGCAACAGAGTTGGAACAATTTCGGATTCTGCTAGAGCATTTAAGGAGCAATTAAGTGGCATACAGATTAATTTTAAAAAGTAGGTATGTAATGTTATATAGCAAAATTAAATTTTCCATAATAACTATTTTTTAATTAATTCTAAATTAACTAATAGCAACAGAGGTGGAGCAATTTCGGATTCTGCTGGAGCATTTAAGGAGCAATTAATTGGCATACAGCTTAATTAAAAAAAATAATGTTCTACGCTAACTTCCTTCTGGTGTTTTGTATACTGGCATTTTACTAACTACTGTAGTCATGAAATTTTTTAAATATTTGAATTCAGCTGACTTCACTCCGTCTACAACAGCTATATTCATATCGTAGTTTTTCAGAAGCCAGCGCTATTGTGGTAGATTTTGGAAACTCTATTTTCAGTATGTAGTGGGACACTTTTTTAACTTTCGCACCTTATAAGATGGTTCTCCTTCTACTCTACACTCCATAGTTTCACTTCACAGTTCACACCACAGACACAGACTAACTGGTAGATTATACTTAGTCTAGTTACCCCTTAGTTACTCGACTCCACCGAGTCAGTAATTCATTCTTGGGGCGATGTATACGCTTTTACAATAGCTGGAATTTTTTAAATATACTAAATTTGACCTGCTCAAAATTCAAAAACTATTAAACTAAGATTGTATAAAAAGGGTTATTATAATAGTAAGGAATTAATGGATGACAATAACCCCTGGGAATGAGGTGATCACCACCATACTATTTCTAGTTTGTTGTGTAGTTAATTGTGTACATGATTGAAAGCTGTTATTTAAAAAAAGTCCCGCTGGGTTTCTTGCTGGTTTTTCCCAAGACAGAGGTTTTTTTTCCGAACCAGTGGTAATAAAAAAAGAGTAACTTTCAATAAGTACCATTTATAATCTATATTGAATAAAAAAGTTTCAGTTTCTGTTTCTACCGAATGTCCACACGATACTTTTCTACTTGGATATTCTGGTACAGTTGAAAAAAATATTTAATTGTTAGTAGAGTTTTATTCAGAGTTACATTGAAATTCAAAGTTAAAGTTTTATAACTAAGTTGACTGTATAATGAATGGATACTTTATTATATAAAAACATCACTATTGTTATGAAATAAGTACGATAAATTTTTCGAGAGTTATCGTGACCACGTAAAAATATCTGGACGTCCACGAATTTTTTTTTCATTATTGTATATGTAATTATTATTTTTGTAACTATAGTTGAAAGTGTACTTCGCGCGATTCTTTACAATGAAACTGTTTTTGTTCGGATTTATAATATCTTTTTAGTGACTTCTCCATTAATTATCTACATTAAATTTCCTATAAATTATGTCTAAACATGTTTACAGTACGATCAACACTTTAGGAGATACAGTGTATTAAAAATTAAAAAAATAATAAACAAAATCATTATACGAATTTTAATTCTGAAAAATGACTACATATTTGTGCCATTTGCTGTAGAGACTATCGGTCCGTAGGGTCCACGTGCGGAGAAGTTCCTAAAGGAACTCCAACCGCGGCTGTTCGTTGCTGCTGCTGATAAGAGGGCTGGTTCTTTTCTCGCTCAAAGGCTAAGTATAGCCATTCAGCGGGGAAACGCAGCCAGCGTTCTTGGCACGATACCGCGGGGAGTGACTATATGATAATTAAATTACTAGTTTTAGTTTTTTTATTATAGTTTTTTAATATTGTATATTTAGCTAACTGTTTAATATAGTAGTATTCTAAAAAATTATACATTTTTTTTGCACGAGTATGCCGACTTATCAATCAAATTGTGTTAAATGTTCGTCATCTTTATCATCAATGTACAAGCTCCTTGGCAGCCGTTACTGATAAGACTACACTTAATGCCCACTTTTTGACAACTGCATTTTCCAGAAAAACCACTTTTACATCGGCAAAAAATTTAATTTAACGTGTCAGGAGCAGGAGGATTCAAGGTCGTGATTGGTTCTAAGTTTCCATCGACTCCGCGCTTTAAACCCCATATTTCAGGAGGCAGTTGGTTCCCAAGCCACTCCAGTACTTGATGGAAAACTCTGTAAGCATGATAGTTCGCTGACCCTTTGGTAGGGGAAGGGAAGAAAGATCCGGTTTGGGCTTGGTACAAGATTTAAGAAAAACTGTGAATCGATATCTGTTAATCTCAGACTGAGTACAGGGCGCTCGCTATACTTCGAGAAACATTTTTTCTCTGGCTTCTGCCTTAACATCCGGAGTTGATGTTGGGTCATAAAATACTATACTGCTATTTCCTTTAGTAATGGCTTTTGATCAAAAAGCATGATAATTGATGTTTTGCCCTTCTTGTAAATAGCTGTGGTTGTATCAAACCCACTGAAGCTATGCAGAAAGAGAACAGAACAACAAAATGAATGTTTTTGCAGTTCTTGGGAGGAAAATATTTTGGTTTCCACTTTCACCCTTCCCGGTTTGACAAATAATATTATGAGATTGATGTTTATATCAAAAGACGATTTCAACGCCCTCCTTCTTTGTTCAGATGTTTTTGTACTGTTTCTTACGTCATCGTATCTTCTAACACGACGGTAGAATATGGCCCATATAAGAGTAAGGAGAGCCCAATTGCTACTTGGTACAATGTAAAAGAAAGCCACCATTAATAACCGTCTCACTAGTTTTCAAATTTTACTTTGGTGTCGGATTTTGAAAGCCGCTTTTCTTTGGTTTTCTTATTAAGCCACCATTGAGTAAAAACAGTGGTAGGGAGCAAATTCGTATTCCAAATGTAAAAGGTAAACAACGAATGGAGCATGTGCCGATCTTTGTGGCGCGATTTATCATCTTTGTTAAAGTATAACGATTTTGTTTCTTATTTTTATCACCTTTAATACTCTGTATTTTCTAAAATGTTTATCGTAAAGTAAAAATGTTTTGACATAATTTATAGAAAATTTAATGAAGATAATTAATGGAGAAGTCACTAAAGAGATATTATAAATAGTTTTCGAGTCACAAGCAAAAAACTTGAAAAAGAGAACTTTCCCCCCTCCCCTACCGCTGGCTTGTGTCCCTCACTCGGAAACTTTTAGTATATTCATCTGGACACCTTAAGGAATAAATATACCAACTTTCAAAACTACATGAATTATTTGGTCTGATTGACGATTTTGAAGCTAATTTTCCTGTACTATACTTCCACTACTGGAAAATTTTGATCAATTATTACTTGAAATACTTTAGGTTAGACTTAACTCTCTCTTCAATTGTAAATATCTAACAACAACGAGTAGCTTAACCTAAAATTAAATTCAGGAGTGAATATTTCGCAAAGGTAATTAAAATTTACGAAAAAGTGTCTGATTGGAAAGACAGTTTTGAGCATAGAGAACTTTAAATATACCTGATTGTGGAATCCAGATAGTTTTCCTCTTGTTCTGTAATCTTTATATACAAAAATTACGTGTCACATTGTTTGTCCGCGATAAAATCCTAAACTACTGAATTGATTTCAATGAAATTTTGCACACTGTGTGCAGTTTGGTCCAACTTGAGAGATAGGATAGTTTTCATCCCGATAAGTGACCCTCAGTATTTTTTATTGCGAATTTAAGTATTTTTATAGTACAGAGTTTCGCCGCTAAGGGCAGTACAATGTCTGCCTGGCCAGCTAGTATAATATATTAATAGATTTTAAGTTTTAATAGGTTTTTAGAACTATTTTTCATGCCTTGGAATCCGAATGGGTATGTTCCACAATATTAGCTACGAGTATATCTATCGCCAAGCAATAGAGCGTGCACTGCTATATTCTGGTCTAAAGGGTACAGAGAGCATTTATAATTACAAACTGTGTGGCATTCCATCGTAGTCCTTAGAGGAGAGCGCATCAGTAGCAGCATTTATTGTAAGTTATTCAACATTGAACTATAAAATACTTCAGCAAGGGAAGAGGTTTTCAATTCGACTGTATGTTTTTTTTTATATTTTCCTCAATTCTTAATTTGATGAGACTTTTTTATTAAATAAGAAAAACATTAGGAGTGGTCCCATATGTTGTTATTTGGAAAATAAAAGCCATAGCCATATAATACCTAAGGGTGGCCAAATAGGGGATGTAGTTTTGATGTAGGTAACTAATTGAACGAAGTTGTTACCTTCGGTTGTAATATGCCTTAGTCAACTCACATGGTTTTAATTTTCTATATTATAATAAATAAATGTATTTATAATATTTAATCAGCACACTTATCCCTATCAGTAAATCAAATATTTGTACGTGTTTATATTTACTTATGTATAACATTTTTATTTTATTTAATTCTTAAAGAATATTATTTATGTTGCCAATGTGAAAATACCAACAAACATTTTTTATAAAAACAGCTTATAAAATACGAAAGAAACTTATTTTTGTTTAACACGTAAAACCACGTTGTTTTTCTTGACCATTGTTATGTAAATGAGACTTGGATTAAAAATTAACATAATTTTCTTTTCACGCAGATGTTTTTTTACCTGATTTGTAGGAGTTAAAATATTTATAATTCAATTTTGACTTTTATATTAATTCCGAAAAAGTTAACTATATGCTTTTATACAACCAGAATTTTAACGTAAACTTCATTTTTGTATGAATAGAAAAAAAATAACTTTCAAAGAGAGAAGCCTATTTTAAAACATTTACTGTCCAATTTTTGGACACAATAGCAAGACAATAGCAATGGACTATATTTAGTACACGAGACAGCGAATGGGTTAAAGAACACGAAATAATAAAATTATATTTTATATAATACTTGAACAAAATGTATAGAAAAATTAAAGCATCCACTTAAAGATTTAGTGAATATTATTTAATTTACTTTTAGTTACTTAATATATAAATATATATGTATCAAGTAACTAAAAGTATATAAGGGAAAGGGGTCGCAGCAGGACTGTAAAAACTACCGTGGTATCAGCTTGCTTAGCATTGTGGGTAAACTGTATGCTAAGGTGTTAATTGAAAGAGTTATGGAAGAAACTGATGGGAAAATTTGGGATGTGCAAGCTGGATTTAGAAAGGGAATGGGTTGTACGGATCAAGTCTTTTCCATGCGCATGATAGCGGAGAAGTTTTTGGCCAAAAATCAGAAAGTTTTTGTGCGTTCATGGACTTGGAAAGGGCTTATGACAGAGAGGACAGGAATGTGTTATGGCAAACACTGAACTCATTTGGGTTGAGCGCTGGCTTGATACAGGCATTAAAGTCTCTTTATAGGGACTCTAGTGCTTGTGTCAGGATCAACGGGGTCTACTCGGACTGGTTTGGCATTCATAAAGGTGTCAGACAGGGATGTGTGGCTTCCCCGTGGCTGTTTAACCTATTTATGGACAGTTGTTTGCAAACTTTGAAAGTTGAAGAATGTGGGTTGAGAATGGGTGAGTCAACCGTCAAATGCCTTTTGTACGCCGATGATCAAGTCATATTTGCATCGTCGGCGGCCGAGTTGCAAATGATGGTTACTTTAATGAACTGGTCATTGAAAGAAAGGGGTATGAAAGTGAACGCAAGTAAGACGAATGTGATGGTTTTTGAAAGAGAAGAAAGTAAAACTTTATGTGAAATAAGAATAGAAGGGGAGTTGATTGAGCAAGTGGATGAGTTTGTATATTTGGGATGTTTATTTAGCAGGGATGGTAGATATGACAAGGATATAAAACGACGAGTGAACGCAGGAAATAGAGTGAATGGGGCTCTACACGCTATTATGAGGAGTCAGAATGTGTCAACTAAGGCACGTATGGCAATTCATAATGCTGTGTTAGTCCCTACTTTAATGTATGGTAGTGAAAGTTGGGTCTGGCAGAAGAAGCATGAGAGTAGAATAAAAGCTGTAGAAATGCGGTCCTTAAGGAATATGCTAGGGCTGAATCTGAATGACAGGGTGAGAAATAGTGTGATAAGACAAAAGTGTGGTTTGCAAGATGACGTTGTGACAAGGATTAAGAAAGGAATGCTTCGGTGGTTTGGTCATGTAGAAAGAATGAACGAGGAAAGAGTGACAAAGCAAATTTTTGTTGCAGAAGTGAACGGCAGGGTCGGGAAGGGATGCCCTAGACGAAGGTTTATCGACCAAATCGGCGATACATTAAAAATGGGCCAGATTAGGAGTACCGTTAACCGACGAGCGTGTATGCGTAGATATATGGATGTAAAAGAGGCGAGAGAGGTGTGTCAGGATCGCGCCAAATGGAAGTCCGTAGTCTCTGCCTACCCCTCTGGGTGACAGGCGTGAGTGTTTATGTATGCTTATATATATGTATTACTTGATACACTCTTCTTTTAATTTTAATTTCAAATTTAATTTTCAAATTCCTTTACATACTAAAAGTAGACGGCCTTGTCAATATTCAACAAATGGTGAAGGTTCTGTTGTGACACTTTTCATAATTGTTGTTTTTGTTGTATCTAAGTAATAATTAACCAATTAATTTAATAACTATGTTTAGTAGTGAATTTTGATAGATTGCAATGAAATAAAAAAAACTAACCTTTTTGATATTCATTAATTGCATTGAGAAATCAAGTGACAACAAAATACTACTATGTCAAGAAAGTACAAAAAGCTCAATAATACACAAAATGTTAGTTATTCATCCAAGTTTATTTTATCACCTTGAACGTATGCTCCTTCAGAAACGATACAGTTTGTCAAACGAATAATCCAATCATGAAAACCTTTTTTCAACAATATTTCCGGAATAGAGTTCAGTTCTCGCTGCGAATTCTCCTTTGTGTCTTCAACCGTTTGGTAGAAGACATCAATTCAAAAAAGGGTGCCACGAAGCGATAATTTTAGCTTAGGAAATAGAAAGAAGTCAGCTGGAGCCATATCAGGTGAATAAGGTGGATGCTCGATGGTATTTGTTGAGTTTTTGGTCAAAAATTCGTTCACAACGATGGCTTTGCATTATCGTGGTGCAAAATCCAAGAATTTTTTTCCACAATTGTTGCCTTTTTCGTCTAATTTGCTGCTCTCTTAAAAGCCGCATAACGCTCTAATTATATTCTTTTTTTAACCGTTTGAACTCCCGGCAAGAATTTCGAGTGCAAAACACTGTGATTTTGTCGTGGTTTTTTCGGTTTTCGTTCAGTTCAAAGGCGCCACTCCGAAGCTTGTTGACTAGTTTGCATGTCAACTCGTAAACCCACGTCTCATCACCAGTTATAATGCGTTTCATGAATGTTAGGTCGGAATTGACTCGGTAAAGCATGTCCTCAGTGAGTCTTATGCGATTGAGTTTTTGGAGAAAATTCAGGTATTTTGGGACTAGCCGAGTGGCAACATGTTTCATACCGTACGGTAACGTACAATACCGGTATGGATAGACTCGTGAAACACAAAAAGTTCGGCGGTTATCTCTCTCAAACTTAAATGAGGATTGTGAGTCACTATTTCCTTCACTTTTGCTTCAGTTGCAGACGTCAATCGCAGATCGCAAATCGTCAGACGCAAATCTTCCATCACATATCGACCGCTTTTGAACGCTTTATACCACTCAAAAATACGTGTTTTTGATAAAGTTGATTCACTGTAAGCCATCTGTAACATTTTCAGTGACTGCAAGCACGAAATTCCATTGGAGATTCAAAATTTAATACAAACTCTTTGGTAGATGTTTTTGCCATTGCGAAATTCACAATACACACTAGATATGATATAACTAAAAACAGAACTGTATTTAATCTAAATAACAGATGTAACTCAAACTCCGCGTCAAAATGGTAACCTATATATTATTTTAAAAACTTATTAAGTGCGTGGAAGACACCAGCACCGAGTGTTACGATGAAAATATAATAAAACTTGGTACCTACTACGTAGAAGAAAATACGAAGAACCAACTCAGTGAGAGGTTATTAATTACTCTCATTTATATAACTTAGAGATTCATGTATTACTATCTTCAATGTAAAGCAAAAAACGACATTATTCTGAAGTTTTTGGGTCTCATAGTAATTCAAGAAATAAATATAGAAGAAAAATTTATTTCGAATCTTTAAAGCAGGTCCTTTCACGTGATATTTTTGTTTATTTATTACAGTCTATCAAAGTCCTACCTAGATGTTCAGCACTGAAAGTTGCAGCGCAGCAGGACAGTGACCACGTTACCAAAACCCACGCACACTAACAGTTGTTGCTAAGGAATCTTAGCGTATAATGTATAAATTTGTAATTATCTGAACGAGATTAGAATGGCTCTCCAGCACCTTAAAAATAGCAAGGCCCCAGCCGAGGATGGAATTATAACAGAGCTTCTGAAAGCGGGTGGAAAACCGGTACTTGAAGTCCTTCAGAAGATCTTTAATTCCGTCTTACATGGTGGCACTACTCCGAAAGCACTACTCAGAAGTGCAGTGGTCTTGTTCTTTAAAAAAGGCGACAATGCTCTCTTGAAGAACTACAGAACGTTTTCACTTCTGAGCTGCGTCGACGTGCTGTTTTAGAGAATCATTATGAATCGTCAAGAACGAAGACTTGACGACTTCGAGCCTTTCAAACAAGCCAGTTTCCGAAAGGGCTTTCACACCATAGACCACATACATACTCTTCGGCAAATTGTAAACTGAACAGAAAAAAACAGAAGACCGAAGAGTATAATCTGCTACTTTGTCCTGCGTATGTTGACTATGAGAAAGCCTTTGATTCCGTCGAAATTGAGGCGATGCTGCAGCCCTTTCAGCGGTGCCAATTTGACTGTCGGTGTATTAAAGTGCTGAAGTGTTTGTACAGTAGGGCTACGATGGCTATCCGAGTACAGAACCAGAATACGAAACCTATCCAAACGCAGAGTGGTGTAAGACAGGGTGATTTTATATCTCCGAAACTCTTCACCACTGTATTAGAAGACATTTTCAAGCTACTGGACTGGAAACGATACGGTATTAACATCAAAGGCGAGTACACCACTCAGCGTTCAGGAAGTTACGGCATATCTTCTCGTCAGGTATACCTCAAAACTTGAAAACGAGACTGTAAAGTGCAACCGTAGATTTTTATTAGTAAGCGATTTGTTCAGGTGAACATTATTTGTATCATTTACTTTATTTTCCAAGCAGTCACGTTTTCATTCCGAACACGGCGGACAGGTTCTATATCAGTAGCAATTTTGTATCAATATCATTATTAAGTTTAAATAAAATCATTTTTTCTTATATCATATATTATTTAACGGTATTCCGTGCATTTTTATGGTCCTTCGAGCTCCGTAGCGGAACCTAAAATTCGGGTTTTAATGACCGGAAAAATTGTTTCCGCTCAGTGACTTATTGCAACATAGTGCACTAAGTGACGTGTGCAATAGCCTCTCGGTTTTTACTAATAAGTGTGCAGCTTATTATCATTATCAATAAACTCCAGCCATCGGTGTAACCAAGCATCAAGGATTAAGCAGATTTGAGGGCGTAGCGAGTCTTGGAGCGCTGGCTAGCAGTAGTAGCTTGGAGCTTATCAGCGTATTAGCATCTCCATTGAGTACCACTATAGCACGAATGCGCCAACCACTTTAGCACAATCAGCAAGCAGCATCATATCAAGTAATATTTTTCCATTTTACTTATCATTATATCATAATGTCTGTCAACGATGTCGTCGCTACGCAGCAGCAGCTATGAAGTAGCAATTGAAAATTTGTATACCAATTTCAAGAAAGACGGGTCTGATAGGAAGACTTCGGACTATTTTAAACGCAGATTAAATACTCTAGACAACTATTGGTTGGAGTATGAGAAGAATTATCAGCATTTACCATAACTGGATTTCGATGTAGCAAGCAGAGAAAGAACAGGTTAAGAACGTGAAAGTCTGAAGAAGAGATTTGACAACATTAGAGCGCATTTTCGAAACTGTCAGCCTTTCACAGAGGATAGATCATGAACACCACTGTTAAAGCCATTTGTCTTAAAAACAAATGAAATTACGCCACAGATAAGTGCAAGATCAATATAGAACAAAACAGAATAAATGTTGAAAATACAGAAAAGCAACATTAAAGCACTTCAATGAACCCTATCAAATATCAACCTAAAATTTGTATCAGAGAAATGGCAATTCTAAGATTTACATACATACTCTCCAGTCTCATTGGGCAGCTATCGATGCCTTCCACTGGGAGCTCGATAGCGAATTGAATGGCTCAAACGGAGCACATGAAGAAGTCTTCAGCTTCTATGAACAAAAATTATCCAAATCAACAAAGATATCAATACAAAGGTATGGTCTGAAACTCACCGAGAGATGTCCAAACCTCAGATGGACATACCTACGTTCACTGGCAATTATCATCAGTGGGTATCATTCAAGGATTTGTTTTGTGAACCAGTTTATACCAATCGAACCATGTTAAACGCCCAGAAAATGCAGTATTTAAAAAATAAACTTAGAAGGGAAACGGAAAAAATGGTACAACATCTGCATATCAGTTCGGGCAGCTATAGAGTTTGTAGGGATTTGTTAAATCATCGATACACTAATTACAAATTAATTTTTGGATCTTATATAAACATTCTTTCTAATTTATCTATTGCTCAACAACAATCATGATAATTTATGACAGCGTAAATGTAAGCCTAAATGCCATAAACACCTAGGCGTAGATATAAGCTCATGGGATCCTTTGGTGGTACATATTTTGTCTCAAAAACTAGATGCTGAGATTCACAAAGATTACATCGAATCCCTATAGAATCCTAGAGATTTGCCAACCTAAGCAGATTTTTTTGAAATTGTTTTGGATAATAAATTTACGTCACTCGAATCATATTGACGCAAACAAGACTCCAAAGCAAAATCTTCTCAGCCTGAAACAACATCTCATCAAAAGAAGCCTCATTATTTTAAATCATTTACCGGCAATCAAAATCACGTCACTTATTATGCACCGAAAAACACGTAAACAAGATGTCCACTATGCAAAAATGAAAACCACTGCATATTTCACAGCAGCAACTTTTTCAAATTACAAGCAACGGTAATGCGAAATATAATTGCGAAATTGAAATACTGTTACAACTGTTACTATGTTACTGTTAAAAATAGTATATCAGAAAAACGTTGCCGCGAGTGTCATGGCCGACACAATACGTTCATACACAACGCCTACGTGAAACCTTTGACCTCAGTAACAGAATAACGTAAAAATGCAACCAACGTGTCACAAAACCATATAACCTCTTAGCAACAGCACTAGTAAAAGTGTACTGCAGTGTTACAGTTGATACTTATATCAAAATTCGAGCACTGGTTGATCAGGGTTCCCAGACCTCCCTGATTACTGAGATCGCCGATCCCAAATTCAACGTGAGCCACCCAGTAGACTTGTTGCTGGAGGCGGACGTCTATTCTTCTATCATATTAGGCGGTATTATTTTATAAAAACAATAACAACCTGTAGCACAACAAACACGTCTCGGGTGGATTTTATGTGGCACCATAAAATTCTATCAATGCAAAGCAATATACGTTTTTGGGAGATAGTAAACATACCTGACGAACTCACTACTCACGACCCAAGAAGATGCTCAATGCCTGGAGTATTTCAAAAACACTACAACAAGACAAGAATACGGTAAATACATAGTCAGAGAGTCATTTATATCGGAAGCAGATAAAATATTGGGAGAGTCAAAATTAAGAACAATAGCACAGTTTATACAGTTAGAAAAAAGATTTAACTACAGAAAAGATAAAAAGAATATAAATCATTTATCCACGAGTATTTGGAATTAGGTTATATGATTTTTTTATATCCGATTTTATTCCGGTTACATCCGATTTAACTTCCTCAGCATACTTGACACAACACATCATATTTACAGTGATAATGGTACGAATTTCGTTGGTGTAAACTGTTGCAGACGTTAGTGGAAGCTTCAAAAAATAAATTATTAAGATTATAGGCTTTGAATAAAGAAAAAAATTTAATACTGATGGAAGAAGTTTCCTGGAGATTGATATTAAAGTCTCCACACACTACAAGACATTTATTCTGTTTATTAAGCTTAACTAAAACTTCTTCCATAATTGTTTCAAAAGTATCATAACTTGAACATGGGGGTCTGTAAACACTGACAACAATAAGGTGCTCAAGCTAAACACATGCCATTTCTACAGTACGCTCTACAGAGAGGCTCACAATGTCTTTACGTTCTTTACATGATAAGCATTTATTAGCTAATATTAAGGAGCCACCACGTAAGTTAGTATATCTATTGAACGAACTGACCACCTGGTGATTACTGAAATTAAATATGAGGTCGTAATCTTTCAACCAATGTTCAGTAATACATAAAATATATATACTATTACTATTTAAAAAAAATTCAATTTCTAATTCTTCGCCTAACATACCTTGTATATTTTGAAGCACCAGGTTGATACAGTTTTTATTATTGTTTTTTTGTGAAATTGCAATAATTATGTATTGGTAAGTTGCATTCTAAGCTATTTAAATTATCTTTGCTAGAGATTACCTCTATTGTCTTATTATTTAATTTAAATTACTTGGAACTGGTTCCAAATCAAATGTAAAATTATTTTGTTGCTCAAAAGAAGCAGGTGTCAAGGTAGCCAAATCATTGGCTGAGTTAAAATATAAATAATAAGATAGCGTATTTGCTACCAGTCTTAAACTATACTTTGATAGGTTATACCTATCTCTTGTCAAAAAATTCTTAGTTAAATTATTAATATCAATCAAATGAAATTTATCATTATTATTCTTACAATTAAATGTCAAATTTAAGTTATTGTTACATGTCAAGTTATGCATCATTAAATTTAAATTATGTCTTAGTTTATTTTCCTGTGGCCACCCTTATATGTAAGGCAATGTAAACAAGATAACTATAACCACATTTATGTTATTGAGATATTCAATATATTTTAATAATTGATTCCTGTTCATATTGCCCTTCTCCCAACAAAAATTATTAATATACTATTAGGATTAAATTTATTAGTTAAAATTTTATTCATAATATCACTGAATGATATTCCCGGCATGCAGAAATTACTTATCTGTTGCCTTTTTCAACAGTTATTCAATGATATACCCAAGTTTTTGCCTATGTCATCACTATACACAATTACATTACTTTTTTCATTATATGAATTACTTTTTAAATTTTTCTGCTTTGTTATGGTACTATCATAGAGTGTAGGTAAAGAAAATGAAGTATTGCTGCTTGTCATATTATTAACACACACTGTCCCTAAAGAACCTGGCAGTGAGCGCTGATATTCATTTTGATATTTTAATAAGGAGTCAAAACGTTCCTTGTTATATTTGCATGACTTTACCAGATTATCCATGGCCAGTATGTGTTCTTTTATCTCATTTCCTGCAGATTTATATTTATTTGACATAATTTGTAATGAGGTTTGAAGTGATAAAATTTCTGAATTAAGACACTCTATTTCAGTCTCATAACAATTTTTCATGTTTTCCACCTCAATTGAATATAATTTAATTTTACTAATTAAATCTTGCTTTTCCTTACATACATTTGTATAATTTTTAATATTAATTTTAGTTTTAACAAATTTTTGCACTTTCCTAATATATTTATTGATTTTTATATATTTTCTTAATTTCCTTCTTCTGCTTGTAATCCTTTCTGCTGTTCTTGATGTGGTAGAATCATCAGTCAAATCTATTGTTGTGGAGGGTTCCAACGTTTTATGAGATTTACATTCTACGAGCTCCTCAACAGACTGAGTTTTAAGTGCATGCAAGTTATCAATGTATTGTTTAAATTGTGAAATTTGCTCATTAGCTTCATTTAATTGTAATTTCGATACAACAATTAATCTGAGGGATTCCTAATAATCTTTGCTGCATCGGTCAAACTAATCGACTGTCTCCTGGAGCTGATCCCTTTCCTTTAAAATATCTGTTTAGTCTCTATGTAACTTAACCATATGACTTTTCAACTGTGTATTTTTCGAAATTATACTTATTATTTCCTTTTCGTTGTCATCCCTTTCTTTAAGTAACAGCTCACACTGCTCCCTGGACGCCCTCAGTTCTTGGAGCGCACGATGAAGTTGGTTCTCCATCTGGCGCGTTTTGGCGTTGCGAGTATTCATTTTACTATGTATTTTAATAGTAAAAGAAAACAAAGATGGAAAATCAAGGGAACAGAGTAAGCAAATATCCAATTGTAGGACTCTAATTACAGATCTCAAATTAAATTATCAAGAAAACAATTCAAAATGAAATCCGAAAACAATAAAACTTAAGAGATATATCGTAAATATTAAAAGGGATAACAAGAATTACAGTAACTTTTAAACGATGTTCGTTACCTGCTGTCACTTTAAGTTGAGAGGCATTAAAATTTTATTTATTTAAATATTTACCACTTTTATTTATTACACAATACAATTTGTTCGTAATTAACAACTATAACTTAAATTTGAGTTGAAAATTATCAATTACAATATTTATTTTTACGAAATTATTTGGGAGCCCAATTATTTAACTATTTGTCACCGGGGTTGCTACAGCAAAAAAACTTTGGGGAGTCCTATTTTTATCAGCGTACTTGTGACGGCCTGTAATGGTTATGGTGATGGTGATGACAATAATTATGAGAAATGATACATCGACAATTTTATATAAAATAATTCATTTTAATTATACGTGTGAAAATACAATATAATACCTTATTTGATACTAAAATTTAAAACAGTATTGTGGTTAACTTATTACAAGTTAACAACAATACAGTTTTACGACTGTAACTGTTTTTCTTAAGGTTTCACTTTTACCGCGTGTGAACTCACTCATGTTTTTGAAAATTGTTTAATATTAATAAGCAGCGTGTACATAATAACATATATACATTTATATACTAGATTCATAATCGTTAAAATCGCCTATAATAGTTAACGTTATTAAAGTGATACAAAATAAAATAAATATTGGGTTATTTTTTTGAAAATCAATCATTTTCAAGTAATTTACTCTGTAAAAAAATCATTATTAAAATAAGCAAGTTATGTGACGATTTTTTAACAATCGGTAACAAAACGATTTATAATCATTAATTTCTCATAGTATAGGATCATTGGAGGCGTAAGAAAATCCATCACTCCGTTTTGTATCGCATTTGGCGTAAGAGGCAAATAAGGGAAATACTAGAAAAATGTTATGGCGCTGAAAGGTCGCATTATAACCACCTCGTTTACGTCAAACGCCGGCGACGGGCAGCAGCGTCAAACGTGCGAGACGACTGGTACTGCGATCCTCAATCCGCCTGACAAGGGTGGAATAGGTCCTTATCCAGCAGTTTACTCTTACATACTGATGATGACGAAGAATAGAAAAAATAGTAAATATATCTAAATAAATGAAAGAAAATAATCTCATATTGTGTATGTCCAAAGAGAGTTTTGTAAAATTAAATTCAGAATTTTTGTAGCTATTGATATATATTAAAACACCTCTTAAATTAAAAGAAAGGACAGTTTTTCAATAATCGGGATCAAAGCGATTATAAATTATTAAATTTATCCATATATTAAAATAAAATTTAAGTTTCTCTCTGTAGTATCAAAATAACTGCCTTTTATTAAGCTCGGAGAGTTACTCGTATTTATACGCTGCTAAGGTATTTTTAACATTTTAGTGTTTGTCTTCTTGTCTGGCTGTCTGTCCGGGCTCATCTTTGAAAAATTAATAAAATTTAATGATTATTTTAGTTAAAAAAAATATTGGGTGTGATGTAAGCTATATTTTATCCTTCAAATCTTAAGGATTTTTTTGTAAATTCATATGATTTATGATGATTTTCTCACAAAATATAAGACATATGAAAATGGTTTCGAAAAACATTTTGTTTGTATTTTGCCACAAAAAAGGTCATTGCACTTTATCTTCTATGTTTTAAAATTGTGGTATATAAAAAATTCAATAGAAAAAAATAGATTTTTCAAAGTTTTTTTCAACAAAATCATGCGTTGTAAGGTGGTAAGACCTTTTTTACGTAAAATTAATAGATTTACAATTATTGTTTTAAACTTTAGATTATAGCAAAAAAAAAAACACCGAATTTAAAGTGGTTTTTAGCAAACTTCAAAAAGAAAAGGCTTCTCAATTAGACAATATGTTTTTAATTTTCGTTAATTGAACTCTTTGCCAAAATACCATTATTTATGACCAGGTTTGTGTTTAAATTCTGTTATATTGTGTTTATATTCTATGCGGATGAAGTTTTTTTTACGATAACTACTTGCTCAAATACCACTATTGAAGATTTGCCGGTTTTTGTGTGTTGTTTGTTTAAATTCTACCATATTGTATTTAAATTCTACGCGGACGAAGTCGCCGGTAAAAGCTAGTAAATTAATATAGGCAAGAGAGGCGTACTTAAATGGAGGGCTGTTGCTTTTCTTTTTAATTTAAAGAGAACATCTTATTGTTTACACTTTAAACAGACCGGTGCTATTGAAAAGAAAAACGTACAGCTTAAGTCTTCGCCATTCTAGCTTTACAATACAACGTTTTTACTGTAGATATAATTTAAAAAATGGAAATTAACATTGTGATGTTTTATTTCAAGGTATTTTGCATATTATTTTGAATGAGTAAAATAAAGATTAGCAGCGATTACATAAAGACACATACCTATATAAATAAAGAAAATAAAAGACACGGGGAGCCTGTGTCTTTTTTTTGCTTTGCATCACAATAAACTAATAAAAATAAATTATAAATAGCATCACTTAAACCTAAGTAATATTGTGTTGTAGTATAAAGTTACAGTTCATACATATCTCACAGCTAGGCACAGGCCTCCACGTACATATTTCCGGGAGGAGTTTAGTTCGCCGTGCTGCCTCGATGCGTTTTGGTGGACTTCAGACGTCTTTGTTTTCTTCATTTTTCAGATGCACGCATTCTCACGATGTTTTCTTCACCGTGGAGCACGTTAAAAATTAGCAGAAAATTGCACCGAACAATTTTATTGGTGCTGTCTAGGATCGAACGTGAGTTGCTAGCGTACTATATATACGGCAAGCGCTTAACCACTACACTCACAATACGAGCCATGCTATCACGGCTTGTATTGTATTGCTCTACTTCAATTTGAATACCTACCATAGTTATGTATATTGGTTAGACCTCTCATAGTAGTGAAAATCTCATCCATTTCCGTTCGTTGGTTTTGCTTAATGCGCATTTAGACAGAAAGACAAACAACGATTTCAAAAATTGTTATTTTGGCATCTCTATCTACAATATAGTATAGACCAATTAAAATTTTATTACCCAAGTACTTAAATGCTACTCAATTTTAAGATGCCATTAAGTCTCGTGCTGTCACAGTCACTTTGACTTAAAGTGATAAAGACAGCACGGGACTTAATGGCGTAGAGTTTTGTTAGAGTAAAGATATGCAACTCCATTAGCCCAAATACTATCTTTTAACTTTTGTCAAGTCATTTCCCAACAAGGAATCAGAAACATTTTTTTATTAATTTGTTATTCGCGTTTGTAATTAATCTGTATTTTTATTTATGATGTTTATAATATCTAAAAGAACGTTTTTATAATTTAAAGGGATTTGTAGGTCAGACTTTTTTTTGTTACTTTAATAGTGTAAAAAAAATAGATTAAATTTAGATTCGTAGCATATCGTAAAATGTGATTAAATTTTCAACAATAATTAGCGATCAACATTCATACAATCCTTAATTTCGTGTCTGTGGATGGCAAGTGGCCATGCAATGACGTCAATGACGTTAAGGGCCATCTGTTAGCTTAAGGCCCCTTGACATCAGTTCATCTGTGATATTGATATGCCTTTAATTACAAGCACTTCAAATGATCGTGTTAGCACGTTAGTTGATCCGGTAATCCAATTATATTGAAGTTTACTTCACTGATATAATTATCTCGAGAAAGTTGTTAAGCCGTCGCTTTGTACTAGCAAAATCAATACATGATTGTTGGTTTCAATAACAGAACTTACATTAGCCCTGCAACATAAGAGGATGGAAAGTCAAAACTGCTTGCTGTCCAGATACGCTGGTGATCTTTAAAGATGAAAACTATTTTAAGATGAGGAACACTATAAAAAGAAGTACCTAAAGAAGCTTCTTAACTTATTAGAAACGTTAGACATGATCGTCATCCTAAATCAATCACAGTTCTATTGAGGTTGTCCTACCAAGGAATCACGAATCTTAATTTTTGCGGAACAGGGGTAAATACCTTGAAATACATGGGCGGAAATTTTCATACATAAGCATTAAAACTTAACCAATTCGCAAACGGTGTGGTTGGACTAGAGGTTCCAGTACACCGTGGTATTTCACAGAAGCTGGTGCCGTGCCGTGAATTTTGCGACATCTGAGAATAGCACTGACAATCGTTCCAAGCTAAATGTTTGTTTTTTGCAACCTAAAGCAACTTGACCGCTAGCAGTTCTTTTACTAAATTAAATTGTAAAACAAACTAATAGTCAACCTGCTAGTAAGTGGCAACTGCAGCCCATGGACACCTGCAACGAACTTCAAAAAATAAGGCGACATGTGCGTTGACACCTTGTAATTTTAACCGGCTATCTATATCCTGACTGGAATACAACATTGTAAGCATTGTTATTCGGCGGCTGAAATAGGTAAGACGGACCTACCTGTGTGACTTCACACGTCTTCAAAAATTTTTTTTCCAACAAAATATGGCAATGCACCATATCTACCGCCAAACAACAGAGTCTTTCCAGATTGAATTGTTAGAGAGCTAGGATAATAACAGCTAGTTTAATATTGCATCTTAAAAAAATCTGTGTGTCTGAGGAATAAGAATATTTAGAAGACATGTAAAATTCAACAAAAAATTTTGAAGCAGCGCGGCGAACTTTTTTTGCGGAAATTATTTCATTTCCACGTACAAATATTAACACCATTGTTAAGTAATAAAAATTTTCCATTAAAATATTTTTTATAAACTTTGATAGAAGTAACGACAGCTTAATCTAGTAGATAGTCGTTGACGATAGTATATCAAGTCTCATGGCGAATAAGCAGCGAAATAACTTGACTTTCTAATTACTATTGTAGCGCTTGTTTCATCGTTTCCACCAATAGTTCCCAAAGGCAACTATTTAATTCACAAAATCACATTTCAAACCGGTTTTTTGTAAGATGTCGCAGGAGACACAGGTAAACAGGGTCACTAGATAGTAAAACTCCTTTCCAACTTAGGAGTCATACACAGAATGATGACTACAGTCCTAGCGTATCTTCTATTCTAAAAAGTGCGGGTAGAAATCAACTTAAAGTAAAATTAAACACCACTTCTCATGTGATGCGAGAGCCGGCAATATTGTTGAATACACCTACGTCCAATATATACAATTCATAGCGAAATTTTAAAATTTGTATCTCATTTTTATTTTCGGCACACTCCACTAGGCCGTAAAGTTCAATCATTTTTGTCATAATCGTCAAGATTCAAAAATGGTAGCTTGTTTTGTGTACATACTTATGGTTAGTAATGTTACGGCCACGGAATGGAATGGTAAGGTATGGGTGCTACGGACCCTTTTTCTGTGATTAAGGCTGTAGTGTTTTTATTATATATAATGAAATAAATTTACATTATTCAATTCATTAAATTGTATGTCTTATAACTTACCGCTCGTAGGCAGGCTAGAGCTTAGGCACTTTTCACGCACATACGGTTACCATATAAACAGCGACCACTTCACGCCCGTGCGGTTAGATAAACTTTAATATACAAATAAAGATTCACAGGAAAGTTGTGATTTTGTATCTGAAGAAATATGAATTTTACTCTTTTTATATTGACACTATATGCGTCGTATTGGAAGGAAAACGGATAAGATATATTGAATATAACCCTACGATGCAATACTCAAACAAGTATATAATTTTTTTTACCATGAATTCGCTAGAAATTATGACGATATTGCCGTGCTCTTCCTGTTGTTTGTGTACGTGTTAACAGATTTGTACAACGCAATACAACACTATATGCGGCTGCTGTGACAGATCTGCAACCGCGTGGATTAGCACTTCTTCATCACGATCACGACACGGTCGTGGAATCGTGTGAAAGTTTATATATTAATGTCTACATTATTGAACCGCCATGGTGGCGTCAGTGTTCACATTGTAGCGTAGCTATGTAACCAAGGGCTCCGCGCAAAAATCAAATTCGGGCCCTATTTGAACTAAAATTAAAATATTAAAAAAAAACTATGGTGTATGGTGTGTATACGGTATCGTATCGTTTACACGGAATCCGTATGAGTAAAATATGGCCTCAGTACAGAGCGGTCGGCCAGGTGTTACAGAGTGATGGTGGCAAGTATTCACTATCTTTATCTTCCCGGGGGTATCTTAATAGGTGACAGAAGAAACTGAAACAAAAGTACAGCGGCATCTTGCTGATTACAACTGGAAATAATTAAAATTTGTGGTTACTAACCTGCCTCCCAAGCGTGACAACTATGGCATAATACTCCTAAAGAGGTAATCTATGCAAAAGCTTGTGCTTAGCAGTGAACTTTTTGGTGGCTATAATGATTGAAGACAAAATTACGACATGACTACCTGTTAAATTACTTTGCAATAAATTGTGTTAATTTATATCTAACCGTTTAATAATTAGTAATTTTTTATATTAAAACAATCTTTAAAGTAAACAGTCTGTCATTTGGGAAAAGCTGTAGCTGTAGTTTTCTATCAGTGAAAGAATTTTCATAATGATCTAATCCAGAATAATTCTAGCTTAAACCTCTTCCAAAAAAAAAAACAAAAGAAAACGTAATAATTTTTCTTCGTCTTTGGAATAAACTATAACTATAATAAATTAGTTATATTTACGCTTATATTTGTCTATTCTAGCATTTTTTACCGAATTCAAAAAGAAGGAGGTACTCAATTCAACTGTACGTTTTTTATTCTTCGACTTAAAAAAGGAGGAGGTACTGAATTCGATTGTATGTTTTTTATGTGAGTTATCTCATAAATTTTTTCTGTGTGAACCGATTTCAATGTGTTTTTTTATTTGAAAGCTGGTGCTTCTCATGTGGTCGCATGTAAATGTCAAGGTCTGACCAATAGTTTTTGAGTTATTCTTAATAATTTATATTGAAGTCGAATGTACAAATTTTTTAATTTAAAATTAACTTTAATAGTGTTTATTAATTCCACTCGAGTGAAGCCACGGACAAGACTAGTCACAAAATAATGTAATAAAAGATTTAAAGTGAATAATTTCGTTGCAAGTCCATGAAATTTGAAACTTATTACGACTCTAATATTGTTGCCTGTAATTTAAATAAGAAGTATCCGAAATAAACGAACAACTTTAATTTAGGCCAAGCATAATTTGTGAAATAAGATTTCTGGAGCACAGCTGTTATAGGAATAAATTAAAAACTATATCAGAATTTTTTTACGCCTGCCTTGGGCAATTATTCAAAATAATATTAATGAATGAATTAACTTTGCACATATATTTTATCTCAATGTATAGTCACCCACAATTTAATATTCGCCTCTCCCATTTTCCGCCATGCTGCCCGCTATTTTCCTTTTATGATTTAGAATAGACTTGCGATTAATTTGACCTCCAACCTCCTCCAAATTGCATCTGGTAGATGCCCACACTTCTTTCACATTAGGGTCTCAAAGTCAGAATGCTAAATGAAAAATATTTCTCGTCGTCGTGTCGTCCTCATTTCCTGTTAAGGTTTTATTATTTTCTACATCCAGGCAATGATCTAATACTTTTTTGTGACAGATAACATTGTTACATATTTTTTCTTCAAGAGATATTCCCAGCATATGTTATTCCATGCTACGTTCAAAAAATTTTACATAGCTATACTTCCACTATCGGACGACAAGAAACGCGGCCTATCTCAACTCCTTTGATATCGAAATACCCACGCATTCGAACGAAACGATGTTTGCTTTACATAGGGGGTGAGAATTTAAATAACTTAAGGACGTAATAATTGTATTATGTAAGGCAAATATTTTATAATTAATTATACAAAAAATAGTAAGCCCTTTAAAAATAAAATGGTGAATGCTGAACTTGTTTTAAAGTTAGATGGTATTAATTTACGATAGACAAAAGACAGTGAGTATATTTGTCTCGAAATAGCTAAAAAATCAAATTGTTTGGACTTAAGCGTACCTTCGGTTTATTATATAGACTAGAAGCTAATCAGATATCTTAAAAGGGCTATCGCCTTGTTATGCAATAAAAAATAAAATGAAAAAGTGAAATGTATTAAAAGGAACGAGCTTACTTTTTTTTAAATGTCCAAGCGCAGATGTTCCGAAAGCAAACAGTAGAAGCCGGTTTGCTGGTGTAGGCTGCCAGGACCGATTTGCTGGGGTTAGTGTTTTTGGTAGAATACAAGATGCAGTCGAATAACTTGCCAGCATATTTCTTTCAATCCGATTTTAATGTTGGTATTTTCAAGGCAAAATTGAACAGGCTAGTAATATGCATTTACGTACTAGAACAGATATTTCAAACAAAATACTCATATCTTCGCGCATACTTAGCAAAGAGTCGAGTGCTGTGTGAAGTTGGTTTTCATCCATAGATTATCATCATCATCATCATTACAGCCCTTCACAAGTCCACTGCTGAACATAGGCCTTCCCCAAGGAATGCCACAAATCACGGTCCCGAGCCACCTGCATCCATCGACTTCCTGCATGTCTTACCAGGTCGTCACATCTAGCGGGGGGACGCCCTACACTTCATATGCCGATACGAGGCTGCCAATCGAGAACCTTTCTTCCCCATTGGTTGTCGGTTTTTCGAGCTATATGGCTGGCCTAATGCCACTTCAGCATACTAATTCTTTTGGTTATGTCGGTTACACTGGTTTACTGCGGATATCCTCGTATTTAAGTCTATCACGCAGAGAAACGCCGAGCATAGCCCTCTCCATAGCTCGTTGAGCAACTTTGAGCTTCCTCATACGGCCAGCAGTGAAGGACCATGTCTCAGTTCCATAGGTCATCACTGGCAACACGCACTGGTTAAACAATCTAGTTTTGAAGATTTGAGGTATGTCTAACGAGAAGATGTGTCGTAATCTCCCGTGTGCTGCCCAGCCAAGATGAATCCGTCGATTAACTCTTGGTCGAAGTTGGACTTAACTAGTCAGACTATTTGTCCCAGGTAAACATATTCGTCAACAACTTCGAGCTTAGTGCTCCCAACAACTACCGGCATAGATGTGACATGGACGTTAAACATGATTTTTGTTTTGTCCATGTTCATCTTAAGACCTATCCGTTGGGAGACACTATTGAGACCATTGAGCATAGTGCTTAGGTGCTCCAGCGATTCAGCCATAAGGACTATATAGTCAGCAAATCGAAGGTGAGTGATGTACTCGCCATTGATGTTAATACCGTATCCGTTCCAGTCCAGTAGCTTGAAAATATCTTCCAATGCAGCGGTGAAGAGTTTCAGGGATATTACGTCACTCTGTCTTACACCTCTCTGCAGTTGGATAGGTTTCGTGCTCTAGTTTTGTACTAGGATAGCTATAGTAGCCCTACTGTACAAACACTTTAGCACTTCGATATACCGACAGTCCACTTGGGAGCGCTGGAGTGACTGCAGCACCGCTTAAATTTCGACGGAATCAAAGGCTTTCTCATAGTCCACATACGCAAGACAAAGTGGCAGATTGTACTCTACGGTCTTCTGTACAATTTGCCGAAGGGTATGAATGCTATGGTGCTAAAGCCTTTTCTGAAACCGGCTTGTTTGGGAGGCATATTTTGGCATATTTTATCAAGAATTTTTTGTCACATAATCAGCAAGCACGTATCAGCGCACTAGTAAAGTAAAGCGACTGAGTAAAGTACGACGATATCGCCGCAGTAGAATGGGGCAGCGTAACTAAATGCAGTGTCGTCTCTAGTACGTAATACATAATAGCTTCTTTTTTGATAGGGTGACAAACGAGCACACAGTCCACCTGATGGTAAGTGGTTACTGTGACCCATAGACATCTATATTTATCCTCAATAAAGGATCAAAATGCAGATGCGTCGTCACCCGTAAGGACTGAGATGAAATGCCTCTTTTCCAGTAAAATGGGTCTCTGGTTCTCTACACTCACCATAAGAAACACAGCAGTGTCAAGCTGCCATTTTACGCTGGTATTCTGTGAGAGCGTGGTCTTTCACCGGTCGAGCCGACCCGTTCGTGCTACAACTATTCTACTTATATAGCTGCAGCATGGCTTTACCACGCATATAAATTCGAAAAAAATCAGATTCAACAGTAATGACCTCTCAAAATAGATTTTTTTAAGTCAAGTAAGACTCTACAAAACTTGGATCGGAGGACAACCAGAGGAACTTCGCCCAGCCAGGATACACT
Source organism: Parnassius mnemosyne (assembly GCA_963668995.1). NCBI lineage: Eukaryota > Metazoa > Arthropoda > Insecta > Lepidoptera > Papilionidae > Parnassius > Parnassius mnemosyne. The sequence goes on along the minus strand of CAVLGL010000093.1, from coordinate 20,296,123 downwards.
CGCCTGCAGATCTTCACACTTGACAACGGTCTGATAAATTACGATCTTATTCATATCTTTAGTTGAGATTCTACTATTTTTACAGGAATTTTATGTATAAACTAGCTTTTTGCCCCGCGGTGTTACCCGTGTACACGTTATAACGTTCAGACTAAGCAGCAGCTTGGAGTCGGGAAGTTGGCGGTGTAGGTCCTGCGCCTGACCTATTTCCAGTCATGTCGGGTTATCATCCCGTAGGACTACGAGAGTGAGTGAATAGATAATGCACTGGTCTAGCGCACACATTTGGGCACTGTAATCCTGCCCTCCACAGATGGCTAGTCTCCGTTGAGACAGACCGTCGTGACTAAAGTTCAGTCTGAAGGATATTATTATTACATCGTCCAGACAGTTATTATTACTATTACTATATTACCGTTAGTGGCGGAGTATCCGAAAATCCTTAAATACGTGTAACAAAATTTTTAATCGAAAGCTTTTCTTTTTTTATAATAGTGTTCTCAAAGATATAATGAAAACATGGCAGAATTTAATTTTTTCTTTAATTTTACCCTCTTAAGATTTGAATTGTCTGAAATACTGAAACCGTGTTAATTGAGTTTTTAATCTCAAACTTAAATACCAATTTTTAACGATCCACATTTTAAGGGTGAATCGAGGCAAATTTTTTAAAGTACGAGAATATGTTATATTGGTCACTACCATAATTTCGTTTAAGTTTATTAGAAAAACTTTTTTTTCCTAATGATTTCTTATATTTACGCGAACACTACACATTTTTAAATAAAACTAATTTTACGGATTTTATCGCGTATATTAACTTATTTTTATATTCCCGACGTTTCGGGTGCTTTCCAGCACCCGTGGTCACGGGGGACTGAGTTGTTTGACGTCCTGCTGTCATAGTTAGCCCGGCTACCTTCAGTTTTTTAATATTAATTTTTGGTTCGATTTACGCAGAATGAGCTTACAGTATCTTGAAGTCTAGCAGTGGTATACTTGGGTTTGGATTTGATTTTATTAATTATGGGATCCCAAGCAGATGGCAGCACCCATCCATCTTCTCTATTGAAATTAGGATGTTTTTTAATTTCAATAGCCTCGCGAATCATCCTTGGGAGGAATCGGTGTTCTTTTGCGAGGATTTGTGGTCTATCAAATCTAATGTAATGACGGGGACGATCCTGAACATGTTCACAAACTGCAGACTTCCCGATACGTCGGTGCTTCACGTCAGCTATATGTTCTTTAACGCGGGTTTTAATAGATCTTTTTGTTTGTCCTATGTACGAGAGACCACATTCACAATCCAGCTTGTACACTCCTGCATCTTGTAGAGGGATATGACACTTGACGGATGGTAAAAATTGACCAATCTTCTTCAGCGGCTTGAAGTACGTTTTAATGGAAGCTCGCTTCAAGATGTAGCCAACCTTGTCTGTGACTCCTCTGACATAGGGTAGTACAGCAGGCACACGCTCGACTGTGGCTGGCTTCACTCGGTCACTGTGACGTAGGCGCGGGACCCGAAGCTTGTTGTCTTGCAATACTTGCTCGACGTGCTGAAGCTCGGCGGCCAGATGTTTTCTGTCACAGATCCCTCGTGCTCTCTGAAACAAAGATTTTCCCACGGTAGCTAACTGTGAAGGATGATGGTGAGATTCACCATTTAGATATCGGTTGGTATGGGTATTTTTTTTTCTGTACACAGTATGACCAATTTTTTTTCCTATGCAAAAATACCTCACGTTAAAAAGTATGGTAAGATTTTAGAAAATTTTAAAAATTGCATATTTTATTATTTTAATTCCAAAGTATAATTGTGGTAATTTTCAAATTACAATAACCATTTCATAATTATTTACAATTTTTAAAAAAAGCAACACCTTATCTCCATTCTGAGAGTTATAATTTTTCAAAATCCTGTCTTATATAATGCCTTATAAATAAAAAGAAACCACATTGTTACAATTTTATTCTTTAACGTCCAGCGGTTTGAGCTGTGCGTCATATCAATATTTTTATACAGGGTTATATTGCAATAACCGGCCAAAAATATAGTCCAAAAAATTTTAAACATTCTGTACTTTTTATCTTTTATATTCAAAATGTGTGGTAAGTTATTATTTTAACTGATTTTCAACTATATTTATACGCACGCACACATTCGTAAGAATCGATCAGTTGGCAAAAAACGGTATGAATTGAACCACACACAGAAGAGCGTGTAGTGGCGGTTAAGAATATTCACTACCCCATATTTTCCCGTGGGTGTCGTAAGAGGCGACAGTGGGAAACAGGCAAGAGATGGGTAGCAGCATCTTCCTGATAACAGCAAAATTACAATAAAAAACTGCGGTTGCCAACCCGCACGCCAAGCGTGGCAACTATGGCAAACAACCCCCCCCCCCCCCATATTGAGGTTAACAAAGAGACAGCTCCTAGTCCCCGGCGGCCCCACTATTCCTGGCTACGGTGGCGACCATGGTAACGGCGGGGCAGGGAGTGCTAAGAATCTCCGGTGGAGGTTCGGTTGCCACCTAAGACGACTTGACCTGGCAACATACAACGCACGCACCCTAAGGACTGACGAGAAGATCCTGAAGGTGGAAGAACAGATGGTCAATTTACGCTGGCATATTATAGGACTATCCGAGGCCCGAAGAGAGGGGGAGGACACGGTAATCCTCGAATCCGGACACTTGCTCTATCACCGGGAGGGTGACCATCAGTCCCAAGGAGGTGTCGGATTTATCGTCATCAAGTCTCTCGTTAACAACGTTGTAAAGATTGAGAGTGTGTCGACGAGGGTTGCGTACCTTATATTCAGAATCACCAAACGGTATTCGCTGAAAGTCATACAGGTTTACGCACCAACCTCGGCACATTCCGATGAGGAAGTGGAGGAAATGTATGAGGATATCTCTTGAGCCATGCATTCCGCCAAAACCCACTAAACGGTGTTAATGGGAGACTTCAATGCAAAACTAGGCACAAGAGAAAACGGTGAGCTGAAAGTAGGGAAATTTGGAATAGGACAACGGAACCCAAGGGGCCAGCAGCTGGCCGACTTCATGAAGAAAGAGGGACTCTTTATGATGAACTCTTTCTTCCAGCAGCGGCTCCACAGGAAGTGGACCTGGTCGAGCCTCGACGGTTTGACAAAAAATTAGATTGACTTCATTATGACGACGAGACGACAACTGTTCAGTGATGTCTCCGTGATCGCGAGGGTGAAAACTGGTAGCGATCACCAAATGGTTAGAGGCACACTGAACCTAAAGGTTAAGTTGGAGAGGTCTCGTCTAGTGAAGTCAATGCTCCATCCCCCTCGTGCTCTATCTCTAAGTCCTGAAACCTTTCAGCTCGAGTTACAAAACCGTTTTAAGTGCCTAGAAGACTGCAATGAAGTGGATGATATGAATGATAAGCTCGTGGAAACTGTCCATGCGGTCGGAGCTAAGTTCTGCAAGACCCGCCGCAGAAGAAAACAAACAAATCTACGATCACACTCTTAATCTCATGGCTGTTAGACGGGAAATGAAGCTCTTCAACAGATTTGACAGCATACTGGCAACTGAACAGACAGATCTCCAAATTCATGCGGCGGGACTTACGCAACTTCAATAGAGCTTGTATTAAAGAAGCGATCGAGCGGAACCAGGGTTTCAAAATATTTGCCAGAGATCTGCCTGCCAGAAAGAGCCAATTGTCAAAGCTGAAGACCGAGCGTGGCAGCATCGTTTCCGGGACACCTTAGATTTTGAGCAAAGTTGAGAGGTTCTATGGGCACCTGTACTCGTCATCGTTGGAGCCACACGCAAGTGTGAGTAACGATCCAAGAGCGAGTCTTATCCGACACTATTCCAAAGATATACCGGACGTCAGTCTGAGCGAGATTAGAATAGCTCTCCAGCGCCATAAAAACGGCAGGGTCCCAGGTGAGGATTGAATTACAGCGGAACTTTTGAAAGCGGGTGGAAAACCGGTACTTGAAGTCCTTCAGAAGCTCTTTAATTCCATTCTCCGTGGTGGCACTACTCTGGAGGCGTGGAGCAGAAGTGCGGTGGTCTTGTTCTTCAAGAAAGGTGACAACGCTCTCTTGAAGTCCTTCTGAGACCGATCTTCCTTCTGAGCCACGTCTACGTGCTGTTTTCGAGAGTCGTTACGAATCGTCTCGCACGCAGACTTGACGACTTCCAGCCTCCCGAACAAGCCAATTTCCGAAAAGGCTTTAGTACCATAGACCACATACACACCCTTCGGCAAATTTTACACAAGACAGAGGAGTATAATCTGCTACTTTGCCTTACGTATGTGGACTATGAGAAAGCCTTTGCGGCAGTCCCTTCAGCGGTGTCAAGTTGACTGTCAGTATATCTAAGTGCGGAAATATTTTTACAGTAGGGCAACGATGAATCTTCGAGTACAGAATCAGAGTACGAAACCTATCCAACTGCAGAGAGGTGTAAGACAGAGTGACGTTATATCCTCGAAACTCTTCACCGCTGCATTGGAAGTAATTTCAAGTTACTGGACTGGAAAGGATGCGGTATTAACATCAATGGCGAGTACATCACTCACCTTCGATTTGGCGACGATATAGTCCTTATGGCAGAATCGCTGGAGGACCTAAGCACTATGCTCAATGACTTCAATAGTGTCTCCCAACGGATAGGTCTTAAGATGAACTTGGACAAAACAAAAATTATGTTTAACGTCCATGTCACACCCATGCTGGTAGTTGTTGGGAGCACTAAGCTCAAAGTTGTTGACGAGTATGTTTACCTGGGACAAATAGTCCAACTAGGTAAGTTTAACTTCGACCGAGAGGTCAATCGACGGATTCAACGGCTGGGCAGCGTTCGGGAAACTACGACACATCTGTTCGTTAGACATACCTCAAAACCTGAAAACAAAATTGTACAACCAGTGCGTGTTGCCAGTGATGATTTACGGATCTGAGACGTGGTCCTTCACTGCTGGCCGTATGACGAAGCTCAACGTCGCTCAGCGAGCTATGGAGAAGGCTATGCTCGGCGTTTCTCTGTGTTATAAACTTAGAAATGAGGATATCCGCAGTAGAACCAGAGTAACCGACATAGCCTAACGGACTAGAAAGCTGAAGTGGCAGTGGGCCAGCCATATAGCTCGAAGAACTGACAACCGATGGGGAAGAAAGGTTCTCGAGTGGCAGCCTCGTACCGGTAGGTGAAGTGTAGGGCGACTCCCCACTAGATGGAGTGACGACCTGGTAAGATACGCAGGAAGTTGATGGATGTAGGTGGCTCAGGATCGTGCTTTGTGGTATTCCTTGGGGGAGGACTCTGATCAGCAGTGGACTTAAGAAAGGCTGTAATGATGATGATGATGACAGAGGAGCGCGTACGTGTAGTTGTTGCCCATAAATCACATTCAATTTGGAATAATTTCAAGTAGAATTAGAAGCCTTATTTACATATACTCATATTTTCAAAAATTGCAATAACGGTATATCATTGTTTATATATTTGAATCTAACTTTAAAATTTGGCTACTCTTTTAAAAATAACCCTGTATATAACTTGTACCCTCTTGTTTAAAAAGCGAATAGATTTTGAACTTATAAAAATGTTAATTTTATTATTTTTAATTCCAGAATATATTCACCAATTTTCAAATTTAAAACAATGATTCAATAATTTTTCTCTATACAAATTCCCTGTTAGGGGTTGTTTTGAAAAATCGCTAAATACAAATTTACTTATTTCATCTTCAGTGTATAAAACTGAAGCAAGCCTTAGTTTAAAACTGAAGCAGATTTAAAAAAAAATACATTTCATAAACGAAATTTAAATTTCTTATGTCGAAAACTAAAAAAAGATTTCATTTCATTTCACCGCATATATATCAAGTTAAAAAACGTGTCATATTTACTGAATCTATATTTTATAGAATTTTTACTTGACACATCATGCAAACGATCGACAGTAAAGTTTAATTTCCCTTTGTCGAGCGAAAAAAAATTGCTCGTATGATTTTTAGGCAAAAGTCGACGTCAACTTGAAATTTTCATTAACAACTTTTATAAATAATTAAACTTTTAAGTAAACTATCTAAGTAAACTATTAGAATTAGATATTTTAAATAATTTGAAATGACAGTAATCTTCTATTTCTGTTTGAAAATAGATTACAAATACAGAACAGGTACAGGTACAGAACAGAATAAGATTAATAATATAAAAGTAAACATAAACATAGGTAATGTCAATATTTTTATCTAATATTAAATAAATATATTATACCCTGTAGTTCGATAGATGTGGATTTGATTTAATGGCAATTCACCCAAAATAAATATAATAATAAAACTCAAATTTCATAGAATTGTAATGTGGGGTCAGCATTACAATTGCTTGCGAGTGTATCAGCTCTACAATCACTAACCGGCTAAGAAATGCAAGTCAGCGGTTGCTTTTTCGAAAGGGACTATGACTAGCCGTGGTTTCAGTGTCCGGTTTTCAGATACAATAGCAATGACCTACATGTAGTGCAAGGGGCAGCGAAAGGGTTAATATGTAACCAAAAGTTAATTTGTTGCCATTACACATACCAGAAATTTACGTAATACACTGCATTTTAGTCCTGCAATTGTAGATGAGTGTCCTAATGTACTCGGTGGTTAAACACAACTTGTATGTGCAGTAAATTAAAAAAATAAGTTAAGAGCCTATATATATCCCACAGCTGGGCACGGACCTCCTCTCATTTCTGAGAGTCGGGGACGAACTTCATATACAGGTATTCCTCCGAGAACTTAGCGCCTGACATACCAAGGCTAGCACTTGAAATAGTTGATTGAAGCGCGCATAAACGCTGCATTTATGTACTCATTGTTTACAACTGTTGCAGATTTGTTCTTGAATGTTTTTACCATTGGATCTAACGTTTATTGTTCCAAGTTTCCTTGTTATATATGGCTATAGTATTGAACGCCTTATTTGTTAAATATCTTATTTTATTGTCTTCGTTTCCTGATCCCCGCAAGCTACTCGTACATATAGTAAACCAACATGATATCCTGTTACAGATATTTTTTTCTGTGTCCCCATCTCATTACGAGATGTTTTGTTACGATAATAATACCAGTATTTATTTCATATATTGGCAAAGGTTATAGGCACACAAACGTATATTTTGTGGTACAGGCATATAATTTTTGAGGGTGGATTTATTATTATTATTCATATAATTTTAGTTACTTGCAAAGTACATTTTTATATTTAAAATATATTCATTATATTTTAAATTCGCTAATTTATTTCTTGTTAAAATCTGTCTTCTTGACAATATATTTATAAATTGTAATTTTAAATATATTGAATGTATAATGATTTCTTATATTTACGCGAACACTACACATTTTTAAATAAAACTAATTTTACGGATTTTATCGCGTATATTAACTTATTTTTATATTCCCGACGTTTCGGGTGCTTTCCAGCACCCGTGGTCACGGGGGACTGAGTTGTTTGACGTCCTGCTGTCATAGTTAGCCCGGCTACCTTCAGTTTTTTAATATTAATTTTTGGTTCGATTTACGCAGAATGAGCTTACAGTATCTTGAAGTCTAGCAGTGGTATACTTGGGTTTGGATTTGATTTTATTAATTATGGGATCCCAAGCAGATGGCAGCACCCATCCATCTTCTCTATTGAAATTAGGATGTTTTTTAATTTCAATAGCCTCGCGAATCATCCTTGGGAGGAATCGGTGTTCTTTTGCGAGGATTTGTGGTCTATCAAATCTAATGTAATGACGGGGACGATCCTGAACATGTTCACAAACTGCAGACTTCCCGATACGTCGGTGCTTCACGTCAGCTATATGTTCTTTAACGCGGGTTTTAATAGATCTTTTTGTTTGTCCTATGTACGAGAGACCACATTCACAATCCAGCTTGTACACTCCTGCATCTTGTAGAGGGATATGACACTTGACGGATGGTAAAAATTGACCAATCTTCTTCAGCGGCTTGAAGTACGTTTTAATGGAAGCTGTAGCATGTGTGCCTGCTGTACTACCCTATGTCAGAGGAGTCACAGACAAGGTTGGCTACATCTTGAAGCGAGCTTCCATTAAAACGTACTTCAAGCCGCTGAAGAAGATTGGTCAATTTTTACCATCCGTCAAGTGTCATATCCCTCTACAAGATGCAGGAGTGTACAAGCTGGATTGTGAATGTGGTCTCTCGTACATAGGACAAACAAAAAGATCTATTAAAAGCCACAGTCGAGCGTGTGCCTGCTGTACTACCCTATGTCAGAGGAGTCACAGACAAGGTTGGCTACATCTTGAAGCGAGCTTCCATTAAAACGTACTTCAAGCCGCTGAAGAAGATTGGTCAATTTTTACCATCCGTCAAGTGTCATATCCCTCTACAAGATGCAGGAGTGTACAAGCTGGATTGTGAATGTGGTCTCTCGTACATAGGACAAACAAAAAGATCTATTAAAACCCGCGTTAAAGAACATATAGCTGACGTGAAGCACCGACGTATCGGGAAGTCTGCAGTTTGTGAACATGTTCAGGATCGTCCCCGTCATTACATTAGATTTGATAGACCACAAATCCTCGCAAAAGAACACCGATTCCTCCCAAGGATGATTCGCGAGGCTATTGAAATTAAAAAACATCCTAATTTCAATAGAGAAGATGGATGGGTGCTGCCATCTGCTTGGGATCCCATAATTAATAAAATCAAATCCAAACCCAAGTATACCACTGCTAGACTTCAAGATACTGTAAGCTCATTCTGCGTAAATCGAACCAAAAATTAATATTAAAAAACTGAAGGTAGCCGGGCTAACTATGACAGCAGGACGTCAAACAACTCAGTCCCCCGTGACCACAGGTGCTGGAAAGCACCCGAAACGTCGGGAATATAAAAATAAGTTAATATACGCGATAAAATCCGTAAAATTAGTTTTATTTAAAAATATTGAATGTAGATTTATTATCTAAAAATACTTGATTCCTAATATATATTTCTTTAATGACTGTTGAAAAAAAGATAACAAAGAAGATATCTGCGGAGTTTTTATGCGTTGTTCAGCCTCTATTCCTGCTCTATTCCATTTGATTAGACTAGATAACGAATGGTAAATGCAAACATAAAATTTTATTTTACTAATTTTATTATAAAATCTTTAGCTTAACAATTGTAATACATAAATATTTCTGTATTATAATTATTTCATTCTGCGTATTAATGTTGTATTTGTAAAGACAGCCATGATGATATCAACAGAATAATCGAATATTACAGTTTTTTTTAAATCGTTATAAGAAGTACGAACTATCTGGGTGATTGTTGAATTAAGAGGCTAGCCATGGGTTACGGCTCAGAGTGCAAGTGCGGACTAAGAATTGTTTCTACACATAATTTTTTTTCTATATATATTCATTTCAAATATTTGACATTATAATAGATTATTGTCTCCAATCTAGCTGCAGATCCCCACAGTAATACACCAGAAGTCGATACGTCAAAAAAGCAAAAGTAAGTAAGTGAAGAAGATTTAGCTGTTGTTTCATCAGTCAGTTTTCTAATTATTCTAGTAGCAAAGGTAGTAGAACTTAATTTATAAACTAGTTATTTATCAATATTTGCTCCCCATTGGAGCTTCCAATTAATTGAAATTCTAAGAAATACGATCCATCTTACGAAATTAAAATTTATTGTTTTGTAAATTAAATAGTTACAGCATTATATAGTCAATGAAACAGTGTTAAACTGTAAATATATTTTTCTGAATTGGAAACAAGGTTGTGTCTTTCTAGACCGAAGTCATCTAACTAACAGAACTATCTCCGAATTCAAGGAAGTTCATTCATGAACACAAAAATATCAAAAAGGTTAATTACTATCGATCGCTAGGAGACACCTAGTGTTAAAATACGCCCCGATTACAATACACCGTTATTTGCAGCCTCTTGCTCTCAGTTTGAGACATATAGCGACAAAAGATAAAGTGCTACATCCCGGATGCCGTAATATACAAACTTTTTTTGGAAAATTTTTACTATCCACACAGTTATGTGCCTTTTGAGAGACGACAGAAGACACCAATACTGTCATAGTGATCTTCCCAACCTGTAAAACGTGTGATGCTTATTTTATTCCCGCACTCGACGTGGATCTTTCTTTTGTGAAGATGAATTGCTGGTCATTTAAAATATTTTTTTTAGGATAAGGGTGACAAACGAGCACACAGTCCACCTGATGGTAAGTGGTCGCTGCGGCCCATAGACATCTATATCTATTCTCGATTACGAATCAAAATGCAGATGCGTATGCACCCGTGAGGACTAAGACGTAAATGCCTCGTTTCCAGTAAAAAGGGTCTCCGGTTCACAAAAAATATCTCATGTAATAAAGTATACTATTTTATCAAAACAAAAGTTGAGTGGTCGAAATGTTAAATATTTATAGATTTTTCAAAAAACTATAAAATATTGTTTTGTTAACAACTATTAAAAAGAATATTAATTCGCAATTAAAGCGACCTCTATTGCTATCAGAAGGCATATATAACGGCAATAATGCGACTTGTTTCATCTGATCTGATTAAGATAATTCAAATTTGCTTTACCGCAGTCCCCAAATACGTCTACTAAAATCCACAAGCAATAATGCCTAGACTTTATCAACAAATTCTTTCACATACATGACCAGATTATAAAGTGGTAAGATACCAGACAACTCAGGGTTATTTCCGACGGTGAATTGAAAATTCAAATAAGATCTACTCACGATGAAAATAACGCTAAGCAGTCATAAATATATATATGAGGATATTTTATTATTTAATATTAATAAAATATGAAAGTAAAGTAACGTGCAGTGACGACTATTTGTTATTTTTTCATAACCACACTAGAAACGTGCAGACAACTCATAACTATGTAATTTGTCAAAGTGCCGCAGCTGATGTTCACTGTTGCATCAGACATTATTTTATAACGAAGTGTTTTTAAAGTTCTTTCTCACATATAGAAACAAAATGGAAAAGAGTTTTATATTAAATTAAACTAGATGAAATGTGATAATTTTATTATGTTTGTAAACAATTTTGAATTATATTACAGGAATGGACTTATGTATAAGATGAAACTGTTTTAAAAATTAAAATAAATGTTAGAAATGACTGATTAGCATATGCAATAAATACTCTGATCGGCTATAACTTATTTCCATAGTCTATATATAAAAGCGTGTTTAAACACTGTATAAAAAGAATATTACAATAGCTGTGTAGTGGCGGCGTCAGGGAATCCACAACACCGTGTCGTGTCGTGTTGTAAGAGGCGACAAAGGGAAAATGAAACAGGAGATGGGCAACATACCCCTTCCTAAAAGGCCGGCAACGTACCTGCAATTCCCCTGATGTTCATGGGCGACGGTGATTACTAACCATCCGGTAAGCCGCATACTCGTTTGCCTCCTCTTCTATAAGAAAATAGCATCTTTGCAAACCCGCCTGCCAAGCGAGGAAACTGTGATAGTTATGAAATTAGTGTAAGTGGCAAATATGACGCAATCTACAGGAGAGGCCTATGTTCAGAAGTGGACTTTTAATGAATGAATAATAAAGAGGCTAATATGAGAGTTTAAAAATATTAAATAACACACATTGATTAGAGGCTGTGATGATCTTAATGAGAAGACTAGGTCATAGTCATGGAATAATTATATTATGATTTATCATCGATTGAGATGTAAAATTTCTGAATATTAAAATTCGGAAGTAGGAGAAATTTAAATTACATTAAAATATACTAAATTCCATTACATTTGCACATACGTAGATATATACATACTTACATACATATGTACAAACGTACATACATACGTACATACATACATCCACATACAGATCGAACTACTAAAAAATCGTGTAAATTACGTTTCGCAAAAATTTAAAAACAAAAAAACATTAGAGATCCAATTTCCGCCAATAGAATATGAGGTTTGGGTGTGGCACTTTCAAGTGTATATCTTTTTGCTACTACCACACTATATGAATAACTTTTTATAAGAACTCCAGGTTTTTTATCTTCAGATTCAGTTTCACTTTCAGATGGATTTTATGTAAATACATGGTAGTGTGTTAGCAAAGTTCGGAAAACAAAAGGCGACGCACTGGCAGTCTGCATGGTACCTGGACCACTTCTAGGTGAAAACTTAAAATGTTTCATCAAGGCAGATCATTAGGCTCGTGCAAACGAAAAAAAAGAAAACTAAAAATTATCGATATCCTGTGTATACCAAATCATAAATTCATAATTAAATAATGTAGGCGACAGATGCCTAATGGTAGTATGTGGACTGCGTACTCAAAAATTCGTGAGATCAAGTCCGTCATTCGAATCACCCCAAGCATGTTAAGTTATAAGATAACATGGAGTGGTTAACGGTAATATTGGTAATACACTGAACATGTTATGATTAAAAATTACTTTGTGTAGCGCATGCGGCGGGACTTACGCAACTTCAATACAGCTCGTATTGAAGAAGCGATCGAGCGGAACCAAGGCTCCAAAGTCTTTGCCAGAGATCTGTCTGCCAGAAAGAGCCAACTGTCAAAGCTGCAGACAGAATGTGGCAGCTTCGTTTCCGGGACACCTGAGATTTTGAGTGAGATTGAAAGGTTCTATGGGCTGCTGTACACATCATCGTTGGAGCCACACGCAAGTGTGAGTAACGATCCAAGAGCGAGTCTCATCCGACACTATTCCGAAGATATCCCGGACGTCAGTCTGTGCGAGATTAGAATGGCTCTCCAGCACCTTAAAAACGGTAAGGCCCCAGGCGAGGATGGAATTACAGCGGAGCTTCTGAAAGCGGGTGGAAGACCGGTACTTGAAGTCCTTCAGAAGCTCTTTAATTCACATACACCGGAGGCGTGGAGCAGAAATGCGGTGGTCTTGTTCTTCAAGAAAGGTGACAACGCTCTCTTGAAGAACTTCAGACCGATTTCCCTTCTGAGCCGCGTCTACGTGCTGTCTTCGAGAGTCATTACGAATCGTCTCGCGCGCAGACTTGACGACTTCCAGCCACACAGCCTCCCGAACAAGCCAGTTTCCGAAAAGGCTTTAGCACCATAGACCACATACATATCCTTCGGCAAATTGTACAGAAGTCCGAGGAGTATAATTTGCCACTATGTCTGGCGTATATGGACTATGAGAAAGCCTTTGATTCCGTCGAAAATTGGGCAGTGCTGCAGTCTCTTCAGCGGTGCCAAGTTGACTGTCGGTATATCGAAGTGTTGAAGTGCTGGTACAGTAGGGCTACGATGGCTATCCGAGTACAGAACCAGAGTACGAATCCTATCCAATTGCAGAGAGGTGTAAGACAGGGTGACGTCATATCCCCGAAACTCTTCACCGCTGCATTGGAAGACGTTTTCAAGCTTCTGGACTGGAAAGGATACGGTATCAACATCAATGGCGAGTACATCACTCACCTTCGATTTGCTGACGATATAGTCCTTATGGCAGAATCGCTGGAGGGCCTAAGGACTATGCTCAATGACCTCAATAGTGTTTCCCAACGGATAGGTCTTAAGATGAACATGGACAAAACAAAGATCATGTTTAATGTCCATGTCACACCTATGCCGGTAGTTGTTGGGAGCACTAAGCTCGAAGTTGTTGACGAGTATGTTTACCTGGGACAAATAGTCCGACTAGGTAAGTCCAACTTCGACCGAGAGGTCAATCGACGGATTCAACTCGGCTGGGCAGCGTTCGGGAAGCTACGACACATCTTCTCGTCAGACATACCTCAAAACCTTAAAACGAAATTGTACAACCAGTGCGTGTTGCCATTGATGACTTACGGAACGTGACGTGGTCCTTCACTGCTGGCCATATGAGGAAGCTCAAGGTCGCTCAGCGAGCTATGGAGAGGGCTATACTCGGAGTTTCTCTGCGTGATAAACTTAGGAATGAGGACATCCGCAGCAGAACCAGAGTAACCGACATAGCCTAACGGATTTGTAAGCTGAAGTGGCAGTGGGCCGGCCATATAGCTCGAAGAACCGACAACCGATGGGGAAGAAAGGTTCTCGAGTGGCAGCCTCGTACCGGTAGGTGAAGTGTAGGGCGTCCCCCCACGAGATGGAGTGACGACCTGGTAATACATGCAGGAGGTCGATGGATACAGGTGGCTCAGGACCGTGCTTTGTGGCATTCTTTGGTGGAGGCCTATGTTCAGCAGTGGACTTGTGAAGGGCTGTAATAAAAAAAATGAATAAAATTGTGTAGCGCAAAATTTTTACTTAAATATACTGGCGAAATTTTCGTTATTTTTATGTCTCTATCTGTCCGTTCTCGAATGGCTGAATCGATTTTTATAAAACTTTACAAACATATAGAAAGAAATGGCAGGAGGATTTTCGTCTATATTTTATCCGAGAAACTTGAAAATTTTCTTTAAATAAACAAACAATTATAAAATAAATGGTCTTTAATTACGTATCAAAAATCTAAGTAATGTCAACTTAAAAGATCCTATCCTGGCGAAGCCGGGGCGGGTGGCTGGTTGTTAATAAATGTACACTTCTTTTTTAAATAATACTAATTTTATTTTTAGGATTTTATCGCGTATATTAACTTATTTTTATATTCCCGACGTTTCGGGTGCTTTCCAGCACCCGTGGTCACGGGGGACTGAGTTGTTTGACGTCCTGCTGTCATAGTTAGCTTGGCTACCTTCAGTTTTGTAATATTAATTTTTGGTTCGATTTACGCAGAATGAGCTTACAGTATCTTGAAGTCTAGCAGTGGTATATTTGGGTTTGGATTTGATTTTATTAATTATGGGATCCCAAGCAGATGGCAGCACCCATCCATCTTCTCTATTGAAATTAGGATGTTTTTTAATTTCAATAGCCTCGCGAATCATCCTTGGGAGGAATCGGTGTTCTTTTGCGAGGATTTGTGGTCTATCAAATCTAATGTAATGACGGGGACGATCCTGAACATGTTCACAAACTGCAGACTTCCCGATACGTCGGTGCTTCACGTCAGCTATATGTTCTTTAACGCGGGTTTTAATAGATCTTTTTGTTTGTCCTATGTATGAGAGACCACATTCACAATCTAGCTTGTACACTCCTGCATCTTGTAGAGGGATATGACACTTGACGGATGGTAAAAATTGACCAATCTTCTTCAGCGGCTTGAAGTACGTTTTAATGGAAGCTCGCTTCAAGATGTAGCCAACCTTGTCTGTGACTCCTCTGACATAGGGTAGTACAGCAGGCACACGCTCGACTGTGGCTGGCTTCACTCGGTCACTGTGACGTAGGCGCGGGACCCGAAGCTTGTTGTCTTGCAGTACTTGCTCGACGTGCTGAAGCTCGGCGGCCAGATGTTTTCTGTCACAGATCCCTCGTGCTCTCTGAAACAAAGATTTTCCCACGGTAGCTAACTGTGAAGGATGATGGTGAAATTCACCATTTAAATATCGGTTGGTATGGGTATTTTTTCTGTACACAGTATGACCAATAGTGTTATCAGGATTTCGGATGACTAAAACATGTAGAAAAGCTAAAGTATTGTTTGTCTCTAACTCCATTGTGAATTGTATTTTAGGGTTTATGGAATTAAGGTGGTTTAAAAATGCAGTTACTTTGTCAGATAGTAAGATTGTGAAAGTATCGTCTACGTACCGCTTGTAGAATCTTGGATTTACAGGAGTAGTAAGAAGGACTTTCTCCTCAAAGTCTTCCATGAATATGTCGGCGACTACGGGAGATACAGGTGAGCCCATTGCCACTCCGTCTACTTGCATGTAGAACTCTTCTTTCCACAATAAATAGCCAGATGTGAGGCAGTGTTTGAGTAATACTGCATATTCTGTAGGCATGTTGTTATCTTCTAGCTTTCTAGTAACAATTGAGATGCAGTCTTCGATAGGTAGGCATGTGAATAGTGAATGAACATCAAAACTGACCATAGTTTCATTGTCAGCGAGATGTAGGTCTTTAATCTCACTAACAAATTGGTATGAATCCTTTGTGTGTGCTCTGGTATGTCCTCTTAGTGGTGACAGTATTTTTGCCAAGTGTTGAGCCAACTTATAAGTTGGTGAATCGATCTGGCTTACTATAAGGACGTAGTGGAACGTTTGGTTTGTGTATTTTCGGTAACCCATACAACCTCGGTGGTTTGGCACATGATGGTATTGTCGAATTCACGTCAAGATCTAATTTTTCGGAGTATTTCTTTATTAAATCAGTAGTTGTTTTGAGTGTATTAGATGTAGGGTCTATTTTGACCTTTTTGTATGTACTTACGTCCGATAAAAGTTGATGTATTTTGAAATTATACTCTGACGTGTTCATTATTACCGTAGCATTTCCTTTATCCGCGCGGAGAATCGTGAGATCTGGTCTGTTGCGTAAGTTGTACAACGCTTTAAATTCGTCTTTGGGAAGATTTAGTTTCGGCGCTGAACTTCGATGTAACAAGGACGAAATATCTTGACGTATAGCCTCTAAATCCTCTTGACCGATATTATTCTTAAACAGACAATCCTCAACACTACAGATAATTTCCTCGTACGGGATTTTTTGCGGCGTTATAGCAAAATTTAAGCCTTTCGACAATACTTTTATTGTAGGTTCGTCCAGTGTTTCTTTTGATAAATTATAGACTCACTCACTCACTCAATGGGCTCACCTGTATCTCCCGTAGTCGCCGACATATTCATGGAGGACTTTGAAGAGAAAGTCCTTCTTACTACTTCTGTAAATCCAAGATTCTACAAGCGGTACGTAGACGATACTTTCACAATCTTACCATCTGACAAAGTAACTGCATTTTTAAACCACCTTAATTCCATAAGCCCTAAAATACAATTCACAATGGAGTTAGAGGCAAACAATACTTTAGCTTTTCTAGATGTTTTAGTCATCCGAAATCCTGATAACACTATTGGTCATACTGTGTACAGCAAAAATACCCATACCAACCGATATTTAAATGGTGAATCTCACCATCATCCTTCACAGTTAGCTACCGTGGGAAAATCTTTGTTTCAGAGAACACGAGGGATCTGTGACAGAAAACATCTGGCCGCCGAGCTTCAGCACGTCGAGCAAGTACTGCAAGACAACAAGCTTCGGGTCCCGCGCCTACGTCACAGTGACCGAGTGAAGCCAGCCACAGTCGAGCGTGTGCCTGCTGTACTACCCTATGTCAGAGGAGTCACAGACAAAGTTGGCTACATCTTGAAGCGAGCTTCCATTAAAACGTACTTCAAGCCGCTGAAGAAGATTGGTCAATTTTTACCATCCGTCAAGTGTCATATCCCTCTACAAGATGCAGGAGTGTACAAGCTAGATTGTGAATGTGGTCTCTCATACATAGAACAAACAAAAAGATCTATTAAAACCCGCGTTAAAGAACATATAGCTGACGTGAAGCACCGACGTATCGGGAAGTCTGCAGTTTGTGAACATGTTCAGGATCGTCCCCGTCATTACATTAGATTTGATAGACCACAAATCCTCGCAAAAGAACACCGATTCCTCCCAAGGATGATTCGCGAGGCTATTGAAATTAAAAAACATCCTAATTTCAATAGAGAAGATGGATGGGTGCTGCCATCTGCTTGGGATCCCATAATTAATAAAATCAAATCCAAACCCAAGTATACCACTGCTAGACTTTAAGATACTGTAAACTCATTCTGCGTAAATCGAACCAAAAATTAATATTACAAAACTGAAGGTAGACGGGCTAACTATGACAGCAGGACGTCAAACAACTCAGTCCCCCGTGACCACGGGTGCTGGAAAGCACCCGAAACGTCGGGAATATAAAAATAAGTTAATATACGCGATAAAATCCGTAAAATTAGTATTATTTAAATATGTGTAGTGTTCGCGTAAATATAAGAAATCATTATGTACACTTCTTGATAACATAGGTATCTATATAAAACTAATTTTCATATCGTTAGAATTTAAATAAATACATAAACAAACTTTTTGTCTTACATTTCCTTAAATTTCACAGCGGTGGAGTCATAAGTTAATCTATCTTCCAAAGCTCTAAGCAAGTATTTCAGGAAAATATTTTAATTTAAACTGGTCGCAATAGCTTTTGAAATAATTTTCGCATACATTTAGAAATTTAAGAGTACTTAAATACTGATAATAAGATGATACTGATATGGATGCTGAATGGAATAAATTGATATAATAAAGTTTGAAAGAAACTTAATATTAATACAATGCTTAAACTACATTTCACTCTAAGCTACAGAGAAAATTCATTGAATTTTTCATAAACAATGAGCAGCAGAGATGCTTTCTGCAAGACTTCTTTTGCCAAGCGGTATAAATGTAAATATTTACCACAAAGCATTTCTCGTGGTTAAAAATTGCTTTCTGTTACCTTAACTATGTTTTATTACTCTTACCTACGTAAGTATCTCTATATTGATACACTTGTTATGCAAGCTAGACTGTTAGAAGTAAAGAGATCTAAGAACCAAAAAAATTCTGCTTGTCAGCTCAACGATTACCTTGAAATATATAAAAGAGGCAAAGAAAATAAATGAACCCATGATTTGATAAAATATTTCATTATTAATTTCGACTTAAATTTTATTATTAATTTCGCGCTATGAGATGCAGATGCAGAAGTATGTTGCGTAGAGGAAAATCATAACGGCTTCACATTTTGTTTCAACGCTTGATTTTACTACTAATTTATTTTTCATACCGTGCGCTAAGTACATATGAAACGATTCTTAAGGAGTAAACTCCAAATAACTGCAATAAACCTCAAAAAGTAAGACAGAGCGCTGCGAACATTTCAAGTGATGCAAAAAGTGAACTGACATGCATTCATGTACACGTATGCATCTAAAATCATTTACAACCAACGACAAAGTTTTAGAGCCACATGTGTGCATCTAGCAGTCATCATTTACAGGCTGATAAAGAAGAAAGATGTGTGCATGAGTGCGTCAACTGTTCACTAGAGATTTTTAAATAGCGATTATAAACCATTCAGAGTTATCACTAAGTACATTTTTTATTTTGAAATGATGTTTTGAAATCAATAAATATTGTTAAACTTTTAGTGATTTTATAAGTGAGAAAAGGCAAACACACAGGACACAAGTCAGTCGATTTTTTAAATAAACGCTATCCCCCCCCCCCCCACTAGGATTTAAAGAGCTAGTAGTATCCCGTATAAACTATAATACTGTAGGCAAAAAAATAGTAAGACTTTGTTCAAAAATCTCCCAAGATTTCTACAGCAATATTATTATTACGACTGCAATAATAGTATTATTACAGTCACTACCTACAAATGGCAACAAGTTATCGAACACAATGACGAATATAATTATGATTAAATGTAATCAAACTTTGAAAAAAAAGTCTTGAATTTTTATATTAAATACGAAGAAACTTTTTCGCCGCCTATTATATATAGTATTTTTATAGTATTTTAATAAACGATACGGGAATATTTAAATGACAATTTATGAATTACATAGTAAAAGTATATAAAAGTATTTATATATCATAGCAATATTTTATTTTGTTTCGATTTGAAATAGTTATTTAATTTTTATTGATACACATGTATTCTTTTAATGATAAAGAAATCCACGATTTTTCACGTTTCCTATAGTACATGATAAAACTTTGTTTTACTTTTAAATCACTATTCCAATTATACTTATTATTGTTTATCAAATATGTAAATATCAATTATATGAATTTTGTTAACTGTTAACAGATAACAAAAAGTACAAGTACAAGTAAAAAATAAATGATTTGATAAAATTTAGATATATGGATATTTGTCCTTTTCTTTTTTTTGAACCTCATAATTGGGTTTGTATCGTAGAGGCATTTTACATACAAAAATTGCACATGGACAAACATCCAGACAAGTTACAATCATTTGTGGGCAATACTAACACTGGTTCCTTGCGGAAATAGAGCCAAATGCTTGGAACAACCAAATACTTAATTACTGCGAATTTGAGCCGATATACATTACCAAATTAAATGCGTATAAATGTGTCTAACCTACACATTCATACGCAAGGAATAGCGGACTAACGGATAGGTGTGACATACTGGCTGATCACGGTGTCGTATGATCACTTAGTTGTGATAACTTTAAACGTGTGGCGGTATTGTGTCCTGACAATTGCATGCATTGCTATGTAAGTTTTCTCATTTAATTAAATTTTATTTTACTTTTGCGGACTATGTTTTATTGTCAGATTTCAGAACAGGATTACATGAACCGAATAATACCATGATATCTTAAAGTACTCCCGTGGATCTGGCCGGTTTTTTCAGATACAGTATATTTAGTATATTATGTAAATAGAAATTATGTATATTAATAACAACTGCCACAATAACAAGTTATAACACAAAATTTTGACTGGCAGAGTATGTCGTTAGGCATTAAATCCGCCCTTTGTTACCATTTTTGTAAATGTGACAACAATAAAGTATAAAATATAGTTAATAGTGTTTGTTACTCTTATTTATCACTAGCGATCGACGCTCGCTTCTCCTTGGTAGAATCTATTAATTGGGCGTTATTTAAACTTAAGATAATCATCAAAGTCCGTTTATTTTATCAATATTTCGATTTCTGAAAAAAAATCTAGATTCAAATTTTCCACGCATTCATAGCAATCCATTTGCTATGAATGTCTACAACTAATGGGTGGAGACCTGCCAAAGATATTACCACTATCCTTTAAAGACTGGCCGAGAGGCTAGTTGCTTGATGATGGAAAAAGGGTTACCGAATACACCAGGACACACATCACTTGTGAAAACAGTCCGTCATGGCTAACAAATTAATCTGAGATGCGCTGTATCGTGGTAGTTCCTGTATGAGTCCTGTCACATGTTGTAAGTTATGTTTTAACTGAGCTATTAGCAGTAATATCACAAAAAAGATGATGAAGATGGTCACAGTTATACTATCGATCTAAACACCCATGTCATTTTAAACAATTATCACCGCCGTCTTTGGTTTACAAATTCAAAATTTAAAAATAAAACCCGAAAAATAACAGCTGATGACCTTGAAACGACTGAATCGATTTTGATAAAACATATCTAAGGACCACCGCTAGAAAACCTGCTTTTAAATAAGAAATCTGTACCCAAATCTGTTCACCTCTATAAGAGCTACGGTGACAGAGAGACAGACACACACACAGAGAGGCAGACAGACACATAGCAGTCAAACTTATGGTGTTATAAGTTAATTTATAATACAAACTTATAAAACCCCTCTTTTTGTGTCTGGGGTAAAAAAATTCAAATTAACAAAATATGTTTTAAAAAATGGCTTACTATGTAAAATATTTTCAAGGGAGGCTGATAAAACAAACAAGATACAACTGTTTCTTGTTATCAAGAACTTTAATTAGTTTGGTTGAATTAATCAAGGCACCGCCTTCTACAAGCGCCTTACACTTCTGCTGTCTCAATTAAACCAGTAAAGTAGATTTATACTAATAACAAGATTGTTGTACGTACGAGTTTATATCTCTTTATGAAACATGTTTTATTTGATTGAAATTTTAGAACGCTACTAATAATTTAATATACGTAAATCTAAACACATGGCAGTTTGTAGAAAAAGAGGGCGATACATCGGCAGTATATATTTACAGTAACCATATCGATTTAAGCCATCGGTTCGATTAGAACACCCTACAGAGTAGCAACATTATAAATGAACCCCTAAATCTCAAAAACTATTAGATATACACACTTGTAATTTCCATAACTAATCCCATAAATAGCTACCTAAAATCTAAAGAACAATGGCAGAAAAATAGTTGGCAAAAATTACTGCGTCTAGAAATAAGTTACATACGAAAGAAACATCAGTTACATACGAAAGGAATATCAAATGACTTAAGTCATTTTACTCTATTCAAGTGTTGCTATTTACTATATTTATACTATTTTGGTATACACTTTGTAAGACTACCAACACAACAAATAAACACAATTTTTTTTAGTAAGTTATTATTAGTAATAACGAATAATAAAAATAAAAGTGATAAGGTTGAAAATAAGTTTCTTACAAAGAACTTCCTGCAATAATACATTATCTCAATCATAGTACTATCACAGAATAAATAGTAGTTAAAAGAAGAGAAGGCTCAGTCTCTGATAGCAATCTTGCGAGTTTAAACTTAGTAATACGTCACTAATGTTCATAGTTCTTTAGACGCCTCGGAAGTGACATTAGCCTACAGTTTATTTCGTCAAAAAAAAATTTTGTAGCGTGCGTATTAAATCTAATTGCATCTTACGTCCACGTGCGAGTGTCTGTATCACTTAGGCTTTGTTAAGACCACTTCTACTGTAGGGTTAGGTGTTGTGAGAAAACAAATTGAATCCTTTGATATTACTTGGTATGTAGTAGAATACACTGAGGTGTTATGCAATGTATTAGTATTTATTTTATTTATTTTGTTAAAAAAACATTACCCCCCACAATAGTACTTTCCCCTGTATCGTAGAGGCAGTTAACAAACATAAATTGCATAAGAACAAACATCTAGACCCGGAACTATTATTTGTAGGCCGTAAAAATACTTGTTCCGTGCGGGATTCACACCCGCGGCCCCAGTATTGCAACTCATTGTTAAGCCATTGCGCCAAGGCGCCATCAATTTGCTGATAAATAAAAAAATTATTGTTTAATGTGAGGAAGGTTAATATGCAAAATCGAGGAAAATTAAGATTATAACCACGTAAATGTCTTTGAAACTCAGATAATTTACCTACTTATCAGTTTTAACCGACTTCAAAAAAAGGAGGATGTAATCAATTCAACTGTCTTTTTATGTGTGTTACCTGAGAAATTTTTTCTAGGTGAATCAATTTTGATGATTCTATTTTTATTTGAAAGCTTGGGCTTATAACTTATACATCCCACATAAATTTGATCGAGATCTGACAGTAGTTTTGTAGTTATCCTTAACAATGCGTATTAGTATTGAAGTCGGTGGTACAAAATGTTTAATTTCGTTTGTTGTCTCTCTGCCTCTCTTTTTTTAAACATAACCTCCAAACTAGGATTTTTTCCTGTATCGCAGGGACAGTTTACATACATAGAACAGACCCAAAACAATTATTTGTAGGCCATACAACTACTTGTTCTGTCCGGGAAACAAACCCGCCGCCCTTAACGCTGCAACTCATTACTAAGCCACTGTGCCACTGTCTGTTTAACATTTTTTGCTATTTACAAACATGTGACACGTGACTTCATTATTAATGAAAGAGCGACAATGAGAAGTGCTGATAAGTTCAATCATTAACCAATATATGCTGATCTTGCATTAGCAGGCAGTCACTGGTACTACGAGGTCTACTTACACTAAACTATATTTTAAGGTCATTGGCATTATACGCGAAAAAATCGAAAACTGCGAAGTTGTGGTCTAAATAATAAATCTGTTACTATGGTGTCAGTAACGAAGTACCTAATTATCTAGATTTATCTATAAATAATAATATAATATCTTTTGGTATCCTTAGGAACAGTAAAGCTGCGGGACTAGACAGAGTTACTGCTGAAATGGTCAAGTATGGTGGGCCTCGCGTCTGGGACAGCTTTCATCTGCTGTGCAATTTGTGCTGGCGGACGGGGGATGTCCCGGATGATTGGCGATCCGCAGTCATTGTGCCTTTATATAAAGGTAAAGGTTCACATTTTGACTGCGGGTGCTATCGGGCGATCAGCTTGACCAGTTTAGCAAGTAAAGTTTACTCGAAGGTTTTGACACGTAGGATGCAAGAGAAATCGGAAAGATTTCTATGGGAGGCACAATGCGGATTTAGACCTGGAAGAGGATGCACGGATCAAATGTTTTCTCTCCGCATGATCACGGAGAAGCTTCTGGCTGCTAACCAGAAGATTTTCTGTGCTTTTGTGGATCTTGAGAAAGAATTTGATAAGGTTGTAAGGAAGAAAATGTGGGAACTGTTGCCGGGGTATGGTGTGGATGGTCGATTGCTAAGGGCTGTGCAGTCTCTTTACTATGACTGTAAAGCCTGTGTGCGGGTAGGGCATGACCTGTCACCCATGTTTAACGTCCAAACGGGCGTAAAGCAGGGTTGTGTCATGTCTTCCTGGCTGTTCATACTGTATCTCGACAGCTGTTTACAGAAGCTGAAAGATAGCTGTTTGGGTGTGAAATTGGGTGACATTAAAGTAAATTGTCTGTTGTATGCTGATGATGCAGTGCTTATTGCACCATCAGAGGCAGAACTGCAGGCATTAGTTACGTGTATGAAAGAGGAATGTGAAATTAAAGGTCTCCGTTTGAATGCTAATAAAACTAAGGTTCTGGTATTTGAAAGGGACGAAGAGAGAACGAAGTGTGAAATATGGGTAAATCAGGAATGTCTAGAACAGGTAAATGAAATTGTATACTTGGGGAGTGCTTTTAGCCGGGATGGAAGATGAGATTTAGATGTGGACAGGCGTGTCGCTGCCGGGAACAAAGTCAATGGTGCCCTGACTGCGTTAGTCAAAAGGCAAGGCGTAGCGAAGAGTGCACGCCTTGCAATACATAACGCAGTGTTGGTACCGACTTTGTTATATGGCAGCGAAACCTGGGTATGCCAGAAGAAGCATAAAAGTAAGTTGAATGCAGTGGAGATGCGATCTCTTCGTAAAATGTGCGGCGTTACCATGGCCGACCGAAAGCGAAACGAAGAGATTCGCAATATGGCAGGTTTGAAAGATGACCTTATCACAAAAATTGATAAGGGCGTGCTTCGGTGGTTTGGGCACGTTGAGCGAATGAGTGAAGACCGAATGGTGAAGAAAATATATAGCGCGAAAGTTAATATTAAAAGGTGTCGAGGTAGACCGAGACTAACTTTCGAAGACCATGTGAACAAATTGCTCGAAGAGGGTAGGGTCAAGAGTACTCGGATACCTAGAAGTGCATGCATGAAGAAGATAATGAATCTGAAAGAAGCGAAAGAGGTTTGTAAGGATCGTGACACTTGGCGATCTGTTCTCTCTGGCTACCCCGTCAGGGATTGTGCGTGAAGATAAGTAAGTCAGTAAGTAAGGAACAGTAAAGAATGAAAAGACGACATTCCTATTGTTATTTAAGCACCCGTATGATTTGCAGTACCTTTTGGCTTTTTGAGAGGCCATTCTTGAATAAAAACTCAAAAATAAATATCAAAAGTGCCTAAATACTTATAACAAAAAATAATTTTTATATTAACATAAGGAGGTGTACACATTGGCGCGAATATTCGCACGTGCTATAGCAAAATATACGCGGGATAGTGCCTGATTTCTCGAAATGCCGTTGAACCTAAAATTAATTTTACAAAAAGGAAAAGAAAACAAGATTCTATACAATCTCAGCCACGAAGACTATAAAATCGGAAAAAAGATAGGGTATGGTAAGGTATGGGAAGCAAGAATCTAACAAAATATGTTTCCGTATATTTGATCGATTCTTAATAATACTTCGTAATAGCATTATTCCGGCATACGAAAATATATATAAAATCTTTCTTTATCTTTTCGTAATGTGGGTATTAAAGTGTGAAACTCTCCAAATTCTATGCGTTGAGTACTCAGCTCATGAACCCATTTTTCTTTTCTTCCTCACATCTTGAGATTCTTCTTCAGTTAATACTAATAAAAACAAAACCTCAGCTTCAATATCAAAAGACATGTTTTCCTATTTAGAAACCAAAACCAATTCGCCTCAGTTTGGGAGGCTAAGCGAGCAAGGGAATCGCGCAGATTCTCGTCCCGCGCGGAATTCGCCTCAGTTTGGCCGAAGTTTTATAATTTTGTAACCTATTGCAAATTATTCCATTCTTTCGCTCTACGCATAACCAACGACGAAGCTGAATGCGCACACTCTCAAATTCGGACGCGTGAGTGTCCTTTGGTTACGCGTACTGCGTAGTTGTACTTCCTATAGTATTCAACATTTGTTGACGTGCCGTGATAAACTGCATCAGCATATTGCATGTTTTTTTATGTTATAAAAGAATAAGAAGGATAGCAGTCCGTAAAAAATGGGAAAATATTTAACGAAATCTAATAAAAAAATCGGGGCCTTGCAGAACTAAATGCAATTAGTGATAACGTACTTACTACATTTTAAATAATTATCCTTTTATATGTATGTGGCTTTTTAAATTAATTTATTATAATTTTAGTAGTCTTTATATTTCATTCGTATAATTCAAAAAAATTACAAAATAGTTCATAAAGTTGTATTAAAATACATCAAATATGATTAGTAAAAGATTTTAGGAATTTTGACTCAACTTCTATAAGCCAAACACACTATATTTTTAATAAAACTTAGATATCAAATACAAATATGAATTATAAATAAATAACAATAACAGTGCACTGTCCGCAAAACCACTCGTCAGAGATGTTAAATTATGAACAGTTGCAAGATTGTCGCATATTCAAACTCAACAAAGCCACAGCCACAACAGAGACGAACGAAATTTGAATTATGAAATGTGTTGAATAACAATGTGACTTTTCTAACCTGTAGTAAAATTTTAACCTATTCACGGTTATCCATGGTAAAATTTATTTTTAATGCTGCGTTTAAATTTATTTTGGTCATTTTAGTACATAGTTCGTTTGGTTTGCCATGTACAATTTTTATAATAATAAAAACAATATAATATTGGTGGCTAAATTAACTATCCCGACATGGAGTAATCGGAGCAAATTTACTATAATGCGCGTAAAATGATTTATTGGTTTAAATGACCAACTGTTGGTTCAGAGTTGTTAAAAAGATGATTATTACGTAAATTATTGACTTTTCGAGGCGATATTGCAAAGGTCCCTAAATTTGGGCTATAGGAATGGCTGTGTAGGAATGCATGTGCACTCACCTGGACTTTTGCTAATCTGCCTTGTGCCTCGAAGGCTGCGTTTCACGTTGGTTGGATGCCGGCTGTCTTCACACATCGCGAAATATAGTGTTATAACAAATGTCTATATACTTAATAGTTTCTTATATAGTTCAATATCTAAATTACACCACGGCATGAAGTGATGACCCGAGGTGGCGCGGTTGGTTGCGAGTCTTGCGAGCTTAGGTGAACCCCGTTTTAACACACTTGTGCACATGCTCGGCATAAAGGCGGTAGATAGGAAACCTGGCAATGGAAATTTCAGTAATGTTATTGGATAACAATAAACAAATTTCACAAGCGTTAGGCAGTAGTTGCATACTAGTGGGAACAAATATAATAATAATATGTAAGTAAACTTTTAGATAGAATTAATTGAAATAAATCAAAATTGTTAATTACTTTTTAAACTATTTTATTTATCTTAATGGAGACTGGCCATCTGCGCAGTTCAGGATTATAGTGCACGAGTGTTTGCGAAAGTACAGGTGCACTTCCTATTCCTTTTTCGCTATACTACTTTCTCATTCTGCTAGTGAGATTGGACGGCACTTTGAAATGATTGGAGTACGGTTTTATGTGCTCTCCAATGCATATGGGTGAAATACCGCTAACTTCCTAATTCCAGGTTACTACTGAGTTTCTTGACAGAAAAATTTGGTAACTTATTTTGTCCCCACTCGTGATTTAAACCCCGGACCACATGATCGGCAGTCGCGCTTACGATCTACAAACAAACAATGTTATACTAACGAACGATCTAATAATCCATGGTTATGGCTACATGGTTTGTTCTATATCTGGTAGAGGATTAAAAAAAGAGTAACGAAGAACGAGAAAGATTACCTGATAAAAATGAAGAAGTTACATATTTTTTGTTCTCTTAAAATATTAAAGTGATTTGTTGTATGCACTTTATTTGATTTAACGTCCATAACCTAAATGGTATAGAATATAGACCATGAAATAGTATCCTTCTACATGTACATTTTGCACTTACCAAAGATAATGTAATCACTTAGCACAAACCGTTAACAAGCTATAAATAATTTGAGACACCTGTGTGCATCACAAAGTAATCATAATTTATACATGTAATGAAACATGTATAAATTATGATTATTTTGTGATGGAATTCCTCTATTTCGTTCGGTGCTCAAGCAAAGCATAAATATAAATATAAACATAAAAAACAAACACTTGAATGCGTTGTACTTTTTATAATGCATATTGATAATCATTATTGAAAACTGAACTATTATAATAGTTTATGAGAAATTATATTTTCATATATTATAGCAACGTCCCATACACAAGCAGTTTGCGGTGGTGACTAACCGCAAGCCGTAGCTCCAGCCGCTGGAATGACACACCACCATGGCCGGAGTGGCGGACTGAACCGCCATTAACTGTGGTGTGTGTCTACGATTGGACGTCAGTCAACATGGCTAACCGCGACGAAATCTTATTACTTTTATAATATTCAGTAATATTATTCCATATTTAGAGTGACCGACATAGCCCAACGGATTAGTAAGCTGAAGTGGCAATGGGCCGGCCATATAGCTCGAAGAACCGACAACCGATGGGGAAGAAAGGTTCTCGAGTGGCAGCCTCGTACCGGCAGGCGAAGTGTAGGGCGTCCCCCCACTAGATGGAGTGACGACCTGGTAAGATATGCAGGAAGTCGATGGATGCAGGTGGCTCAGGACCGTGCTTTGTGGCATTCTTTGGGGGAGGCCTATGTTCAGCAGTGGACTTGTGAAGGGCTGTAATGATGATGATTCCATATTTTGTTTTAATCCTATTTTGTAATCACGGTGTGAAGTACGGGATAATTTTGCATTAAATCCCTGTATTTAGCGCCATTTTTAACGCGCTACACGCGGCCTGTTGTAAAAATTTGCAACTGACCGCGCTGCCGGTCACCAATAAGCACGCTCTCTAACACATACGCGGTGGCTGAGGGGGCCGGGCATACGGCCGCGGCCAGTCACTCCCAAGCCGCGACATGACTGCATGGGTTTGCAGACTTACTTACATGCATGAAGTAAATACATGGCAAGCGAATATAACTGGCTGCCACTGCATCCGCCACCGCAAGCTACTTGTGTATAGGAGACGCTTTAATGACCGCCGTATAAATGATGTTGAAAGAGATAATACTGGTAAACAATCTAAGACGTCTAGATCGATATTAATCGCCAATGAAGTAGTTAACAATGATGGATACATACTTATTATGTCTACAGTAATTAGATACTTGTAACTTTAATGCCTGCTTCGTTGGTCTAATGGTCGTAATCGTGACTGACTGACTGATCATGACTTTTCCGATTCAAATCCTAGGGTTGAGCCAAAAAAATCAGTTATTACCTCTTTCTGTTTAAAAGTCCTCAGTAGCAGCCCGGATTCAGGAAGTCGGCGGTGTTTCACCCCCATACCTCGAAAAGCACGTAAAGCCGTTGGTCCTTGGCCTAATCTCTCTCCTCCATTGGACCTGTACTTGCGGGATTCTCATTAATTGTATGTTAGCCTAATGTCATATTTTGTTATAAATTGTTGGATATCATGGTAGTCCCTTTATCATCATCATATTTATTAACATAAGCACTTAACATTCAGCAGCTGACCATATGCCTCCCATAGATTGCCAGAAAGCAGTTTTCAATGTATTGCATCCATCGACTCGTCACTTCATCTAGTCTTAACACTGTGCTTGTCAGCACTTGGATAGGTACCAATACCAGATTATCATTAAGCTCAATAAACATAACTGTATCTCCAACGGGCAGGTCTTAACATGAAAAGGTTAAGACACAGATCGCTGCAAGCTATGTTCATCATTTTTACAATCATCATCACCATAACCACCAGCACAGTCATCATTATTATTGTCATGATAATCAGTGATTAATACATCACTGATTATGATGACAATAAAATTATATTATGATGACAATAAAATTATATTTTAATGACTCATAGGACAAAATAAAAAAGTAATGATCCTAGAGATAAAATAATTTTTTATCTGTTATTAGATAATTTTGTTAAAATTTTTAAAAATAAATCATTTTCCCTTTTAATTGTTATTCTAATGAGAAGCTTCTGAATCTTTCCCGACAGCATACCATTTTCCTTATTCATAATTCTTCCGTTTTTGAATTTGCAATAAGAAAAGAAATTAGATACCTTTTAGTATCAAAAGCTCTTGACAATATTACAAGCTTCGAAACACTTCTTTATAGGGTAAAACTTTTATCAAATGAACTCTTCAAGAGATTTGATAACGAAAATCGTGAAGGTAGATTAATCATAACTTTAAAACCTTAATAGAAAAGATCGTTTAGATTTTAGGTTAATAAAGTAAAATTGTATACTTTATAGATATATTAGGTAATTTCTATTTTGTATCTTTAGTATGTTAAGTGAATTGTAATTTACATTAGTCAAATACTTTTATATAAGAATTATCTACTAAACCTTTTACATAAAGTAAGTGTTATCTGCAAATTGTTCGTGGTAAGAACTCAGCGTTTAATACACATGAAACAAACTTGTTTTTGCAATTCGTTGATTCCACGCTTATATATTTTTAACCATGTAAACACTAACTAAATTTCATTCAAAAGTTTTTATATTATTTGCTCGTTTTATCCATAATATATGATTATTTTTATTGATACATAAATTATATTTTAGCGTAGGTGTATATTTTTGTAACAAGTGAAATTTTTTAAATTTTCTAAAAACAATTACCACGTTTTTTAATTATTTTCTCGCATTTTCTTTCGAATTTGCTCATCAACTCATCGGGAAGTTAGTTTAAAATCAATTACCAAATTCCACCTGGAACGACAGACAAACAAGAAAGTGACTTAATAAAAACGTGGTAAAATAAATAGTCAACATAGGCAAGAAGTAATATTTGAGGAGGGCTTATGTATTGAATCGTCCCATGTTAGACAACAGTCCTAACTAACAAATAAATATTTTCAATATACTAGAATAATAGCAAACACTTGAAATGGATATTGTAGTTAAATAACAAAAATAATGTCATGTCTTGCCACGGAGCAAATACAAAGAGGAGGTGTTGTAATTAGATTTCACTCTGTAGCACCGCCTGACAATTTTCGGGATGAGAGGGTGTTAAGCCCCGTCCACTTTACTATTTTCCATCTATCGATAAATACGACTATGACAGCTCCGTGGCGTAGTGGCTTAGCAATGAGTTGCAATGCCTAGGGCTACGGTCCCGCACGGAAGAGGTATTTGTATGGCCTACAAATAATTGTTCCGGGTCTGGATGTTTGTCCTTACGCCATATATGTTTGTAAACTGCCTTCACGATACAGAGGAAAATCCTAGTATGGAGGTAACATAAAAAAATAGTAAAACTAGTCGCATCGTTCCATATCGTTGTTGCAATGTAGTTTAGCTACCTTGACGATAGATGGCGGCCTATTTACAAAATGATTATAGAAATAATATTTTGGCGATTAAAAATTCTTTAAGACTGAATGCAAAACAAATTTCAACACCTTCGTATGATTATGTTACCAATACTGAGCTCTATGTACATTTATATTTTTAGTTTCCATGACACAAATTGTCGCCATTTAGTGTCGAATATATTTAAAATAATATTTTTGAAAGCCGAAGCAGAGATTTTTCAAGAACCTTTTTAATAAATTAGGTATAAAATTACTTACAAATGAAATGTGATGCCATTCATGGCATCAGAGCGTCTGACTAGTTTTTACACGATAAAACATAACATTTCGTCCTTTTCTTCTTAATACTAAGAAAATACGCCAATTTGCGATGTTCAACACGCACAGGACGAACGCTGATAGTATACTTTACCAAGTAAAACCACGCCCACTGTGATGACGTCAGGACCTAGTCAGAATCACAGTGCACAGTTGCTTATGCCATCTCCTCTTTGTATTTGCGCCGTGTGTCTAACTGCCTGATAATGGATACATAAATATGGGACGTAATAACACAATCGACTGTAATATATAAATTCATGACTGTTTGTAGATAAAATGATGCATATATGGTATATATAAATATAGTATGAAATATGTAAAATATATACAAAATATAATAAGATTTAATTAATAATATTTTCTACACAATTTCATAACGGTTCAGAGGATAAGTGATTAATATTGAACCTGTTTTAAGTAGTTATTTATTATCCAGATTGAAATGATCATGATGACATTTATATAAGAATACTGAAAGTATAATTGTAGTCTATCGCTAAAAGGAATCTGCGAAATCGGTTCACTAATTCCGGAGACATCGATATTATGTACTCGTAATATAAAAATGTAAATACTGTCAAATACATATACTTTCGCTTTTTTGAAGTCGGTTTTAAGCTGGTGAAGTTCTAATACAGAAATGAAGGGGTATCTTCATCAAAAATGTATTATACAATATATACAATGATGTGTATATTTTTGAAATGGTTCATTAAAGATATTTTTATTGATACACACATCTTGGTACAAAAACTAAAGATATAAAATAAAAGAAGTATTAAACTAAAGAAGAACAAGAAGTTAAATCATACAACTCTAGGGTAACACTTGCCTAGTGCAAGTAGGTGTTATGTGGCAGAGACAAAAACTCTTTTAAAAATGAATTTATTTAATACTTTTCAACTAACTTAAAATATAGTAGTTGATACAGAGAACTTGGTAATGGAATTGTCTTGAGGGATCGAAAGATTTGGTTTAAATAGTGTTGGAAGCTAGAAGGTGGGGTTAAACATAAAGAGACGACATTGTTCTTGGTGTTTTGCTTAACTTATGGTAAAGTATAAACATTAGCATAATATAATATTACAATTGAACTAGTGTGACTTCTAAGGAAGTAATTTATTAAATAAACAATATAAACTATACAGGTCTTATAATATAAAGTAAACAGTATTATATAACACAGGTAATGATAACATACTCAAGACTGAATTTCAATCACACCGGCCAGTCGCGACATTCAAGCATGTGGGTAAACACCGTCAACTTTCTCAATTTGGGCTGCTACTCAAAATTTCTGGACAGAAAAATTATAAAACTGATTTTTGATCCAAATCTGGGGTTCAAACCCGGGAGCTTATGATCAGAAGACGAGTTTACGACCACTAGACTAACGACGCAAGCAGGTGTTTAAAATAACTAAATTTTACCAGAATGAGGCTAATAGTTTTGGTTGGTATATAATATGTATGTGTGTATTTATGTTTGTCTATTTCAATAGCCGCGTTTAGGTCATACATCGAATTTTAACGAATGATACCTATCTATTACATATCTCATTTAATTTGTCATAATTGTTCGGGGAACTTACTATAATCTTGTGACGGCATTAGTAGTATACATATATAAGATTGTGTATAATATGATTTATACGAACGGCCAGAAATAATAAAAAGCCAAAAAATAAGAAAAAGGAAATATACCGTGTATTATTATTTATTACATAAAAGGAATTAAATAACATCTTAAATACATATGAGTTACGTATGATAAACTATCTTTATAGTCGGTTTCTTTTTTATCATAATGTATCTTGTATAACTCCTCATAATGACTGTTTGACTCAGGACAGCGTAATTAGCTTGGTGTATTTATTTAATAATGAAATTTATTATATTCTTTCTGTATTTGGTTATTTTAGTCACTATTAAAACAATACGTTCGTTTCGGCATTATTCTGTCGATGAATATTTAAAATATGATTTAACTGAAGTGACATACGGATTTAATGTCCAACTGATGGTAAGTGACGACTGTGTCTTATGCACACCAACAGTCAACTTCAAACAAAGAAGGCTAAATAAAGAAACAATGATTGCGTTGACATTGGTGAGGATTCAGACGGAATGTCTCACACTCTGTAATTGTACTGGCTCTCCATACCCTTTATACCGGAACACTTCAGTGAAAGCACTGATATTTTGTATCAGAAATAAGAGTTAGATGGTTGTATCTACGCTGATGGATCACAAAGTATTTGAAATAATATCTTTTAATTCGGTAACAAAGTACATTTATTAGCAGGAATGAAGTCTTATGCATTTAAACTTATTTTTTTAAACCTCGTACCGGTCTTCTATTAGAGCGGCTTTTTTCATTGTGGGAGCGGCCTTTATTAGCTCGCAGCCATTAAGACGAAGGTTACTTTCGCCTTAAGTAAATTTTGCCATCAGTCCAATCCATCAGTCTGGTCAGACTAATGCCAAACTGATCGCGTAATTGGACCAATTGTCCAAGAAATTGTTGTGTAGAAATGTTTCGACCCATAAATTCTAAAATTATTTATATTGGAAAGATAAATTCATTCTTCTTGTTGTCAAAGCCTTATAATTTTTTTTTAAATAAATCGAAAGTATTTAGATTTTGGGATTACTTGTTATTCTATAAGTCTTTCATACTTGGAAACAAGCTGAAGATAGTGCCTCTGAATCTTTGTGTCTGGATTTGTGGGTAAGATCTTTTCTGCGCAACACGGCTCAACTGTCGAACTGATAAATTGATGGACCAGACTGACGGATTTTTAAATATTTTGTTAACTTTCGCCAGTCTTTGTTGGATTTTTAGTAAACTGAGTGTGAATGCGTTGATCAGTGTCGCATCAATCTACGCTTGGACAGCTATAGAGTTGCACGAAGACCCTCCATCATCACAATGTCAATGTTTTATTTATTTATTTATTAAACATGATTATGTTATATTATACAGTACAATACTAGCATGAAAACTTTTTAGGGTTCATCTACGCTAAGAATTTGTCTTATAGAAACAAAGCTTTGTATTGATATTAAATTACACTATTCTAATATGAAGTACTACAATAAGGATGGTTGATTTAACAAATATGATTAAAGTTTACTTTTAAATATTTTTGATTTACCGTATGTTTTTGTAATTTAGTGGCATTAATAAAAGTAGGTACAAAGTGGGGCAACATTCTTGCTTCTATATACATACATGTTGGATTTATAAGTAATATTTCGTAGATTTACAGGTATTTTTCTAAGAACTAGGTATTCTGAATTATTTACTTCAGTCAGTCTATTAAATTTAACTTTATCGAAGATATTTCTGACATTGCAATATTTAAAAAGATCCTGGTCATTATCTATAAATCAATTTTAATGCGATTGGGTACTATCAATCGAAGTATTTTGCGTTGTAATCTGTAAACTTCCTATATATACGTTACATAAGTTCTTCCATAATTGATAAGTCCATAAATAATAACAGAATCTGCTAGAGCCATATAAAGTAATCTATGTATTTTACATAGTGGTTTAAATTTTAAAACATTTAAAGAAAAGAGCCTACTCCTTTTTAAAAGGCCGGCAATGCATCTGCAATTCCCCTGGTGTTGCCGTTGTTCATGGGCGGCGGTAGTCACTTACCATCAGGTGAGCCGCATGCTCGTTTGCCCCCTCTCCTATAAAAAAAAAAAAACATAACAAACAACAAACTTGTGTCCGAAGTGAAGTCTTTGGTGGACAATGTCTCGGATTGGGGGCGACTAAATTTAGCCCAGTTTAATCCTCAGAAGATACAAGTTTGCGCGTTTACCGCTTGAAAGAACCCCTTTGTTTCAAGTTTCAGTTTCAAGGCACTCCCCTTGTTGCCTCAAACAGTATTGGCGTCGACATATCGAGTAACGTGCATTTCGTGGTAAAAAGCTTGGCGTTCTCAGTAGAGCGGGACAGTATTTCATGCCGGCACAACGTCTGCAACTTTACAAGGTACAGGTTCAGCCCCACATGGAATACTGTTCACATCTCTGGGCAGGGGCTCCCCAGTGCCAACTCCTTCAACTTGACCGCAACCAGCGCAGAGCGGCTCGAGTCGTCGACGATCGAGTCCTTACCGATCGGCTCGATTCACTGGCGCTGCGAAGAGATGTTGCATCCCTTTGCATTTTCGCATTTACCACGGGGAGTGCTCTGAGGAATTGTTCGGATTAATCCCAGCCGCTAAATTTCACGAACGCACATCGCGGTAAAACTCCCGATACCACCCACACCATCTGGATGTTTGGCGATCCACCACTGTACGTTTCACTAGGAGATTTCTTCCGCGTACGACCTCTCTGTGGAATAATTTGCCACCGGCTATTTTTCCGGACCTATATGACATATGGACCTTCAAGAAATGAGCTTACTCCTTTTTAAAAGGCTGGCAACGCATCTGCAATTCCCTTGGTGTTGCAGTTATTCATGGGCTGCGGTAATCACTTACCATCAGGTGAGCCGTATGTTCTTTTGCCCCTCACCTATAAAAAAAAACATAAACTTTGCTCAACTGTTAATAATTAAAATGGGAAAAAAATTAGATCTTTTGTCGATCTTAGTCATAAATGGCTGCGTAATGCCTTGCATCGCTCTATCTGTCTGACATCAGTACGTTTGTGATGTAGGTCACGGACTGACTGACGCCAGACTGATCGTATAATCGACGTCTAAAGGCAGTCGTTGTAAAGGGAGTAAAAGCCAACTGGCTAACAGCACTGGCATCACATAATATACATGTATTAGCCGTATACTCTTGGCAGACGGATCGGGCGTCGTTCATTCATATTCGTCTAGTGAAGATAACATTGCTAAGTATAACTATGTAATAATGGCTTCAGAGCTGAGTACCGGCATCAGGCCAATAACGACATGCAATACATGAGAATTATTTATATAATTCTCATGTATTGCAAAAATTATTTAGCCCTTATTTATTTTAAAAAGTATTGAGCCCCTGCCCAGAGATGTGAACAGTATTCCATGTGAGGCTGAACCTGTACCTTGTAAAGTTGCAGACGGTGTGCCGGCATGAAATACTGTCCCCCTCTACTGAGCACGCCAAGCTTTTTACCACGAAATGCACGTTACTCGATATGTCGACGCCAAGGATTCCAATACTGTTTGAGGCAACAAGAGGAGTGCCTTGAAACTAAAACTTGAAACAAAGTGGTTCTTTTAAGCGGTAAACGAGCAAACTTGTATCTTCTGAGGATTAAACTGGGCCAAATTTAGTCGCCCCCAATCCGAGACATTGTCCACCAAAGACTTGACTACGGACACAAGTTTGTTGTTTGTGATGTTTTAAATGTTTTAAAATTTAAACCACTATGTAAAATACATAGATTACTTTATAAAAGCTTTTGCTAGGTCAAGGAAATGTCATTTCATTGGTTGCCTTTGTCTAATTCTTGATAGACGTAATCAGTGATTACCTGCGCAGCATCAGCAGTGGACAGTTTTGGTCTGAAACCATCAGTTTCGTCTTAATTGCGTTCACTTTGATTCCCTTTTCTTTTAATGTCCTGTAACCATCAACTCGGCCATTGACGACGCAAGTATGACTTGATCATCGGCGTACAAAAGGCATTTGACGGTCAGCTCACCCATTCTTAACCCGCATTTTTCTACTTTCAGATTTTCCAAACAACTCTCCATAAATAGGTTGAACAGCCACGGGGAAGCCACACAGCCCTGTCTGACACCTTTATGGATGCAAAACCAGTCCGAGTAGGCCCCGTTGATCCTGACACAAGCACTAGAGTCCCTATACAGATACTTCAATGCCTGTATCAACCCAGTGCTCAACCCAAATGAGCTCAGTGTTTACCATAACACATCCCTGTTCACTCTATCATAAGCCCTTTCCATGTCCACGAACGCACAAAAAACTTTTTGGTTTTTGGCCAAAAACTTCACCGCGACCATGCGCATAGAAAAGACCTGATCCGTACGTCCCATTCCATTTCTAAATCCCGCTTGCACATCCCAAATTTTTCCATCAGTTTCTTTCATAACTCTTTCAATTAGTTCCTTAGCATACAGTTTTCCAACAATGCTAAGAAGGCTGATAACACGGTAGAATTTACAGTCCTGCTGTGATCCTTTTCCCTTATATATTGGGACTATTACGGCTTTGCACCAGTCTCCCGGTACGCGCTTAAGTTCGCAACATAAATTAAACAACGTGCACAACAGGTCTGCCAACACTCCTTCTTCAGCCCTTAGCATTTCGAGAGATACTCTATCATATCCGGCTGCCTTACCTGCTTTCATACTTGTCATTGCTTTCATTATTTCATCTATACTTATGTTTCTATCTATTTCCTCTTCTTTCAGAATTTCTATTTCATTTAATTCAAACGTCTCATCACTCATAAACACGCTTGCAAAGTATACCTTCCATTTCCTTAAGCGCAAAACTTCGTAATTCAGAATACAGCCATTCTTGTTTCATGTAGCATTCATTCTAGACTGTTTTGATTGTCCCCTGGCAGTTCTTTCGTGCCAATATTTCTCAGGAAAACGTCGCCGAGTATCGGAACAAACTTGTGTCTGAAGTCGAGTCTTTGCTGACCAAAGTCTCGGATTGGGGGCGACTAAATCTAGTCCAGTTTAATCTTCAGAAGACACAAGTTAGCGCGTTTACCGTTAAAAAGAACCCGTTTGTCGTATTTCCTCAGTTTCAAGGCACTTCCCTTCTTGCCTCAGCCGGTATCGGAATCCTCGGAGTCGACATATCGAGTGACGTGCAGTTTCATGGTCACTTGGAAGGGAAGGCTAAACTGACCTCTAAAAAGCTTGGCGTGCTCAGCAGAGCGAGACAGTATTTCATGCCGCCACATCGCTTGCAACTTTACAAAACGGAAATCCGGCCTCACATGGAATACTGTTCCCATCTTTGGGCAGGGACTCCCCAGTGCCAGCTCCTTCCACTTGACCGCAGCGCAGAGCGGCTCGAATCGTCGATGACCAAGTCCTTTCTGATCGGCTCGATTCATTGGCACTGCGAAGATATGTTGCATCCCATTGCATTTTCTTTCGCATTTACCACGGGGAGTGCTCTGAGGAATTGTTCGGATTAATCCCATCCGCCAAATTTCACGAACGCACATCGCGGCAGAACTCGCGATACCATCCACACCATCTGGATGATTGGCGGTCCACCACTGTGCGATTTAGAAGATGTTTTCTTCCTTGCATAACTTCCTTGTAGAATTGCCTTTTTCCTTTCAATATCATCATTCATACCACTAGAATTACTAGCCTTGGTTGGTAGTAAATCTAGCCATGCTTTCTTCTTTGCTTCATCTTCCATCCGTACCTCATTATCCCACCATAACGTGTTATTTTTCCTTTCATTCGTTCTCTTACTTACACCACATACTTCTGTAGCTGCATCCACCAAAACTTTCTTGACATTATACCACACAGTCCCCGAGTCTAAATCATTCATACACAATTCAGCCATACCACGTATATTTTCTCTCAATCTACATTTGAACTTCTCTTTCACACCTTCATCTTGTAACCTCTCTGTACTTATACGCTGTAACGCAGTGGTAGACACAGATGTTTGATGCCTCTAACGTCTGAAAAAACCATTAATTCGGCATAAGACCAAGTAATGGTCCGTCCCTACTTTAGACCCCCGGTAAACCCTTGTATCTACCACCGTGCTCCTCATTATGGATTTCCTCAATATGGTATATGATTTACTTTGTAATTCATTAATCTATTTTTAATTAATATTTCTAATATTTATATGTAGATTAGAGTATTGAGATTATATACCCCTGATTTATATACTGAAACTACAATAGCTTTTTTTTAAATCTGGGAATATTTCTGGTGTTAATGGTGGTACTAGATTTTTTTAAACTTTTTCAATATACGTACGTATGTAAATTACGTACGTATATAAATTTTACATAGTAGAGCCATGCTGCAGTTATATTATTGGTATAGTTGTAGCATGAATGGGTCGGCCCGACCAGGGAAGGACCATGCTCTCACAGAATACCAGCGTAAAATAGCAACTTAGCGCTGCTGTGTTTCTTATGGTGAGTGAGAGAACCGGAGACCCCTTTTACTGGAAACGAGGCATTTCATCTTAGTCCTCACGGGTGACAACACATCTGCATTATGATTTGTAATCAAAGATAGATGTAGATGTCTATGGGCCACAATAACCACTTACCATCAGGTGGACTGTGTGGTCGTTTGTCATCCTTATCGTATAAAAAATACTAGTAGGTATGCCATTCCAACCAACCGCCTTTCAGTATCATTTTGATACTTTCTACCCCAGTAGCGTCCGTATCTAATAATGCGAACGAGCTTAATTGGCAGTTTCTTTGAGTTGAAAAAGTGGCCCTGTATTCAAGATTATTGTTAGAATTGTTATTTATCTGTTCAGCAAGATTATTACCAACGTTCACAAAGTAATTATTTGCTTTATTTGCTAATATAAGCGGCGAGGATATATTTTGTAATAGTTCTGCCGAAGGTTCATGCTTCATCTTTTACATTCCGTCAAACCTTTTTATTATCTCTACCAAACTCTTCCAGTAAGCTTGTAAGATAATTATACTTCAACTTTTTTTAATATATTGTTTCTAAAATTCCTATATCTTTTATATTAAACTCGTAAAACGGAATTATCTAAAGAAGATTTTGCCATCAGGTGTAGTTTGACCCTATGTTTCATGTACTTAATTAGACCGGGTGTAATTCAAGTCCTTAAGTTTTAATTTTTCTAACTAATGTATACGAAGTATTGCTAACGATGGCATTTCCGACGTTATTTATTAAGTAAATCAAAGATATGTTTACAACATTGGTTTTATAAATTGAATATAAACAAAAGCTAACTGACGCCGTAACATTAAATAGCTCTTATTAATTATAAAAGAGTATTTTTACCAATGTGCAAACAACTAGAACAAGCAAATATTATAGATAAATTAAAGTAAAAAAGAAAAAACAATGTAATGTTTTTATTCAGGTAATAATTTGTAAACAAAAAATGGGAATGATTTTGTTTAAAATTTGATTCTATGGTTTTTTAATTGAAGATAAATGAATTTACAG
The DNA here is from genome assembly GCA_963668995.1 of Parnassius mnemosyne. Lineage (NCBI taxonomy): Eukaryota > Metazoa > Arthropoda > Insecta > Lepidoptera > Papilionidae > Parnassius > Parnassius mnemosyne. The sequence goes on along the minus strand of CAVLGL010000093.1, from coordinate 20,255,177 downwards.
TCCGCCTGATGATTAGTGGCTACTGCAGCATATAGTCACCTGCAACTAACTTCAAATTCTCTCTTCAACTTCAAATAAAGAAGGGAATGCCTTACATCCTGTAATTATACTAACTCTTTATACCCTCCAAAAAGAGTAACTAGTAGTAACTAAATAGTAATCTACTCATTTGAACTTTTAATTTTGGGATTTTTCAAGCATTTAAAAATTCATAACTCTGAAAATAATAAAATTATCGTAAAATGTAATAAGAATTTTTTTATCGTATTTTATCCAAAAATATTAAAAAAAATATTCTATTTTATTATTTTTCTTTTTGTATTTTTAATGAGTTAAAAGTATCTGAATTTGAGATTTTTGAAACCTTTAAAACTTCATTACTTAGAAAATATTAACTTTATCGTAAAAATCATAGGACGTTTTATTCATATTTCATCAAAAAATGTAAAAAAAACATTGACCCGTTTTATAATAACAATTCCATGCAACTGAAAAAATAGGTTTAAACAATATGGCACCGCTTTGCCCCAATGGCAACATGCATTTGGTTGCCATGGGGCAAAATCTATATCACCAGTAAGATAATTTGAAGAAAATAGCATAAATAAATTAAGGTGCAATAGTTTTCAGTACTCATGCGCCGATCTTCCTGGACATTAATTCAGTAGATCGATGTGTCAAATGTTGATATAGTTTCTAAATATAAGATAATAAAATCAAATAAAATTATACAGTTTGTTATTTCTTAAATTACTTATATGCAGTGAGCAGTGTCAAAATAAAAATATTCAAAAAGAATTTCAAACAAATTAGACGCACCCAGTGTAATATAATATATTACCCGGTATAGTTCATTATGCATTTATGAATGTCAGTGTACAGAGTGTTATTCAAAATTTATTCAAAAGCTTTTCCGGTGGACTGTACGACAAAAAAACTATGCGAACAGGCTAACGGCGAGAGCAATTTGCATTTACATCCTCTAGGAAATGCATGAACAGAATGTTTGCAGTGAAAACATCACAAATATGGGTGGCTATTTATCACTTATTTAACAACTAACTTGTATTAGAAGTACGAAAATGATTTCCATTGCCACTTTATAGTATAAGCACAAACATTATCTTTATTTCATATTTCTTATAAAATTACTATTAAGCTCTTGAATCGGATGTGTAGTGGCAAACTACTGTCGACAGGGATAGCTAATGCTAATGTTGTGTTTTGTATAGTGAGTTAGAACCGGAGACACTTTTTACACGGGGCATTTCATCATGATCCTCAGGGAAACAATATTCATATTTTATGTATTACTGAACATTGGTTAAAAGCTTATAACTTAATGTTTAACTTCAGTAATCACCAGGTGGTCAGTTCTTTCAATAGAGATACGGTTTTAAGAGGTGGCTCCTTAATATTAGCTAGTAAATTATTATTATGTAAAGAACGTAAAGATATTGTGAGCCTCTCTGTTGAGCGAACTGTAGAAATGGCATGTGTTGAGTTTGAGCACCTCATTGTTGTGAGCGTCTACAGACCCCCATATATGATACTTTTGAAAACATTATGGAGGAAGTTTTTGCTAAGCTTAATAAACAGAATAAATCTGTTGTAATATGTGGAGACTTTAATATCAATCTCATAGAAGCTTCCTCCATCAATATTAAATTTAGATCATTGTTTAAATCACATGGTCTTTTTAATTTATTGTTTGCTCAACGCATCTGAGTTGTTTTATTCTTGATCTAGGATAAATGTACCTATGTGCTGCAGCTTACCCTTACCATCGGGTGGACTGTGTGCTCCCTTTTCACCCTTACTCCATTTATTTTATTTATTTTCCTATCAATCGTGGCTGCAATGAAAAATAAGGTGGCAACGATGGTGATGGTAGTGTAGGGGATGCTAAAAATTTTAGGTAGAGGTTAATTTGCTATCTTGATGAATTGATCTCGAAATATTTTACTGACGGGCACTGAGGCCTGACGAGATAATCCTGGAGCTTAAATAACAACTCAAAATAATAAAAAACTGCCGTTGCCAACTCGTCTGCCAAGCTTGGCAACTATGGTAAATATCATCCTTAAGAGGAAATCTATGGGGGCGAGACAAAGAAAAACCAAGCACAAGAAAGACGGTGAGCTGAAGGTAAGAAAATTTGGAATAGGACAATAGAATACAACGAGTTAACAGGTGGCCGGCTCTGTGGAGGATTAGGTACTCTTTTTGTCGAAGTTTTTTTTTTTCTTAGGAGCATCCCCACAGAAAGAAGAATCCACTATCTTTGCAATAACACACAATCTCATGGCTGTCAAACGAGAAATGAAACGCAGTCTTTAATAGATGAGATAGTATTACTTCTGAATAGACAGATTTCTTAATGTATGCGCGTTCGTAAAAAGCAAGTGCAAAAAGAATTTTCTTTTGAAAAAAAAATGCTTTGCGTAAATATTTTTCATTAAAACGGATTGATTTTTTTGTACTTAAAGGCGCGTATCCACCGTAATTTTTAACAACTTTTGTGTTTCCAACTGTTTGCAGCTCAACAAACGAAATTACCAATTTTGTTTCCATTGTTTCCACGTCAAAATTATAAGAAGTCGCCAACAATTTGAGAAACATTTTAGTTGACAACTAGCTGTCTCTACCAAAGTTTTGTTTTCAAAATGTTTTCAAACGACGATATTATGCAAGCAGCTGCAGAATTTATAGTTTTATGCAAAAAAAGAACGGAAGGACAAATATTGGGTACGACCAAGCCTCAAAGGAAGAAAAGTACATGGAGGGATTGAGCTGTTAAATACTTTAAGAAGAGATGACTTGTTAGCAGGTGGCATTGAAGATTGACAAATCAGAAACTTTCTTCGTATAACTAATTTTGAAAGACTGGTAAATCCAATTGCGCATGCCTTAAGCGTATTAAAAAAATTACGTATAACATGATTATACCTATATTTTTAAAGTAGTTTAAATACACACAAGTTTTCACTAATCACCTTTTATTTATTTATCAACAAGTTACAAATAACATTTTATAATAAAGCAAATACTTAGATCTTACGATCTTAGATAACGTTACATATTTATGTGAAGAGCTAATACAAATCCAAATTTAAATGAGGTACTTAAACAAAAATACATTGCGAGTTATGACAATATTGTTACAGAAAAATTAATGTTCTACCATCCGTACTAGTTTGCACCTTATTACGGCATACGTAGTCATTTTCCTCAGGGGCAACAACAATTATCAAATCACTCAATGTATAGTGTAAGCAAAACTATACGAAGTATCATTTTATACTAATTTCCATTTTTTTACGCTACTAATAATAAAATTAATATAAAATATAACTAAACATGTTTGTTTAATTTCTAATAGTTGTTATAACTGATCGTTCGTCCACGTGACAGACATGTTGGCAACTAATGTTTCCAACAAGCGTCTCCACAGAGCGAATAAATGTTTACGACAAACGTAGCCCTTTAAGGCCTTAACAGTGGTTGAAATGCCTAAATCTTGGATATTTAAGTAAATAAATCTCAATAACTGTTCACTTAAACCACAAAGAAAAAATACAAGGTAACAGAAGAGGATTTAGTAAATGTTTTTAATTGAACAAAATTGTATTTTTGTCAACCCCTTATTAGAAAAAAAATCCCCAAAGAGTACCTATCTTTGTCATATTTTGCAAAATTTCTCCAAAACGGCACAAGCTTTTTAAATAGTTCTTACACTAAAAAAAAGGTCTTAAAAATATTAATATTTTTAATTGAGAGTTTTATTTTTATTCCCCGTTTTATAAGAGAATATATCATTTTTCCCTGAAATTGAATATATTTACGCGAGCGCGCATGCTCCGTCACCCTGTCAGTCCGTTTTCGGACATCGTCGAGGGTGGACCGCGCGTCGGTGTTGGAGTGACTTCGTTCAAATATATATTAGTTTTTTAAAAGTTTATACTCAATTATAAATATTTTTATGACTAGAAATACTTAATTTAGTAAATATCTGTACACTGGTAACTGTAAATGTTATTTTCTAAATAAATTAATTTTTAAAGTGCCCAAAGAAGAAGAAGTTTTCGCCTCGACGTTGATTACTGAAATTGTAAAATGCATTTTTATATAATTTTGATGTGGAACGACGAAGATGCTCTCGTTACTTAGATTTCGATAGTTTTTTAATACCTATGTAATTTTATTGTTGCATATTTTTATTAATTTGTTGATACTCAATTTTATAATTATGTATTACAATAAAACGCTGTTTTTATGAGTATGACTTTATAAAATATTGTTGGGGAGGGAAATATACTTATATTTAGGTACACTGTTATCAAATTAAATCAAACAATTTAAATAAATAATAAAAATGGTGCTTCCCTAAGTATAAATAACTATATAAAGACATTCTTGGGTTTATGGTTTTTTTTTTATGTTAGACAAACTATCATCTAAAAATGTAAAAATTTTAAATTGGAGAGGGGTTTCTCTACGTGATAAAGTTAGAAATGAAGATATTCGCAGTAGAACCAGAGTAACTGACATAGCCCAACGGAATATTAAAGTGAAATGGGCTGGCTATATAACTTGGAAAACCGATAAAAATAGGAAGAAAGGTTCTCGAGTGGCAACCTCGTATAGGTAAGCGAAGTAGTACTCAACCTTTATTCCTCTTCACGTATTCTTATACGCTTTTCTTCACACACACACACACACACACACACACACACACACACACACACACACACACGCACGCACGCACGCACGCACGCACGCACGCACGCACGCACGCACGCACGCACGCACGCACGCACGCACGCACGCACGCACGCACACACACACACACACACGCACGAACGCACACACACACACACGCACGCACGCACAAATAGGTAGAAAATAATACTTACCTAGTACTATTAGGCAAGAGTGAATAGGTTTTTGTTAAGTCAGTGCAATTCACTATCTTAGTTGCTTTACTACTTGCTGGGTAAAAATAGTAAAAAAAAAATTACCCTGTGAAAGTTTGCATTTAGATATAATTTTTCTAACCAACCATAAAATATGATGAGAATATGTATATAAGTATAAAGGTTGCCTCACACGGGACAGTAATAATATAATATTATATCTTCCATTATCTAGGCATGAAAACTTTTAAAATCTCTCAATCCCGAGGTATGTGCATATTAACAGGCTGAATAGAGCCACATTTGTATGCATGGGGATCGTTTTGTAATTTCACGTCGTTATCGAAAAAAATTGTACGTATTTCAGGTGGCGGTTTGTAAAACACCATTCCACAAAAATTCACTCAATAGAAAATAACTGCAAAGTTGCTTCTGAAAATATTTAAATTTTCAACGTCAATTTTTTCTTACGTGGTAGAACCATGCTGCAGCTATATTAGTAGTAGGTATAGTTGTAGCACGAATGGGTCGGCTCGAACAGGGAAGGGCCACGCTCTCACAGAATACCCTGTAAAATAGCAGTTTAACCCTCCTGTGTTTCGTATGGTGAGTGTAGAGAACCGGAGAACCTTTTTACTGGAAACGAGGCATTACATCTAAGTCCTCACGGGTGACAACGCATCTACATTTTGATACGTAATCGAGAATAGATGTAGATGTCTATGGGCCGTAGCAACCACTTACCATCAGGTGGACTGTGTGCTCGGTTGTCACTTATTCTATTAAAAAAAACTTTTTGAGATTTCAGTAAAATAATGTTAAGTATTGTAAGCACTCGTACAATTATGTGTCTCATGTTAATAAAGCTATTGGGCTATTTTGATTTTTAATAAAGTGATTTTACTTTATAGGTTAAATAATTTATTTACCCTTCTATATCAAAAACCGTTTTTTTCTGTCACTCCTATTGAATTTGACAGTGCTTGCTGAAATTTAGCATCTTTAGATGGATCAGAATCCCACGCTGATCCGGCTGTAGTAATATCTAATTGCAAAAATAATCGAAAATATTTATTTTTACTTTCATGCCGAAAACTACCTTGTTTTATTTTATTACGGTCAAATAATATTTATTAGGTTATAAAGCAAGTATTTACAAATGTTTACATTATTTTGTTATTCTATTGTTTACAGTTATTATCACGTCTTAGCTTTACACCAAGAATTACATTAGAAATTCTTGATGGGGTACGATGTAACGCGCATACTTTATTTTCATCATGAACTATAATATATATATTTGTTTTTTTTTTACCAGTAGAGTTCCAATATAATCAAAAAAAAATTCAATGAATTAAAAACTGCTGATAATTATATAACTTCAAGTCAGTGTTCTACATTTAAAGATCAGTTATAAAGTGCCAAAGTTCTTATTTTCATTTGGATTAATTTAACTCGAGACTAAAATAAATGTGAAAGGGCTTTTATCTGCAATAATATTTTTCATCAAAAATAACATAGACTTATAAAAGTCATATACACGGTCAATCATACTGAAGATTGTCAATTGTACTACAAAATATTTAAAAGACTATTTCCAGTATAATGACCCGAATATCATCATTAATGTTTGACTGGCACACTTAAAAGTTTTATCCCATGGCTAAATGATTGACTATTATATTATGATAAGGTCATGCTTTTCTATAAAAAGATGCAAAAAATTTTAAATCACGGACCTATTGGTTTGTTTTACTTTTCACTTAATTAGTGAAAAACAAGATGGACCGATCTAAAAGTTTACTTTCTTGTGTAAAAAGTGCTATTTTGAATTTTATGCAAATGATAAGTTTCTATGTAAATAAGCGTAACATAGCGGGTATTATATTCAATGGTAGCGGCCATCCATATTTGCAAAGCCAGCATCATTTTCTGTACAGAAACCGGCAGTGTTGCTCAAGGCACTATAAACAAAGCAGCTGATAAAATGTTACACTCATATCTGTTAACAAAAACTGTTTCTGCAAATGGTCTTATAGATAATAATAACTATTCCGCCGTGTGGCAACTGTGTGTGCAGGAGTTATTATAAGAAGGAGAAGAGGTAAAATTTTCTTTTAGAAATACGCAATCAATATTGTTTTGTCTGCAATTGAGCATAAAATAAAAAATAACTTCATCCAAAGAGCATAACTGGCATTATACTCCAGCCCATCAATTGGTATGGAAAAAAATAATTTTACCAGGTTTCAAAAAATCAATCAAAATTAAAAAAAAACATAAATATTAAAATCAAAAAATGTATATATGTATGTCTATACATACATATAATGATTTATGGCCACTTAGTAACTGACGGTGACTCAGTATAACATCCTACAGTCACGCCAAAACTAAGAGGAGAGAATCACTGTAGAAAAGGTAATAATTTATTGCGGAAATTTTGTGATAAAATTAAAAAAATTACAAACTAATCCAAGTTAATCTAACTTAGTCTAACTTATCCTTATGCGTTACAAAAAAAAAACAAATAATAAAATAGTGAGATGCCGTCAGTTTTTAAGAAGATATAACAAAAATAGACAATAAAAATAATTTTCAAAAAAGTTCAGTATTTAATTGATTATATACCACTAACACTTAATCACAATTTTCGAAACAACGCCAGTTGTAAACAATACTTGTGTGAAAAGACAAAATCTTCTTTTCAAATTTCCGCAGAGTTGTAAGTAGAAGGCCAAATAGGTCATGTGTGAATTTTAACTAAATATATTTTATATGAAGTGATCTTGACTACGTTTCATTAATTAACCATTAGTAAAAATTAAAACAGGAATTTTACAATTGTGTTTACAAGAAACATTATTAGTTGAACCTTGCAGCTTGTTCATTATTTTTATTATAAATACCTATAAATGTATATATTATTAATAAATAGTTCCCATTATATTTTGTATTATTTTTATTTTGCCCTATCTGCAATGTTCTACGCTCTATAGAAAATGTGGCGTATGACATCACTGACAATCTCTCGAACATTTTATCTAGATACAAAGATGTTTTACGTTTTCGTCACCTCCACATGATATTTTTGTCAGCATAAGGTACCCTTCTGTATCTGAAACGAATATGAATATTGCTACAAAGTAAAGTAATAGGCTATACAAGTCCCTCTACTGGGCACAGAACTCTTTTTTTATTTCTGAGATGTGAGGGTTTTAGGCAAGGAAATGCCCGCCGCGCTGCCCCAAAGAGTGTTGACGAAAATTGCAATTACAAATTTCATTCTTGCTTTCGGAAATCAAACCCGGGAAAAATTTACAGCGAACGCTTTGACCCAGATCTACTAATACGACACAAATAAATACGATTTAACATATATAATAAAAAACTTGAAACATGAACATTTGATAGCTCGTGACGCCTACCGGACAAAGCTACAGCACAATGTAATTGAAGACGCGACATAATTCTCAGTGATGCGCAAGCATAACAGGCAGTATGTCACTTATATAATTGTCATCTCTGCAGTCTATTAATCTTTGCACTTTTATAAGTAATACAGAACGTAGTTGCTAGACGGTGTTGACGTCGGCTAAAATCTCTGCGATCGCCGTTTCGTCAAGGTCATTCAGGCTAGTTAAAGCCTTAATGTTACCAATTTTTGTTGCCAACTTAAGGTAATTACAGAAACTTTTGTCACCAACACGTGTTGACAATTTTTTGTGGCAATTTTTATTTGGTGGATACCCGGCATAACAGATTAAAGTTTCGATCCACGGCATAGCATCCACGGTCAAGCTACCCTACTCTTCCTAAGCGTGGGTGCTTAGGCTGCCCCGCGTATTAGGCTCAGGGGGGCAAAATCCCGCTTTGTAGTAACACTACACGGCCTGCAAACGGCCTTGCTTTTTTTGACCGAGACGCACGTGTCCTCTCCGGCTGATACTTCGTACTTGTCCTACCCGGGGTACAAATTAGAACAATTCTTTGTGCCCCGGGCTGGAGTTTGTGTATAGGTTAGAGAGGATATCTGTTCTTGACACCTTGGCTGTTTTGAAGGTACGGACGTGTCCATAATTTTGCTGCGCGTAGACAGCGAAGACCATCCCCGCATCTATGGGTGCCTGTATGGGTCCCATAACGGTAATGCTGACACAGGCCGACTCATAAACCACGTCCAAATGGCAACAGATTACTTGCTACAACAGATCCCATCCGTATAGATCGTGATACTTGGCGATTTTAACGCCCCCATGCCGAATGGCTCAGTTTACATTTAACCGATCATGCGGGGCGATCTGTTTATATTCTGACTTGGTTTTAGCATATGGATTGATACAACTAGTTACTTTGCCTACGCGGATTCCAGATGTGAAGGATCATACACCTTCCCTGTCGGACCTTCTGCTGACCTCTCATTCGGACGAATATCCGGTTTCCGTCGATGCCCCTCCCGGTTCTTCGGACCATTGTCTGATCCGGAGTGTGCCGCCTTGTTTCTTCCATTGAGGTTTTCGAAAAATGTGAGCATTTTGTTTGATATAATATTCATATCATTTAAGTGTCGTCGAACTGTTTCAGATTTATTTTTTTTTATTTTTTTATTTATTTATTACAATTTTAGGAGAACTTACAGCTGGTTATAAATGTATGAACAATAAAAATAAAAAAATGTACTGAAGGCCAATTAAAAGTTCCCACTTATAAATAAAGTACAGAGAAAAATTGCACAAGTGACGTAGACGTAGATTTAATGACACAATAAAAGATGATTTAAAAAGTAAAATGAAATAAATAACAATGCATGGTATATGTAATACACATCAGTAAACGAAAAACTTATTACTCAGTAGACGCTTAAGCTGCCTGCTAGAGGTGTTAAATAAGTCTACATTTTGTATTTTCGCCACGTCATTGAAACACTTGCTCACTCTTATTAAATAAGAATTTTGCCTGTAGTTTGTATTTACTCCCGGCACGTATAGTTTGCATGGCTTGCGTGAAGATGCGTATGGAACTTGTAAACGTATTTGCTCCAACAGTTCGGGACAGTCGATCGTGCTATTTGCTATATTAATTAGAAAAGATAGATCCGCTATGCGCCTTCTTTCATATAGCGGCAAAATGTGAAACTTTCGGCAACGTGTTGTGTAATTCGGTAGAAAGATCTTAACTCTAAATTGAAGATAGCGAAGAAATTTTTTCTGAATCCGTTCAATACGCGTAGAATAAATATTATAGGTAGGATTCCATACTTGAGAGGCATACTCTAGATGACTTCGTACGAAAGCACAGTAAAGAATTTTGAAGGTTTTAATAGAATTGAAATCAGAAGACATTCTTAAAATAAAGCCAAGAGCTTTAGAGGCTTTGTTTATAATATTGTCAATATGTTTATTAAACAGTAATATTTAATATTTTCATATCATCGGCGTAAAGTAGGATTTTTGAGTACTTGAAACATATGATGATATCATTAACAAAAATATTAAAGAGTAAAGGCCCTAGCAAGGAGCCCTGTGGGACATCAGAAGGTATTGGCATGGCCTTAGAGGTGTAACCATTTAGGGCAACTGTCTGACTCCGATTTTGGACGTAAGAGGTGAACCACCGATATAAATTACCTCGTATTCCTACTGATTGAATTTTGTGTAATAATAGCAAATGGTCTATTCGATCAAAGCATTTGCTATAGTCTGTGTAGACCACATCGACTTGTGAGGGCTCTGACATATGTTCTGATAAGTAGTCAGTACATAATATAAGATTAGTAGTTGTTGACCGACCCTTGACGAAACCGTGTTGTTGAAAGCTAAGTGTATGTTTTAGGGCAGCATATAGTTGATCATAGACAATTCTTTCAAGCACTTTTGCAAATAGACATAATTTGGAAATAGGTCGGTAGTTGTCAACTTGATCTCTTGGGCCTTTTTTGTAAATTGGTGTGACATAAGCCGATTTCCATATTCTTGGCATTAAACCTTCTGACAAAGAACGCCGATATAATATAGTCAAAGGAAACGCAAGGCTCTTGGCGCACCTCACGATAAAAACAGCTGGTATGTTATCAGGCCCAGCTGATTTACTTAAGTCAAGTGATTTCAAAAGCTTAAATACTTCATCAAATGTGACCTCTATATCCCCTATATCAGATGGTATATTATAGTTCATTTGAGAGGTGACATCTGGGTTAATGTACGTATGGGTACTATTTAAAAAAGTTGACTGAAAATAATCACTAAACAAATTGCATATTTCTGCGCCACAATCTGATGATTTCTTTCCAAAACGTAATACAGCGGGATATGAATTGACTTTGTTTTTTGTTTTTATATAAGACCAAAACGCTTTAGGATTATTACAAATATTTTTTTCAACGTTAGAAATGTATGTATCAAACATTTGTTTTTCCAGAGTCTTGGCTTGTTCTCTGAGTCTAATAAATGATTGAAGGTCAGACTGATTCCCGTATTTCTTATATTTCGAGTGATACTAATGTTTTCTTTCAAAATTTTAATTAGGGATTTCTTATACCATAATGGATATTTAAACCTTGGTGTAAAAGTCTTAGTAGGGATATACGTTTGACGGAGGTCAGCTAATTTATTATAAAACAATAACAAGGCATCTTCTAACGGCTTAAAGTTAAGTTCTTGATGCCAATCAATGGCATCAAGTTTAGAAATAATAGAATCGTAATCACCAGATTGATATAGAAATTTAGTATAGGGACGACTTTTGAGAGTGTGAAGTTGAATAAATTCTGCAACCACACACAGAGCTGGATGATGAGTATCTTCGGGTATTAGCGGGTTTCCGCAGTGGTTAACAGCTAACGTGCTGTTAGAAAATATTAAGTCCAAAATTCTATTATTTGTGTTATGTATATAATTGTATTGTGATAAATTACATATATTAATGTTATCAAATAAATCAAATTGATAAGAGCCCTGTATGTTCTCGGGTATATATGAAATGTTTTGATCACACGACTTCCAGATTATGTTAGGCATATTAAAGTCGCCAAGAATTATAAATTTTTCGCAAGGATGTTTTAATATTGTATCACAAAGTTTTTGGGAGTATGCGGTTAACTGAGTTGGTAGTGAACAAAATACGCTTTGGTTACATATATATACCGTACAAATATGCAGTTTATACACTACCTTAGGATTCCGGCATTTAAGTGTCAATGTTACCCATAAGTCCTCGGCATTCGAACACCAATCACTACGAACTTCTGCTGAGAGGTCCCGGCGAACAGCAATTAACACTCCACCCCCCAATGTTTGATTAATTCTTTTGTAATCTCGATCCCGTCGCCAAACTATGTACCTATCATCGAATAATTCGCTATCTTTAACGCTTTCATTCAACCAAGTTTCTGATAAACATATAACATCATAAGAGTTTATGTTAATATTTCTATAGAAGGCCGAAGTTTTTGTACGTAAACCACGTACATTTTGGTAATATATATTAATCGCCATTTTTGAACATTAAAACTAGTACATAATTAGTTATAATAACAAGTAATAAGTGTAGAAAGGTGGAATAAAGCAATATGTTTGAAAAGATGCGTAAAAGAACGTTAAATTTGTGGGCAACATTAAAAAAAACTAATAATACAATAAGGCTATAAGCGTAAACAAAAGATACAAAAATGCAAAAGCAAATCGACGGTGGAGCGATATAATATGATTGAGTAAACAAGTGTGCAGCGGGAGTAAGTGAATGCATAACGATATCAAGCAGGTAGACAAACTTAAATGTTAGAGGGCAAGCGTTTCTCAAACTAACTAAAACACAGTTAAAAGAGGAAGATGATTTTAACAATATAAAAGCGCTAATTGTAATGACTAGGAAAACTTTTTTAAATCGTATTCCGATTTTATTGTAATTATATGAGACGTTGGGTTTTTTCTTGCAAATATTTTGCATCCCTTTACCCAAACATAAGCAAACCCCCGCTCCTTCGCTAGTTTTTTGGCTTTATTTAGCAACATCTTGTTTTCCAGAGTAAGATGGTCATTAAAAAAGATTCTATTGTCACCTCTTAAACCCAGGTCCGCTGGAACAATGGTGCGCTTCTTCGCTGCGGCTACGAAGTCCTCCTTAAGGTATCTATTATGCACTGAGATGATGATTGTTTTATTTAGTTTATCGTTACGCATAGGAATCCTCGCAATGTAATTAATTTGATTTTTTGGGATGACACAATTGATATGATCTCCAAGCTTACTAAAAATCTCGAAAAGGTTTTCTGAGGGTGACATCGGCACTCCTTTGATCTCGATGTTATTCATACGAGACCTTTGTTCAAATTCCCGCATGGAGTCTTCAAAGTTCTCCAGACGTTGCTTCAATTTAACTACATCATCTTTTGTCTTCAGCAAACTCTGGATTTCTTGATTTATTTCTGTGATCTTACTATTCAAAGATTCAACAGAACACTGAACAAATTCCAATGAAGTCCTCATATCAGCCACCTCCGGCTTCATAAGCTTAAGATCTTCGATATCGGCCTTTATGGACTTTAGGTCAGCCACATCAGCTTGTATAGCCTTGACGCTTGCTATTAAGGTAGGAAGTGAGTTCGTCTGTGAAGATAAACTTTTAAGCTCCGAAGCAATCATCTCCATGTCCACCAGTGAAAGAGACTTAACAGAAGGTGTATTTTTTGAAAGTGTATTTTTTGAAGGTAGGTTTAGCGGACTAGGAGCTTTGGCGTCCTTGCAAGATGTGCATCTCCAGTTATTTCTTCTATCCTCGCCTAACCTACGGTAGCCAGCTTCCGTTAATCCAGCGCATGGAAAGTCAAAACGTTCTTGGCAAACGGAACACTTTACCCCATCTCTGAAATCTCTGTCACAACGCGTACACTTGAACATATTTTAATAGCTCACTAACAAGGTAGACAAAAAAGTTTGAGAATCGCGTTAATGAGTAATTGCGAACTAGTTTACGCTAGGTACGTGTGTAAGGTCCGGCGTCTACGTACAGATTGATTACAAATGTTATATCATTGATAATAATTTCCTTTGTGCTAGAACGTCTAATTTTTCTTCAGCATTAGTATTAATATTTTTAAGGGTTATGTTGGTATATTTTCTCACACGTTTTAAAAAGTTTTCATGCTTTACTAAAAGTCCTCTAAATTTAGCTTAACGCTTTTCTATGATTTGTTTCTTATTGAGTTTTTCTATAAATTAAATCTAAGAATAAGACTGATTTTATTAAGGTAAATTGTCATAAATGTCTGATAGATGTGGCAAAACGACGTCATATAGTTTTTAAGTTTTTACCGTAATAGTATCGTAGTAGAACGAAAAAGATCTTTTTTATATTTTTAGTTATTTTTTGTGCAAAAAGGCTGCTTTTATGTTTTAATAAACGTTTTTGGTTTTTAATACTTACTAAGTATGTTTTCTAAGGCAATAGGTAAATATATTTTCTCATACATTACCATAAACTTTTCATGCGTCACTTAATTTTAGCTGGAGTTTTTGTAGAATTATTTTTTTTCTACAAAGAATGCTAATTTCGTTGCATTTAAGACTGACTTAATTTAAGTCAATTGTTACAAATGTCTAATAGATGTAGAAAAAAGATCAATTTTTTTTTAATTTTATTTCAGTTTACCTATGTAAATCCTATTTTCTGTGAAATTCAACTTCACACTTCCCAAATTTAAAGAAAATGTTCGATCGCATGAAAGTATGTGATAAAGATATTGATACCATTTCGTTTGTCCCACAATTAGATACACTTTTGGAAGAATTCAATACTCTTTACAAAAATTTAAAATCTTGAGCCTATCTTGAAGTTATAAACCCGTTCGCAGAAGTTGTGATGTTTCGGAAAAGATCAAAAACAATTTTTGCATAGAAAATTACGATGAATTAGAGCTGGAAATAATAACCATAAAAACGACTTGGGCCTGAAATGATACATGAGGGACGAAAACTTTGGAATATTGTTGATAAAAATAAATATCCAATTTTAAGCTCATTATCTCTTAAAATACAAGCCTGTAGTGCATCAACTTACGCATGCGAATCCATATTTGCAACAATGAAGATGTAGACGCAGAATGACAAATGTAAATTTGGACCATTGTTTGAGGACTGGTACTTCAAATAATGAGCCAGATTTCATCAAGTTGTCGGAAGAAATACGAGACCAAGGATCACACTAATAATTAGTGACTAATTGTTGTAATAACTAGTGACTTATGTATTTGACTGTATGCCTCATTTGTATAATATTTTATTTTCGTTAACCATTTATGCGACCCTCAGGAGTAAATTATTTTAGAATGAGTCCTTTGTCTGGATAAGGTTGCCAAACCCTGCTTTAGGCCTTATAGTTCCGGAGATATCGATATGAGTCAGTACAGACGTGGAAATATCCTATTATATTATTATTACAATGGAAGTGGGAGTGAAAGATTGGATTAATAAATAAAATTAACTAAATAAATCATACTTCTTTATTGTTATCCAAGTAAAAGTGTCAAATGAGCACACGTCCATCTGACAGTAATTATATGCTGTGGCCCATGTGGGCCTATATCTAGATAAATGTGATTGAAATTCTAAAAGATCTGCTTTGATCATTGCGTTGTCACCCACGAGGACTGCTTCGTTACCAGTAAAATAGTCTCTGGTTTTTGCCGCTCCCCATATGAAGCACAGTATCATTATTCTCATAGATATCAGAAGTATAATAGAGAATTTAATTACTTGATCAACGTTTTAAAACCGATATCGCTGTTCACTCACACCATAAATCTTTATAAGTCACAACCAAAAAAGAAAACGCATACCTTTATTCGCAATTATTTACTAAATATAGTAATATATAAATGTAACGGTTTGGTTTATAAATTTCATTGTTTCGGACAAGAATAATTCAAAGTTACAGTTATTGTCTCATCGTTAAAAACCTACTCACTTGTTTATGACTTGAACAAAGGCTTTATATCAAGCCCTTTTGAAAACTAAAGGTACTTTATCAAGTGTCGTATTTAAGTCTTAATTATATTTTATAGCTGTCTTTTGAATTGTTCTACAGTAAGATATTGTCTTTATTAAAAAAAAAAATTACCTCCACACTGAGATTTTTCTGTCGTGGAGGCAGTTACAATATTGAAATTCCACAAGAACATATATCTAGAATTGGAAATTTTTGTTGTAGGCCAAACAAATAGTTTTTGAAGGCGTAAAGTAGCAGGCTTTCGTTTTGTACAGGATAAATTACGGAAAGTGTGGCTCGGCTGCTCTCTATCCCTTCGTTGTCGATTTACCAAGCATTCAAACCAAACGATTTTTTTATATAGTATAAGGGTGACAAACGAGCACACAGTCCACCTGATGGTAAGTGGTTGCTCTGGCCCATAGAAATCTACATTTATCCTCGATTACGATTCAAAATGCAGATGTGTCGTCACCCGTGAGGACTAAGATGGAATGCCTCGTTTCCAGTAAAAAGGGTCTCCGGTTCTCTGCACTCACCATATGAAACACAGCAGCATTAAACTGCTATTTTACGCTGGTATTCTGTGAGAGTGTGGTCCTTTACCGGTCGAGCCGAACCATTCGTGTTACAACTATACCAGAAATATAGCTCCAGCATGGCTCTACTACGTATAAAATTTGCTTCTTTATTCTTTTGTCTTTTTTTTCAATCAATCAATCAAACAGCAGATTCAATTCAAACAACAGTCACATTGTTAGCATCTTGGATGACGTCACTAGGTTCATTAGACGCTATAATAATAGCATACGATGGTCGGTCGGCG
Organism: Parnassius mnemosyne; assembly: GCA_963668995.1. Lineage (NCBI taxonomy): Eukaryota > Metazoa > Arthropoda > Insecta > Lepidoptera > Papilionidae > Parnassius > Parnassius mnemosyne. The sequence goes on along the minus strand of CAVLGL010000093.1, from coordinate 20,238,455 downwards.
TTGAAGGCACATCGCGAAACGTCAAATCCAATAAGAGAGTAAATTGACTTCTAAAAAGCTTGGCTTACTCAGTAGAGCGGGACAGTATTTCTTGCTTGCACACCGCTTGCAACTTTACAAGCGCAGGTTCGACCTCACATGAAGTACTGTTCTCATCTCTGGGCGGAGACTCCACAGTGCGAGCTGCTTACACTTAATCGCATAGAGAGCAGAGCGGCTTGAATCGTCGACGACCGAGTTCTCATTGATTGGCTCGATTCACTGGCACTGCGTAGAGATATTACATCCCTTTGCATTTTCTATCGTATTTACTACGGGGAGTGCTCTGAGGAATTGTTCGGATTAATTTCAGGCACTAAATTTCACCAATACACATCGCTACAAAACTTACGTTATCATCCACATCATTTGAATGCTTGGCAGTCCACTACCGTGCGATTTATTAATTTTCTCAGGAGTCATTTTCCATCGGCGATTTTTATGAAACGATACGATTTAATACCGCCGGCAATGCATCCGCAATCCATCTCCTGGTGCTGTAGAATTATATTAAAAATTAAAAAAGAAGGCTCTAAAATTTAAAAAGGAATCTCAGTTTCGCGTGGGCGCTCGTTGCAGCTAGACGCGTCGATTTATCGTTCAATAACGTACTACCAATAGTTTTAGCAACGCGCTTCGCACGTCCGTGCGCTTTTTTTGACCATTCTAACAGTGAGGTCATTTAATTATCAATAGTAACGCTATGTTAAATTATATGCAAAGTGAGGTGGATGTGGTAAATAGTGTGTTTACCGAAAACAGTGAAAATGAGATTACAATGAGCATGGAGGATATTCAACAGATGTGTAATACGGAAAATAGGAATGACATATTTTTAGACAGACCCTCAAAGAAAGAAAGGGAAGGGCAAATTTTTTTTTTTTTTTTTTTTTATAGGAGAGGGGGCAAACGAGCATGCGGCTCACCTGATGGTAAGTGACTACCGCCGCCCATGAACAACCGCAACACCAGGGGAATTGCAGATGCGTTGCCGGCCTTTTAAAAAGGAGTAGGCTCTTTTCTTGAAGGTCCCTAAGTCGTATCGGTCCGGAAAAATCTCTGGTGGTAAACTATTCCACAAGGAAGTTGTGCGAGGAAGAAAACATCTTCTAAATCGCACAGTGGTGGACCGCCAATCATCCAGATGGTGTGGATGGTATCGGGAGTTCTGCCGCGATGTGCGTTCGTGAAATTTGGCGGCTGGGATTAATCCGAACAATTCCTCAGAGCACTCCCCATGGTAGATGCGAAAGAAAATGCAAAGAGATGCAACATCTCTTCGCAGTGCCAATGAATCGAGCCGATCGGAAAGGGCTCGGTCGTCGACGATTCGAGCCGCTCTGCGCTGGATGCGGTCAAGTGGAAGGAGCTGGCACTGGGGAGCCCCTGCCCAGAGATGGGAACAGTATTCCATGTGAGGCCGAACCTGCGCCTTGTAAAGTTGCAGGCGGTGTGCCGGCATGACATACTGTCCCGCTCTGCTGAGCACGCCAAGCTTTTTAGAGGCCAATTTGGCCTTCTCTTCCAAGTGACCACGAAACTGCACGTCACTCGATATGTCGACTCCGAGGATACCGATACTGGCTGAGGCAAGAAGGGGAGTGCCTTGAAACTGAGGAGATACGACAAAGGGGTTCTTTTTAGCGGTAAACGCGCAAACTTGTGTCTTCTGAGGATTAAACTGGACTAGATTTAGTCGCCCCCAATCCGAGACTTTGTCCAGCAAAGACTCGACTTCAGACACAAGTTTGTTCCGGTACTCGGCGACGTTTTCCCGAGAAATATTGGCCCGGCCGGTGTATAGAGCATCACCAGTGCTGTCATCCGCATAGCAATGAATGTTACCAGTTAGCAACATATCATTGATATGCAGAAGAAACAGCGTTGGTGATAGCACACAGCCTTGTGGAACACCAGCGTTAATAGGCTTGTAGTCAGAACATGCACCGTCTACAACGACCTTGATGCTCCGATCTGCAAGAAAGCTGGTGATCCAATTGCACAATTTCTCGGGAAGCCCATAGGAAGGCAGCTTTGAAAGAAGCGCTTTGTGCCAAACCCGATCAAAGGCCTTCGCAATGTCCAGACTAACGGCCAACGCCTCCCCCTTGGACTCTACTGCCTCCGCCCATCTATGGGTCAGGTAGACAAGAAGATCACCAGCTGATCGACACCGACGAAAACCGTATTGGCGGTCACTAATCAGCTGGTGATCCTCAAGGTACCGGATGAGCTGGCAGTTAATAATGGATTCCATTATTTTGGAGAACAAGGAGGTGATCGCGATAGGCCTATAGTTGGACGGGTCTGAGCGGTCGCCTTTTTTAGGGATCGGGTGGACAAAAGCTGTCTTCCATGAATTCGGGACTACGCCTTGGGAGTAGGAGTACCGGAAAAGACGCGTTAGGACCGGTGCCAACTCCGGAGCACACGTCCTCAGCACAATTGGGGGGATTCCGTCAGGCCCACTCGACTTCTGGATGTCCAGGGAGAGCAGTGCTTTGCGAACCGAGCGCTGTGAGAACAGCACATCCGGCATGAAGCACTCACACCGCGGGATGGTCGGCGGTGTTTTCCCCCCGTCATCAAGAGTCGAGTTGGACGCAAAAAGGGAGCCTAAAAGGTCGGCTTTGTCTTTTGCGTCATGGGCCAGTGAGTCATCCTCCATACGACGACACATATATCTCCATACGAGACATAATATACGCATAGTGTGTTTACGAGAATTCCGGAAGATAAAATTGACTTGCGTTTGACATGTACAGAAAACTCCCGAAAAAGTTTGGATCACGAAAATTAAATACATAAATACCTTTAAGGTATTGATTCACTTTAATAGCGAAGAAAGTGCTGAGTCTTTTATACAATGCAAGAGATTTAACGAGAATGGTTTTAAATGCCAAAAAACTTTAGAAATTCATCAATCATATGGGGTCATAAAAGATATTGATCTAGAATTGGGCGAAGAAGAGATATTACAAGGAGTTAATAGCGAGACTTTGATTTTATTTATTTAATATGTTTTAAAGGGCCATCATTACCGTGGTATGTTTACATCTATGAAACTAGGGTGAAAGTGAGTTCTTGTGTTCAGTGATAAAATGCTCCCATTGCTGGCGATTTCGTCACTCGATTAAAATGTGTCCTTCTCTAAAAGTAATCTGTCCCAAATGTACAAAAAGTCATCCTAACTGTGAAACGACAACTTTCAAATGCAATAACTGTATGGGAAAACACATGGCAAGGGCTAAAATTTGTCCTGTCTTCTTGAAGGAGAAACGAATTAGAGAACTCATAGCAGAATTTAACTGTTCTTTCAGAAAAGCCCTTATGCTATATGTCCCACCGTCGCCTCGACAACCGAACATGAAAAATGGTCCGCCTCTATTTACACCACCTACATCTGAAAATGAATCCTTACAACAAGATAAACAGATGCCCGGGTCTAGTGATGTGCATACCTACGCCAGTGTTACGAAAGCAACCCCGGAAAAAACGAGGAAAAGTTCGATGACAGAGAAACGAAGAAAAAGAAGGAAGTCTCTCAAAGAACAGCAAGGAAGTACACCTGAAGTTGTAACTGAAGTTAGTGAGAAAAAAAGCAGAACGGAAGAAGAACTAAATGATGAGAGTCGATTGAAATATAAAGAACTAGTGTCTTGGAAGTTATTGTTTAAAAAACGAAAAGAAAGAAGATATTTGAAGAGAAAAGCAGTTCATGGGAAGACAAGATAAAAGGTTGTGGAAGTATAATATTGGAGGTGCTAATATCATTAGTGTTTCAGTTTATTGCAAATCAGCCTTGTTGCAATTTCATAAAACAGTTATGAACAATAAAAACTCACAATCCCATATAAATGTGCTACAATGGAATGTGCAAAGCAATCGACGTAAATGTACAGAGTGGAAGCGCTATTAAATCAAGATAAAATAAATATTGCTATTATAAGCGAAACTTGGTTAGACCCAGTTAGTCACTTTCAGATTAGCGATTATAATGTCTTTAGAAGGAATCGTGATGAAGGATTTGGAGGCGTAGCTATTAGGTCAAAAAGTATTGTTGAACTTCTAAATTCAGAAATTGAGATCCTTCATATTAGAGTTCTAAATTGCAAACATATAGAAAATGTAAACTCTTTATACTGTCCACCATCTGCCAGTAATAAATTGAGAGACTGGGATATCAAATCTTCAATCTAGATAGACGAAAGACTCTAATTGCAGGTCTTAATTACCACCACACTGACTGGTCAACTAGAATGGATTCACGAAGCGATCGAATTTTGGATTCCATTTTAGAAAACAATTTTGTTTCACTGAATGACGGCACACATACCAGAATCAAACTGGTTAACGGTATAGTACAAATATCTGCTCCCGACTTATCTCTATCTTCTCTGGATATAGCTTTGAAGTTCGACTTGATAGTACTAAATGAAAACCTGGGAAGTGACCCTTTAGTGATTAAGATGATAATTAATGTTAGCACATACAATTCTTATAAAAGAAAACGCAATTTTAGAAAGTACAAGACATGCATAGAGAGAGAACTAGAAGGCTTTACATTATCAGATGACCACCAGTCTGAGTATGACGCTTTCATTGATATTATTAATAAGGCAGCCGATAAGTAGATCCGTTCATTAAAATATGTGAAAACCCTCTTCACTAACAGAAATTTACTGCTAAACTATATTGGAATTCAGATATTTCAAAATCTGTAGCAGAACGACATCGAGCACTTACTGTTTTTAGGAAAAATCCCACACCAGTAAATTTAGAAGCACTACAGAACAAGGTCAGGTTGGCACAAAAAATTATCCGTAGTAGTAAAGGTAGGTCATGGCAATGTTTTTGTGAAAGCATTGATAGTATGTCAACTTCATGTGAAATATGGGCTAAAATGAGATTGCTGAAGGGGTGCAAGACAGCAAAAAGTAATTTTACCCGTAAGCTAGCTGACTCTTTACTATGTAGCTTAGCACCTGATTATGCAGATCCACTGGCTCTCGTAGTTACTAGTAAGAACGCTCATCTATCTTCACCTATTTCGGTACATGAACTCGCAGACACAATTAAACAAGTCCGATACAGTACCTGGCGCAGACGACATTGCATATTATATGATCAGGAACCTGCCAGATGCTGACAAAATTAATTATCCTCATATCTTTAAACAAATTTTCTTTTGCATGCTTTTGCTTTTAAGCTTTGTATCAAGACAATGGAGTGGTGTGATAATTATTCCTATTTCGAAACCGAAAACTGACAATATCTCGGATTCAGGTATTAGACCTATTGCCCTGCTATCTTGTCTATGCAAGATATTTCATACAATTATTACGCGCAGACTGGAATGGTACATTGACAAAAAAAATGTTTATCAGAGGAAACAGTAGGCTTAAGAATGTCACGATCTTGCATGGAAAATTTGACGAGATTAGTGCCACGAATACAAAGTGGCTTTGGTAACGGAAACGTCACTGTAGGTGTACATGCCCCTAGCTGCCCCAACAAAGGTTGACGGGACTAGGGACCATGAGTAATCCCATCGACGGGCAGCAGAGGGACGGGGCCACGTGGCCACATGGAATTTCCTATCACAATAAACTATATGGGAGAAAGCTAGAAACACATAGTACTTACCATTATCCGAAGCTAACTTCGCACCAAGGCTTGGGCAGCCCGTGAGTGTGTGTAATAGTGGATGGCGAGTAGTGTACAGTGAGGTGTGAATGTGTGGGGCCTTGGCAAGCATAGCCGATCAGCAGCGGCCAAGTTTCAGGCTGCTCCAAAATGCTGCATCGCTTCAGACTACTTCGGCGCCGGACCACTTCTTTCTTCATTGTCACTGATTCAGTCTCTTAGCTTCATTGTACATTTAACTAACTTCAATTCGCCTAATTCCACACTCATCGCAGAATCGAACACGTGATATCCGACATGGCAAGGACAGTAGAACAAAATTCGACATTGAATGTCCCGGATTCACTTATCACAAATTATAAATTCGGCACCAGAAAAACACGTCGCGCCAGAGTCAAAATACGCCTCGTTGACACGCAAATTAATCTAAGTAAGATGCACAATTACTTTCAAAAAATTTACTTAAACCGTAAAACCCCATAAAGGCCTCTGGTACGGGAACCTACATCCTAGACCACCAAATCCGAGGCGGATTTCCCGAAACCCAATTATGTAGCAAAGCCGCGCCCAAACCCAAATTCTAGACCCTAATCACTCGAAACCGGTCCCGCGCAACTTCCGCAGCGGTAGCCGAAACACTCGGCCTTACCGGATCGCTGTTCCCACGCTACTACTCGTCACCTACTGTCTCGCCCGACCGCCAAGATGCTGGGAAGCTCCCTTCCGCTGCCCCCTCTCCGACACACGCGTGAGACCTGGTACGATCGGGCGATTGGAAAAGTGGAACGTGATTGGGTAACGTCCTAACATAACCAAATTTGGGCATAAACAGTAGGGTGTATTGTAGACATCGACGGTGCATACAACAATATAAATGTTATAAGTCTTTTAGCTGCGTTAGATAATCTAGGAATAGGTACCATAACATGTAATTACCTCTATCAATACTTGCACTTACGAAGATTATTTATAGAAATAAACAATAAAGAGCCTGCAAGTAGATTTACTGGAACCGGTATAGCACAAGGTGACCCCTTATCTCCATTATTATTTAACGCAGCAACTATCACTAATGTGTAAAAATCTGAATCAAGTATTCATATCTCAATACGCTGATAATTTTGTACTTTACACTAGCCATAAAAATATAATGTATGCAGTTTCTGTTACTCAAGACGCTTTAACAGCTTTAAAAACACACATCAACACACACACAACAGATATCGGTTTTACCATTTCTCATAGAAAAACCAAAGTTTGCATATTCACAAGAGGTCATTCGAGAAATTCAAACAGTAATAATATTACTTTAAATATCAGTAATGAACATATGGAAAGAGTCGATAATGTTAAGTATTTATGTATGTGGCTGGGCAGGAACATAAAATGGGGTAGACACATAAATGAAACGAGGGAAAAAATACTTAAATTTCTAAATATCTTTAAAATGTTCGTGTTAGCAGGTTCCAAATGGGGTGTTCATCCAAAACATTTGAGACGTCTTTATATTTTGTTAATTAGAAGCAGATTAGACTACAGTTGTTTTTTATATGATAGCAGTGTAAAAAGTAATTTATACAAACTAGATAAAGGACAAAATCAAGCGATGAGAATGATAGGCGGATATATAAGAAGCACCTCTATCCACGTCATGGAAAGTGAACTATGTCTACAACTACTGTCCATTCGTAGACGATACCTTGCTGCAAAATTTTACCTTTTTTTTATAGGATAAGGGTGACAAACGAGCACACAGCCCACCTGATGGTAAGTGGTTGCTGCGGCCCATAGACATCTTGCGAATCAAAATGCAGATGCGTTGTCACCCGTGAGGACTAAGATGGAATGCCTCATTTCCAGTAAAAGGGGCCTCCGGCCACCTGCACTCATCGAGCGAAACGCAGAGGTAAACCTCTACTTCACGCTGGTACTCTTTGAGGTCGTGGTACCACCCCGGTTCGAGCCGGCCCATCCGTGCTAGGCAAAAGCTGCCGCGTGGTTCTACCACTGTTAAACCTTAAGTCTAGGTCAATTAAAAATAATATAACTTTACGTGTTCTAGAACAATTAAATAGTCAGTGCCAGGGCGTATACTGGAGGAGAAGGAAAGTTCCGTTACTGGTTCAAAATCATAATAAATATTGTAATTTTCCTATCCACTCTGACCCCAAATTATTGATTTAATCTCTTAGCGATTTGATTAGTAGATTTAAAATATCTTATCACATTAAGGCAACCATTGATGGAATGATACGCCCAAAGAGGCATGTAGGTATAAATAGTGTACGTAATTTATGTTGCAACTTGCTAAATAGTAAGTATAACACACTCTATAACATTTACACAGATGGATCAAAGGATAAAACAGGATGCAGTGTAGCCTTATAAGTACTTGCATCCGACAAAAGTTCTTGTATTTTACAATTATAATCCGACGTATCCATGACTACCGTGGCATTTCTCTTATCTGCACGGAGGATCGTGAGTTCTGGTTTATTGCGTAAGTTATTCAACGCTTTAAATTCGTCTTTAGGTAGATTCGGTTTTGGCGCTGAACTTACGCCGATATATTCATGGAAGACTTTGAGGAGAAAGCCCTGCTTATTTCTACCGTAAAACCAAGATTTTACGAGCGGTGCGTAGACGACACTTTCACAATTCTATCTTTAGATAAAGTGACGGAATTTTTGGACCATCTTAATTCCTTAAATTCTAAATTTCAGTTCACAATGGAGTTAGAAGCAAACAATTCTTTAGCTTTTCTAGATGTGTTAGTAATTCGGAATCCTGATAACACCTTGAGCCACACTGTGTATAGAAAAAAGACCTATACAGATAGATATTTAAACGGTGATTCTCATCACCATCCTTCACATTTAGCTACCGTGGGTAAATCTTTGTTTCAGAGAGCACGAGGGACCAGTGACAGTAAATACCTGGCCGCCTAGCTCCAACACGTCAAGCAAGTTTTGCACGACTATAAGCTTCGGGTCCCGCGCCTATGCCACAGTGAACGAGTGACGCCGGCCACAGTCGAGCGAGTGCCTGCTGTACTGCCATAATATGTCAGAAGTGTCACTGATAAGATTGGCTACATCTTGAAGCATGCTTCCATTAAAACATACTTCAAGCCGCCGAAGAAGTCAGTTTTTACCATCAGTCAAGTGTAGTGTTTCTCTGCAAGATGCAGGAGTGTACAAGCTTGATTGTGAATGTGGTCTCTCTTATATACGATAAAATAAAAGATCCATAAAAACCTGTGTTAAAGAACACATCGCTGATGTGAAGAATCGACGCCCCGGGAAGTCTGTAGTCTGTGAACACGTACAGGATTGCCCCCGTCACTACATTAGATTTGATAGACCACAAATTCTCGCTAAAAAATACCGATTCCTTCCAAGGATGATTCGTAAGGCTATTGAAATTAAAAAAAACATCCTAATTTCAAAAGAGAAGATGGCTGGGTGCTGCCATCTGATTGGGATCCCATAATTAATAAAATTGAATCCCAACCCAAGCATACAACTGCAAGACTTCAAGATACTTAATTTCATACAGAACAAAAATTAATGATTTTTAATCTGGAGGTAGCCGTGGTTAACCATGACCTTGACACGTCATACACCTCAGTCCCCGCCGTGACCATGGGTGCTATAAAGTGCTTGAAATGTCGGGTATATAAAATAAGTTAATATACGCGATAAAATTCGTAAAATTAATTTTATTCAAATCAGTTTTCTACTTACGCTGACTATGCAAGATTGTTAGAGGTCTAAGTGGTGAACTAGTGGCAGCTATTATCATACGGGGAATCGCACATCCTCAAATCAGTGCCACCGCTACAAAAGCGAAGTTATTATCTAGAGATCTAGTAGTTTTTTTTTCTCAACTTATAATAAATGTACGTCTCATATATTTGAACGGTAAAGAAAACGATCGCATAATAGTAATAATCCACTCCAAAGTTTTAAGTATTTTATGTGTGGTGATACGAGACACGTTAAAAGTTTTTGTCCCAAACGGAACAAACATGATACGTAACAACTAACGTGAACAGCAATCCTAGCAGTTCCGTTAATGAAATGACCAACACGTGTCAATTTTGTAAGAAAGCTGGCCATTTATCTGAGCATTATTTTGCAAAATAACGTGCAAATTCTCAACAAAATGAGAGTGTTAATTTTTGTCGCGAATAAGAAATGAAGTCGGCGCACTAATTAATAGTGGTTCCCGTGTTTTTTTTTTTTTTTTTGATATCTGAGAGTATTTTAAATAATTTCAAATGTCCGCGTGTGTCTTGTTATCAGTTGTTGAAAGGAATAGGTAGTCAAAACGAGCTGAGTTTTAGGATAAATCGTTAGAAGGAGTTTCGTTAGAATTTGCAGCTAATTATAAGCATTGACGTGTTAAATCGGGATGGCGGCATGATCTATATACTTTTTTTTATAGGATAGAGTGACAAACGAGCACACAGTCTACCTGATGGTAAGTGATTGCTGTGGCTCATAGACATCTACATTTATCCTCGCTTGCGAATCAAAATGCAGATGCGTTGGTACCCGTGAGGACTAAGATGGAATGCCTGTTTTCCAGTAAAAAGGGTCTCCGGTTCTCTACACTCATAATACGAAACACAGCAGTTTTAAACTGCTATTTTACGCTGGTATTCTGTGAGAGCGTGGTCCTTCCCCGGTCGAGCCGACCCATTCGTGCTACAACTATACTACATGCATGGCTCTACCACGTATAAATACGTACAATACGTACAAGTAATGAACAACGATTGGCGCGGTTTGAAAAAGTATTCCATGTGCAAACTAATGAAGCTGTTGAAATAAAGACAATGCTAATCAGAACATAGTGCGAAGACCTTACGGCAACTATTAAAGAGTTTCAGAGTTATTTGATTACGGGAGCCATCATTAGTTACTACACCGCTGTTACTACCTAAGGGATGAATATTCGACTGGCATGTCATGCAGCTGTTAATTATAGGCCTTATAAACTATTTCAGGACTATTACAGGAATATTATTCGTGAATTCGTGGAAAAAAATATTACTCGCTAAAACGGCTCTGATCGCATGTGCTTTTATTATCGTGCACATACAGCAAAAGAGCGTTTTACTGTTAATTTACGATCACATTGACAAATTATGAAAGAGTAAAATTTTCTCCATTAACTTAAAGAAAAGTACGTTTGTCGCTACTGTACACTCAACCAGAGTCAGGTTAGACCGATCAGGCAAAAAGTATAAGCGTTAAGAGACTCTCCTACTAATGTTAAGCAAATACAACATTTTCTAGTCCTGGCGGGATATTGCCGCAAGTATATAACTAATTGCGCCTCAAAAACTGTTGCTACCATTTTCGATCCGATATTACCTACGTAATCAGACAGCGACCAAAGAATGTAACTGATCCGATAACCTGTGGAAAATACAGCTGGTTCTTAATAATATAAGGCAGAAGACAACCAAAGCTGCACCCATGAAAATTCTTATTGAAATAGACGCCGTTGCACCGCTCATAAGATCTTTCGTTTGAGACGTAGTGCTATATCACTCAACTACAAAAGAGAATCCTTGAACGAACTTCACAGAGAACGCGGTTGTTTCGGAGCTATTGAAAGGAAATAGACGAAAGCTAGATGAATACGTTATTAAAGAGCGAATACGCAATCCTTTAAACTTGACAAACTATTGACTACTCATCATCATCATCATCATTACAGCCCTTCACAAGTCCACTGCTGAACATAGGCCTCCCCCACGGAATGCCACAAAGCACGGTCCTGAGCCACCTGCATCCATCGACTTCCTGCATATCTTACCAGGTCGTCACTCCATCTAGTGGGGAGACGCCCTACACTTCGCCTGTCGGTACGAGGCTACCACTCGAGAACCTTTCTTCCCCATCGGTTGTCGGTTCTTCGAGCTATATGGCCGGCCCATTGCCACTTCAGCTTACTAATCCGTTGGCTGCTCCAAAATGCTGCATCGCTTCAGACTACTTCGGCGCCGGACCACTTCTTTCTTCATTGTCACTGATTCAGTCTCTTAGCTTCATTGTACATTTAACTAACTTCAATTCGCCTAATTCCACACTCATCGCAGAATCGAACACGTGATATCCGACATGGCAAGGACAGTAGAACAAAATTCGACATTGAATGTCCCGGATTCACTTATCACAAATTATAAATTCGGCACCAGAAAAACACGTCGCGCCAGAGTCAAAATACGTCTCGTTGACACGCAAATTAATCTAAGTAAGATGCACAATTACTTTCAAAAAATTTACTTAAACCGTAAAACCCCATAAAGGCCTCTGGTACGGGAACCTACATCCTAGACCACCAAATCCGAGGCGGATTTCCCGAAACCCAATTATGTAGCAAAGCCGCGCCCAAACCCAAATTCTAGACCCTAATCACTCGAAACCGGTCCCGCGCAACTTCCGCAGCGGTAGCCGAAACACTCGGCCTTACCGGATCGCTGTTCCCACGCTACTACTCGTCACCTACTGTCTCGCCCGACCGCCAAGATGCTGGGAAGCTCCCTTCCGCTGCCCCCTCTCCGACACACGCGTGAGACCTGGTACGATCGGGCGATTGGAAAAGTGGAACGTGATTGGGTAACGTCCTAACATAACCAAATTTGGGCATAAACAGTAGGGTGTATTGTAGACATCGACGGTGCATACAACAATATAAATGTTATAAGTCTTTTAGCTGCGTTAGATAATCTAGGAATAGGTACCATAACATGTAATTACCTCTATCAATACTTGCACTTACGAAGATTATTTATAGAAATAAACAATAAAGAGCCTGCAAGTAGATTTACTGGAACCGGTATAGCACAAGGTGACCCCTTATCTCCATTATTATTTAACGCAGCAACTATCACTAATGTGTAAAAATCTGAATCAAGTATTCATATCTCAATACGCTGATAATTTTGTACTTTACACTAGCCATAAAAATATAATGTATGCAGTTTCTGTTACTCAAGACGCTTTAACAGCTTTAAAAACACACATCAACACACACACAACAGATATCGGTTTTACCATTTCTCATAGAAAAACCAAAGTTTGCATATTCACAAGAGGTCATTCGAGAAATTCAAACAGTAATAATATTACTTTAAATATCAGTAATGAACATATGGAAAGAGTCGATAATGTTAAGTATTTATGTATGTGGCTGGGCAGGAACATAAAATGGGGTAGACACATAAATGAAACGAGGGAAAAAATACTTAAATTTCTAAATATCTTTAAAATGTTCGTGTTAGCAGGTTCCAAATGGGGTGTTCATCCAAAACATTTGAGACGTCTTTATATTTTGTTAATTAGAAGCAGATTAGACTACAGTTGTTTTTTATATGATAGCAGTGTAAAAAGTAATTTATACAAACTAGATAAAGGACAAAATCAAGCGATGAGAATGATAGGCGGATATATAAGAAGCACCTCTATCCACGTCATGGAAAGTGAACTATGTCTACAACTACTGTCCATTCGTAGACGATACCTTGCTGCAAAATTTTACCTTTTTTTTATAGGATAAGGGTGACAAACGAGCACACAGCCCACCTGATGGTAAGTGGTTGCTGCGGCCCATAGACATCTTGCGAATCAAAATGCAGATGCGTTGTCACCCGTGAGGACTAAGATGGAATGCCTCATTTCCAGTAAAAGGGGCCTCCGGCCACCTGCACTCATCGAGCGAAACGCAGAGGTAAACCTCTACTTCACGCTGGTACTCTTTGAGGTCGTGGTACCACCCCGGTTCGAGCCGGCCCATCCGTGCTAGGCAAAAGCTGCCGCGTGGTTCTACCACTGTTAAACCTTAAGTCTAGGTCAATTAAAAATAATATAACTTTACGTGTTCTAGAACAATTAAATAGTCAGTGCCAGGGCGTATACTGGAGGAGAAGGAAAGTTCCGTTACTGGTTCAAAATCATAATAAATATTGTAATTTTCCTATCCACTCTGACCCCAAATTATTGATTTAATCTCTTAGCGATTTGATTAGTAGATTTAAAATATCTTATCACATTAAGGCAACCATTGATGGAATGATACGCCCAAAGAGGCATGTAGGTATAAATAGTGTACGTAATTTATGTTGCAACTTGCTAAATAGTAAGTATAACACACTCTATAACATTTACACAGATGGATCAAAGGATAAAACAGGATGCAGTGTAGCCTTATAAGTACTTGCATCCGACAAAAGTTCTTGTATTTTACAATTATAATCCGACGTATCCATGACTACCGTGGCATTTCTCTTATCTGCACGGAGGATCGTGAGTTCTGGTTTATTGCGTAAGTTATTCAACGCTTTAAATTCGTCTTTAGGTAGATTCGGTTTTGGCGCTGAACTTACGCCGATATATTCATGGAAGACTTTGAGGAGAAAGCCCTGCTTATTTCTACCGTAAAACCAAGATTTTACGAGCGGTGCGTAGACGACACTTTCACAATTCTATCTTTAGATAAAGTGACGGAATTTTTGGACCATCTTAATTCCTTAAATTCTAAATTTCAGTTCACAATGGAGTTAGAAGCAAACAATTCTTTAGCTTTTCTAGATGTGTTAGTAATTCGGAATCCTGATAACACCTTGAGCCACACTGTGTATAGAAAAAAGACCTATACAGATAGATATTTAAACGGTGATTCTCATCACCATCCTTCACATTTAGCTACCGTGGGTAAATCTTTGTTTCAGAGAGCACGAGGGACCAGTGACAGTAAATACCTGGCCGCCTAGCTCCAACACGTCAAGCAAGTTTTGCACGACTATAAGCTTCGGGTCCCGCGCCTATGCCACAGTGAACGAGTGACGCCGGCCACAGTCGAGCGAGTGCCTGCTGTACTGCCATAATATGTCAGAAGTGTCACTGATAAGATTGGCTACATCTTGAAGCATGCTTCCATTAAAACATACTTCAAGCCGCCGAAGAAGTCAGTTTTTACCATCAGTCAAGTGTAGTGTTCCTCTGCAAGATGCAGGAGTGTACAAGCTTGATTGTGAATGTGGTCTCTCTTATATACGATAAACTAAAAGATCCATAAAAACCTGTGTTAAAGAACACATCGCTGATGTGAAGAATCGACGCCCCGGGAAGTCTGTAGTCTGTGAACACGTACAGGATTGCCCCCGTCACTAGATTAGATTTGATAGACCACAAATTCTCGCTAAAAAATACCGATTCCTTCCAAGGATGATTCGTAAGGCTATTGAAATTAAAAAAAACATCCTAATTTCAAAAGAGAAGATGGCTGGGTGCTGCCATCTGATTGGGATCCCATAATTAACAAAATTGAATCCCAACCCAAGCATACAACTGCAAGACTTCAAGATACTTAATTTCATACAGAACAAAAATTAATGATTTTTAATCTGGAGGTAGCCGTGGTTAACCATGACCTTGACACGTCATACACCTCAGTCCCCGCCGTGACCATGGGTGCTATAAAGTGCTTGAAATGTCGGGTATATAAAATAAGTTAATATACGCGATAAAATTCGTAAAATTAATTTTATTCAAATCAGTTTTCTACTTACGCTGACTATGCAAGATTGTTAGAGGTCTAAGTGGTGAACTAGTGGCAGCTATTATCATACGGGGAATCGCACATCCTCAAATCAGTGCCACCGCTACAAAAGCGAAGTTATTATCTAGAGATCTAGTAGTTTTTTTTTCTCAACTTATAATAAATGTACGTCTCATATATTTGAACGGTAAAGAAAACGATCGCATAATAGTAATAATCCACTCCAAAGTTTTAAGTATTTTATGTGTGGTGATACGAGACACGTTAAAAGTTTTTGTCCCAAACGGAACAAACATGATACGTAACAACTAACGTGAACAGCAATCCTAGCAGTTCCGTTAATGAAATGACCAACACGTGTCAATTTTGTAAGAAAGCTGGCCATTTATCTGAGCATTATTTTGCAAAATAACGTGCAAATTCTCAACAAAATGAGAGTGTTAATTTTTGTCGCGAATAAGAAATGAAGTCGGCGCACTAATTAATAGTGGTTCCCGTGTTTTTTTTTTTTTGATATCTGAGAGTATTTTAAATAATTTCAAATGTCCGCGTGTGTCTTGTTATCAGTTATTGAAAGGAATAGGTAGTCAAAACGAGCTGAGTTTTAGGATAAATCGTTAGAAGGAGTTTCGTTAGAATTTGCAGCTAATTATAAGCATTGACGTGTTAAATCGGGATGGCGGCATGATCTATATACTTTTTTTTATAGGATAGAGTGACAAACGAGCACACAGTCTACCTGATGGTAAGTGATTGCTGTGGCTCATAGACATCTACATTTATCCTCGCTTGCGAATCAAAATGCAGATGCGTTGGTACCCGTGAGGACTAAGATGGAATGCCTGTTTTCCAGTAAAAAGGGTCTCCGGTTCTCTACACTCATAATACGAAACACAGCAGTTTTAAACTGCTATTTTACGCTGGTATTCTGTGAGAGCGTGGTCCTTCCCCGGTCGAGCCGACCCATTCGTGCTACAACTATACTACATGCATGGCTCTACCACGTATAAATACGTACAATACGTACAAGTAATGAACAACGATTGGCGCGGTTTGAAAAAGTATTCCATGTGCAAACTAATGAAGCTGTTGAAATAAAGACAATGCTAATCAGAACATAGTGCGAAGACCTTACGGCAACTATTAAAGAGTTTCAGAGTTATTTGATTACGGGAGCCATCATTAGTTACTACACCGCTGTTACTACCTAAGGGATGAATATTCGACTGGCATGTCATGCAGCTGTTAGGCCTTATAAACTATTTCAGGACTATTACAGGAATATTATTCGTGAATTCGTGGAAAAAAATATTACTCGCTAAAACGGCTCTGATCGCATGTGCTTTTATTATCGTGCACATACAGCAAAAGAGCGTTTTACTGTTAATTTACGATCACATTGACAAATTATGAAAGAGTAAAATTTTCTCCATTAACTTAAAGAAAAGTACGTTTGTCGCTACTGTACACTCAACCAGAGTCAGGTAAGACCGATCAGGCAAAAAGTATAAGCGTTAAGAGACTCTCCTACTAATGTTAAGCAAATACAACATTTTCTAGTCCTGGCGGGATATTGCCGCAAGTATATAACTAATTGCGCCTCAAAAACTGTTGCTACCATTTTAGATCCGATATTACCTACGTAATCAGACAGCGACCAAAGAATGTAACTGATCCGATAACCTGTGGAAAATACAGCTGGTTCTTAATAATATAAGGCAGAAGACAACCAAAGCTGCACCCATGAAAATTCTTATTGAAATAGACGCCGTTGCACCGCTCATAAGATCTTTCGTTTGAGACGTAGTGCTATATCACTCAACTACAAAAGAGAATCCTTGAACGAACTTCACAGAGAACGCGGTTGTTTCGGAGCTATTGAAAGGAAATAGACGAAAGCTAGATGAATACGTTATTAAAGAGCGAATACGCAATCCTTTAAACTTGACAAACTATTGACTACTCATCATCATCATCATCATTACAGCCCTTCACAAGTCCACTGCTGAACATAGGCCTCCCCCACGGAATGCCACAAAGCACGGTCCTGAGCCACCTGCATCCATCGACTTCCTGCATATCTTACCAGGTCGTCACTCCATCTAGTGGGGGGACGCCCTACACTTCGCCTGTCGGTACGAGGCTACCACTCGAGAACCTTTCTTCCCCATCGGTTGTCGGTTCTTCGAGCTATATGGCCGGCCCATTGCCACTTCAGTTTACTAATCCGTTGGCTGCTCCAAAATGCTGCATCGCTTCAGACTACTTCGGCGCCGGACCACTTCTTTCTTCATTGTCACTGATTCAGTCTCTTAGCTTCATTGTACATTTAACTAACTTCAATTCGCCTAATTCCACACTCATCGCAGAATCGAACACGTGATATCCGACATGGCAAGGACAGTAGAACAAAATTCGACATTGAATGTCCCGGATTCACTTATCACAAATTATAAACGGCACCAGAAAAACACGTCGCGCCAGAGTCAAAATACGCCTCGTTGACACGCAAATTAATCTAAGTAAGATGCACAATTACTTTCAAAAAATTTACTTAAACCGTAAAACCCCATAAAGGCCTCTGGTACGGGAACCTAAATCCTAGACCACCAAATCCGAGGCGGATTTCCCGAAACCCAATTACGTAGCGAAGCCGCGCCCAAACCCAAATTCTAGACCCTAATCACTCGAAACCGGTCTCGCGCAACTTCCGCAGCGGTAGCCGAAACACTCGGCCTTACCGGATCGCTGCTCCCAAGCTACTACTCGTCACCTACTGTCTCGCTCGACCGCCAAGATGCTGGGAAGCTCCCTTCCGCTGCCCCCTCTCCGACACACGCGTGACACCTGGTACGATCGGGCGATTGGAAAACTGGAACGTGATTGGGTAACGTCCTAACATAACCAAATTTGGGCATAAACAGTAGGGTGTATTGTAGACATCGACGGTGCATACAACAATATAAATGTTATAAGTCTTTTAGCTGTGTTAGATAATCTAGGAAAAGGTACCATAATATGTAATTACCTCTATCAATACTTGCACTTACGAAGATTATTTATAGAAATAAACAATAAAGAGCCTGCAAGTAGATTTACTAGAACCGGTATAGCACAAGGTGACCCCTTATCTCCATTATTATTTAACGCAGCAACTATCACTAATCTGTAAAAATCTGAATCAAGTATTCATATCTAAATACGCTGATGATTTTGTACTTTACACTAGCCATAAACATATAATGTATGCAGTTTCTGTTACTAAAGACGCTTTAACAGCTTTAAAAATTAGGATAACAGATATCGGTTTAAACATTTCTCATAGAAAAACCAAAGTTTGCATATTCACAAGAGGTCATTCGAGAAACTCAAACAGTAACAATATTACTTTAAATATCAGTAATGAACATATTGAAAGAGTCGATAATGTTAAGTATTTAGATATGTGGCTAGACAGGAACTTAAAATGGGGTAGACACATAAATAAAACGAGGGAAAAATACTTAAATTTCTAAATATCTTTAAAATGTTCGTGTTAGCAGGTTCCGAATGGGGTGTTCATCCAAAACATTTGAGACGTATTTATATTTTGTTAATTAGAAGCAGATTAGAATACAGTTGTTTTTTATATGATAGCAGTACAAAAAGTAATTTATACAAACTAGATAAAGGACAAAATCAAGCGATGAGAGTGATAGGCGGATTTATAAGAAGCACCTCTATCCACGTCATGGAAAGTGAACTATGTCTACAATTACTGTCCATTCGTAGAAGATACCTTGCTGCAAAATTTTACCTTAAGTCTAGGTCAAATAAAAATAATATAACTATACGTGTTCTAGAACAATTAAATATTCAGAGCCAGGGCGTATACTAGAGGAGAAGGAAAGTTCCGTTACTGGTTCGAAATCGTAATAAATATTGTAATTTTCCTATCCACTCTGACCCCAAATTATTGATTTAATCTCTTAGCGATTTGATTAGTATATTTGAAATATCTTATCACATTAAGACAACCATTGATGGAATGGTACGCCCAAAGAGGCATGTAGGTATAAATAGTGTACGTAATTTATGTTGCAACTTCCTAAATAGTAAGTATAACACACTCTATAAGATTTACACAGACGGATCAATGGATAAAACAGGATGCAGCGTAGCCTTTTAAGTACTTGCATTCCACAAAAAATGAAAAAAAAATGCGTCTCATATATTTGAACGGTAGAGAAAACGATCACATAATAATAATAACCCACTCCAAAGTTTTGAGTATTTTATGCGTGGTGATACGGGACACGTTAAAAGTTTTTGTCCCAAACGGAACAAACATGATACGTAATCAACTAAAGTGAACATCAATTCTAGCAGTCCCGTTAATGAAATGACCAACACGTGTCAATTTTGTAAGAAAGCTGGCCATTTATCTGAGCATTATTTTGCAAAATAACATGCAAATTCTCAACAAAATGAGTGTTAATTTTTGTCTCGAATAAGAAATGAACTCGGCGCACTAATTAATAGTGGTTCCCGTGTTTTTTTTTTTGATATCGGAGAGTATTTTAAATAATTTCAAATGTCCGCGTGTGTCTTGTTATCAGTTATTGAAAGGAATAGGTAGTCAAAATTTCGAATATCATTTTTATACAACGCTGGTAGCTGAGTTTCAGGATAAATCGTTAGAAGGAGTGTCGTTAGAATTTACCGGTAATTATAAGCATTGAGGTATTAAATCGGGATGGCGGCGTGATCTATATACTTTTTTTTATAGGATAGTAACACAGCACAGCAACCACTTACCTTCCACCTGATGGTAAGTGGTTGCTGTGGCTCATAGACATCTACATCTATCCTTGCTTGCGAATCAAAATGCAGATGCGTTGTTACCCGTGAGGACTAAGATGGAATGCCTGTTTTCCAGTAAAAAGGGTCTCCGGTTCTCTACACTCACCATACGAAACACAGCAGTTTTAAACTGCTATTTTACGCTGGTATTCTGTGAGAACGTGGTCCTTCGCTGGTTGAGTCGACCCATTCGTGCTACAACTATACTACTAATATAGCTGCAGCATGGCTCTACCACGTATAAATACGTCCAATACGTACAACTAATGAACAACGATTGGCACGGTTTGAAAAAATATTCCATGTGCAAACTAATGAAGCTGTTGAAATAAAGACAATGCTAATCGGAATAGAGTGCGAAGACCTTACGGCAACTTTTAAAAACTTTGAGAGTTATTTCCATTCCATGAGCCATCATTAGTTACTACACCGCTGTTACTACCTAAGGGATGAATATTCGACTGGCATGTCATGCAGCTGTTAATTATAGGCCTTATAAACTATTTCAGGACTATTACTAGAATATTATTCGTGAATTCGTGGAAAAAAATATTACTCGATAAAACGGCTCTGATCGCATGTGCTTTTATTATCGTGCACACACAGCAAAAGAGCGTTTTACTGTTAATTTACGATCACATTGACAAATTATGAAAGAGTAAAATTTTCTCCATTAACTTAAAGAAAAGTACGTTTGTCGCTACTGTACATTCAACCAGAGTCAGGTTAGACCGATCAGACAAAAAAGTATAAGCGTTAAGAGACTCTTCTATACCTACTAATGTTAAGCAAATACACCATTTTCTAGTCTTGGCGGGATATTGCCGCAAGTACATACCTAATTGCGCCTCGAAAACTGTTGGTACCATTTTCGATCCGATATTACCTACAGACATGCTACGTATTCAGATAGCGACCAAAGAATGTAACTGATCCGATAACCTGTGGAAAATGCAGCTGGTTCTTAATAATACAAGGCAGAAGACAACCAAAGCTGCACCCATGAAAATTCTTATTGAAATAGATGCCGTTGCACCGCTCATAAGATCTTTCGTATGAGACGTAGTGCTATATCACTCATCTCCAAAAGAGAATCCTTGAATGAACTTTACAAACAACGCGGTTGCTTCGGAGCTATTGAACGGAAATAGATGAAAGCTAGATGAATACGTCATTAAAGAGCGAATACGCAATCCTTTAAACTTGATAAACTATTGACTACTGATAAACTAGATTCGGGTATACGCGGCCCGTATCGTGTGATTAGTCTAATGCCATATGGCAGATATGAGCTGCGACTGCTGTGCGAGTCTTGGAGAGACTACTCAGGCTGCTGGAAAGAGCATGATTCTCCGCCGTGGGGACTGGCTCTATTTCTTCTGATTTTAATTCTTCATGAAGTTTTATTAAAGATTTTATAGACACTTGGAATCCGTGAATGAAATTCATGCATTTTGTTACGTCTTTCTGTCTATCACTTTTTATTGATTTTAAGTTCCTGCAAAATGTTAGCATTTTTCTAAAAACTCAAATTGATAACTATCGCATCGAAAAGCTCTTTTATACTTATTAAGAGATCGCAGTGTACTTGAGTGTAAGAAATCAAACAAATTATTAATTTTATTTATAAAATCAGTGGTATCTCTTGCAGCAACCTCGATAAGATTTAAATCGACGCAGGTCGCAATTCATAGTTACACTACTTAAGATTGCAATTGAGTCTCTGTATATATCTGCGTGATGTATAAACATTCTGCGTGTGGTAGTATTAATGACTGCATTTTTTGACTTAATTTTGAAAGAAAGATGGAGTGATCTGTTTGGCGTTTAGACATTTTAATATAGACCATCTATTGTCCTTTCACACACGTCTCACGAGGAGGTGGTAGAGGTTCCGAATAGTAATGTAAAAGTGATCGAAGACGACCACACGTCAGGAGAGGCGGAGTTAGAGAATTCATAGACAAAAAACAGCGGCATGTGACGTCACAACAACAGTGGGGATAAATAGCCAATGCTACTAGGCTTTGGGGGCAGTTGGTCCGGAGCGGTGGTGCCTTTAGGTCGTATTGTATCTGGCAGACGATCAGAAATTAGTGAATCGAATTATATCGGGGTAGTTATAATAATTTGGGTTAAAGTATTTCGTATTTATTCTAATTAGTTTAAGTAATTTATTTGTGAAATATTGATGAAAATTCAAGTGAAGTTCAAATTTCAATATAGTTTTGAGCAACTGCTTTTTTATTATTAAATTGTGTTAGATTATAAATATTACATGGGAATCCTATTTTAAATCTAATTTATTTTCAAACGCAGTACGGTAGTAGTTGATTCGTAATTTATCCATGTTTGATTTAAGCTTGTTCTTGTTTTTCTCATAGCAAGTTATTAACTGCCTAGAAAACGGCTTTTTCACTGAAAATACTTTTTATTGTCACCATGTTTTGGACAGCGGTTGTCACCATGTTTTGGACTTGCGGTTATAGAACAAGATCCCAGGGCCACCAGACGAACGACGACGAACTTATTTTCTGACGAAGAAAATGTGAAAGATTGAGTAGTGTTAGTATATACTATAGTCGCATGCCTACCTTGGCCAGATGGCTATTTTCCAGGTCTCTAGTAATCAAGGTACATAGAAACATTACTCACCTCACGTTAATTTTCCCATCTGATTTTTACGGGTTGTTAGATAATATCGTTAAAAACCAGTCATCAATACTCCCAGGCACTTTCCGTCGGCAGTATCGCTTTGCAGACGTTTTAAACCTATTAAAAAATTACTCAATTTCATTTACATTCTGAAGCTCCATTTTTATAAATGTTAGCCAAACAACTATTTTAAAACGTTTTACAAGAAGGCAGACCGATCCAAGGGTCATATCCTAGACCCAATTTTAATGCCTCTGTGGGTATGAGCGCGAGGGCGAAATCCGCGCGCATGAGCTTGAGAGATACATGTATTAGTATTTATTATATTGACCCAACAGCAGAACAATTAGTGACTTCATATGTCATCGATTTTTTTATTTCTTAGACATGCAGGCTTCATTACGAGGTTTTCCTTAATCCATTGGTTAGTCATCACGTAAATAGCAATTAACATTTAATTGGTGCTATTGGGAATCGAAGCCTTGTTGCTCGCTTACTAATTTAGGGCAAATGTTTAACTGCTCTGCACATAAGTGTTGACAAACAAAAAATAATGGTAAGCACTTTTTCCTTTCTAAGATAAATCGTGACAATGTAACCAAAGTAAAGAAGAAACGCTAATGGAAATGGTTACGAAATTTTCAGATTTTATCTGTTTGAGTCTTTGAGTATTAAATTGAGACATTTAATAAAACTGACGTGTCCTATTTATTTAATGGGTTACTTTCGTATGACGATTCTTTAAAAGCAAATACTAACAAGTCCCATTACAATATTCCTAAAAACCAAATATTGTATGCTAAAGCTCATTAAGTAGTACTTGTATCAATTGAATTATAAATTCATTTTTGTCTGTTTGTCTATTTTATTAGAACTTTTAAATACTTATTTATAGAAAAGCAGCTGTCGTCTTTACATCAACTGTATGTGAATGGTAATCTAAGTGACTGAAGTTCACTTCAGCTGATTTTCTAAAACAGCTACTTCCTTCCGACTTTAACTAATATTGCGTTCGCTCAATCACTGTTGCTTCCAATTCTCGAATATGTTGGCGCCAGTTAACTTAACTGATTACAATCTTCACAAGCTTAAGCGGTCACAAAATTTCTCCATACGTTTTATGTTTTGTCTACGCAAATGCGATTATGTTTTCGAATATCGCAACAGACTCAATTGATACATTTTTAAAACCCACTAGGAAATAGAGTAAAGAAAGTTGAAGTTTTCTTTAAGATATGGTGGGAGATAGGGCCGCTTAAGATGGAAAAAAGTGTCAATAAAACTATGGAGCGACGCCTTTGATGTAAAGTGAGCCATTTAAGGTTAGATGGATAAACAGAGATATGGTTGTACTTAAGTAAATTAAAAACAAATCTTATACAACTATTGAGAAGCATTCCAACTTGTTGAGACCATTTTGCGATAGGTCCGGATAGCACACATTACCATAATCAACAGTGGGAAAAAATTATACACTAATTAAAAAAGAAGTCTGTGTGGTGTCCGGAATGTGTGATCGTTTGTCTCCTTGATTCTATAAAAAAGAAGCTGCTAGGTGACACTTTGCTGCAATAACCATATATGGGTTTTTGCAGCAAAGCACCTAGCAGCTTTGGAGTCAAAAGAAAGGTGTGCTAAGAAGTCAATTGGTGACCTGGTTGATAGCTAATTTTACCAGTCTCGAGCATAGGTATAAAGAAACTATTCCTTCGGTCTTCTTTAGGATATACTCGTATTTCGGCGAATGTGCGCATGTGAAAACCAAATGCTCGGCCCTTCTGCTGCTGGGCCATGAACTTAATGAATTTCCTGAAGTTTAGGCTTCAACTTCCAGCAATATAACACTCATGTTTTGCTATTTTAATAAGAAGTCACTAAATTAAAATTCAAACTATTTGTAAAAAAATATTTGTTTGAATATGAGTATGTTCTTAACTTCTTTATTGTTTTTTTTCTTTGGTGATAATAATTTTTATAACATAAACAATGAAGGAGCCACTGTTCACTCAATACAAGTGAGTTAAGTTTTGATTTTAAACGATTGTTTTAATTTATTTTAATATAAATATATTTTTAACACGGTGATTTAAAGGTGACAAATTTTGTATGTGACAAAAATATAGCAGAGTGCCCTTGGTGCCTCATCCATAAAGAGGTGTTTAATAAATCACTCGTCAAGGCTTGCCATTGAGTTACAGAAATAATTTAAACGTTAAAAAAATATTCAGCTGTTACTCTTGAAACACATAAGCGTACAGAATGTTACGAGTATATCTTTACGACGATGTACAACTACATTTACAACCACAACCATTTCAAATATCTACTATTACAGCAACAACAAATAAATATTTGACTACAAAGCGGGTCCAGGGTGCGAATCCCATACATATTCAACATTTATGCTAAAACAGTGCTGGTTACACATTGATATTCCTGCTATCTCTAGTCTTTAAGCTGCATGGTTGTGGGGAGGTAAGTGTAAGTTAATTGTCCTGTGCTAGCACGTACTCTTGTGACACTTCGTAGTTGATAGTTTTCATATTAGGTACATGTATTAAAATTTTGTGGTAATGTACAATACTAAACTATTTGACAACAAAACTTTTCATTTTGCACAGTTTCATTACTGCACTCGGAATAAATTTTGTTGAGATTTGAAGCAAAAACATTAGGTTATTATTAAATTGCGTAATATCTGGAACAAAACTTTTATGCCGGAATATTACTTTGTTTTTACATCGACTAAGCTAGTGCGGGATTTTTTACGAGGTGGAACGCTCGCCTAATACAGCTGCAGGACGAATGGATCGCCTTAATCGTAGGGCCACATTCTCAAACAATCAAAAAAGGTTTTCAATTCGACTATGTAATTTCTTTCTTTTTTTGTTGTAGTATGAAACCTGATATCGCGGTCAGTTATGGATTGATTCTTCGGCCTCTTCCGTTTGCTTTAATCGTCGTTCTTGACCGGTGAATTGGCGATAGTAGTACCAAAACTTTTGATGCTGCTTCACATTGCCAGTCTAGATATTATTAAGCGTATGCCATAAACGACATGGCTTGATAATTATGGTTGAAGACTTGGCGCGTCTTATATTCAACTACTTGAATGAACAGACACAATACGTATATTTTTTGTTGTTAAAATTAATCTCAATTTGATATACAATTTATAGCAAAATTTATACAATATAAGCCTCGTATGTGACGTAAGAGGCGACTGTGGGCAATGCTGGAAAGATCTCATCGCCTACTTAAGATGGAGGTATTATTACCCCTTTTCTTGTCAATAAGTTGCTAGTTGTAAAATAACCATACCGGCGACTATTTTGCGAGACGTCTTGTGAGTACTGCGATTGTCACCAAATTCAAACAAAGATTACATAATATGCGTTCTCCTGAATACTAATATGGAATACGTGATAACCTGAAATTTTACTATTATTTTTATTCTCCCGCATTTATCATATAAACTTACATTCCACTTGCTCTCTTTTACAACCAATTGTTGTGTTCTAGTTTGAATTGTGTTATACTGTTTGTCGGATGAAATTGGATATTGACTTCTCGAGTAAGGTTCGCAATTAATGGGTAGGTACTGTTTGGCCTGTAGTGTGAGCCTTTATACCGCTTTGATACTTTGAAGTAAGCGAAATTAAAGTTTTATTGAAAGATTTCATTTAGAGAACACATAATTTACATGAAATATAGTCTCGTAGATTGTAGTGCCCTGTTTCTGTCTAGGAGTCTTTCGGTAGGTACCAACCTCTTACCCATTTCTATCATCAAACAGTAGTGTTTGTTCAAAAACACAGTGAAAAGAAACTGGTTTATCCACTTTTTATTACTAATTTTTATGAATCAGCTAAAGTGGTAAAGTGCTACATTACAAAGAAAAACTACATTAAATAAAAGCATATTTCTTATGCATTTAGGTACCGAATTATAGGATATCTCATTGCCCAATGCCTAATTCAACCATGAACGATGAGCTTAATTAAAAATAATGTTCTCCAAACCAATTTTTTTATAGGATAGGGTGACAAATGAGCACACAGTCCACCTGATGGTAAGTGGTTGCTGTGGCCCATAGACATCTACATTCTACATCTCTCTTCGTTTGCGAATTAAAATGCAGATGCGTTGTCAGCCGTGAGGATTAAGATAGAATGCCTCTTTTCCAGTAAAATGAGTCTCCGGTTCTCTACACTCACCATACCAAACACAACAGCATTAAGCTGATATTTTACGCTGGTGTTCTGTGAGAGCGTGGTCCTTCGCCGGTCGAGCCGACCCATTCGTGCTACAACTATACTATTAATATAGCTGCAGCATGGCTCTACCACGTATATTATCAGGTTCTTCACCTGAGGATCCCTCGTGTAGAGGCGAAACAGGTGTCGTATTTTCAAGAGTGGTGTGTCGTGACTAGTGTGGTGGTACTGGGGGTGGTAGTGCTGGGATTGACGGTGACGGGTATAGTGCGCGCGATTGAGGGAGGGTGGGAGGTCCCCTTAAAAGCAGGACACATCATTTTCTTTCTTTACGCGGAATTAAGCAAATTAGTTTATAACAACCCCATTATAATAGACTTCCGCAAAATAACACCTAATTCTATTAATTATAGTAAATAAATGTTAATGTTGACGTTGCGAATAATTCGATTAACTTTTTTTGCTATCTGATATTAGTTTAGTTGCAAATACTAGTGACATGACTGGCCATTACCGTTACTGTTACATCCTATTAAATTTATTATAATTAAAAATTGATTTATTAGTTTAAAGGTAAAGTTTGAAAAACACTTCTTTTATATAGTATTTTTTATATTTTACCATTACAGAGAAATATTAACTCGTTTTAAAATGCACCAAAACTTCCTTGACTGCACTAACCATTACATAAATCTGCCAAGTGAAACTTTTCTACGACGAAAAATTCATTATCCTAAAACACGCATTTATTACACCAATTTATGTTCATACATTATGTTATTAAGTAATACACTTCTTATTTTGAAGAAATTGTATAAGGCTAATAAAATTCGTATATCTTTGAGTAAACAGAAAATTGAAATTGACACGAACAGTAAATTTTAATATAAAACGAAAAGGAATTTTTCACCTCATTTCATACGTGGGTGTTGTAGAAAGCGGCTATTGGATATACTAGTCGGGTATTATGGCTTTCGATAGATGCCATAATATGCGGTAGAAGCGTCTCGTTTATGCCAGGCGTAAACCCAAACATGGATGGGGAGCAGCATTCACGGCGCGAGATTTCTGTCATAAATGTTTTAGCTCACAAAAGCGAGCTGGCAATACTTGTAGTTGTCATGTGTATAGACAGAAATGCGTTCTTGTGTGCCTTAATGCAGGTGGCGTTGGCAAGCTCATTAATTTTGATCATAATAATACAATTAGTTCGATTTATGTTTCGTTAAGTAGAGGAATAAAAACATATATGTACATTATATATATAATACACAAATTAAACTATTGTTCTAATATAAGATTACAAAAAAACTTTAAGTGGAATCTTATAAAGACTAGTCAACCGTGTCAGTTTTATCCTCACTATCATCTTGCAAGTTTATGTTATGTATTATAATTATGCAGTTGAGATATTCATTACTTAACGCAATTCATATTCCGTCTTAAGAAATAATACACACTAGCGCCTCGCGATCCTAAAATAATCAATACATCATTATTAGAATGACGTAAACTATAACATCCTACTGCTTATAATTAAACATATAAACATTAATTTGTTTACCTCACTGAGCACAACTTTTCTTTGTTTACTTTCCGTGCTAATGGTACTCAATGTTTTTTGGCACAAAACATGCTCCTGAGCAACTTATGCAACAGAAACAATTTGCACGGGTATCTACACGTATAATTAAATACCTTCCGCGCTCACACACGACACATCTGTATTCTCGACCGCCTCAAATAAATGTGCAGTTGTTTTTTTACCCGTGAACTTACCGTAAAAATAAACTTACACGTAGAAACTATCAAGTGCTGCAAAATGTTTATCGATAAGTCTAAACTTTCCCAAGATACCAGAAAAATATCCCACTAGAAAGCAAATAATCATAAGCAACCATGGCCCCCTCACACAAGACAACAAGAAACGTGTATCGGGGACGTGACCTCGTCGCACTGCTCGCTGCGACACGAGTTTTGCCGAAACACACCGAGTGAATCAAGCGCACTATGCTCCATCGTAGCACTCCGCTACGACTTTCGCGACTACGTGTTTGCTACGAGACATACCTATTCGTGCAACGTCACTGCTACGTTCCTGCCTCACCATCCAAGTACTCACCTGAGTTGTTTACTTTTTGGCAAAGTAATCAACTCAGGTGAAAAACAGATAAGAAAATAAGATACTATACGTCAACGACATACAGAATACAATAAAATGAGCGTGCAACACTCACCGAAAAGCGGCTTAAGTGGGAGTGGTAGTGGAAACGTTTTATACGTGGTAGAGCCATACTGCAGCTATATTAATTGTATGGTTGTAGCACGAATGGGTCCACGTGTAGGACCACGCTCTCACAGAATACCAGCGTAAAATATTAGCTTAATGCTGCTGTGTTTCGTATGGTGAGTGTATAGAACCGGAAACCCTATTTACTAGAAAAGAGGCATTCTATCTTAGTCCTCACGGGTGACAACGCATCTGAATTTTAATTCGCAAACGAAGATAGATGTAGAACCACTTACCATCAGGTGCACTGTGTGCTCGTTTGTCACTTCTAAAAAAAACAGTTCTAGCCCAAATCTGTATTCACTAACTCAGGATATTGAAGAAGTGTTTTGAAATTACATATTAGTGACGGCTCTGCACTCACTTGCTTACCTAGCCTGATGGCTATTAGAAAAACTAGCGCAACTTCGGAAAGTCTATGTCTAGTAGTACATTTAAAGTTAAGAACAGTAAGCACTGTAAGCATTAATCGGAGCAATGTAATAAAATACAGTACAAATACATAATATTCTTTTTAAGTTCTATCAGTTAATAAGTGACACCAAGTTAAGTGATCACTACAGTACTGCATGGTTATTTGGAAAGAGGGTACGCGGAGTGTTCTGTGAAGCTTTCGGCTCATGAAGATGATGCCGTTTGAAGAAATGTATCTTCTTTTGCTAAATTGTTTTGATGTACATTTTGGTAAATCTCTTTCACCACTCCTTAGGAAAATCAAGTCAGGTTTTTTTAATGTTTATGTGAATAGAATACCTGCTATTTAACTTAAAACAAATTGGTACATATAATGAAACGATGACTATGTATATATAAATTTTAGTAAGCAATATAAGAACCTTTATCCCAGATATACTCTGAAGCTCTACAATTTAATCAAACTTAACAAACTAGATTACTCCGGAGATATTACATTCATTCATCATAAAAAGTGAAACAATATTTAATACATTTAGTTGTAAGATCTAATCTACGGATACATATTTTGTTTTATACTTTTATCATATTCGTTAAATACGAATATACGAAATAATAATTTAATTTTCAAATAAAACCTTCCACAATTTTTTATGATGTCAAGTAAATGCTATAGGTATGGTTTAAACAGAAGTCTGCCCTCTTATGAAGACAAACTTAAAAAGTTTAACATTATGTCACTACAAAACCGGTGTATATATGACTTACCTTTTCAAAGTTATTCATTCCCTTATTGATTTCCCCACCCTCCTTTTATTTCTCAAGATCAATACTATGCTCCAAGGTCAATATACTTTCCTAAACACTTTTGTTTTGCAAGTTTATAGAAATAATACGTCCTATTATAATCCTCTAGTATATATAAGAATGTGTCGCCTCTACAATGACTTATTGATTAATAATAATAAAAATATCGACATATTTAATAACAAAGTAAACAATTTCAAAAAATCTGTATTAGATATTATAATTTGTAAATAAGGCAATATTTTTTAAGAAAATTTAATTTTTCTCAATTTTCCACAACTTAAGTTTACAAGTATATATATACGTTTATAAGTACGATTATTATATATTTGATTTATAATAATCATTATTTATCAATTATCATTATTATATTATTAGATATTTGCACTGTAAACTCGTTACTGTTACCTAATATGTTGTGTGCACATGTTTTGGAATACCATCCAGATTGTATATATCTGCGTGATGTATAAACAGATTTCTGCGTGTGGTTGTGTTAATGACTGCATTTCTTGACTGAATTTTGATAGAAAGATGGAGTGATCTGTTTGGCGTTTAGACATTTTAATATAGACCATCTATTGTTCTTTCACACACGTCTCACGAGGAGGTGGTAAGGTTCCGACTAGTAATGTACAAGTGATCGAAGACGAATTCTCTAACTCGGCCTCTCCTGACGTGTGGTCACACGTCAGGAGAGGCCGAGTTAGAGAATTCATAGACAAAAAACAGCGGCATGTGACGTCACAACAACAGTGGGGATAAATAGCCAATGCTACTAGGCATTGAGGGCAGTTGGTCCGGAGCGGTGGTGCCTTTAGGTCGTATTGTATCTGGCAGACGATCAGAAATTATTGAATCGGATAATATCGGGGTAGTTATAATAATTTGGGTTAAAGTGATTCTTCTTTATTCTAATTAGTTTAAGTAATTTATTTGTGAAATATTGATGGAAATTCAAGTGAAGTTCAAATTTCAATATAGTTTTGAGCAACTGCTTTTTTATTTTTAAATTGTGTTAGATTATAAATATTACATGTAAATCCTATTTTAAATCTAATTTATTTTCAAACGCAGTAAGATAGTAGTTGATTCGTAATTTCCCCATGTTTGATTTAAGCTTGTTCTTGTTTTTCTTATAGCAAGTTATTAACTGCCTAGAAAACGGCTTTTTCACTGAAAATACTTTTTATTATCACTATGTTTTGGACATCGGACTTGCGATTATAGAACAAGATCCCAGGGCCACCAGACGTCACTTATTTTCTGACGAAGAAAATGTGAAAGATTGAGTAGTGTTAGTATATACTATAGTCGCATGCCTACCTTGGCCAGATGGCTATTTTCCAGGTCTCTAGTAATCAAGGTACATACAAACATTACTCACCTCACGTTAATTTTCCCATCTGATTTTTACGGGTTGTTAGATAATATCGTTAAAAACCAGTCATCAATACTCCCAGGCACTTTCCGTCGGCAGTATCGCTTTGCAGACGCTTTAAACCTCTTAAAAAATTACTTAATTTCATTTACATTCTGAAGCTCCGTTTTTATAAATGTTAGCCAAACATCTATTTTAAAACGTTTTACAAGAAGGCAGGCCGATCCAAGGGTCATCTCCTAGACCCAATTTTAATGCTTCTGTGGGTATGAGCGCGAGGGCAAAATCCGCGCGCATGAGCTTGAGAGATACATGTATTAGTATTTATTATATTCACCCAACAGCAGATCAATTAGTGAATTTATACGTCATCGATTTTTTTTTCTTAGACATGCAGGCTTCATTACGATGTTTTCCTTAAGTCATTAGTTAGACATCACGTAAATAGCAATTAACATTTAATTGGTGCTAGTGAGAATCGAAGCCTTGTTGCTCGCTTACTAATTTAGGGCAAATGTTTAACTGCTCTGCACATAAGTGTTGACACAAACAAAAAATAAGGGTAAGCACTTTTCCTTTCTAAGATAAATCGTGACAATGTAACCAAAGTAAAGAAGAAACGCTAATGGAAATGGTTACGAAATTTTCAGAGCTTTTATCTGTTTGAGTCTTTGAGTATTAAATTGAGACATTTAAGAAAACTGACGTGTCCTATTTATTTAATGGGTTACTTTCGTATGACGATTCTTTAAAAGCAAATACTAACAAGTCCCATTACAATATTCCTAAAAACCAAATTTTGTATGCTAAAGCTCATTAAGTAGTACTTGTATCAATTGAATTATAAATTTATTTTTGTCTGTTTGTCTATTTTATTAGAACTTTTAAATACTTATTTATAGAAAAGCAGCTGTCGTCTTTATATTAACTGTATGTGAATGGTAATCTAAGTGACTGAAGTTTACTTCAGTTGATTTTCTAAAACAGCTACTCCCTTCCGACTTTAACTAATATTGCGTTCGCTCAATCACTGTTGCTTCCAATTCTCGAATATGCTGGCGCCAGTTATCTTAACTTAACTGATGACCATCTTCACAAGCTTAAGCGGTCACAAAATTTCTCCATACGTTTTATGATTTGTCAACGCAAATGCGATTATGTTTTAGAATATCGCAGCAGACTCAATTGATACATTTTAAAAACCCACTAAGAAATAGAGTAAAGAAAGTTGAAGTTTTCTTTAAGATATGGTGGGAGATAGGGCCGCTTAAGATGGAAAAAAGTGTCAATAAAACTATGGAGCGACGCCTTTGATGTATAGTGAGCCATTTAAGCTTAGATGGATAAGCAGAGATATGGTTGTACTTAAGTAAATTAAAAACAAATCTTATACAACTATTGAGAAGGCGTTTCAACTTGTTGAGACCATTTTGCGATATGTCCGGATAGCACACATTACCATAATCAACAGTGGGAAAACATTATATACTAATTAAAAAAAGTCTGTGTGGTGTCCGAACTGTGTGCTCGTTTGATTCTATTAAAAAGAAGCTGCTAGGTGGCACTTTGCTGCAATAGCCATATATGGGTTGTTGCAGCAAAGCACTTAGCAGCTTTGGAGTCAAAAGAAAGGTGTGCTAAGAAGTCAATTGGTGACCTGGTTGATAGCTTATTTTACCAGTCTCGAGCATAGATATAAAGAAACTATTCCTTCGG
This sequence comes from Parnassius mnemosyne, assembly GCA_963668995.1. NCBI lineage: Eukaryota > Metazoa > Arthropoda > Insecta > Lepidoptera > Papilionidae > Parnassius > Parnassius mnemosyne. The sequence continues at coordinate 20,204,872 of CAVLGL010000093.1, read as the reverse complement.
TCTTCTTTAGGATATACTCGTATTTCGGCGAATGTTCGCATGTGAAAACCAAATGCTCGGCCCTTCCGCTGCTGGGCCATGAACTTAATGAATTTCCTGAAGTTTAGGCTTCAACTTCCAGCAATATAACACTCATGTTTTGCTATTTTAATACGAAGTAACCAAATTAAAATTCAAACTATTTGTAAAAAAATATTTGTTTGAATATGAGTATGTTCTTAACTTCTTTATTGTTTTTTTTTTCTTTGGCGATAATAATTTTTATAATATAAACAGTGAAGGAGCCACTGTTCAGTCAATACAAGTCAGTTAAGTTTTGATTTTAAACGATTGTTTTAATTTATTTTAATATAAATATATTTTTAACATGGTGATTCAAAGGTGACAAATTTTGTATGTGACAAAAATATAGCAGAGTGCCCTTGGTGCCTCATCCATGTTTAATACATCACTCGTCAAGGCTTGCCCTTGAGTTACAGAGTTAATTTAAACGTTAAAAAATATTCAGCTGTTACTCTTGAAACACATAAGCGTACAGAATGTTACGAGTATATCTTTACGACGATGAACAACTACATTTACAACCACAATTATTTCAAGTACCTACTATTACAGCAACAACAAATAAATACTTGACTACAAAGCGGGTCCAGGGTGCGAATCCCATACATATTCAACATTTATGCTAAAACAGTGCTGGTTACACGTTGATATTCCTGCTATCTCTAGTCCTTATACTGCATGGTTGTGGGGAGGTAAGTGTAAGTTAATTGTCCTGTGCTAGCACGTACTCTTGTGACACTTCGTAGTTGATAGTTTTCATATTAGGTACATGTATTAAAATTTTGTGGTAATGTACAATACTAAACTATTTGACAACAAAACTTTTCATTTTGCACAGTTTCATTACTGCACTCGGAATAAATTTTGTTGAGATTTGAAGCAAAAACATTAGGTTATTATTAAATTGCGTAATATCTGGAACAAAACTTTTATGCCGGAATATTACTTTGTTTTTACATCGACTAAGCTAGTGCGGGATTTTTTACGAGGTGGAACGCTCGCCTAATACAGCTGCAGGACGAATGGATCGCCTTAATCGTAGGGCCACATTCTCAAACAATCAAAAAAGGTTTTCAATTCGACTAAGTAATTTCTTTCTTTTTTTGTTGTAGTATGAAACCTGATATCGCGGTCAGTTATGGATTGATTCTTCGGCCTCTTCCGTTTGCTTTAATCGTCGTTCTTGACCGGTGAATTGGCGATAGTAGTACCAAAACTTTTGATGCTGCTTCACATTGCCAGTCTAGATATTATTAAGCGTATGCCATAAACGACATGGCTTGATAATTATGGTTGAAGACTTGGCGCGTCTTATATTCAACTACTTGAATGAACAGACTCGATACGTATATTATTTGTTGTTAAAAATTAATTTCAATTTGATATACAATTTATAGCAAAAGATAGTCGCATTTTTAACCTCGTATGTGACGTAAAAGGCGACTATGGGCAATGCTGGAAAGATCTCATCGCCTACTTAAGATGGAGGTATTATTACCCCTTTTCTTGACAATAAGTTGCTAGTTGTAAAATAACCATACCGGCGACAATTTTGCGAGACGTCTTGTGAGTACTGCCATTGTCACCAAATTCAAACAAAGATTATATAATATGCGTTCTCCTGAATACTAATATGGAATACGTGATATTTTACTATTATTTTTATTCTCCCGCATTTATCATATAAACTTACATTCCACTTGCTCTCTTTTACAACAAATTGTTGTTTTCTAGTTTGAATGGTGTGAGATACTTTTTGTCGGATGAAATTGGATATTGACTTCTAGAGTAAGGTTCGCAATTAATAATTTTACTGTTATTTTTATTCTCCCGCATTTATCATATAAACTTACATTCCACTTGCTCTCTTTTACAACAAATTGTTGTGTTCTAGTTTGAATGGTGTGAGATACTTTTTGTCGGATGAAATTGGATATTGACTTCTAGAGTAAGGTTCGCAATTAATAATTTTACTGTTAATTTTATTCTCCCGCATTTATCATATAAACTTACATTCCACTTGCTCTTTTTTACAACAAATTGTTGTGTTCTAGTTTGATTGGTGTGAGATACTTTTTGTCGGATGAAATTGGATATTGACTTCTAGAGTAAGGTTCGCAATTAATAATTTTACTGTTAATTTTATTCTCCCGCATTTATCATATAAACTTACATTCCACTTGCTCTTTTTTACAACAAATTGTTGTGTTCTAGTTTGATTGGTGTGAGATACTTTTTGTCGGATGAAATTGGATATTGACTTCTAGAGTAAGGTTCGCAATTAATAATTTTACTGTTATTTTTATTCTCCCGCATTTATCATATAAACTTACATTCCACTTGCTCTCTTTTACAACAAATTGTTGTGTTCTAGTTTGAATGGTGTGAGATACTTTTTGTCGGATGAAATTGGATATTGACTTCTAGAGTAAGGTTCGCAATTAATAATTTTACTGTTATTTTTATTCTCCCGCATTTATCATATAAACTTACTTTCCACTTGCTCTCTTTTACAACAAATTGTTGTGTTCTAGTTTGAATGGTGTGAGATACTGTTTGTCGGATGAAATTGGATATTAACTTCTCGAGTAAGATTCGCAATTAATGGGTACTGTTTGGCCTGTAGTGTGAGCCTTTATACCGCTTTGATACTTTGAAGTAAGCGAAATTTAAGTTTTATTGAAAGATTTCTTTTAGAGAACTCATAATTTACATGAAATATAGTCTCGTAGATTGTAGTACTCTTTTTCTGTCTAGGAGTCTTTCGGTAGGTACCAACCTCTTACCCATTTCTATCATCAAACAGTAGTGTTTGTTCAAAAAAACAGTGAAAAGAAACTGGTTTATCCACTTTTTGTTTCCAATTTTTATGAATCAGCTTAAGTGGTAAAGTGCTACATTACAAAGAAAAACTATATTAAATAAAAGCATATTTGTTATGCATTTAGGTACCGAATTATAGGATATCTCATCGCCCAATGCCTAATTCAAACCAATTTTTTTATAGGATAGGGTTACAAATGAGCACACAGTCCACCTGATGGTAAGTGGTTGCTGTGGCCCATAGACATCTACATTCTACATCTCTCTTCGTTTGCGAATTAAAATGCAGATGCGTTGTCAGCCGTGAGGACTAAGATAGAATGCCTCTTTTCCAGTAAAATGTGTCTCCGGTTCTCTACACTCACCATACCAAACACAACAGCATTAAGCTGATATTTTACGCTGGTATTCTGTGAGAGCGTGGTCCTTCGCCGGTCGAGCCGACCCATTCGTGCTACAACTATACTATTAATATAGCTGCAGCATGGCTCTACCACGTATATTATCAGGTTCTTCACCTGAGGATGCCTCGTATAGAGGCGAAACAAGTGTCGTATTTTCAAGAGTGGTGTGTTGTGACTAGTGTGGTGGTACTGGGGGTGGTAGTGCTGGGATTGACGGTGATGGGTATAGTGCGCGCGATTGAGGGAGGGTGGGAGGTCCCCTTAAAAGCAGGACACATCATTTTCTTTCTTTACGCGGAATTAAGCAAATTATTTTATAACAACCCCATTATAATGGACTTCCGCAAAATAACACCTGATTCTATTAATTATAGTAAATAAATGTTAATGTTGACGTTGCGAATGCTCTAACCTTTAGAGTGTAAACACTTCCTATGGTTGTAATCCTTTATACTTTATATCAATTTGTCTCATTCAATTACTATAATTGAATAATTTCCGTTTCCAGTTATACAATAAAATATTTATCTATATTTGGCTCGACTAATTTTTTTTTGCTATCTGATATTAGTTTAGTTGCAAATACTAGTGACATGACTGGCCGTTACCGTTACTGTTACATCCTATTAAATTAATTATAATTAAAAATTGATTTATTAGTTTAAAGGTAAAGTTTGAAAATCACTTGTTTTATATAGTATTTTTTATATTTTACCATTACAGAGAAATATTACCTCGTTTTAAAATGCACCAAAACTTCCTTCACTGCACTAACCATTACATAAATATGCCAAGTAAAACTTTTCTACGACGAAAAATTCATTGTCCTAAAACACGCATTTATTACACCAATTTATGTTCATACATTATGTTATTAAGTTATACACTTCTTATTTTGAAGAAATTGTATAAGGCTAATAAAATTCGTATATCTTTGAGTAAACAGAATATTGAAATTGACACGAACAGTAAATTTTAATATAAAACGAAAAGGAATTTTTCACCTCATTTCATACGTGGGTGTTGTTGAAAGCGGCTATTGGATATACTAGTCGGGTATTATGGCTTTCGATAGATGCCATAATATGCGGTAGAAGCGTCTCGTTTATGCCAGGCGTAAACTCAAACATAGATGGGGAGCACCATTCACGGCGCGAGAATTCTGTCATAAATGTTTTAGCTCACAAAAGCGAGCTGGCAATACTTGTAGTTGTCATGTGTATAGACAGAAATGCGTTCTTGTGTGCCTTAATGCAGGTGGCGTTGGCAAGCTCATTAATTTTGATCATAATAATACAATTAGTTCGATTTATGTTTCGTTAAGTGGAGGAATAAAAACATATATGTACATTATATATATAATACACAAATTAAACTATTGTTCTAATATAAGATTACAAAAAAACTTTATGTGGAATCTTATAAAGACTAGTCAACCGTGTCAGTTTTATCCCCACTATCATCTTGCAAGTTTATGTTATGTATTATAATTATGCAGTTGAGATATTCATTACTTAACGCAATTCATATTCCGTCTTAAGAAATAATACACACTAGCGTCTCGCGATCCTAAAATAATCAATACATAATTATTAGAATGACGTAAACTGTAACACCATACTACTTATAATTAAACACATAAACATTAATTTCTTTACCTCACTGAGCACAACTTTTCTTTGTTTACTTTCCGTGCTAATGGTACTCCATGTTTTTTGGCACAAAACATGCTCCTGAGCAACTTACGCGACAGAAACAATTTGCACGGGTATCTACACGTATAATTAAATATATTCCGCGCTCGTACACGACACATCTGTATTCTCGACCGTGCTCCGTAATATCACCTGAAATAAATGTGCAGTTTTTTTGTTACCAGTGAACTTACCGTAAAAATAAACTTACACGTAGAAACAATCAAGTGCTGCAAAAAGTTTATCGATAAGTCAGTAAACTTCCCCAAGATACGAGAAAAATATCCCACTAGAAAGCAAATAATCATAAGCAACCATGGCCTCCTCACACAAGACAACAAGAAACGTGCTTCGGGGACGTGACCTCGTCGCACTGCTCGCTGCGACACGAGTTTTGTCGAAACACACCGAGTGAATCAAGCACACTATGCTCCATCATAGCACTCCGCTACGACTTTCGCGACTACGTGTTTGCTACGACACATACCTATTCGTGCAACGTCACTGCTACGTTCCTGCTCACCACCCAAGTACTCACCTGAGTTGTTTACTTTTTTGCAAAGTAATCAACTCAGTTGAAAAACAGATAAGAAAATAAGATACTACACGTCAACGACATACAGAGTACAATAAAATGAGCGTGCAACACTCACCGAAAAGCGGCTTAAGTGGGAGTGGTAGTGGAAACGTTTTATACGTGGTAGAGCCATACTGCAGCTATATTAATTGTATGGTTGTAGCACGAATGGGTCGGTTCGACCGGGGAAGGACCACGCTCTCACAGAATACCAACGTAAAATATTAGCTTAATGCTGCTGTGTTTCGTATGGTGAGTGTAGAGAACCGGAAACCTTATTTACTAGAAAAGAGGCATTACATCTTAGTCCTCACGGCTGACAACGCATCTGAATTTTAATTCGCAAACGAAGATAGATGTAGAACCACTTACCATTTACCGATGGACTGTGTGCTCGTTTGTGGACTGTGTGCTCGTTTGTCACTTCTAAAAAAAAAAACAGTTCTAGCCCAGATCTGTATTCACTAACACAGGAAGTTGAAGAAGTGTTTTGAAATTACATATTAGTGACGGCTCTGCACTCACTTGCTTACTACCACACGCTAGGTGATGGCTATTAGAAAAACTAGCACATCTTCGGAAAGTCTATGTCTAGTAGTATATTTAAAGTTAAGAACAGTAAGAAATGTAAGCATTAATTGGAGCAATGTAATAAAATACAGTACAAATACATAATATACTTTTTAAGTTCTATCAGTTAATAAGTGACACCGAGTTAAGTGATCACTACATTACTGCATGGTCATTTGGAAAGAGGGTACGCGGGGTATTCTGTGAAGCTTTCGGCTCATGAAGATGATGCCGTTTGAAGAAATGTATCTTCTTTTGCTAAATTGTTTTGATGTACATTTTGGTAAATCTCTTTCGCCACTCCTTAGGAAAATCAAGTTAGTATAATTAATAGAATCAGGCGTTACTTTGCGGAAATCCATTATATAAAAGCTTTTAGAAAAATTTACTTCGCAAATATCCGCGTTATAAAATAAAATGATGTGTCTTACCTGTTACGAAGAGCACCTCCCGCCCTCCCTTGATTGCGTGCACTATCCCCATCACCACTAATCACAGCACCGCTACTCCCAACACCACTACACTAGGCAAGACACACCACTGACGATAATACGACACGTATTTCGCCTCTACACGAGGCATCCTCAGGTGATATAGACTCTACGGTGGCTCACCGCTAAGTGAGCGGCGAGCCAAAACAAGTGCCTTTTATACAGACCGATGATGCAACCGCTCTCTACTTAAGGAGCGAGCGACTGCGTCATGCGATAAAACATGCGACCAATCACCGCTGGACTTACGCATCCGTTTGTAAAATTAAAAACAAACGGCCACGCAACGCCCACCCTCTAACCACGCAACCAATCGCCGATCGCCGTGAGTGTGACAAACGACCATATTGTGAGGCTGTCTATTATTAGAGAGCAGGCTTAAAGATATTTAAGAGAGGTGAGTTAGTAACATTTGTTTGTTCATTCAGCAATGCAACGGTATTATTATTACTTTTTAATATCTCTAACTATTCCAGCACACACAGCCGCAGCCCTTTATTACACGTACATTAAAGGAGTGGACGTTGGCTAGGTTGTGTCCAGTGTCCAAAAGATGTTTGGCAAAATGGGATTTATCGGGATTGCAATTCCTGTACGCGGCTAAATGTTCTTTATAACGTGTGTCGAAATTGCGACCAGTCTGACCCACGTAAACGGCGTGGCATTCGTCACAAACAAGTTTGTAAACACCTGACTATTGACGAATATCCAACTTATCTTTATTATTATAGATATTTCTAAGAGAATTGTTTGTTTTGAACGCCACATGAACGCCGTTTTGTCAAAGAGTATTAGCTACTTTTTCAGATATGGCGCCTAAGTAGGTCAAACTGCTAACATATCGATGAACATTTTGAGGTTGAAGCGTACAGGGAGTTGCGAACAACATGCTTTTGTTTCTTTTTATTAAATTGTAATGGGATTTTTTTAAAAACCGTTAGAGACCGCTATTTGATAGATTATATTAAGTTCTTTTAAATAATTTTCTTTACTTAATGGGACAGTTAACAAACCACGGATGACATGATGATGCGGGGATGACCGTGTCGGTGTGAGTTGGCTTTCGATAAATTTGGAAAACATGTGACGTTTCTTTTCTTGTTGTTTTTAAATCGAGATAATTAAGGGAACAATTTTGTTCCTAGTGTAGTGATGTTGGGAGTAGCGGTGCTGGGATTAGTGGTGACGGGGATAGTGCACGCAATTGAGGGAGGGCGGGAGGTGCTCTTCATACTAGGTAATACACTTCATTTTATTTTATAACGCGGATATTTGCGAAGTAAATTTATCTAAAAGCTTTTAAATCAAGTTAGGTTTTTTCAGTGTTTATGTGAATAGAATACCTGCTATTTAACTTAAAACAAATTGGTACATATAATGAAACGATGATTATGTATATATAAATTTTAGTAAGCAATATAAGAACCTTTATCCCATATATACTCTGAAGCTCTACAATTTAATCAAACTTAACAAACTAGATTACTCGGGAGATATTACATTCATTCATCATAAAAAGTGAAACAATATTTAATACATTTAGTTGTAAGATCTAATCTAAGGATACATATTTTGTTTTATATTTTTATCATATTCGTAAAATACGAGTATATTTTACTTATTTGTAAAATTTAATTTTCAAATAACATCTTCCACAATTTTTTATGATGTCAAGTAAATGCTATAGGTATGGTTTAAACAGAAGTCTGCCCTCTTATGAAGACAAACTTAAAAAGTTAAACATTATGTCACTACAAAACCGGTGTAAATATTAGGATATGACTTACCTTTTCAAAGTTATTCATTCCCTTATTGATTCCCCCACCCTCCTTTTATTTCTCAAGATCAATACTAAGCTCCAAGGTCAATATACTTTCCTAAACACTTTTGTTTTGCAAGTTTATAGAAATAATACGTCCCATTATAATCCTCTAGTAAGAATGTGTCGCCTCTACAATGACTTTTTGATTAATAATAGTAAAAATAGCGACATATTTAATAGCAAAGTAAACAATTACAAAATATTTGTATTAGACGTTATAATTTGTAAATAAGGTAATATTTTTTTTATTTTCCACAACTTAAGTTTACAAGTATATATGTACGTTTATAAGTAAGATTATTAGTATTTGCGCTGTAAACTCGTTACTGTTACCTAATATCATGTTGTGTGCACATGTTTTGGAATACCATCCAGATTGTAATTTAGTATTTATTATGTTCAATTGTTCCTGTTCTGTACTTTAAAAATCTGTCTATGTTTTGTGTACCTAAATAAATAAATAAAATAAATATATGGCGGCGTTCCACTAGATGCAGTGACAACCTGGTAAGATATGCAGGAAGTCAGGACTGTACTTTGTGGCATTCCTTGGGGAAGACCTATGGTCACCTGTTGACGATGATATATTAAAAGGCTCGACGTGAAACGCGTCGAATTAAAGGCCAAACTACCTGGACCGTTATGACGTTGTATGGACAATTACTTAGTTGTCGACAATAGACAATTAATGACACACACACACACACACACACACACACACACACGCACACACACACACACACACACACACACACACACACACACACACACACACACACACACACACACATATATGTATGTATGTATGTATGCCAAGATGCGTGGCTACCACTCGAATGAGATGAAATGTCGCACAACCTATAACTACAAAAGCTCTATATACTTCAGAAAGGAATACAGCATTGCAAGCACAGCTGCTTAGCGATAGAAATAAGCCAGGTTGAGCTTCCTCCCAGGATACGTAGGTAGAAAAGGAGTTATAATAACTATGAAGTTGCATTTACTTCTACTCATCAGCCCGTAAACAGTCAATTGCTGGTCATGAGCTTCTATTATTTCGGAAAGATTTGCCGTGATCTTAACGCATGGCTTTACTTTCCCGTCGCCGCCTTAGACATTTACTTTTACTATAAATACGATTTCATCACGAATCGGATCAGTAAACTTAAGTGGCATTGGGCCAGCATTATAAATGGAAGAACTGACAACCAATGGGGAAGAGGTACACAAAAGGATCACAAGGGGCAGCCTTGTATCAGCAAACGGAGTGTAAAGCGGCCCCAACTAGATCGATGCAGGTGTATTAGACCGTGTTTTGTGGCATTTATTAAGGGAGGTCTATGTTTAACAGTGGACATGCGATGTGCTGGTATGATGATGATGAAAATTACAAGAAGATTCCGACTTATGTGTTTCATATCATTACTTTTACATAAAAGTAAAGAAATAATCAAAACAGTGACTTTTATTTCTTAACAAAAATTATTGAAGAAAAATAGAACACGCATTACTTTTAAGTTTAAAATCATTCTCGTGCCATGTAGTCGTGTCATGGTGGCGTAAGAGTGTCCACTGCCCCGTATTATGCCCTAGGTGTCGTAAAAGTGATAAAAGGAAATCAGACATTACGCGGGCAGTAGCATCTTCCTAATACCAACTCAAAATAATAACTGCGGTTATTTATCCGCCTACCAAGCTTGACAGCTGTCGCAAATATACTCCTTATGGGGCAATCTATGGGGGTGGCCTATGTTCAGCGGTGAACTTCGATAGGCTGTAATGAACGAAAAACAAGGGATTTTATTTAAATTTTGTACTAAAAAAAAAATTTATATACCACGTTAATTTTTATATTTTCCCATTATCGTCCGAATCTAAGCCATATTCAAAATTTCGAGGCTCTAGCTCATCGGGAAGGGTTCAAAATTTGAGTTACAAGACTCCAACCGGAACGACAGACAAACAAGACAGTGACTTAATAAAAACATGGTAAAAAACTAAGTGATTACAGGTCTTAGTATAAGTATATCTTATGAAAACTGGGCTCTGTTCAGTTCCTCGTTTTCAAATTAAATTACTTCATGAATTATTTTCGTGTTCACTCATGCATTGTAGCAAGCTTCAGTGAACTCTTTTAGCATATAAGGGATATCAAATAAGTTGTATTCATGTATCTGAAAGGTCAAATGTTACATTATAAAAGATAGCTTAAAGCGGCCTGTACTGTACCTGATAAGTAAAGAAGCTTCTAGGGAGCGTTTAAAATTTTTACCTATTTTGGTAGGGTTGACACAGGAGAATAATATTAAATAAACAAAACGTTTATCCGCTTTTTATTATTAACCTATCATAAAATATTTTTCAGCTTCTTTACTCATTTGTTAACTACTCCACCAGCACTGATATTTTTTGTGGGAAGTAGAAAAAGATCCTCCGTTGGTAATGTGTTAATAGTTTAAGGTATAAAAGATGATTAGGAGCTATAATATCACTCTTGTACAAATAGCCACTTGTAAACCAAAATTATCAGCGTAACTAATATTCGAATTTGAATCCCAAAAGCTAACATAAATAGGTATAAAACACAAATTGCTGGTATATGATTCTTGATGAGTTGTATATGCCTCCGTGTCTCTGAAAGGGAATCGTAAGAGTAGATTTGGGTGGTTGGGTGTTTTTGTGAGAGTTGTTTGTCTTTTCTCTTCTAATTATGTCACACCACTTGTAAAAAGGAGTTAATAGCCCAACCAAAAATTAAAAGAAACATATTATGTAGAACAGCCTTACATCGCCAGTCCACCAACATGCATTCGGATTTAGGCTTGTTAAAGCCTACTTGGAGCTCTTTGTTTGTTTTACATAACCAAGCCACGGCTACTAAGCGGTAAGCTACACCACTACAAGTTTTCAAGGTGTTACTGCCCAACCCAGTCGAGACGAACTCCTTCTCAGAAATTATACGTTTTACATTTTGATTATTCCTTATTCAAAGTTATCACTGTGGTTACACCACATGAAGTAAAAGTCAAATATAATAGTATCACAAAATAACAAATATCAAAAAAATATTTCCTAATCAACTTAATATTTCAAGTTTTAAGTGAGATAGTAGTTTTAGCATATGTTGGGCTAATGTACATTCGCTTAGAAATATCAAACAAGATTATTTTATTTTATTTATTTATTTTAATTCACTTTGTTTTTGCAAGTGCGACATAATAAAATGGCGAAGTTGTCAACTATTACGTGCGAAAATTGTACACGATGGACTTATCAGTTTTGATGGGCTTGATTTTCTTGTTTTGTATCAGTCTGCTGGATTTGGTTTGTTTGACAGTATTATGAGTATGTTTTTGCTCTTTGCAATGATACCAAATACTCTAAACAGATAAAAATAGTTAACTCTTTTAAGCGACGATAGAATAACATTACATTCATTGAAGTATAATAATAATTTAAATCACGTAGAGACGCTGTAAAAATATTTTTTTAGACGAAACACATTTTTAAGCGTTGTTTGCATATCGCCATGTGATGGCAGTGTAAAAGAAACCATAACCTCATGTTGTGCCGTAAGTGAAAAGACCCCTTTTGTAACATGCTACAGAGGGAAATAGAATCAGATAGGGAGCAGCATCTTTCGAATAACAACACAAAATAATAAAAAATTCATAGTTGCCAAAACCGCCCTAACCGTATGACCTAATCTAAGGGCTCAACTAGTTTACATAGGACGAGTGGTTTCTGCTTCAGCTAATTTTACGAACGTTCAACAAACATTGATACATGACCTGAATAAAGAAAATATATTACGAATACATTACGAGCAATCATGTGAAAAAGATAAACGTGAGATTAATGGATGTTTACTTATTTGATAATGACCATTCCCTAGACATCACTTCAGAAGTTTTTTGTAACGTCTTTACCTGTGAAGTTGCCATTTTTGATGAAATAAGTTAACGTATGTAATTTTTTTTTCTATTGCATGCCGTAAGCGCAAAGCGCGAGGTATGTTCTACTAGGACCTAAAAATTAAGATTCCAACGTTTTGTCGCATGAAATCGTGTCTAGCAATCATATCATACATATAAATGATATAAAAAGCACATTATCAGAAAGATAAATGATTTTTGAACTTATAATTTTTTTTTAAATTGATTAATTGCTGTTTTTACATAAAAAAGGTGTTTAAGTGGCTAATGGTGTGAATTTATCAAGTATGCGGTCTTCGTAAACACGATAACTATTGAAAATATCAGTTGTTCAACTCAGTCTATTTTTAAAGCTCTTCATCTAACATGTGGGAAGCCATGGAATTTAAGTGGCAGTTTCATTTTGTTTTGTTCAGTTTTAATTAACTTTTTTCGGCTAAGAAACGGTGAAAATTTCGGTGGTTTGTGAGACTTGTACCTAATTTATTTTACTAAATACACTGTATCATGCCGTCATTCATCAACATTCGTCATTCCGGCCTCGGTCACCGTTGTGAGTGGATATTGTATCGATTGTTTGCAGCGAAAAATATCGCCGTAGCAATATTATAATATATTCCAAAAATCAATTTCGCTACATACTTGACCAAGGTAACATATTATTAATTTTTTTATAATCACAGATTTCTATTACAATATTTGGTTCCCTAAAAGCACGCAGGATTTATATAATTTTTTAATAACTGGCTTTACGGCTCTGGGTTCTAGTCCTTCTGAGCCTGAAGTTACAACGTTTAATTATCCTTCATAGTACACTGCTTCACAATATGTTGATGCGTCATATTATGCAGCCCTTGGGAGATTTTGGCGGCAGCTTGAGCTAGCAGACAGCTGACAGTTGGCGATGGAGATGGTATTTCAAGGCACCTAAGCAGAAGACACCTTATCTTCAGAATCACATCACCATCAGAGCACTTGTTTTACCGTTTCGACTAATAGTTCACATGTGCAGACAATACACAAAATCTCACCAATTTGACATATCAAAATTCACTTCAAACCATTATTTAAACAATAATACAGGAGCAGCAAACCACCGTAGGTCAAGTTCCGACCAAAACTCATTTATATAAAATATACTTATACGTCTTGGACTTTATATATCTGGAAGAGTACTTCAGTATCTGTTACTGGAACTCTTCGACGAGAACTAGATGTGCCGAGTTTGGCCTCGTTTTCATAGTTATGATGAGACCTTACGTCTGTACTTGATAAAGTAACTTGAATGTGTACTTTGATGACTGCTACAGGAACTCCGCGACGAGGAGAACTAGATGTGCCGAGTTGCGGTTAGTTTTCAGAACAAACATAAGCTTGTAATACCTGTTACTAGACTCCACAGAATCAGTAATTCATTTATGGGTCAATGTATATGCTTTTACAACAAATCCCAGAACATATTCAAAGTTTGTCAACAAACAAGCTTAAAAGTTTTATTAAAGAAAAACTATACAAAAAGGGTTATTATAATATCAAGAAATACATGAATGAAAATAACCCCTGGGATTAAGGTGATCGCCACCATGCTGATTCTATGAAAAATCATTTACAAATTGTATAAACGAAATTATTGTCAAGTGAAATATGTTTGAAAAAAAATAATAGTCCCACTGGGTTTCTTCCTGGTTCTTCCCAGGGCAGAGGTATTTTCCGAACCAATGGTAAATAAAAAATGATTTTCAATAAGAATTATGTAATAATCAATATTGAATAAAAAATATTTTATTCTATTCTATTTGTTAGTTACGATGAGACCTTACCTTCGGACTTGATAGAGTGACTTGAAAGTGTACTTTGAAGACTGCTACAGTAACTCCTCGACGAGGAGTACTAGATGTGCCGAGTTTGGGTTCGATTTGTTAGTTATGATGACACCTTAACTCCGGACTTGATGAGGTGACTTGAAAGTGAACTTTGATGACAACTACAGGAACTTCTTGAAGAGGAGAACTAAATGTATCGAGTTTGGGCTCGTTTTGTTAGTTATGATGAGACCTTACATCTGGATTTGATAGAGTGACTTGATAGTGTACTTTGATGACTGCTTCTGGAACTCCTCGACGAGAGGCAGTACTCCATGCACGACCGGACTTGCGCTTTATATAAGGTAAGAAGCTGCTCCAGCGTGAAGTATCCGCCACACCCTTGCAAGGACCTTAAGTATCCTTGCGGCTCCTTTGGCTCTGGACTCAATGAACCGCCCATAGTCGAGGTTCAAATAAAATTCGACCCCTAACAACTGAAGGCGGTCAGTCTACCGGCATGATGGAGCCATCCCAGGATTTTTTGTAAGATGGTGGGGCAACCTTTCATGTGTGGCTGGCCCATTAATTGGGCCCCAACTATCAAAATTTAAAAGCTTTAAGATTTTTTCTCAAGCGAATCAAACTCCCTCACGAACATCATTGGTGCGATTAGTGCGACCACGTCTAAATTCATTAAACCAGTTGTAAACATTGGCACGAGATGGGGCTTTATCGTGAAAGGCCAATCGAAGTCTATCATAACTTTCTTGTTGACATAAATGACATCGAAAGTCATAAAAAATTAATGTACGAAAATTTTCTCGCGTTGAATTCATGCTGACGTGACGCAGACAATTTTCAATTTGCCGCCAAATCGTAAACAAATTACAAATTAATAAAACACATACACAATAATATTGGCAAAGAGTTCCATTTTCAAAATTTAAACTTTCTTTATAATATCGTTTGAAAGTGACCAGTTCTAAAAATACTTTAGGTAACATTGAATTATATCACCTGCAACATAACATTCAATTACTTAAAGAAAATTCCCTTTTGCTATATCAATTTTGCTTAGCTATAATGATTATCATCGAAACGAAAGCACAAATTTTTGCAGGATTCTTGTTATATAATACGTAGGTCACTCAATAACAAATACTATCATCATCTTCTTCGTGACGGTATAATAATCAATTCCACCACACCGGTGGAATTGATTATTTGAGTAGCCGGAGTGCAATTAAGCACAGCTATTTTTTCCAAAGGAACACAATTTCCTGTAGTTAAGCACCTAAAATCTAAATGTGCCAGCAGTTTTCTGTAGCAACTTTTGAACTGTCTGACATTAGGGTTGTCATTACAGCCACCTTGCATTCGAATACAAGAAAACAATATTTCTAAATGATCCTGACTTAGTTTGTATGTAGGCAGGTATTTTTTTTCATTATGAATATATTTTTCATATAAATATTTCAAGCTTTCTATATTTATTAAAGTGTCAAGGAAAGTTGTTTTGCACTTAGCTCTTATTAAGGATATATTATGATACCGAGTTATAACAAATTTTATCCTCCCATCTCGCTTTACTTTTCTTTTGCTGGAATAATTCATTTCTTATTTTGATGTGTATTTTCATTCGATATGAGATTTATATACTAAGTTAAACATGGAAACACATTTAAGAACCTTCTTAACCATATTATAATCAGTCCAATTTACAGAAAATGGTAACATAGAAAAAAAAATCACGATTACAGCACAACATAACGATCTATGGCCAAAAATGTATATAACCGTATTTTATTCAATCGGGTAATTTTTCAGGAAAATTGTAACAAGAAAGTGCACATAAAACAACTTTAAGAGGTTGTTGGACAAACATACATCGCATCCGTGCCAACGTGGGTAAAAATAGCAATTTCCCAAATTTCGGGTAATTTTCCCAATAAATAATTAACAACACTGATCACGGACCTCATGTTTTGTGTTCCAAAATAGCATTTTAATTTAAGACATAAAATTCTCAAATAAGTGATTATAATTACTGGCACACCTATGAAAGGTGATTCCTTTAAGGTTTTTGATAAAACCACGATGACTTTTACAAAATTTAACGACGAAAGACGGCATATTGTTTTTTTTTTACTTATGACAACTACTTCTCACAGACGACGTTTGTTGCGTAACGGCGGGTGCTATACTTATTATTAGTGTGAATGTGTACGTGACCCCTTGTACGTACAAGCGAGCTGACTTATTATGGATGCCTCGGTGAGTTGTAAAGCGAGATTCAGTCCGCCTTATTTATATGTCCATTATGTCTTCAAAATATTCTCCATCATGCTCTAAACAAAGTTCCATTCGCCTAAACCAACTCTGAAAACACTTTTGCCAGTCTTGATCTGACAGGTCGGTAATCGCTTCTTCGTAGGCAGCCACGCCTTCTTCGGCGCTTGAAAAAGACTTGCCTTTTATTTTTTCTTTGACTCTTGGGAACAGAAAGAAATCAGAAGGAGCTAAGTCAGGGCTGTAGAGTGGGTGACTTAGAGTTTCAACACCAGATTCCTCAATAAATGCTTTTGTTCTAAGGGAAGTATGTGAAGAGGCGTTATCGTGATGAAGTATGATTCCCCGAAGCCGGTCTTTGGTCTTTTCTCCCACACAGCTTGAAAAGCTTTGGGTGATGCAACTGTAGTATACCATTCAGAGTTGACTGACCTATAATTTTGCACCAATGATGTCGAGAAAGGTCCGCTCTGCGAAAAAATCTAGCCACCATTTATTTTGCCGACGTTGCGAGGTCTTTGCAGTTTTGTCGGAAACTGTCCTTCTGAGTAGAACCATACCGATGATTGCCTTTTATTTTCCAGATCATATTGATAGATCCATGTTTCGTCACCAGTAACGATTTCTAAAACACGCCTAAATTCCCGTTTTAAAAACGTAGACGCATTTCATGGCACCAATCCACACGAGTCTGTTTTTCGCTTTCGGAGAGCAAATGAGGGATCCATCGAAAACAAAACTTCCTCACTCCAAGATGTTGATATAGGATGGTATGACTTCTCCCCGAACTAATGCCTACAATCTTTTCGATATCTGTATATGTGATTCGTGGGTCTTCTCATACCAACATTTCAGTAGTCCATACATTTTCTGCCGTTACTGCTATTTGCGGGGCCCCGGTTCTTTGATCATTTTTAAGAATAATTTTACCCCTTTTGAATTCAGCAAACCACCAAAAAATTGTTGTGCGTGATTGGGCTGGTAATGCTGATTGTACCCGTTGTAAACTTAATTGTTCGGTTAAACGGTTTTTAACAGTGGTAGAGCCACGCGGCAGCTTTTGCTGTCGCACGGATGGGCCGGCTCGAACCGGGGTAGTACCACGACCTCACAGAAAACCAGCGTGAAGTAGAGGTTTACCTCTGCGTTTCGCTTGGTGAGTGCAGGTGGCCGGAGGCCCTTTTTACTGGAAATGAGGCATTCCATCTTAGTCCTAACGGGTGACAACGCATCTACATTTTGATTTGTAAGAGAGGATGTATGTCTATGGGCCGCAGAAACCACTTACCATCAGGTGGACTGTGTGCTCGTGTGTCACCCTTGTCCTATAAAAAAAAAACTAAATTTAAAATCATAATATATAATAATGCGCAAATTTTCACGGTTAAGAACCATCGTTTTAAATGAAAAGTGCGGTCGCGTTACAGGAAAATTAATAGAACTTTCTTTTTTTTAATATTGAGCAATTAGCTTATGGAGTTCTATTTTTGAATAAATTTGCTTTTTAGAAAAATATAACACGGGTACGTTCCATTTTTAAATTTCGAGCATTTCAAAACTTATTGAGTGACCTACGTACTAGAGATCCGCCCCGGCTTCGCACGGGTGATTTGTGGATCTCGACAACAACGCTGCCTACTGGGTCCAATTGTAAATCGTTGAATTAATCTAGGGACCCTCTCAAACATACATAAAAATTTCATCAAAATCGGTTCAGCCATTTTCGATTTTTATATATAGAGATACCTAACTAAACTTGATACTTATTCAGACCAACAAAGAAAAAAAGGCTTCACCTGAAGCTTTAACTCAACTTTTTGATGAGCACTTACGCACACATCTTTCTTCCTTCATTCTTTATAAGCCCGTAAAATTTTGCATACATATATGCTTCTAAAACCATGTTAATTATTGCAAATGATTTTAAATGCATATATGTACGTGAGTGCGTTTCTTGCTATAAGCACATAATAAATAATAGTTAATAGAACTATAAGGTGAGCTTGGTTTTGCCTTGGTTTTTGCATTTTTTGGTGTGAGAATACCAACAAAGAAAGAAGAACGTAGTATTACCTATCAATTTTACAAATATTGTGTAGTTAGTTATCGAGAAATCTTGCAATCGCTTTTGGTATTTGGTATGATAATAATGTTCTTATTATTTCTGAATTTGAGAGTGATGTGCGGGTTCAGCATTTTTACAAATTAATTTTTTATACGTCGCCGGCACGCGGCATTGCATGTTTAGGCTTGCGGCTATATTACGGTACATTTACTGATCGTAACATGACTGTGTGAGTGAGGTATCTTTATTTCTAAGTTTATTTATTTTTCACTAAGGATTACCCTTGTAAAGGTTATATATCTAACGACGTGCAAGATGACGGATAAAATTCATAATTAGAGATGCATTACCGCAAAATCTATACAAAAATCGTTTGTAGAACGTAGAAAAAAAATCATAAATCTCAAAAATTGGCCATAGTATTCACTGTCCTATACGGTTTAACTGATTTTACCTTCTGAATTGAAAGCATCATCCAAAATACTGAACCTCTTTACTGAAACAATTATAATGAAATTTCCCGTAGATTGTTGATATAAAAAATAATTGAAGTTCTTTTATGGGACTGCAAATGAAAGGTAATAAAACGAAAGAAAGTGAAGTGAACCACTTTATTGTTAGTGTATTATTAGTATGATGGTACGCAGTAAAGTCGACAACGTCGCAGTTTGAATTCATTATACAAAGTGTTACAAAATACCCCGTAAAAATTATAATTAATTATCAAAACCAACAATTTTGTCAACCCTAGTAAGCTGTCATGTCAGGGAACCAGATTATTTAACAGAAAGGCCTACGTACCTATTTTACCTAAGAATTGTCTACTTTAACAGTTTTTCTATTTTTCATTCATAAATGTTTGCTACCTCAATACACGGATGGGACCGGTGCTATGGCCTGCTCGTTCTGCGGACCAGACACCCTTGGACTTCTTTTTGTGGGGTTATGTGAAGTACAGAGTGTATTTCACCATCAATAACACCGACGATGATGCGAAATGCCACGCAAGCAATATCTCGACGATCGAGGTTGTGTATTGAGCAAGGTGGGGTACACTTTGAGCCGTTTCTGTAAATTTGACGTTTATTATGAAAAAGTAAGTGTTCGTTTGGGTTGTTTCGTTAGGTTAGGTCTATAAAAAAATTTTGTCGTTTCGCGAATTAGGTTTTACATTTTGCGTAGTTTACTCTTTAATTTTACTGAAATAGGGTTTGCACATCAGTGAAAGTAATAATATTTTTTTTGGGGTATGTTATACAGCGTAACTACGGTTCTTAAATATTGTGAATGGACTTATAAGGCCCCATTTAACCTCCTTTCGGCTTTACAGGTAGTTTTGTAACAACCGGTATAGTACATGTAGGAATGTTCTTTATTAAAATTGTATGCATATATATTAACTACTATCTCGTAGGGCGATATTTGTCATAGTTGCTACGCTTGGCTACCGCAGTTTTTTTTTGAGACACAAGTGCTTTTGTATATATTTGTTGCCTTTGTTATAAAGATGCTGATGCCCATCTCTTGGATCTCTATCTAGGTAGTTTATCCCCCACCCCTCTTCCGAATGGTTTCCCGCCTTGTTTTGGCAGGGGAGCTTAGGTAGGCTGACCCAGGAGCTGATCAAGCCATGGCACGGTCAGCTCCTGGGTCAGCTTCTGGGTTTGAAGCCAAGTTTTGTATCATTTCTGATCATGAATTGGAGCACACAGTCACTCAATGAACTATGAAAAAGGATATTCTCGAAATATTTCTGAATTATACAAGTGTTTATTACGAACAGAAAACTTCTACATGGTCATATAATACCTGCAGACCTCACCTCACCAGGCAGTCTAATTTAGTTTGGAACTCTACGGGCGTAATCACGGGTTGGAGGTTTATCATAGTTTTGTAGTAGCAACGTTTCTGCGAATGTCACAGTCCAGTTCTCTTGACAAGCAGCATATACCAAAATCAAACGGGATACCAACACTTTTTTCCGCGAAGACCTACCCTCATCAACACTTTCGTCAAAATGGCTTACTCCACCCATATAATTGTTGTACATCCTGATAATAGCTAAGAAATGCACTTTAATTTTCGATGGCTTTTTATCTACAACTCCAATATGATCAACTTTTGTGACAAGATTAAATCCGTGGCAATTAGATGCGATGGTGATAAAACTGTTGTAATGCCATTTAACTGAAATAATTTTAACCTTTTGTCCTCGCAAATAGTAAGCCCGTAAAAAAGTTTTACGGTCCCAATTCCTTTGGTAATATAAAGTGGAGTTCCAAAATAACCGTAGCTCCCAGACTCATACCTGACTGCACTTGAGGGCTGTCATCTCCTCCTGTAAGTGTATGAAAACTTACAGTCTTCTTTACCACAAGTAGCAAAAAGAGCGTTGGTGTACCATCTTACTATCTTTTATAGTATTTCCTTTTTATATTTTTTCATTGCTGTAGACACCTTGACATCTTTTTCTTCTACTTCCTGGTCATTTACATAATTTTTCTCAGAACCAGAAGTCTACTTTGTAGTTATAATTGAGACCGAAGCATACAACTAGGAAGATACAGAATATTGAATCATACAACAAGGAAGATAATCTTTATCTTCCTTGTTGTATGTGTCTCCTTTCCATACCCACTATCTTCGTCAGTTACTATATACCATTATCAGGACGAAATAAAATAATATTCCCTAGGTCCTCCCCGGCTAGCAACTCATCGGAAATATCATCTAACGTCAACCCGTAAAACGTAAACATGCTCCAAAATACCATCCACCACTACAAAGCATTTCAAAAGAAGCCAATAGTTGTGTTAATAAATAATGCCCAGTGTCACCCATAGGTGACACGTCATATTTTAAGCGTTGTAATGATTATGATATGTGTTATTTTAATTTTAAATTGCATTAATATTATAGTTAATATATTTATTTATAACGTGCAATAAAAAAAAACAATACTTAAAATGTGGACATTTTTATCTCAGCTTATATTGCGAGAAATCACACAAACTTAGAAAACTCCAAATACAAGCGAATTTAAAGAAAGAAATACCAGTAAGGTTAATAAAACGAGTAAATTTATTTGTTTCAAACATATTATGTTGGTAAGATCGATTAATTTTAGTTTCTTATATTATTTTTGTTACTAAAATATAATAATGTTTAAAATAATTAAAAGAAAAAGTTTTTTTTTATAAAATCAGCGGAGTCAGTCGCCAATAAAGGTTTATTATTTTCCCAGAACAAAGTAAAACAAAACAAAACCGCCCCTATGAAGCAATCTATGGCGTTGACTTGGGGCTGTATTGGTGGAGTCGTTGTTGGTGATGAACAAAATAAAGAAATATATTTTATTTACTACTAGTATAATTTAATGTTATTTTAAAATGTATCCTACTCAAAATAAAACTATAATTAGAAAATAAAATTGATTGTGGATCCCTAATAACACCCAAGCTGAGGAATGGAACAATATCTTTAAACACCTTTTTAACGATTAACTAGAATGTTCTGTTCAAAAACGATTAACCTAATTCTGAGAGAAAAGTAAAGCGGAGCATCACATAGTGCAAAGGAATCGATTCATCGCTTAATAATCTGCCTGTCTAAAGTACCGATTGCAATTTTAGATCACAGTACTTGATATCTTGTACCTTGTTCTCTGCTTAGAGAATTAAAAACCTAGGCTAAAACGTCTGGATTTTTTTTTCATTCTAGCTTAACTAGTTCAAGATATGTTAAAGATGGTTATTTCACTTTTCATTCATTAAATTTTTTTAACATTTCTAACATTTTTCTCTATTTTTCGTAAAGTTCGGTAATAGCGACTGTCATAGATACTATTTATAACCACAACCATAGTCGAAACTGAAATATCATTTAGGATCTTATTTATTACGGTCAATGAATATAATACAACGGGAAGGAATATACATCGGGAGAAAAATTTCATATCAGAAACAAGGGAATTATAAAGGCATACCAAGTTCGTGAAGTGGAACAGGTTGGAGCGATCGTTTTCCCCCATCTTGAAATGTCAGCGGAAACAAAATTAGATATCGCTGTGCTATGCTCATCATATATTTTTATCATAATAATATATTGATTTTATTTTACGTAACACGATTTCTCCCATTTCTAATTTATTTTTTATCCTTAAAGTATACTTTTGCAGTCGTACTGCAAAAACCTTTGCCCAAATCCAAATATTATTTACATGATACCACACAATGATCTGATTGATAGGCATTTCATTTCAAAATGATAAATAGTCAAAAGCGAATTTTATCCATAAAATAATACTTTTGCTGAGAAATTTATTTAGTACCTTACTGCTTTCTGTCATTCAATAATTCCGACTTGCTTCAGTAGTAAATGTGATCATCGTAAAATATTGTACACTTTTATTATGTAGGACGTACATTTCTGCTGATATTGTATTAAAACAGATTTGACTAACGAATATGCTTAGCATAGGTTTAATGACTATTAAGGAAGATAAATTTTGAATTACTTTCCCTATCATGTTTGCAGCACGAATGAGTGGGCTTGATCGGAGAAGGAACAGGCTCTAACAGAGTACGAACGTAAATAGCATCTTACTGCTATGTTTTGTATGATGAGTGATGGGAACCGAAATCCCTTTTTACTAGTTAAGAGATATTGGAATAGAATATTTTTTATTCAATTTAGTTTACAAGTAATTCTTATTGCGTGATTATTTACTTTTACTACTAGTTCGAATAAACCTCTGTGACTGTTTTCAAAATAAAATGAGATAAATAAAATAAAATGAGATAAGAACACAGGAAGTAAACATTTCTTACAAAACAATGCCACAAAGCACAATCCCGAACCACATGCATCCATTGACTTCCTGCATGTTTTACCAGGTCGTCACTTCATCTAGTGGGGTTCATCGTCCTAAACTTTGCCTGCCGGTACGAGGCTGCCACTCGAGAACCTTTCTTCCCCGTCGGTTGTCGGTTCTTCGAGCTACATGGTCGGCCCATTGCCATTTGAGCAACTAATTTTTTGGTCTATGTCGGTCACTCTGGTTCTACTGCGGATATCCTCGTTTATAAGTCTATCACGTAGAGAAATGCCGAGCATAGCTCTCTCCATAGCTCGCTGAGCGACTTTAAGCTTCCTCATACGGCCAGCAGTGAAGGACCACGTTCAGACGTTGAGACGATCCATAGGTCATCACTGGTAGTAAAATCTAGTTTTGAGGTTTTGAGGTATGTCTGACGATAAGATGTGTCGTAATCTCCCAAACGCTGCCGAACCGTGTTGAATCTATCGATTGACCTCTCGGTCGAAGTTAACTTACCTAGTCGGACTTGCCTATATATCCCAGGTATTGGTATTGGTATTAAGTACAGGTATTCGTCAATACCTTCGAGCTTAGTGCTCTCAACAACTACCGGCATAGGTGTGACATGGACGTTAAACATGATTTTTGTTTTGTTCATGTTCATCTTAAGAACTATCCGTTGGAAGACACTATTGAGGTCAATGAGCATAGTGCTTAGGTCCTCCAGCGATTCTGCCATAAGGACTATATCGTCGGCAAATTGAGGGTGAGTGACGTATTTGCCATTGACGTTAATACCTTATCCTTGCCAGTCCAGTAGCTTGAAAATGTCTTCCAATGCAGCGGTGAAGAGTTTTGGGGATATAACGTCACCCTGTCTTACACCTCTCTGCAGTTGGATAGGTTTCGTACTCTGGTTCTGTACTCGAATAGCTATCGTAGCTCTACTGTACAAAAACTTCAGCACTTCAATATAACGAGAGTCCACTTGGCACCGCTGGAAGGACTGCAACACCGCCCAAATTTCGACGGAATCCAAGGCTTTCTCATAGTCCACATTCGCAAGATAAAATAGCGGCTTGCACTCTTCGGTCTTCTGTAGTGTCCAACACTTGCCACTTACCTTGCTAGGTCAAACAATAAATGTATCGCGTACACGTAGCTCGAAAGAAGGACGTGCGGTCGCCTTGAAAATTCAGAAGGCGCTAAACTAATATATACATATATATATATGTGTGTGTGTGTGTGTGCGTGTGTGTGTGTGTGTGTGTGTATATATATATCTCCAATATAAAGCGAAATACGGAAGGCTACCCGCTTCATACTAAAGTGTATGGCAGCTGGGAATATTGTCGCTAAAAAAAATTAATGACGTTCAGGCTTAGATTATTGCTTTTTGGTTTTCATTAGAAAAAAAAAGTAACGGTGAATGTTACGTATATTATCCGGTGTATTACCTTTACATTTATCTCACGATTCAACCAAAAATATTTTCTAAAATAATTACTAAATACCATAGAGAGTTCAAATAGAATAGGCCATTTAGAAGTTTTTGACCATCGTTGATTTTTTACAAATATCACGCGGTGAAAGTGAAGATTAATTTAACTAATTAAGATTTTTTGTGGTGAAGTGTGAAATGAAATCAGTTCTTTAATATTTTTATAACCGTAACTGCCCATTTGCGCGTTTTTTAAGAACCTGCCTCTTAAAATAACAATAAGTACATAAAAGATGTTCAAAACTAATGTCAATTTTCTACCGACTTCAAAAAGGAGAATATACGCAATTCGACTGTATGTTCTTTTTTTTGTGTGTTACCACAAACCTTTCTGGGTGAACCGATATCGATGATTCTTTTTTTATTTGAAAGCTGGTGCTTCTCATGTGGTGCCATATACATTTGATCAAGATCTGACTAATAGTTTTTGAGTTATTCTTAATAATTTATATTGAAGTCGGTTGTACAATTTTTATTTTATTTTAAATTATTACCATAAATAGCCTTGGTTTTAGGTAAGGAAATGTTTTTGGGTATTAGGTAAAATTACTGGTCTTCGCCACGGGTTGTACAAGAGGGAGGGTACCTTTTGTCTAAAGACTAAGTAATGTTATGCTGCGACGACTCTCTTTTAATAAAACCAAAGTTACAAACGACGAGTAAGTGGCTACTGCAGACACTTGCCACCAACTTCAAACAACAAAAGGGCAACGAAGAGGACTAAGATGGAATGCCTCATTGCCAGTAAGTCTTTATTCCCGCCGAATACATAAGATGGTGGTTTACCCAGAAGATCTGTAAGGTAGAAAAGACTCCTACAACGTAATACCATCGATACCCGAATACCTTAATGCCAACCTTAACACGTAAAATATGTTTATCTGTAAGTTATTAATATTTAAATGTTTTAAATTGCAGCGAACCGTATCATTATTACAGTAAACATAAACAATATAAATAGGGATAAATTTATACCGATGTATTTTATTTTTACTTCTTCTAAAATTCTAGATGAAAAAGTAACGGCGAAGAAAAGTTAAGATAAGAACACTAAAACTAAATATAGAAAGTTTTATTTTACGGTTAAAGTATAGGGCAACTGTTCAAAAGAAATTAAGTGAAAAACTTTTACAGGAATTTAGACATAATTTCTTTTGCGTATTTCTACTTACTTACTATGTACTTTACAATAATGATACTATATATTATTCCTGAAATTTTGATGGCTTATAGTCTCCTGCATATTAACATTTTATACGGTATTTGCTAAATATTAATCCAAATACTCCATAATCATTACTTCCTCCATTGCTCCTTATTGTATCAGCAATAAAATCTCAGAAAGGTAACTTTATAAAAAAAAAAAAACAATTAGCACCTTTTCTGTGTCGGTGGATTTTATACGCGAATAAAAGCCGTTCATCATTCCATTTAAAATTATAAATAGACTGGTTATATGCACAAATCTAATGCTCTTTTTTAATCAAATGGATTTATATTTCAGTGTAAGAGCTGAAGATGATAATTTTTCCACACTCATGAAATATTTAAAATTTATTACACTTTGAACACAAGTATATTTTATTTTATAATTTTTATACAAAAATATAATATTATTGTTAACGCAATTGTCATGTACATAAAAGTAAGCAATATTCTTAAAAAAGTCACGCTCATTATACAAAAAAGGTATAAGCACTTGATAAAGATTATTATATCATGCGATACAGTAAGTGGAGCTGGCTGGTTTGTGACGTTAAGTTTCGTTTGCGTTTATCAACTGTTTGCTTGCTTCAGCGACGTGGTACTGCCGGGTAAATTTCCCCATTCGATTACATTTTATTTATTATCGTGGGGATTATTTTTATGATTATTATGAAGAGGGACGCATAAAGAAAATTATAAATCAATAGCGATAACACCCACTGAACAGGGTTTTATGTTGTCTAAATGAGTTAAAGTATAGCCTCTATAGAACTAATTAGTAATAAATAATTTAGAAAATTTTTATATTTCCACCGGAAATCACTTCCGCTTCATTTTATTAAAATAAAACCTATATTCCTGCACTAACAGAAAATTTTTACTGGTGTGTAACGGGGGACAGTCAAAATAAACAACACATAGAAAGGTTAAAAAAAAAAACAAAATAATCCGGGGATCATATTTTAATATCGTTATAATCCACATGAGCCAAAAGATTTTCAATAACAGGAACGAAAAAAATAGGTTAATGGTTGATAATGTTAGAACTTTGAGGTTATTTTGAGATGTTGACTTCATGACACATAATTCTGTTTCATTTTTTGTCATTATTATAGTTCCATTAACATAATAAAATATTTAAACAATTCTTGCAATCAATGCTGCTGAACTATTTCAATTTACGCATCGAAAGTAATAATCGTGATCGTATTTGAAACGGTTCTAATAACATTTTAATTCCTATAAAAAAATTATAGCTATGTTTTAAAAATTATTAAATAGCTAATTAACAATATACCTATTGTACAAGCGACAAGTCCTAGCTTCGCCTGTTATCATTGTGTAGATTTAGGATAAACATTAATGACTTTATCAATTTGTCAATCTATATTATACAGAGTGTCACAGTAATGGTGGATAATCTGGTACGTACGTATTCGGGCAGGGGGGTGGCCTCGGTTTTTTATTATTTTGGACACTTGGCTACAAAATACTATTTCGCATTCTACTGGACTCTTTCTTGACTTGTGCATTACAACAGGACTGTATCATGTCACGAGAAAGGTACACACACCAAGATTATGATATCATGAATTTTATCTGTGGTAAATGTAGCGTGTTTATTAGAGTGTACGCCATTTATTCAGAGGGGAGAATGCCTAGGGCTGGTATTGGTGGTGCCAGTAGCAGAGAACGATACCTGACATTGACATTGAAGAAATTGTCCATGATATGGATGAAAAAGATCCGTCTATTTCGATACGAGATATCGAACAACGCACTGGAGTATTGCACTCAACAGCACATCGGATTGTCGATAAATGAAGACTTCATCCTTATCACATTACACGTGTCCAAACGCTTCAACAATGTGACTACCCAGCACGAGTTACTTTTTGCAGAGAATGTACTTTTTTAAGAGCTGAGGCGAATGGATGAAGATCCTGGGCTTTTTAGAAAACATTTGTGAAGCGACGAGTCAACGTCTAAAAGAGACGGGTACCTTAACTTGCATAATAAAACAGTTGGCAGAGAACAAACCCATATTTGATGAGAGAAGATAGGTCGCAATACCAGTTTAAAATAAATTAATGGACCCATGCTGGGTAAGCTGAATTGGGCCAATTATTTAGAATTTCTGCAAAATGAGCTGCCCCATTTATTAGAAGATGAGCCACTGAACATCCGGCGACAAATGTGGCTCCAAAATCATGGTTATCCGGCACATTATGCCGTCAAAGTAATAAGTTACTTAAACGAAGCCCACCGTGACCGATAGATCGGCCGAATGGGGCCGTTATTGTGGCCACCAAGATCACCTGATCATAACCCATTAGATTTTTTATTGGGGCAGCCTGAAGGAGCAAGTTTATAAAAAACCAATTGAAACAATCGAAGAACTTAGACTTCGCGTCAAAGAAACAGCAAGGCTTATTTCAACCAAAAATTATCAGACTTTTAGAAAGATTGTTTGTAAAAATATGTAGAGCCTGCATAAGGGCAGGATGAGGCCAGTTCGAGTATTTTCTGTAAATGTTTTTAAATAAACAAAATTGGAAATAACTCATTTTCTTTTCATTAATTTACGCATCCTTAACAAATGGAAAACAGTACTGTTCACGCCCGAACGCTGGTTTCGGAATCGACGCCAGAGGGCGCGCGGCTCGGTGCCATACCGGTTTGACGTTCGAGCTAGCTTGGGTGTGTCGAGAGCGCAAAGCAGTCGTCTGCCAGCTGTGCTAACGTCAGCGCGCTGTCAAATTTTGTTCGGTAACTCGGAATAATTAGGCGCGTCTAGTAAATATACTGTCAAGGATTTGTAACGCGCATTCCTTGCTGGAGAGCTTCCCCGGGACTCATTGTGTCTGACTCAGAATCTGTATAAGTGCATTCGACAATATTATTTTATTAATTTTAACAGTGTTAAAGCCACGCGGCAGCTTTTGCTGTCGCACGGATGGGCCGGCTCGAACCGGGGTGGTACCACGACCTCACAGAATACCAGCGTGAAGTAGAGGTTTACCTCTGCATTTCGCTTGGTGAGTACGGGTGGCCGGATGCCCTTTTTACTGGAAATGAGGCATTCCATCTTAGCCCTCACGGGTGACAACGCATCTGCATTTTGATTCGCAAACGAGGATAGATGTAGATGTCTATGGGCCGCAGCAACCACTTACCATCAGGTGGACTGTGTGCTCGTTTGTCACTCTTATCCTATAAAAAAATATTAGCCAATGCGGCCTATATAAAAAAATATAATAACGCCTTTGATATTCTAGAAATAACTGTTACTACGTGAAACGGTAGTGACCTTTGATCCGGACACTCCCTGGTCGTTTTGTGTGTTAAGCTTTATAACAACGAGAGTTAGTGGCGTCTGTAAGTTAGTTAATAGTACGATAGAGTTAATGGACTGTCATCGTGACGGACGAAGAAAGTGACTGTGGACGGCGCCGCGGAAGATTACCTCAATTTGGAGCGGTGCTCTGACGTCCGGGCTGCTGCCGACGGCAAAGATCTAATAAGGTCAATCACCACCAGTCATACCCAGATTCACATCACAGCATCTATTTCCCTTGCACCACACAACCACATACGACCTAACCGAATCCTGAGGGACCAGTCGCCTTGGATATAGGTAAGTAAGCTCCGTCTAATATTCTCCCTGTTGAATAGCAGCAGGATCGAACGCCCCCTTATTGTTTATTGTAATTAGAGACTTTACACTTTGGCCTTAGGAGGCCCGACCTACGTCTGCTCGTTGAAACTCTGCTGAATGGGCTCTGGAGTATATGACCTTTATGGGAGCAGCCGTAGACCGTAACAAGTACAAACCATATTTTCACAGCTGTACATAATAGAACATGTCGAGTTAAACTGTTTGTCTCGCTCACACAGCTTAGAATTCGTCCAAACAAGGCAATTTTACAAAAAAGGAAAATTTTCAAGGGCGACAGATGTACTTACCTAATAGAGACATGCAATGTTAAAAAAAAACTAATTGCCAATAAATTTGCAATGAAATGCCAACTTTTACACATTAACGGCTATAGGTCAGTGAGTAATGACATTAAATACATGGTATGCTTATGTTTTAGAATCTTAATGATGTAAGCAAACTGTTTAAACGATTGGCCACACAGATTCCATACTATTTTTACCACAGGTGCTCAAACTTATCAGTTAAATAAAGTAAAACATTTAAGCTTAAGTTTAGTACCGTCTTGTAAAATACTACCCATAGTAGTGGAAATTTTTAAGGGTAATTTAGAAACATCATTATTAGGGAACACATGAAAAGAAAAAAATCCGATCTAGGCACTAAACTGCGAACGTGATGACCACAAATGTGAGCAGAAGTATGAATTTTCGGAATTTTATAAAACATGGCGTAGAGCGCGAACCGTCCGGGGTAGAATTTTTTCAGGGAACCGAGGCCACCTCCCCCCCGCCCGAACACGTACGTACCAGATTATCCACCATTACCGGGACAGCCTGTATATCGTTATCAATTTATCTTTATAAGATTTTGATTTCTTAAAAAAACTTCCAGAGTTTTAGATAAATATAGCTTAGATCACTCCTGAAATTGCCTTTCTATCTGTTCCTAAAAATTTCATTACAATCGATTCAGTCATACAGACATTTAAAAAAATGTTTTTTCATGTCTTAATGGCATCTCAGCTGAATAAAGTGGCAGTTAATTCGATATTACAAACAGACACGTCAATTGTATTTCAAAACTCGTTTCTCACATAATTGAAATTTGACTACCTTGTTGATATTTTTTAATAGGACAGAACGAGCATTTGGTTCACCTATATATTTTTATGTATTTATTTTATTTTATGGATATTTATGTATATTTGTTATTTTCATTTACAATATATATATACAGCCAAAACAGTTGACAAAACTATATAGATACACCAGCGAGGTATTGATGAATAATGGCAGCTACTTGGTCATGTCTGTGTTTATAGTCGGTCTGTGTTATTGAGCTGCAGGCACTAGTGATATGCTGAATGGTTACTGAGCTATTATGACAATGTCTGCAAAGGTCTGATTGTAGAGTGTGGTCTTTAATTATGTGTTTCCTGTAGGTTAGAGTGTGTATAGTTTGGTCCTGGATTGCTAACATGAAGCTTTCGGTTTTAGGAAAGAGTTCTCCTTGCTTGAGACACATGTTAGACGCTATCTTGTCTACGTTTGTGTTCATCTAGTCGCGATGGTGTCTTCCATGTAACGTCTTCTGCAACCAGCTGTTAATTTTATCCTGTGCAGAGATAATACTTCATTTTTATGTATTCTTTTATCTTTGAGATTTAAAGGAGTGAGTTTAATATCAGCTTGGACAACAGCATTATGAAGCGGACTATTATTGGCTTGTTGATGGAAGAAGTTTCGAATAGCTGAAATTTGAGAGTTATGAAGATTTTTTATATCTATGACACTTCTTCCACCTTCTACTTTAGGTAATGTGAGTCGTTCGCTACAAGATCTAGGGTGATGTTTTCTGTATTTAGTCACTGTTATATTGATGAGACGTTGCAGCTTTATTGAGTACTAGATTTTAGTATAGAAGGCCACTGTGAAATATCTGTCGACGCAAGAAATTAAGGACCAGACGACCACAAGAAAGAGCTTGATATTTTATCTGCAGTAAGACAACGCGAAGCTAGGTCTGTAGGATTTTCATTTGATGGTATATAGCGCCAATTATTGCCTCTGACTGTGTCTTGAATTTCACTTACGCGATGACGTCCAAAAGTTTTTGACTTCATTGACGATGAAGTTAGCCAACCGAAAACGATAGTGGAATCAAACCAAAAAGTACAGGTAGTAGATTTTAGTGTATGTGATTGCCTTACCTTAAAACATAGCCGTGCGCCTAGGAGCGCGGCGCACAATTCGAGACGTGTCATAGTGATAGGCTATACCGAGCCTTCACTTATCCAGCTGTGTAAACAGACGCAGCCTCCATAAGCTTTTTCAGATGCGTCTGTAAATACATGTAGCTCTACACTTAGAGTTGTACCGCTCGTTAACCAACGAGGTATTTCAATATTGTTTAATAAAGGTAATGTGTCCTGGAAGTCTCTCCAGGCGCTTTGGATATTGTCTGGTACGGGTTCGTGCCAGGAACATTTCACAATCCATAGGTTCTGCACAAAGAGTTTTGCTTGGAATATGCATGGAGTTACAAGACCAAGTGGGTCAAATATTTGTGATATGACAGATAATATCTCACGCTTGCTAACAACTGCCTTACAAGGGATGTATATGAAAAATGAAAATGTATCGGTTGTATATTTCCAGTTAAGGCCCAAAGTTTTAGAAAAATCATTAGCATTTTGATCAACTGAATTGCCGTTATTTTTGTTTCCAGATAGATTTTCTAAGATCTCCGTCAAAATTTGATTGCTAAATTGTATTCCCCCGGATACAAAATAACACTTATTTTACGCCATTGACATAACAAAACTGCGACCTTTGAACTTCTAGACAGATAATCGTCTATATAAAAGTCATGAGCAATCGTGAATTTAACACTGGGATTAATACACTCATTGGCTAATTGGCAAAGGCACCTTGTAGCCAAAAATGGTGCAGAAGCCGTGCCATAGGTCACAGTGATCAGTGTATAATGTATCAGTATCAGTGTTTTAAAGATTCGTTAGGGGCCTTTCTCCATAGTATTTGTTGGAGTGAGCGATATCTATCGTCAACGAAAATTTGACGGTACATTTTCTCAATGTCCGCAGACACAAGGAATTTATGTTGTCGAAAGTGAAGTAAGATTTAAAGTAGATCATCTTGGCCCAACATTTGAATATTGTTATATGATTTTCCTGATCCAGGGACAGCGGAAGCATCGATGACTACACGGAGTTTGGTAGTGGTACTAGATCCTTTGAGTACAATTATGCGGCAGAAAATAAGAGGGAGTACTTTTGTTTATTTTGCTTACATTTTAGATATATGTCCTAGATTGACATATTCGAAGGATTTTTTCTTAGTCGTAACTCAACAGACATAAACCTTTGTGCGCTATCTTAGACGATTCACCTAAGGTAGACGCTTCTTTGAGTGGAATACTCACCACAAACCTACCATCTGATTTACGATACGTAGAGTCTACAAATAATTGTTCACAAGCTCTTTCTTCCGCTGTAAACTTATTCTTTGTCAAAACGGAATCAAGTTCCTAAAATTTACTTAGGTACTATGAAGATCACCTAAACCATTCGCAAACATACAAGCAGTTGGACTGTACTGGTTTCGTGTAGTTATACCAGATATGAGCCAACCTAGTTTTGAATCAATTAGGGGAGGCTTATTTTTGCCTAAATAAATGCGATTCGTGCCTATGATATCCCAAAATACTTCTGCGCCAACGAAAATGTCAATTTGACGGAATATTGAAAGTCGGATCATCAAGACGAACGTCTGAGAGTAATGAAAGATTTGTAATATCAACATTGCCAGCCTGTAGATTTGAAACAATTTAGGGTAAAACAAAGCAATCGATGTCGAATATGTATTTTCGTCGAATGATTGTAACGTAATTGGACATGATGTAGAACAATGACTTGACTGATTTTCAATGCCTAAAACCTTAGATTGTAATTTGATTGTATGTAAAGAAAGCTTACGACAGAAGTCTTCGGATATAGAGTTGCCAGTACTTCCATTGTCCAGTAAGACTCGCGCTGAAGCGATGCTACCATTGGCATCTAACACCTTTACGAGTGCTGTGAAAAGCAATACAATGCA
The DNA here is from genome assembly GCA_963668995.1 of Parnassius mnemosyne. Lineage (NCBI taxonomy): Eukaryota > Metazoa > Arthropoda > Insecta > Lepidoptera > Papilionidae > Parnassius > Parnassius mnemosyne. The sequence goes on along the minus strand of CAVLGL010000093.1, from coordinate 20,171,032 downwards.
TGAAACAGTGTAATGATTTACAGTTAATGCAATGTTTTGAGATGGTGATTAAAACTCTTCATCTACATGTATAAGTGTGTTGTGTTTATTGTAGCAACATTTGCAAATACTTAACTTCCATTTTGAAGTGAAATAACCTGGGCAAAGGGAGTTATGGCATACATTGAACTCTTGTACTTTTCTAATTCGCGACTCTACGGGAAGCTTACGCATGGTTGAGCAAGTGTACAAAGTATGTGAGTCATGGCACATAGGACACGTATTGTTATAAGTATATTGTTTAAATTTGTAACATAAATATTTTTAGTTTGACGCGCGCTTGTACTATGAATCTTATTCTGAGCGAGTTGAAATTATTGAAGAGTTTCCAATAGATTAGCTCTATTGAATAGAAATGAGGTAAATGTCAATAAAGTAGGCGCATTAATTAATGTTTTTCTGTTTTTTTCTGTTCTGTTGTTTTCTGATGTTTTCCCATTCGCAGTTAGTAACGGCGTCCAATTTAACAGACATTATATAAATTATTACCATATTCCAATATTCAACTGGCTAATCAAGGGTGGATAGTACACGAAGATTTTTATGTGTTACGTCAATTATATATTCGTATCTGAGTGCTTTACTAGACTCGCGTTGTAATCAGAGCACTCTGTTCAGATCACTGAACATACTCTCCCGATTCGGCTCGAAGGACCAATCTGTTAAGTTCTCTTTGTTGCAGGAATAAACAAATGAAAGTCTGTTGGCAACTACACTTCTATTTATTTTTAGTCGTTATTAGGGAGACGCTACTGCCCACCTCCTGATTTACTTCCCTCTGTCGCCTGTTACGACACTCACGGGATGATGGTATGGGGTAGCGGATATTCTTCACCGCTACCTCACGGTAAAGCTACTTAGTTTTTTGAAATTTAAATATAAATTGAAATAAATGTCCTGTATATACAGGTGTACAAATGAGGTAATATTTTAATAACATATTTACTTTATGGTTTTTTATCAAGGCCAAATTTCAGGTCTTCAGCTATTTATTAATGTCATGTAGGTATGTAAGTTAATTGGACGGCACTTTAATTAATTGTCAGCATTTCATTGATTTCTATGTTCAGCCGTTTAAATGATGGGCTAGTCTAAGCTGAGTAGTCTTGTAGAAGGAAATTACAATATTATTGAAAATGAAAATGTTTTGCACTTTGATTCGTTTTAAATGTTTGATTTAAAGCTAACTGTTCAATGAACTGAGCCCTGTCTAATGAAAGTTACAATTTACAATAATTGGTAATTACGATTTACATTTTACATTTATAAGTACTTATTTCTGCACAATAAAATAGGGTATATGGTTTTTTGAGTTCGTGATAGATGATTACACATTGAACATTGAGTTGACGATTATTAATTATTCTTAAAAATGATATGGCATTTTATAACTTAAGAGTTTTAATTAACAAATATTTAGCAATGTGACTTTCAGAATTGTATTATTAGAATATTTAATTTTAATATTTTTTTTTTAATATTATTGTATTGTAATGTTTAAGATAGGGCCCTGGCTAATTAAAATATATGACATCGACACATAATTCGTGTCATTATTTTATATACATATATTTACCAAGATTTAATGTTTTAAAAAGGTAACAAACTTCGTATAGTTTACGAGACTGAAATGATCGGAAATAAGAAAAACCACATGCACGGTAAAGCTTAATTGTATTTTATTGTTGTTCGAAGGATTCTCCGTTCAACTTAATGCACTTTTCCATTCGTGCAAACCAATCATTAAATCAGTAATTCCAGTCTGAAGTTGATGTGAACAAAATGGCTGATTTGTATGCTTCCACAGCTGCTTCGGAGTCTTCAAACCGTTGACCGCGTAATTAATCTTTCATTCTAGGGAATGTAAAGTCATCGTTTGGGCTCAGGTCAGGACTGTACGGAGGATGGCTCATCAGCTCAACGTTTTCATGCTTCAAAAAGTCATTTGTCTTCCGAGCCGTATGGGAGCTTGCATTATCGTGATGTAAGATGATGCGACGTTTCGGGTTATTTTTTCGAAGTTTCGCTATCATTTCTGGCAAACAAACCATGATATACCACTCAGCGGTAACCATTCTGCGTTCCTGTAAAGGAACTTCGAAGACCCAAACTGCTGACTGATGTTTTCTTGCAGGTTTTTATGAATAAATCCATGATTCGTCACCTGAGACTATATCATAAACGGCATTTGACTTCCCTCCGTTGAAGTGTTGCAGAGTATTCCGGCACCAATGTACACGAGCCGCCTTTTGCTCTTCGAACAAATTGTGGGGAACCCAGCGGGAAACTAGCTTTCTTACACACAGCTCATTATGTAATATATATATATATATATATATATATATATATATATATATATATGTTTTTGTCTACCGATTGACCCTTACGAATGTGTGCGTGCGCAGTAAAATTAGATAAATAATGCATTACCTCGCATTTTGTATTTAAAAGATAAAAAAGACAAAATGTTTGACATTTTGTTAATTAATTTTTCTTTACCTATATATAATTATACGAGTATGTGTATGTAAATTTATTTGTATATGTCGCAGCCAAACGGCGCCGTTCAACTAGGGACATGAAGTGGACTGAAGTGACTGAAGTTCAACAATGTCAAGTAAAATAAGAATGGACTTAACACTTGTAGCTCAATTAAGGTAAATAAATATGATATGTATTACCTAAATTCCATTCTGTATAACATGCTAGTTGGAAAAACCACTTTATTAGCTCTAGAAATATTTAATTATAATTTTAATGTGGAACACAAATCACTGTTTACAAATCATAGCTATTTCATCTAAAAGGAAATTTATATCGTACCCGTATCTATTTATGTCAGTTCAGCTAGTAGTTTACCAGCAACCAATTTCATTATCTATGTAGAGTTAATGAGCTTTGCAGTTTTATGTCAACGCAAGACCTATCACCCACAATCCGGCTCATAAATTTGATAATAATTACCGACGGCGGAAAAATATCGGAAAATATATAATGGTGCCATTGGGTATAGCCCATAAATTAACTGAAAAATTATCACGCTCAGGGATTTTCCTAGTGCGGGGTAGTTGTTAAAAATTATACTTACACCCTATAAATTACTAAAGCAACTAATGTCTCGTCGCCCGAAACATTTCGTACAAGATTTACAACGTGGTAGAGCCATGCTGCAGCTATTACTAGTATAGTTGTAGCACGAATGGGTCGGCTCGACCGGGGAAGGACCACGCTCTCACAGAATACCAGCGTCAAATAGCAGCTTAACACTGCTGTGTTTCGTATGGTGAGTGTAGAGAACCGGAGACCCTTTTTACTGGAAAAGAGGCATTCCATCTTAGTCCTCACGGGTGACAACGCATCTGCATTTTGATTCGCAAACGAGGATAAATGTAGATGTCTATGGGCCACAGCAACCACTTACCATCAGGTGGACTGTGTGCTCGTTTGTCACCCTATTTTATAAAAAAAAGAAAAGAACCTGTTTGTCTATTGCCAGGGGTCTAAAATATTTTAAGACGAAAATGTGAAAAAATATTGTTACCTAAGCCTCTAGTCTTTAGAAAACAACAGAACAGTTGGATGGGATGTTATTTCTTCGGAATCGAGTGAGAAGAGGTCTGCAGTTATCTCTATTCCAAAGTTATTTAGGTAATACGTACTACATTATATTTTCCGTCACATGCAATATGCTTTAATCTCGGTATATGAAAGTCACCAATTAGTCACTAAATCTTAAAATAGGAATCACATCTCAGTGGCAGATAATAAATAAGTGTTTTTGAGGGAAGGCTGCTATGTTAAATTCAAGCTAGAAACATCCCAAAAAAGGGCTATATCTTGTAAAGTATTAAGCCACTATTTTTTTCTTATATCAATAATTGTTACCAATTCCTCACTAAATCTTGAAATAATAAAGTTTAGGATATCGTTGAGGAATCCAGCTTGAAGGACGCGGTTTATATGGCATTGTGTCAATCAATTTTATGTTATTGCATATCTACATGGAGTGGTCCGACTAAAAGTAAATTTATACAACTTTAACGTGCGCAGAAGACTGTCTAAGAAGTATTGTGTTTTAAAATTGTTTCCTTGTGTTCCTGTGTGTTTCCTTCAGAGCAACTTTAGGAATAGTGCAAGTACTAACAAAAAAAAGTTAGACAAAAATATTATTCAGTTAACCACTTCTCTCAAACAACATGTCTCGACCTTATATTATATCCCTAAATTAGCACGACGTAAACAACCAACGTAGCAACGTCTACCCATGTCAAAGCTGCATTTAGTGACAGGTTTTTCATATTTTATCTTTATAATAAATCGCGTAAACTGTAACGAAATCAATATGAATGCAAAGACATCCTTCTAAACTGGCTCCTATCTACCAAACAAACAGAAAGTAATTTTTTAGTGTAAATTATATATCATATATACTCACACACAAACAAATACCGAAAATTAAAAACATAGAGAAAAATATTGAAAATTAAGAAGGTGATATATGAGCGTTATTATTAGGCATGGCATATTATAAGTTACTTCATTATCAAGATAATTTTGTGAAGATAAAATTTGTTTTTTATATGTTTGAGAGAAAATTATTTGGATGCATAGTTTAAGAGACAATGAAAAATTTAAATAATTCAACCTCGGCTTGGCGCCCGAACGACGTCTAGCCACCCGAAGAGAACTTTTTTTTATAGTATAAGAAGACAGACGAGCACACAGTTCACCTGATGGTAAGTGGTTGCTGTGACCCATAGACGTCTACATCTACCCTCCATGAATAATCGAAATGCAGATGCGTTGTCACCAGTGAGGACTAAGATGGAATGCCCCTTTTCCAGTAAAAAGGGCCTCCGGTTCTCTACACTCATCATACGAAACACAGCAGTGTTAAGCTGCTATGTTACGCTGGTATTCTTTGAGAGCGTGGTCCTTCCCCGGTCGAGCCGACCCATTCGTGCTACAACTATACTACTAATATAGCTGCAGCATGGCTCTACCACGTTTAAAGATGTAACAGCAGATGTGACAGCCGTAAACACCTCTGTATGCGAGGTATCATGTCGTGCGGCTCAGATGTGGCTCAGACGCGTGATATACGCGGGCGAAATCGTAGGGCACAACTAGTATAGTATAAAGAGTTTTTGCTGTTATCTCTTAAATAAACAATTAAAAAAACTACAAATTTATGAAATAAATCAAATTAATTGTATTTAATAAAATTCTCATATCCAATCCACGATTTTATATCTTAACTATTTATGAACTACCTTGAGAGTCAAATAAATTTTTCTACGATAGAATGAAGTAGAGGTCGCTGTTGCAAAGCAATTTTAGTCAAAAAAAAATTCTATTGAATATTTTTGTTTTATGTTTCATTTCTTTTGATGGCTTCACTTTCACTGCTGTTAGTGCAAAGAAAATTAAAGAGGAATTACTCATTAGATGTGCTTTTATTTTATGTTTAAAAATGCCCTCTTACTGGATGCGGTTCTTATTTCTTTTTGCGCCTAACTGTACGTATTTATAAGTAAATGTTACTTAAAAAATTATAACTTGGTAGCGTCTTGCAATTTGTTATATAATATTTCTTATTATAGCAAGTTACATAACATGGTAATATTTTAAAATTTATATATAAATATTTTTTAATTTTTGTAAAATTTTGTGTTAAAATGATATATCCTTAAAGTATAATTCGGTCTGGAGGACATTATTCGGCAGCCAGCCTCATAATCGGCGCAGGACAGGATTATAGTGCTCAAGTGCATGCGCAAGCACAGGTACACTCGTTATTCTCTCCAGTAAATGGACACCAACGGAGAGAGATCAGGCGCAACACCAACGGCTTTACGTCATTCGAACGCACTGAGATGAGATACCGACTACTTTCAGACTTCGGGCAGCTATTGAGAATTTCTTGATGGAAAAGCTCAGTAACTGATTTTTTGGCCTGACATAGGATTCGAACCCGACACCTCATGATCACCAGTCGCTCTACTACAACTACAGTAGTAGTATATTTTAACACAATATATACTTGTTGTGTGTAGGCACACTTATATAAGGGAGAAGATCCCATAATCTATAAAATAATAATTTAACGAATTTTATTTAACATTAGGAATAAACGATATGACCCAGGCATCAAATAGTGGAATAATCAGGTTGGAATATTCATTCATGCAAGCGCATATGGATACCAATCCATTAAGCCTGCAATAGTCATAAATGTCGCAGCAAAATGGAATGGTAACGACAATTCTATGTATCTTCGGTATAAACCGTTCAATAATTCAATTTATACCCGCGTGGTGCCACAGCATTCACTAACTATTTTTACTCGATCGTTGTTTGTCGCCGTGACTCTATAAAAAACTAAGCTCTTAATCGTATAACATTTATATACTTACTTGAGAAATGTTAAATTCTGAAATTCTTAACTGGCTATGTTAAACATAAACATAAACACTCACGCCTGTCACCCAGAGGGGTAGGCAGAGATTATGGACTTCCATTTGGCACGATCCTGACACACCTCTCTCGCTTCCTCCACATCCATATACCTACGCATACACGCTCGTCGGTTAAAAGTACTCTTGATTTGGGCAATTTTTAATATATTGCCAATTTGGTCGATAAACTTTCGCCTAGGGCGACCCTTCTCGACTATGCCGTTCACCTCTGCAACATAAATTTGCTTTGTCACTCTTTCCTCATTCATTTTTTCTACATGGCCAAACCACCGAAGCATTCCTTTCTTAATCCTGGCTATATTAATGACTAAAAATGTACTTATGATAATATATCAACAAATAAAATAACATTAAAAAATAAAAACAGGATTCTTGTATAAGTAAAGATGATTAACCAATGAATGATTACGTGCGATGTATGTTCAGCAAACAATAAACAGTAGTAGGCAGTACAATAGGCAGTATAAATATATAATTATTCTTATTATTAATCATCTTATAATTATTAAATCAGATTTACGTTAATGTATATATTGCATTACAACCATAAGAACCACTTCTGCTAGAAACTCTTACTAGATTTCTAGATAAAAGACATACAAACAAGACCAAGACAAAAACAACTGCGATACAAAAAACATTAGTGAATCTAAGAGGGAAAAAGCAACAACTTAAGAACCAATATTTTGCCATATGTTTACTGAAAATTTATTGATTCCGTAGTTGTTTTAGAGTCTATATAGTCGTAAAAATACTGGGAATGTGTAGTGGATATTTTATTATTATAAAAATATTTTTTAATTTCTGTTAATTTTAAGATTATTCAAGAATGAGTTAAAAAGATATGTTATGGATCGTTTTGTGGTTGAACGTTGAATGATGGCTGAATAAGAGAATGTTGTTTTAAATGTGCTTTAATGTGTTACTGTTTGCGTTTACTGTTATATAATTGATGTCATATTTTGAAGCAAGATATATTCCACAATTTTGCCGTTTAAATTACATATTATGATCTGTTACGTCGACAAGCATACAGCACGCGCTTGGCACAGTGGCACAGACTAATACACACACAAAGACAGACGTTTGTGCCAAGCGCGTGCTGTAAACAAATAAGTCCTGATGTTTGTTCTAGTTTGTAGTACATATTACTTTAATGTTTTAACCACTTGATTGGTCTTATGCCGAATTAATGGTCTTTTCAGACGTTGGAGGCATCGGACATCTGTGTCTACCACTGCGTTACAGCGTATAAGAACAGAGATGTTACAAGATGAATGTGCACGCATAGTGTCCGTCAGAAACTAAATTGGAAAGGATATGAACAAACTTGATATTAAAACGCTGAGTATGATTTACGCAGTGTAATGCGTATACCTGTACCTGTTTCTACATAATGCGTATATTATGTAGAAACAGGTACTGTGCAGAAAGTTTAAAATTATATTACTACATAAAAGAGTGTAAATATCGTAAGATGAAAGAAAGATTTTGAGTCTTTTTATATTTATTAGCTGAATTATACATAACTTTCATATTGAAAACTGGATTCTAAATTAAACGTCTGTAATTATCACATTGGCATTTATTATCACAATGGGAAAAGCGAGCGGTTCTTTGTAATTTTTAAGGGACAAGTGGGTTCTTTTAAGCAAAGAAAGATGAAATGCTGAGGAGAAAGTAGCATGAAGATTGCTTTTGTAAATTTGTAAAGCCAAATAACGTGCGACACTTCAAACAGGTTTAAGCCCCTTTTTATTGAAAATAACAGATGTTAAGCAGCCTTTATAAAACTTTTTATATCTTATAAATTATGTTACTGCGTTTATTAAAAAATATAATATATAATATTAGCAATCATAATGTGATGAAATAATGATAGTAATAATATTACTACTACATATATTATATGACACAGGTGTATAAAAAAATAGAAAATAGAAACTTTCGAATGAAAAATTGTTAGTACTCAGTATATGCGTTTGTCACTTAAATGTTATTACTATAACTATTTTATTCCTGTGTTGATGGAGGTTGTTAGATGATCACGTCATAAAATTGGTGTCAGTTATGCACGCACCATAAAGTGCCTGAGACACCTGTGTGCTTTATGTTGTGTTTTATTAACGGGTCTCATGACGCTCGCTGCAAAATATTTAATGAGGAAATCGCTCTCGCTTACTTCCATGTTTAGAGTTAGGTGGTTTTGTTTATATAATTTATAACTTACGTGTTTTTTTTTTACCTTATAATACAATTATTTGGTATAAAATTCAATTTTGTTTTTACTGAAAAGAAACACACTGTATGGTACTACAATAATATATCGGTAAAATAACTAACAAATAAATACTTTCAAGTATATGCGGATAACGTCACTTTTTTCTTCCCGTGAGTATCGCTAGGGTCGACTATTAGAAATCTAATGGTTTCACGGCGGTAAATTCAATTCGTTTGTGGCAGACGGAAAATTCCTAGACTAGCGACGGGCAACAGCATCAAAGGAGCGAGACGATCGGTACTGAGATTGTAAGTTTTTGCCAAGCGTAAGCATTTAGGCTACAGTATACAATGGGAGAGGCCATTGTAGTTGCAGACTTTTAAGGGCCGACGAGGAAGAAGATAGATTTGTACCCCGGCTAATATGTATTTAAATAAATATTAACAATATAAAGTTGGCGTTATAACTATGAATTTAAATATATTCTGTTTGATAATCATCATCATTACAGCCCTTCACAAGTCTACTGCTGTACATAGACCTCTCCCAATGAACGCCTCAAATCACGGTCTTACCTGGTCGTCACTTCATCTAGTGGGGCATCGCCCTACACTTAGACTATCAGTTCGAGGCTGCCACTCGAGAACCTTTTACCCAATCGGTTGCTGGTTCTTCGTGCTATATGGCCGCCCCATTGCCACTTCAGCTTACTAATCAGTTGGGCTGAATCGGTCACTGTAGTTCTACTGCCGATATCCTAAATTTCAAGTATATCACGCAAAGAAACCCCGAACATAGCCCTCTCCATAGCTCGCTGAGCGACCTTGAGCTTCCTCATACCGCCAGCAGTAAACGAACACGTCTCAAATCCATAAGTCATCAATGGCAACACGCACGGTTTGTACAATCTCGTTGTCAAGTTTTAAAACTTGGCACCGCTGAAGCGATGCAGCATCGCTCAAATTTCGACGGAATCAAAAGCTTTCTCATAGTCCACGTACGCAAGACAGTGGAAAAGGACCATGCCCATATTAGTATGGAGCTGAAAGTCAGCAATGCCATGCAATGCCCAAATTGCAGCTCTATGTTATATGATAACTTTTTAACAGTATTTAATTTTTTTAATTTAATGTCATATAAAGCACCGGTTCAAAAGATATTGGACATCAAACATGATAACTTCCTACTGGTTTTTTATACAGTAAAAGAATGAGTGACAGTCATTTTAGATTTTTGGAATGTTTTTGACTTGGAGCTAAGTCTTTTGAGCCATTACTTCTTTAGGTTTTTGCTTTAATTATATTTGTTTATTTGAAGCCTAGATATACTTATACACTACCACAAAGTACTTTTTACTTTTGAGTGACATCATTTAGATCTTTATTCAACTCGTTGATGATTCAAATGTAAAATAATAATCGATATTGGAATCGATTACTTAGATCAATTGATCAACAAAAAACGATTCCATTTTCGAAGATTTTATTTATCATGCCCATTATTTAGCCCCTAACTAAACAAAGCCTAAGATTTTATAATTTAAGAGACTGTCAATGAGGGATAGGTGAACAAACAAATAGTCGCATAAATGGCGTTGGTAAAAACTAGTCTGTCTCTGGCTTTTGATAACAAAAATAAATGCTTAACTGGATCCTGTTTTTTTCATCTGATGACGTTTATTATAAAATCATATTTTTATTTGGTTTTGTTGTAAAGCAGTATATTATTATTCGATTATTTAGTAATCACTTTAATGACTAATATCAATCATGTTGAGTTTTACATGGGCCAAAGGACGTGATTCCAGACCGTAATAAATAAAGCATGAATTAGTGATTGAAACGATGATACGTACTGCAATGTCAACAAGACCGTCTTATTTTTTTAAATTTTTATCCAGTGCTTCATATGATTTAAAATTAACAACATAATTCTAGTTTTTATTTATTAGAGCAATCTTGTAATATACTTTAACTGGGCATTTCTGTGGCACAGATGGGCATTTTTTTCTTCAGTCTCCTGTACAATTAGCTGAATGGTAGGTATGTGTTCTATGGTACTAAAGCCTTTTCGGAAAACAGCTTGTTCGGGAGGCTGGAAGTCGTCGTGTCTGCATGCCAGACGATTCGTAATGACTATTTTAGAAAACAGCACGTAGACACGGCTCAGATAGGAAATCACTCTGTAGTTCTTCAAGGGAACGTTGTTTGTTCTGCTCCACGCCTATGATGTAATGCTATCATGGAGGATGGAATTAAAGTGCATCTAAAGGAATTCAAGTATTGCTTTTCCATCCGCTTTCAGAAACCTCCGCTGTAATTTCATCCTCGTCCGGGGACTTGCCGTTTTTAAGGTGCTGGAGAGCCATTCTAATCTCGCTCAGACTGACGTCCGGGATATCATCGGAATAGTTTCGGATTAGACTTGCTCTTGGATCGTTACTCTCCCATACTTGCCCATAGAACCTCTCAATCTCACTCAAAATCTCAGGCGTTCCGGAAACGACGCTGTCACACTCGGTCTTCAGCTTACACGAGTAGTATTAAAGCTGTGTAAGTCTGTTCAGTTGCCTGTATGCTGGCGGATCTGCTGAAGGCTGCAACTTCATTTTTTGTCTAATAGCCATGAGATTAAGAGTATGATCTGAGAGTTTTTGTGTTCTTTTGCAGCCGGTTTTACAAAACTTGGCTCCGACCGCATGCACAGTTTCCACGAGCTTGTTATTCATATCGTCCACTGCATTGTAATCTCCTAGGCACTGAAAACAATTTTGTATTAGAACTGAAAGATTTCGGGACCTTGCATAAGAGGACGAGGAGGACGGAGCGCTTACTTACATCTCCAACTCAACGTTTACTGACCTCTCCAACTAAACGTTTAGGTTCAATGTGCCTCTCACAATTCGGTGATCGCTGCCGGTTTTCACCCGGTGCCGATGGAGTGGCAGGCACCCCTTGTAGTGGCGGGAAAGAGTATCCCCTACCCCATATCTTCCCGTGAGTATCATAAGAAGCGACAAAGGGAATCTGAGGCAGAAGCTGGGCAGCATCATTTTTCTGATAATAGCAAAATAACAATACAAAATTGCGGTTGCCAACCAGAATCAGAAGTTGCTTAGAGTTGCTGGGAGGTTTCAATGCAATACTAGGCATAAGAGAGAGAGCGGTGAGCTGAAGGTAGAGAAATTTGGGATAGGGCAACGGAATCTAAGGGAACAGCAGCAGGCGGACTTCATTGGGAAAAAGGGACTCTTTATGATGAACACTTTATTCTGAATGAATGAATGATTTGAATGATTTTTTTATTCAATATTCAATATGGATTATTACATAATACTTATTGAAAGTCATTATTTTATTTACCACTGGTTCGGAAAATACCTCTGTCCTGGGAAGAACCAGCTAGAAACCCAGCGGGACTTTTTTTTTTAAACATAATTTCACTTAACAATAATTTTGTTTATACAATTTTAAATGAATTTTCATAGAACCAGCATGTTGGCGATCACCTTATTCCCAGGGGTTATTTTCATTCATGTATTCCTTGATATTATAATAACCCTTTTTGTACAGTTTTTCTTTAATAAAACTTTTAAACTTGTTTATTGACAAACTTTGAACATGTTCTGGGATTCTGTTGTAAAAGCGTATACATTGCCCCATAAATGAATTACTAATTCTGTGGAGTCTTGTTTTTTCTAGATTCTAGAAACAGCCCTACGGCAGGTAGACCTAGTCGAGCCCCGATGGCTCGACAATAAATAAGATTGACTTCATTATGACGACTAGATGGCAACTGTGTTCGATAATACTTTGTTTCAAATGAAATAATATTTTATGGAAAATTTACTTTACGTTATTGATGTAAAGTAAATTTCCTATAAACCTTTAGAGGTAGAAAAGAAAACATAGAGTACTCTTTTTTGTGGTTAATATAAATATAAATACATAGATTGATATATATTACGCATATTAATAAATTAAAGAATATATTTACATAATAACAGATAGTTATAATAATTAAACTACTCTTATTTAATAAGTTTTAACTTTGAGGTAAAGCAAGGCTTCTCGGGGACCACACTAATTGACATTACTGAACACAAATAACTGATTTTGGCGCTACGGGAACACTTCTGCTGGCCCACTCACTATCATAAATCGTACGGTGGTGTCGCGTTGTTATAAAGGAAAAGTGCGTTTCAAACAGTGCCTGTGATTAACCAAAATAATTAGGTACATATTTATATTTCCTAACCACCTGACTTTAGCAGAAGCGAATTGTATGTGATTCATGTTAATAATATTTTACTATTTACACTAACCTACATAAAATAAATAAATACTGTATTCCGAGGGGACAAAGCATCTACATTTTTATTCTTATTCGATGTATGATGTATGGGGCACAGCTTCAAATTTGTATTATTTGGACTATGTGAACATGTATGTACCTTAATTCTATTTATAGCTTTACTAAGATGTAAAAATAATATTAAATTAATTTACATTCTTGTCCTTGAGAGCCTGTCTGGTTTTAAGTAATAAGAATTTAAATTGAAAGCACATTTATCAAAAAAAAATCGTATCAAAAATATAATAATAGATCCAGTAGGTATATGACGGAATTTATTAAAGTTTTTAAAGGCTAATTTGTCAATTATCAGTTATAAGCTATTCAAAGGATACCATAACATAAACAATTCAGAAAATTACACTTGAATGAATTAAGTAGTTCAATAGCTTTACTTTTATATTCAGTCAGGTTATAATTTAGTTGACGGATATTTTTTACCGGACTGTTGAAAAATTAGCCCTAAAGAGACAAGCTTTTGAAATACCTATTATACTAAATGTAAGAAAGCCCAGATAATTTTATATTGTAAACTCTGTCCTCTTACATAAGCACACATCGCTGCTTACGGTTATTATTTTAACACTACTTTCTTAAATAATAAAAGATGTTTTCGAAAAATTTGTACATATTGAATCCATCACCGCATTTCGTCCTATCCCTATTACCCAATACGCGGGAGTATCCTTTGCCCACAGCCCTCCAAGTCGTCAAATATATAAGTAGAAAATACTGTGGGTAATCTTTTATAATCTTTAAAATCTTTTGAATTACGATAAATGGCAGTATAACCCTCTGGTATATGTCAGATAATTTTATACGTGAAAGAGCCGTGCTGCAGAAATATTATGGTTGTAGCACAAATGGCTCAACTGGACTGGGGCCTACCCCGGTCTCACAGAATACCAGCGTGAAATAGCAGCTTAGTACTGCTGTGTTTTGTATGGTAGTGTAGAGAACCGGAGATCCTTTTTACTGGACACGAGGAGTTTCATTTTAGTCCTCAGGGGTGACAATACATCTGCCTTTTAATTCAATATTGAGGATAGATGTTAATATCTATAAGTCACTTGTCATTATATTCAATTAAAAAAAAACGTATAATACACAGACGAGCGACGGGTAACAGTGTTTAAGGTGCGAGACGTCTGGCACTGCAATTGCCAGCTAAGCGTTATGATTATGGCAAATTCTCCCTAGAAAAGGACATAGAGGCCGCTAAGGAAGAAGAACAACATTATATATATTACAATATTGGAACAATATTAAATATATATATATATATATATATATATATATATATATATATATATATTTAAAATATAATATAAAATAGAGATACATTTATTACCATAATAAAAAAAAAACTGCACCAACCCATATTATCCCGTAGGTGCCGCAAGAGGCGACAGAGGGAATCAAATTAGGAGATGTGCAGCAGTGTCTTCCTAATAACAATAAAAAATTAAAAATCTGCGGCTGACAGCCGCCTACTAAGAGATACACCTATTTCAAAAGGTGCATCGCAAGAAGGCAATCTATGGGGAGGCCTATGTTTAGCTGTGAACTGATAATGGCTGTAATAGCTTGGAAATTATTCTGAAATTATAACTAACCCCTGGATGTTACGGAGCGAAACACGTGAGAGAATAAAGTATTTCTGGATCGCGTATCAACGCTGCGCGTACTGCGATACCAACCGGATACTTGTTTATCTGTATTGGCTCTATCTATATAACAATTTCATCATCATCATTACAGCCCTTCACAAGTCCAGTACTGAACATAAGCCTCCTTCAAGGAATGCCACAAAGCACGGTTATGAGCCACCTGCATTCACCGACTTCCTGCATGTCATACTAGGTCTTCACTCCATCTAGTGAGGGGTCAACCTACACTTCACCTACCAATATGAGGCTGCCATTCCAGTATCTTTTTCCCCAACGGTTGTCGGCTCTTCGAGTATATGACCGGCCCATTGCCACTTCAGCTTATTAATCCGTTGGGTTATGTCGGTCACTCGGATTCTACTGCGGATATTCTAATTTCTAGGTTTATCTCGCAAAGAAACCCAGAGCATAGCCCTCTCTATAGCTCATGGAGCGACCTTGAGTTTCCTTATACGGCCAGCAGTAAACAACCACGTCTCAGATCCACAAGGCATCACTGGCAATGCGCATTGGTTGTACAATCTTGTTTTAGGGTTTTGAGGTATACCTGACTAGAAGATGTGTCGTAATTACCCGAACGTTGCCCAGCCGAAATGAATCCGTCGATCGAGTTCTCCGTCGAAATTGGACTTACCTAGTCGGACTATACGTCCCATGTAAACATAATCATCAATAACTTCGAACTTAGTGTTCCCAACAACTACCGGCATAGGTGTGACGTGGACATCAAACATAATATTTTTTTTGTCTACGTGCATCTTAGGACGTATCCGTTGGGAGACGCTATTGAGGTCATTGAGTATAGTGCTTAGGTCCATAGCTCTCTTAGCGACCTTGAGAGTCCTCATATGGTTAAAAAGTGAAGGACCATGTTTCAGATCCATAAGTCATCACTGGAAACACGTACTGATTGTACAATCTCGTTTTCAGGTTTTGAGGTATATCTGACGAGAAAAAGTAAACATACTCTTTTTTTTAATTATTATAAGCCAGTGCTCGACCACAATCCCACACACACACAATCTGCTGGTAAATTGTGAAGCAGTTTTAGATGGTAAATTGTACTGTCTTAGTGTACCAAAAACTCTTGACTTGATTGTATCGCCGAGATTTTATTCGGACAACTTTGAGCTTCGTACTCCCAACCATTACCTGCATAGGTTGACATGGACATTACACATGATCTTTGTTTTGACCATGTTCTTCTTAAGACCTATCCGTTGAGAAACACTGTTGAGGTCATTGAGCATAGTGCTTAGGTCCTCCTTAAATTCTGCAATAAGGACTATATCGTCAGAAATCGAAGGTGAGTGATGTACACGCTATTGATGTTAATAATTTATACTTTCCAGTCCAATACCTTGAAAAGTTTTACAACTCTCTGCAGATGGATAAGTTTCGTAATAAGGTGCTCTAGTCGCATAGCCATCACAGCCCTACTGTACAAAGACTGTAACTGTAATCATAGAAAAATAACAAAACTCGTCTTATATATAACTTATTTCTAGACGCAATAATTTTTGTCAACTATTTTTCTGCCATTGTTCTTTGTATGGGTTTCAGAGAAGAATATAGAGAAATCTTATGTAAATGCAAGTAGGTCCAGCAAGCGCGCGATCGCGTTCTAGAATGTTGACTCATGATAGCAATTTTAATTTTGACAGCCATGACACGTCAGGGGTCAAGATATTAATTGAAAAAATTGATGATAAATTGATAATTATCAGACTTATTCTTCTTCTTTATCAGCCTGTAAAAGTCAACAGGATTGGTTGGTATTTAGCATAACTGGTTTGGTTCTTCGGTTCTCATAATTTACCAAACGAAACACGACTGTATTGTACTTTTATTTTACTTTGGTACTTCATGAAAATACAGTCCACCTCTGGTCGAGCTAAATATGCAGCATGGTTCTAAATTTTTTTACAACTGTATGATAACATATTCGTAATTTCTTTGTTGTAAGGAGATGGCCGCAGTTGTTCTCAGATTACACTAGCCGAAGGTGGACGGCAAGTTGACTTATTACTCTATATAAAATAAAGGTATATCCTTATTTTTTTTTTAAGAAATAAGGGTTGTGAGTAAGAGTAAGTTGGTATATTTTTTCAATTTAATGGACCTTTGTCTTAGGAATACTATAACTTGTTTTATATATTATAAAGATACCATTTTTATAATACTTATCAAATTATAGTAAGTCAAATTATACTTTCTGGAGAAAATGCTAATACAAAGTAAATGAAAAATAACATTGACTTCTCTTCTCAAAGCTAGTTATTCCGAATTCGGGTTCATAACGTTGTTAATTTAGTCTCTGCAGTTTCTCATATAAGACTAATAGCTGCAGCCAGAAATATTAGCTTTGGAAATAGAAATGGATACTAAAAATTCTGTGCATTTAAGGAATAAATTTTAATGGTTGTTTTAACTGAAAAATTAGTTTTTATTAAACAATAAATAAATAGAAAGAAAGTAAAAACCCAGGTGAAGAAACAATAAAAGATTTTAAAATAGGATCAAATAATTTTATCTTAACTTACAGTCGAGTGAAGCCATGTCAAGTTGAAGTCAATAGTAAAACATAGCGTATTACAAAAATAAAGAAATAATCATTTGACCGTTAATGTATAAATAGTTGTATCAAAAATTTATACCCTACTTTTCCGTCCTTGGTGTGAAAATTTTTCTACAATTTAATAGAAACACACTTTGAGGACTGTTTAATAAAAAAAAGTGTGGCGACGCTGTCGTCGCGCCACAAGCGAAACACATCGAAGCCTAAATCGCGCTATCAAAGTTCCGAAATTAAAGCAGCATATATAGAATAGCTCCGAACTACCAATCGGAGCGCTGGCCGCTCCCCGGGCAGAACACCTTGCCCGGCGGGAGATTTCCCCTTTTGCTTCCACCCGCTACAGTGGTGACCCCGACGTGATATGAACACGCAACCAACAACCTTCGGAAACTACAACTTCAGATCTTCGTCATCATCCTCAAGTACCCCATTCGTTCGCTCCCGGGCAGATATTGTCTGCAGTCTTCACATTCTACCAATCATCTAGCTTTACAAAGGTTCATCGCAGCATTGGAATAATAATGCTTCCTGTTCCTTCAAGCTAATCTCTGCGCTACAGTGTTCGGCACGGCTCTGAGCCTTACTGCTCGCCTCTGCTTCACGGCACTCTCGCAGATTACTTGCCTTCTTCTCGACTCACCGCAGACTACAAGGCAATCCCTGGCATTACACACCGGCATATCATTCGCACCGGCGTCACTTGCCCTTACGCACACAGCATGCATTCCCCACCGGCATTAAGGACGCACCGGCAATCGGACTGCACTATCGACCTCCGGTCTGAGCAGGGGGGTGATGTGGCGACGCTGTCGTCGCGCCACAAGCGAAACACATCGAAGCCTAAATCGCGCTATCAAAGTTCCGAAATTAAAGCAGCATATATAGAATAGCTCCAAACTACCAATCGGATCGCTGGCCGCTCCCCGGGCAGAACACCTTGCCCGGCGGGAGATTTCCCCTTTTGCTTCCACCCGCTACAAAAGAGTCATTTAAATCACACGTATAGCTGGTAGAGTAACGCTGTCGCAATAATATGTTATGTTGTAACAGGAATGGGTCGGCTCGACTGGGGTAAAATACCAGCGTAAAATAGCAGTATAATGCTGCTGTATTTCGTGTGGTGAGTGTAGAGAACTGGAGGCTTTTTTAACTGGAAGCGAGGCATTCCATCTTAGTCGTCAGGGGTGACAACCTGTATTTTGATTCGCATACGAGGATAAATATAGATATCTATTGCTACTTTGTCCACTTACCAAGGTGGAAAAGGGAGTCCTGGACTCCTGCCGCGCGGACTACGAGCAGTTCCTCGCGCTCACGGACGACTTGATCGAGGCGGGGGCCAAGGACGCGGAGAAGGAGCGCGAAGCTCGGCTGAGTGGGCTGCTCGAGTCCCCTTGGAAGCCGCCCACTCAGCCGGAGCTGTTAGGACGACTCCCCACGCTGGACCTGCCAAGGTTCTCCGGGGTCCTCTCGGAATGGCTGACCTTCGTCGGTATATTTGACAGCCTGGTGGACGCCCGGAGCGACTTGACCCCCTGCCAAAAAATGGGGTACCTCCTGGCATCACTGGAGCCTCTTAATTACTGGGATCACTCATTCGGTTCTTCGATACCATGATTCATAGACCCTAGCAAATACCGCATTACGTATCTACCCACCCTATATAAGACACTGACATCCATTTCGAGTACGCGAATCATTCGTGACCTGGATTTAAATCAGGTGATGTCGCGTGCTCAAAATGTATGTCAGGGCGGTGGGCGTGGAACCAAGGAACCACTCTTCATTGACGCGGCCATAAGCAAAGTGGTTAAACGCAAGGAAATTCTCCGCTGCCTGGATAGACTATAGAACGGCATTCGGCTCGGTGCCCCGTACATGGCTAAAGAGAGTCCTCGAGCTATACAAAGTTGACTGTACAGTGAGCGACTTCCTAGGGCAGTGTATGGGGCAGTGGAGTACAATCCTTTGTCATCTAGACGAGCGGACGACGGATGCGGAAAGCCACATAAGGATAAGAAGAGGTATCTTCCAGGGTAACTGTTTCAGTTCAATCTGGTTTTGCCTATCCCTGAACCCTCTCAGTACCTTACTGGAGGACTCCGGGAGGGGATTTTAGCTTCGGAAAGGAGGTACAAAAGTAATTCAGAGAGCTTTTAGTTTTTTTCTTAAAGTCTTCTATTTCATTTTCTTTAATATTCTTAGGCAAATGATTGTAGATAACAGGACAGGAGCCATACTTATTATACTATGTCGCAATTGTGCTATTTTACCTGGTGTACAAACAACTTTATGTTTTAAACGTTGAGTTTTTCTTTTTTCGCTCGAGGTAAACAAATCCATAGGTATATAAATTTAAAATTATTAAAAATATTTTTATTATATGATGTAACTAAAAATGTATGCTTTTCGCAATTTTTCCTTAATCTGTGCTATATAATTTCCTTAATACGTTGCTTCGTACCAACTTTTAAGATTCTGAGTTCACGGGAAGTACCCAGTAGGTTTTGATTCCCTTGCGAATGTCGAAATTTGCGGTATAAACGGCTGTATATTTTGATTACGTTGGCTTAGAAGTTTGATTTTTTCACAGCTCCAAGGGACAGTAGACTTGAGTATTTGATATGAATTTGATACCTCCACGCGTTCCTGGGAAAAAGGGTCTTGACAGACAGACAGACGGACAACAAAGTGAACCTATAAGGGTTCCGTTTTTTCCTTTTGAGTTACGGAACCCTAAAAAGGGACGCGACAATTAAACTGACAACTAAACAATGTAAAATTAATATCTATATTTCCTTATACATTGTAACACTTTACAGCTTAATTAATTAACACAATACATCGTTAATCATTGATAATTACTTTCGACTTTGACCATCCACTCAATTTACACCAGTGTTTATATTCACAGCAGATTGGTCAATATAGCTATGTCAATATAGACAGACAATGCTAACTCGGCACCTCTTGCATTTAAAGCATGTACATATAAACAGCAATGCAAGTACATTTACAATATACCACGGATGTTTAGACGAGTATCTTCAATAAGAAGTTCTTTGTCTATTCCAACAAAATTTTGTTGCAAAAATTCTTGATTTTGCTTTAGAAGGACGAACTTATGCGTAAGGAAGATCGTGATAATAAAAAAAAAACATCAACCTCGTGTTGGCCGTGCTTTAGGACAAAATCAATCACAACAATTACGAGTAAGTTAAGTAAATATGGGGTAGCTGACCAGGCAGACGTTATTCTGACCTTTCCGGACGACCATTTGCTTTCCTAAAAAACTCCTGAAATTAGTAATAAAAAAATTAAGGGTCACTTATCGGGATAAAAAAGTATCCTATCTCTCAAGTTGGACCAAACTGCACACAATGTGCAAAATTTCATTGAAATCAGTTCAGTAGTTTAGGAGTTCATCGCGGACAAACAATGTGACACGTAATTTTTATATATAAAGATAATATTGCTGAGACTCAGCAATCGATTGTAGCTTTTTACACAGATTGTATCTTTTAATTAAACATGTATCACCCTTAATTATGATGTGACTATGGGACGGGGAAAAATTTTATAATAATCATTCAAAGGAGGAGAAGTAAGTAATCAATGTGGAGAGACGGACTATAATAGAGGCCTAAAAGAATTTTCGAATGAGACACTGTAACTTCAATAAACAAAAATGCTATATTAGACGATATTAGAAGGTGGCTAAGTGGACAAACTTAGAACAGTGAAGGGAATGTAAGAACGAAGGTAATCTTACACGCCCCCACCATGGCTTAATTGCGGTATGAAATATTGTTATCGATATTTTTAAAGGTAGACCGAAAGCAGTTAAAATCCACCGATACGCCACCGGTATAAAATAAGGGTAATGCTATTGTTAGGAGTATCGGTTATAGCTTTGTATTACATTTACGTAACCGAAATTATATTGGTAACGAAAAATATCTATTTGTGTAATCAAAAGTATTTGTTGTTTAGACAATAAAAATTAAAAATCCTAAAAAACTAATTGAAAACTAGTTTCTTAGAATTTTTGCTAGAACTCAACTCATAAATAGCCAGCAACAAAATAAAAAGTAATTAGTTAGTAATTATTTATGTACACGCTTTTACACTGCATCCTTAACAGGAGAATTAAAAAAAAAAAGACAGCAGATATTTTGTTGCTGCTCGGTGATGGAAGCAGCAACTCATTAAGATCCAGCATCAGGATAAAATCGATCGATAAGCTATATCAAGTAATTATTTAGTAATTATTTCTCTACATTCTATATTTACTTAAGAAATTTACAAAAAAAATTTGCAGATATATTTGCTACTGTTCAGTAATAGAAGTAGCAAGTACTCGTAATAAAGAACCAGCAACAAAATAATATTGATATTTTGGTAATAACTAGCTGCACCAAGTAATACGTCGCTTATTTACTTAAGTTAGCAAATATTATGTTGCTGGTTTTTATTTGAACCAGAATGTCATAAAGAGATAGCAACTATATGAAATCGATCGATTTACTCCACCACATGTACTAGGACATGTTATATTTATAGGATATTTTTACATTACTTTAGAAGTTTAGTTCCGCTCCTGAAATCCTTATTTACATAATATTTTGTTATCGCCTGACTATTTATATGTTGCAATTGCAATGAACTGCAACAAATTTTATTATAAAATATAAGGTAAGTCAAGTTCTAGAAACTTTTACTAATATTATTTGGATAAAGTAAAAAGCAGCAAACAATAAAATACTTTACGGCATTCATTTACACCTCATATTTAGGTGGGGCAAAGTTCTATAGTTATTCTGGAATTGTCATTTTTCGTATTTTTTGAATTGCTTTAGTATAAAGAACAATGCCATATTCTTATCCTTCCTTGTACAAAAAAGGTAAATCTGTGTAAAACAATCCTATACATTTGGATTTTTTATAAACCATTATTTTCTATAAGCTTACGGTAAAATAATGATTAAAAATAGGGAACTCAATGTCTATTTTTATGATTTCTAGTTGGTTTTATAACATCTGAATTGTTTTATACGAATCAGTAAATATAGAGTACAATTTAATTTTAAAGTACCAACTTAATTAGAAATATATATGTAAATCTTTGTTGACTTTGGCAAAATTATCATCAGACCTACATTTACTAGCCTATTAACTGGCAGCTAAGTTTGTGTTGAGAACTGGCTGTTGGTACGATCTTCGGTAGCGGTAAGTATCTGTAAATGGGAAAGCATCAAACTCTATAATATTTTGTCCGATTGAATCACCAAAAACTGAAATAACAAACATTCTCACAGCCTATCTGATGTTTAGTGGCACGCATAGACACCTGCAATGAACTTCAAACAAAGAAGGCTACAGATTTTTTGTCGTCTAAGATGGAATGCCTCATATAATTACTTGGTGCAGTTTATCGATCTGTTTCATTTTGTTCCTGTCTCTGCATGACTTCTGCTTAACTGAGCAGCAACAAAATATCTGATTTCTTGTTCCTCAAAAAATCTTCTTTATAGATAGCATATTATTAGCAACTTATTACTTAGTACAGTTTATAGATCAACTTTATTTTGTCGTTGGCTCTTTATGACTTGCTGCTTTCATAACTGAACAGCAAAAAAATATCTGCCCTCTTTCTTTCTAAAAATCTCCTGTAAAGAGATCATGTTTACAAACAATTACTAATGAATTGACTGGTGCAGCACATCGATCGATTTTATTTTGTTGCTGGCTCTCTAGGATTTATTGATCTATTTATGTACCAGCAGCAAAATACTCATTAATTCGGAACTTCAGAACAAGTATTAATACATAACTGGATTTCTAGTAATTTTAAATAAAAAAATGATGTTTTTGTATTCTTTTTGCATTATATTCAGTAATTAATTAGAAACAAATTATCCCGTTTTATCCGCTACGGCGGAATTGAGCTCAAAAATACTGCACTTATGGTTAGGTTATTTATTTCAAACTTGTTCATCGCTCAAAAGCCTTTTATGTTACGGCACCGGAATGGAACTTGGTCCTACGGACCTATATCTCGGTGTAGGGCTGTAATGTTTTTACTATAAATAATGCAATAAATTGACATATGTTTTATAATCACTTACCACGCGTGGGCAGGCTAAACCTTAGGCACTTTTCACAGACGTACGGTTACCGTAAAACAGCGACCACTTACACGGCCGTGCAGTTAGTTGAATTTTAATATACGAGCAAGTATTCACAGGAAAGTAGTGCTTTTGCATCAGAAGAAATCTTATTTTTACTCTTTTTATATTGACGCTATTTGCGTCGTTTTGGAAGAAAAACGGATAAGATGTGTTGAATGTAACCATAAATTGCAAAAAAGAAACAAGTAAACGATTTGTATATAATATTTGGCAATCGCAATTATGACGATCTTGCCGTGCTGTTCCTGTTAGTGTGCGGGTTAACGGATCTGTACAACGCAATACAACACTACACGCGGCTGCTGTGACAGAGCCTCAACCGCTTGGATTAGCACGGCTACATCGCGATTACGACACGGTCGTGAAATTGTATGAAAGCTTATACATTAATGCCTACATCATTGAACCATCACGGTATCATTAACACGGAAACCGTGTTTGTAAAAATGACCACAGCGGAGAGCGGTCGGCCAGGTGTTACAGAGTAGTGACGGCAAATATCCACTACCCTTAAGTATCTTCCCGCGAGTGTCTTAAGAGGTTACAGAGGGAAACTGAAACAAAAATTCAGCGACATCTTACTGATTACAACTGGAAATTATAAAATCTGTGGTTGCTAACCCACCTACCAAGCGTGGTAAATTAAGGCAACATCTTCTTATAGAGGTAATCTATGTACGGGCTTATGTTTAGCAGAGGAATTTTTGGTGGTTATAATGATTGAAGACAAAACTTCTGCTAAAATACTTTGCAATAAACTGTGATCGTTTATATCCAACCCTTTTTACTAGAAACGAAGCATTCCATCTTAGTCCTCACGAGCGACTACGCATCTGCGTTTGATACATAATCGAGGATAGATATTGATGTCTATGGGCCACAGCAACCACTTACCATCACGTGGGCTGTTTGTTCGTTTGTCACCCTTATCCTATAGAAAACCCGTTTAATCATTAGTACTTTTTCATATTAAAACAAACTTTATAGTAAACAGTCTATGTCACTTGGGAAAAGCTGTAGCGGTACCTTTCTTTCAGTGAAAGAATTTTATAATGATCTTTATGTATTTTTTTACTATTTCATAATAATTTAATGATGAAAAAAAAATGCAAGCGATCATATTTGTCTATTCAGTATTTATTAATTCCACTCGAGTGAACCACGGGCAAGATTATTCATACAATAATGTAATAAAATAGTTAAATTGGATAATAATGTTGCAAACAAGCAGATAAAATTGATAACTTATAATGGTTCTAATGTTGTTGCCTGTAATTTAAATAAGAAGTATCCGATGTAAATGAACAACTTTAACTTAGGCCAAGTATAATTTGTCAAACAAGATTTCGGGAGCACAGCTGTTGTAGGACTAAATTCAAAACGATATCAGTAACGTTTTTACATATGTCTTTGGCAAATATTTAAAATAATATATATGAATTTAATAATTTCGCATTTATATTTTATCTCAAGGTATGGTCGGTCACAATTTAATATTCGCCTCACCCAGTTTAATCCATATTGCCCGTTATCTTCCGATTACTTTGACCTCCAACCATATAATTGAATATGGTAGATTCCCACACTTCTTTCCCATTGTGGTCTCAAAATGCTCTCCGGCAGAGACGTCAGATCGTAAGTGGATGCTGTGGCTCATAGACATCTACGAATATATTTATCCTCAGTTAACAATCAAAATGCAAATTCGTTGTCACCGCTGAGCACTAAGATGGAATGCTTTGTTTCCAGTAAAAATGGTCTCCAGTTCTCTACAGCGATCATTAAGCTGCTATTTTACATTGGTATTATACTGTGAGAACATAGTTCTACCACGGTCGGGCCGACCTATTCGTGTTACAACCATACTATAGTTGCAGCGTGGCTCTACCACGTACACAATCCAGATTATATTCTTATAATGTTTTGTGACAATTAACCTTGTTGCATATTCTATCTCCAAAAGATATTCCGAGCATATTTTATTCCATGCTACGTTCTAAGATTCCACATGGCTATACTTCCACTATCGAACAACAAGACGCATGTTCGGCCAGTCTCCACTCCTTTGCGGCCGACATACCACGCATTCGAACCAAGCGACGTTTGCATTTACATGGGAGGTGACTTTAAATAACTTTAGGACGAAATAATTGCATTTTGCAAGGCAAAGCTTTAATAATTAATTATTAAGCAAAAAATAAGTCCTCGAAAAATAAAATGGGGAGTAATGAACTTGTTTTAAAGTTTGAGGGTATGTATTTATGATAGACAAAGGACTGTGAGTTTATTTGGCCCAAAGTAGCTTAAAATGGAAATAATTTTCGGGATTTTACAGGTATATATAAACTAGCGTTCCGCACCGCGGTGTTACCCGCGTCCAGCTCATGACGTCCAGACTCGACTGCCTCGTTGGCCTAGTGATCGTAAACGTGGTTGCTGATCCTGAGGTCCCGTGTTCGAATCGCGGGTCGGGATTTATTGGGTTTTTCTGTCAAGAAATTCTCAGTAGCGGCCCGGCGTTAGGAAGTTGCCGGTGTAGATCCTGCGCCTGACCTCTCTCCGGTCATATCGGATTGGTAATCCATAGGACTACGAGAGTGAGGGAATAGATAGTGAACCGAAGCTAGCGCATATACTTGGCCCCTATAATACTGACCTACGTATGTTATTATGTGAAATACTGGTGGTCGTTGAGACTGACCACCGTGACCCAAATTCAGTCTGTAGGACATTATTATTATAACGTCCAGACAATCATGACCAATACTTATTATGAGATCGCATAATAGGAAGGGCCTAAGCTATCACGCAGAAACTTTCTCACATTTCGGAATGATATTATTCGCATATTATAAGTTAGACTAAAGTTTTTCGAATAGTGACAACCGCTCTAACAATCTGCCTGTTCGTACTCCCGTACAGTCATCCTTCTTCTTTAGTTAATTATTTTCAGTTACACCTGTACGACTGCAGAACTCCTTCCTTCTAAATATTCGCTTTTTCCTTCAAAAATCTCCTGAAAGCTTGTTATTTGGAACTTATATCTCTTATATCGATCAAAGTTCAACGTTCCATTTCCACTTAGCAACAAATTATAATCGAGCGCACGCGGTCTCCTCTTGAGTCACAGGGTTAGTGTTCCACACGACAAGAGGCCGTCACGCAACAATTCTTTCACAATACTTTAAGACAAGCCCCGTTATCACGAAACGTACAAATTAAGATAACACCATAGGAAGCACGCGTAAAATTCCAGACCGTCCTATAGACCCGGCGTGCGCGCATAATCAGCCACTCCGGCCGCGCTCAACAAGCAAATTAAATATTGCAAAATGCACTTCAAAATGCAATCACTATACAAATTGACGTAAATTACTTGCAAACGAAGTTACTTTAATTACTCAAATTCAAGAACAAACGCCTCGTCGTTACGTAAACGTACTAACAAAAAAAACGACACGAATTAGAGGCTTCCTTTTGCACGCGACCTCACAGTTCAACGGAGCAAAACGACAGTAAGTAATGTCGATCCAAATATTCGATAGTAAATTCAAAGACGACGCGCACAATTCTTGACACCCACGGACCGTGCCTGACCAACTAATTGTAACAAAACAATACTATCCGGTGGCCCACGCGTCGAGCGACTACCGTGGCGCTCGACGCCTCGGCAAAACCAGTCCCGTTAATCGCCACATCAGGTGAACTGGCGTGAGCGGGGGATCGCGCGCAGGGAAGAGAGGCCCGGCAGCGACCCCTGTTACCATCGGGCGTGAGCGCTCGTAATGCAGTTTTAAAAATTAACATTTAGCGCAAACATATATATTATATATACGTGAATAAACTTGTCCCATTTAAATGTCATAAAAGCATAATTTTTTATCTTTAATTTGTCTCCATGCTACGGACGGACATGTCGTCTACCCGTTGCCGTGCTTGACATAGGGACAAGATAATGTCGGTGGCCCACGCGTCGAGCGACTACCGTGGCGCTCGACGCCTCGGCAAAACCAGTCCCGTTAATCGCCACATCAGGTGAACTGGCGTGAGCGGGGGATCGCGCGCGGGGAAGAGAGGCCCGGCAGCGACCCCTGTTACCATCGGGCGTGAGCGCTCGTAATGCAGTTTTAAAAATTAACATTTTGCGCAAACAAATATATTATATATACGTGAATAAACTTGTCCCATTCAAATGTCAAAAAAGCATAATTTTTTATCTTTCATTTGTCTCCATGCTACGGACGGACATGTCGTCTACCCGTTGCCGTGCTTAACATAGGGACAAGATACAGTATCTCTTGTCAGTGGATATAATCGGGGGATATTTTTTTGTTCCCAGCCCACGCTAGCCGGGCAGAGCGATATTATCGCCTATTATACCTTTTTTATTCATTTAATTTTGTTTTTGCTTCAGTGTGTATTGTTGTAAAGATTTAACAATATATTAATAAATTGAAAACGACAATAAAATTGTTCACGATTTAATAATAGCCTTCATCTCGTATTTTACCGCTAGTGATGCAGTTTCCAAAAATCCTTAAATACATGCTACTGAGTTTGTAATCGAAAACACAATATAATATTGTATTGTTAGTGTTTTCAAAGATATAATAAAAACATGGAAGAATTTCAAATAATATTTCATCTTTAATTTTACCCTCTTAAGAGTAGAATTCAAAAATACTAAAATCGTATTTCTAAGTTTTTAATTTCAGACCTAAATACAAATTTTTACCACATTTTAAGGGTGAATAAGGGCAAATTTTGACAAGTTCTAAAATATGTATTATCTGTCACTGCCATAATGTTGTTTTCGGTGTATCCTCACCACCATACAAGTTAGAATGCCATTTTTCCCCACGCAAACATTATACATTCATGTTAACATTATACGGTCACATTTTCGAAAAATTGAAAAATATGAATTATTAATTAGCGCATTATCAACCGACTTCATAAAAGGAGGAGGTTCTATATTCGACTGTATTGTTTGTGTTACCTCAGAATTTTATTTTAGAAAAAGGATTTTGATGATTCTTTTTTATTTCATAGCTGATGCGTCGCATGTTGGTATATATAAATTTGATCAAGATCTGACCGGTAGTTTTTTTGAGTTATTTTTAATTATTCGTATTTAATTGACTTCGGTACTATATTGATGATGTTCTCATTTTATTTATATTAAAGTCGTTTGTACAAAATTTTTAATTTTACCACTTGTATTATTTTAATTCAAAGTATAACTGTACCAATCTTCAAAATCATAAATAATTTAATAATTTCAACAATACAATATAAATTAAATTCTGTGTTTTAATTTTTCAAAATCCTTTCTTAATAATGCCTACGTAATAAAAGAAGCCATATTGTTAAAAAACAAATTGGGAAAACTGTATGCTAAGGTACTAATTGAAAGGGTTATGAAAGAAACTGATGGAAAAATTTGGGATGTGCAAGCGGTATTTAGAAAGGGAATGGGATGTACGGATCAGGTCTTTTCCATGCGCATGATCGCGGAGAAGTTTTTGGCCAATAATCAAAAAGTTTTTTGTGCTTTCATAGACTTGGAGAAGGCTTATGACAGAGTGGACAGGGATGTGTTATGGCAAACACTGAACTCATTTGGGTTGACCGCTGGTCTGATACAGGCATTGAAGTCTCTATATAGGGACTCTAGTGCTTGTGTCAGGATCAACGGGGCCTACTCGGACTGGTTTGGCATCCATAATGGTGTCAGACAGGGCTGTGTGGCTTCCCCGTGATTGTTCAACCTATTTATGGACAGTTGTTTGGAAAATTTGAAAGTAGAAGAATGCGGGTTAAGAATGGGTGAGTTAACCGTCAAATGCCTTTTGTATGCCGATGATCAAGTCATACTTGCATCGTCGGCAGCCGAGTTGCAAATGATGGTTACATTAATGAACAGGACATTAAAAGAAAAGGGAATGAAAGTGAACGCAATTAAGACGAAAGTTATGGTTTTTGAAAGAGAAGAAAGTAAAACGATATGTGAAATAAGAATAGAAGGGGAGTTGGAAGAGCAAGTAGATGAGTTTGTATATTTGGGATGTGTGTTTAGCAGGGATGGTAGATATGATAAGGATATAGAACGACGAGTGAATGCAGGAAATAGAGTGAATGCTCTATTCTCTCTACACTCTATTGTGAAAAATCAGAATCTGTCCAAAAAGGCACGTATGGCAATTCACAACGCTGTGTTAGTACCTACTTTAATGTATGGTAGTGAAAGTTGGGTGTGGCAGAAGAAGCACGAGAGTAGAATAAATTCTGTAGAAATGCGGTCATTAAGGAGTGTGTTAGGGATGAATCTGAATGACAGAGTGAGAAATTATGTAATAAGAGAAGAGTGTGGTTTGCAAGATGATGTTGTGACCAGGATTAAGAAAGGAATGCTTTGGTGGTTTGGCCATGTAGAAAGAATAAATGAGGAAAGAGTGGCAAAGCAAATTTATGTTGCAGAGGTGAACGGCATAGTCGGGAAGGGTCGCCCTAGGCGAAAGTTTATCGACCAAATTGACGATATATTAAAAATGGGCCAAATCAAGAGTACCTTTAACCGACGAGCGTGTATGCGTAGGTATATGGATGTGGAGGAAGCGAGAGAGGTGTGTCAGGATCGTGCCAAATGGAAGTCCATAATCTCTGCCTACCCCTCTGGGTGACAGGCGTGAGTGTTTATGTATGTAATTTCATGCTTATACGTCTTGAGCTGTGTGTCATATCAACTTTTTACATACATAACTTGCACCCTCTTGTTTCAAAAACCGGGTAGATATAGAAAAAATAAAAAAAATTGATTTTATTATTTTAATTGCAAATAAATTATATATAAATATATGTATATAATATGTTGATTGAATGATTGAGCCGCGCAAGTTTTCGCAGCTCCACGTGTAATAATTGCGTATTTTGCGTGTAAATATACACGTATTCGATATTTCATATCTCGGCTTCTATCAGAGAAACCTTAGTTATAAACCATAGCAGATTAAAATATAAAAATTGGTAAATCCAATTGGGCATACCTTAAGCGCATTAAAAAAATTACGTATAACATGATTATACGGAATTTTTAAAGTAGTTTTCCACACCCTCGAAAACCATGAAAATGACATCCATGATGAAAAAATTGATACCTACTTCAGCCGCCATCTTGGATTTACATTTAGACAGCACTATCGGCTTCAGCACCCTCGAAAACCTTGAAAATGACACCCATGATGAAAAAATTGATATCTATTGCAGCCGCCATCTTGGATTTACATTTCGACAGCACTATCGGTTTCAACACCCTCGAAACCCCAAACCCGGTTACCACCGGCACTAAGATGTCTAGGACACATCGGTTAGCGAGTCCAAGTTTACCTCGGTCTCAAATGCTATGAAGCAACCT
Source organism: Parnassius mnemosyne (assembly GCA_963668995.1). Taxonomy (NCBI): domain Eukaryota; kingdom Metazoa; phylum Arthropoda; class Insecta; order Lepidoptera; family Papilionidae; genus Parnassius; species Parnassius mnemosyne. Next base: position 20,140,087 of record CAVLGL010000093.1, on the reverse strand, counting down.
ACACGCCACTATAATAATCCTTTTCAATCCCATTTCTTTCAACTTTTCTTTTACATATTTGAGACCTTCCACATATTTGCTTTATTTCATAGACCATTCTATTGTATGTCTTATTCATATGGGACTTCCAGTCATAACTCTGCTATCATAATGCTTATGCATCATAGAGACCTTCTATATTAATGCTTTGGTTCGTTAGACCTTACTTTCATAAGTCCCTAATATAGGACTAGTCATTGTGCAACCTTACTACTAGCAGTCGGTCAGCCGACCACCCCATATATATGTACAACCTTGGATATATTTTTTCTCTTATATTAGAAATGTTATTTATCTTTATTATTGCAATATAATCGACTTGTATTTATATGATTTAATACATTTAGAATATTTTAAGCAGAATTTTAATAAATTTAGAGATTTTTAGAGACAATTTATGCGTTTACTAATACTATAATATTCAACATTCCAAATGAATATATTTGAACTTGCTTGTTATTTGTATTTTAATTGTTTAGAATATAATTTATATGACATTTTTAAATGTCTTTATAATGAATTTAATTATTATTTATTAATAATAATTATGAAGCGTCACAATATCAAGTTAAAAATAACGTGTTAAGTTTTTTACAATACTGAATCTATATTTAGTAAAAATTTTACTTATCATGCAAACTACCGCGAGCAAAGTTTAATTTCCCTTTACAGAGCGAAAAAATGCTCGGATAACTTTTTTAAATACGACTTGTTTGTTCGGCGAAAGACTGCATATTATTTATTACCTGACGTCAACTTGAAATTTTTATTAACAGCTTTTATAAATTAAATTTTGCAAGTATTACAATCTGATAGTTTAAGTAATTTGCAATAACGGTTAACTTTTTTGTTTAAAAACAGATCACAGATTACAGAAGAGATACAGATATGGTAGGTACAGGTACGTAGGTAATCTCAATATTTTAACAAATTATTAGCGATCCGCCCCAGCTTCGCACGGGGGATTTCTGGGTCTCGACAACAGTGCTACCTACCGGGTCCAAATGCAAATATAAACCATCTTGGGACCAACTTAAACACACACAAAAAATTATCAAAATCGGTCGAGCTATTTTTGAGTTTTAGCGTGACTAACGGACAGCAATTGATTTTTATATATTATAGGAATATATAAGACAAAAATACTTGAAAAATAATGAAAATTAATTCTTAATTACAGCTCATAGTGATAAATTGTTACATCTGTATTATATGTATTGTCTATTATAATAACTTAAAAACATAAAACATAAAAACAAAAAGTTTATTACTTTGTACAAGGAACGATAAAAGTGTGAGTATGTGGAAATGGTGCCAACAGATTTACTTGCAGGCGTTACTAATAAACGCTCTTACTTCTAGGAGTCGTAACTAAGTTAACATACTCGAAAGACGAACAGGAATTAATTTAACGTGAAAGTTTTTATTTCCATGGAGACGTTTTTATGACTTAGGATGTATTATTATAGAATAATAACAATAAAGACATTATTGTAAATATTTTTACTATACACGTTGTACACGGTTGTCCGATAGACTTGTATTTGATTTAGTGGCAATTCACCCCAAATAGCAATTATAAAAAATGAAACTCAAATTTAATAGAGTGATTTGGTCAGCATTGCATTTGCTTGCGAGTGTATCAGCTCTGCGCTCTGTTGCAAAAGGGCCTTATATGAGTAGGCGTAGTTTGTCCACGGCTAAACCCTTTTGGTGACAGTAAGAAAGCCTTTTTAGCCCACAAATTTTTCAAATAAACGTGAACGATGCCACTGAGAAAAAATTTAAGAGCTTTTTAATACTTTATGGGTCTCTAAAAAAAGTGAAATAAATGTTTTTTTTATTCATACCAGTAAATGCGTACAAAAATCGATTTATTATGTAACCAAAAATCGATTTAATAAGTTAATTTGTTGCCATTTTATTACATACCTACCAGAAGTTTACGTAATACACTACATTTCAGTCCCGTAGTTGTAGGTGGGTATCCTAAAGTACTCGGTGGTTAAGCGCGGTCTAATTGCTTGATAGCGACTCGCTTTGGGACAAAACACGCATAATGGTATTTACACTAGTTTATTACGATCATTAAATAATTTTTTTGTTTGTCAATTCGCTCGCTTGGTTTTATCTTAAAAAATCCGTAAAGCAAAGTTATTAACACTGGTAACAAAGCAAGTTACTCGAAGAACCGACAACTGATAGGAAAGTACATACGCTTCTTGGGTGGCACCCTCGAGATGGAAAGTACAGTTTATGCCGTAACCCATAAGAAGGACCAACTACCCGAAGACATACAGAATCGAAGGCTGTAGAGGGCTGTACTCATCGGGACCGTGTTTGGTGGCAATTTATGGAAAATGACTAATTGACATAGGATAGAGGACTTGTTTTAGACTGTAATGATGATGAATGATAATTATGTCATGATCGATCGAATACGGTCACCATCGTCGTGAACACTGTTATCACTACGTCAAGGTCAAAACTATTTTATTCAATTTATGCTTGTTTAAAGCTCTTATGAACGTTAAAATCTGCACTCGTTCGCAAGACCAAGACCTTACTAAAATTTTTATAATAATCATAATTATTAATAAGTTAATGTAATAATAAGTCCTCGATACTTGAAATTAAATAAATAATAATAAAAATAATTGCGATGTGTTTTATGCACGCTTGACCAAAGTGAATAGCCTTTTGTCCGGTGTGATTAAGACGCACGCATATAACGGTTGGATCATGCCGGTTCTCATGTATACCTTTGGCATACTCAGGTGGACTCAGACCGAACTGAAAGCTCTGGATAGAAAAGTCCGCAATATTATGACGTCCCACAGGATGCATCATCCGAGATCGTCAGTAATGAGGCTGTACCTGCCGCGGAAGCATGGTGGACGAGGCTTTTTAAGCGCGCTTACTATGCATAATCGCGAAGTGTGCAACCTCCGTAATTACTTTCTGACGAGAGAGGATGATCCATACTATAGGGATGTTGTTTCTTGTGATAAAGGGCTAACCCTCTATCCTTAGCCAACGATCAATGGCAAGACCCGGCAGTACAGAGCGTTTCCGACCCGGAGACCGTATGGAAGGAGAAGGAGCTCCACGGGAGGTTCTACAAGGCTCTACATGATCCTTTCATAGACACAGTCGCCTCCACTGGCTTCGTTTCGGTGACCTCTTTGGGGAAACCGAGAGTTTATTAAGACCAACAATTATCGGAGATACATCCTAAAGGATGGCACCGTTGATGTCTGTCGAGCTTATCGCCATCCCGGTGAGTCACTTAGGCATGTCATCTCCGGTTGTTCAGCGCTTTCTAACTCTGAGTACAGGCACAACTTAGTAGCCAGAATTCTACACCAGGAGCTCGCTCTGAAATACGGTCGTCCGCCGGTTTCTTTCCATTTCCCCCTAACCCTCGGCCGTTTGGTCTCCCCTGCCGAGGGCTTTCATCTGGTTGGGTTTTTATATATTTATTCTATTTTATTGATATTTAGGTATGTTTATATCTTTCATTTACAATTATATATTTAAACAGCTTAACCATATGAGAAAACTTCATAGATAACCCAAAAAATAATAATAATAAAGTGGCTAGATGGAGAGAAGCACAGTTGCAAAATAATAGGTTAAGTAGATAAGTTGGGTATTTAGATAAGTGTTGTAATTTTTTAGGTATTCTGGTATCATCGCTAGCTGCGGTCCGCACGAATTCGCCGTCTGTGCGTAAATTGACCCCTAGTCAGCTGATTGTAATTCCACTGCTTGTGCAAATCTTTAAGTATTTTTATAATTTTTATGAAAAATTCGTGTGCGTTAATTACGTTACATCTTGTAATATAACAATAGACTTGCATGTGAAATAAAGTAAAAAAGTAAAGTTCACAGCCTATATATATCTCACAGTAGAGCACAGGCATCCTCTCATTTCCCTTAGGATCGAGTGCAAACTTCTCATGTAGATATTCTCACGATGTTTTTTTAATCGCTGATCATGTGTTAAATCAACACTTACGATTGCAACTGATAATTTAATTAGCACCGGTGGGTATCGAACCAGGAATGGTACACACCTGCCAAGAAATTTACACCATGCATTTATCCCCTGAGATACCAAGGCATGGCCCTTTAAATCATTGATTGAAGCGCTCAAAAGCACTGCATTTATGTACTCATTGTTCACAACTATTGCAGATTTGTTCATGAATAATGTCACCATTTACTCTAAAGTTTATTGTTCCATGTTTCCTTATTATATATGGATTTGTATTGAGCACCCCAGTCGTAAAATATCTTATTTTATTGTCTTCATTGTCCGATGCTCACAAGCTAGAAATAGTAAACAAAAATCATATCCTATTATAGATATTTTTGCGTCGCCATTTCATTACGAATTTTTTTTGTTATAATAAAAATATCAATATTTATTTTATATATTGGAAAAGAGTATGGGCACATAAACATCTGTTTTGTGGTACACACACGCACACAGACAGCCTTGACGATACTAAGAGAGTAATCGATTATTACATTATTTTTAAATCTCTATAACAAATTATGAACTATCTGGGGCATTGTTTAATTAACTGGCTAACCAAAGGCTACGGCTCAGGGTGCAAGTGCGGAGTAAGAGTTGTTTCCACACATCATTACTGTCTACATATTGATTTCAAATATTTTATATTTATAAAATATAAATATTTTTCCAATCCAGCTGCAGATCCGCATAATAATACCATGTTCTTCTTAGGCTGTGGCTACACCATAAGTTGATACGTCAAATAAGAAAAAGTAAGTAAGCAAAGAAGACTGATTTAGGTGCTGCTTCATCAGTCAGCTTTCAAATCATTTTAATAACAAAGAATATAGAACTTAGTCTAATCAAATTGTAAATTATTTACTAGTATCCAAAATACAATATAATATTGGTTTATTAACAAATATTACAATGAATATTAATTTGCTATTGAAACAATTTCTATTGCTATCAGAAGTCATATATTACGGCAATCGTGCGACTCGTTTCATCTGATCTGATTAAGATAATCCAAACTTTGTTTACCGAGGTCCCCAAATCCGTCTACTAAAATCCACATGCAATAACAAATTGTCCAGACTTTATCAATAAATTGCGTTATTTATATGACATAATTATAAAGTGGTGAGGATAAGAACATTGTTTTTTATTATTTTTAAAAACACGCTTTTTTAGTAGTTTGATCTGTATAGATGTTTGTATGTATGTCGGTACGTATAATATGTATGTATGTAAAAATATTATAGAATTTTGTATATGTCAATGTAATTTAGATTTCTCTACTACTTCCGGACTTTTCAATATTCTGAAGTTATACATATCAATCGATGATCATACAATTATTTCATGACTATGATCTAGTATTCTCACTAAGATCATCACAGCTTATGATCAATGCGTGTTAAGTTTTTTAAACTCCGATATTATCTTCATTATTATTCATTCATTAAAGTTCCACTCCTGGACATAGGCCTCTCCTATAGATTGCGTCATAGGGGGATAACTGTCACAGTCGCCAAGCTTGGCAGTCGGGTTTGCAACCACAGTTTCTTTTTAATTTTGGGTTTTTATCAGAAAGATGCTGCTTCCCATCTCCTTGTTTCAATTTCTCTTTGTCGCTGCTTGCGATAGTGTTGTGGATTCTCTGTCGCTGCCACTACATAGCCATTGTAATATTCTATATTATATTAAAACTCCACATGTGTTTAAATATGTGGAATTTAACATATTTAGACTATGTTTATAAGTTACATTCGATCTTAGAATTTATTGAATTAATTTTTAATATAAGAGAAAAAAATGTCTAATGTAATAATGAACATCAACTACGGCGCTTTTACTTACATAATAGTGACTTGTCGGCACGTTTGTAGTGTGGTTATGAAAAAAATAACAAATAATCGTTACTGCACGTTACTTTACTTTCACATTTTATTATATATTTCTTAGCTTTATTATCATCGTTAGCAAACCTTATTTGACTTTTCAATTTTCCGTCGAAAATAAACTTGAGTTGACTGGTATTATCATTTCTTACCAATAGACTTCGGGATTGGGGTGTGGCACTTTTGAGTGGAAATCTTTATGCTTCTTTTACACAACATGAATAACTTTTTATAAGCACTCCAGGTTTTTTTATCTCCAGACCTAGTTTTACTTTCAGATAAATTTCATATAAATACATGGCAGTGTGTTAGCATAGTTCAGAAAACAAAAGGACGACGCACTGGCAGTCTAATAGGTACTGATTCTAGAAGTAGTGGTAGACTATTACTAGGTGAAAGCTTGAAATATTTTATCAAGGCAGATCATTAGGCTTGTACAAACGAAGGAGAAATCAGTAATCTACAAATTATCAAAGTTTTGTGAATACCAAATCATGAATTCATAATGAAATAATTTGAGCGATAGTAGCCTAATGGTAGTATATGGACCTTGAACTTAAAAAGCCGTGAGTTTGAATCCATAATTCAAACTACCCCAAGCATTTTAAGTTATAAGATAACCTGGAGTGGCTAACTGCAATATTAGTTATACGCTATGTTATAATGAAAAATTACTTTGTATGACGAAATTTATTTTTTAATTTTTTTTGTCTGTCTCTGTCTGTCCGGGCTAATCTTTGGAATAGTTGAATCGTTTGAGATGAAACTTTACAAAAAGATAGAGAGCAATGTCAGAAGAATTTTTGGCTATATTTGATAAGAACAACTTAAAGATTTTTCTTAAGATACAAACAAATGATAAAATAAATTGTCTTTTATTATCGTAAATCTAAATAATGTCACGTTCAAAAGTCCTTTCCAGACGAAGCCGGCGCGGGTTGCTGGTTTACATTTACAATTACACATCTCGATACAATAGGTACCTATATAAAATAATTTTAAAATCGTTAAATAAATACTTAAACAAACTGTTTGCCTCTACACGTGTAGGTACCTCTATTTCAGGAAAATGTTTTAATGTGAACTGGCCGTACTGTCATTTTCGAATGATTTTCGCGTAGATTTAGAAATTAAAGAATGCCTAAATACACATGATGACATTATTGTCACTTATTAACCGTGTATTAACGATTTAATGATTTGATAGCTTCGTGGCGCAGTGGCTTAGAAATTGAATTGCAGCGCTAAGGGCCGCGGGTTCGAACAAGTATTTGTATGGCCTACAAATAATTGTTCCGTGTCTGGATGTTTGTCCTTGTGCAATTTATGCTTGTAAACTACCCCCACCTGGAGAAAATCTTAGTGTGAAGCTTACATTTTTAAACAAACAAAAAAAGATCTCTTCATTTCGCACTGGCGCGATTTTGTATTTTCTTTTGTTAGCCGCAATCGCGTGTTCCACCGCGCCTTAACTGCCTTTATTTTATAATTTTGACAGCACCCATAACTTTGCCGACATTTAATTCTTAAAGTTAAAAATAAAAGAAAACTGTAAAACGTAAACGCAAGAAAAATAGTTACTGGTCATCTATTGATGTAGATTAATGAAGGAATAAAACATTTTAAAAATTATTGATATCCTTTAACAATACTTAGGTAAGATGTTACAAGAAAAAGCTTAAATGATAATTTGATATATTACTTTAGGGAAAATTTATATCTGCCTTATAGATTACGCAACGTGAGTAAATACTCTCATCATAAACATCCTCTATCTGTCATCCCGTGGGTGCCGTAAGATGCCACAAAAATAAACTGAACCTGGAGATGGGCAGCAGCATCTTCCTAATAACAGTTGAGTAAAAAAAATAGATGTGGTTGCCAATTCGCTTGCCAAGCATGGTAACTATGGCAGATATCCCTCCTATGAGGCAATCTATGTGGGAAGGCCATTTATAGTACTGAAATTTATTGACTGTAATGATATAGATATATAAGTTCAAAACATTTAAACTTTACCTCGATAACAATGGACTAATGCAATTGCAGAATTGTAACAAACACAATTTAAAAGAAGGTTCACCAGCTGGTTGCTTGTTTCTGCTTAGGAGTGCGTCTGGGTAAGTACCACCCACTTGCCCATTTCTGCCAAAGAACAGTGTCAGTTTGCTGTGTTCAATTCTGAAGAGTATAACGAGACGATACAATTACAAGCTATGAGGCATGCCATCTTGGTTATCAGAGATGACAACTTATCCTTGGTCTTCTTTGTTTGCAGTCGGCTGCATGTGTCCATGGACTGAAGTAATCAAATCCGTATATCACTTCATTTTTATAAAAAAATTATAATATTATGTTAATATGAATTTTTCTGGTCGTGTAATTTAATGAAAAAATAATCTAAAAACGCTTTACCGCATTAAAGCTGTTAGTACTCTAGCAAAATTCAAAGCAGTATATTAAACAAAATGTCCTTTTAAAACAAGCTGTAAGCAGAGAAAAGAGTTGTAACCAACGTTCCAGAGCTACGAAAAATTTAATATTTTAGTGTTTCCAACATCTTACGTTGCATTTTATGAAATAAAGCGCTTAAACAACTAAAATGTTAAAATAGTACAGCATACAGTGAACAGCTATATATTATAGTAGTAGAAGAAACGCAAATAGTCTCATATAATGTTATTGTTGTCTGTCTGTTCTCCTTTGTTTGAAGTTGATTGCATGTGCCCATAGTCTGTAGAAACCATACACCATCAGCTTCCACCTGTAAGTTCGTTTGTCATTTCAGTTTTATAGAAAATAATTATTAAACTACCTTATTATTATTCCTATTGAAGAACTGTAAGTAAATTATATTTTATCTTAACTTAGACTCTTTTACAAACCAGTTGTGTAGTGTGTAGTGATGTTAGTGAAATTAACAACTTAATGTGTGTAAAATCCGAAAGTAAAATTCCACAAAAAATATAAATATGGAAAGGGGGTCAAGTGCAGTACAAACGACCTTAAGGGTTTGGGCTTTGCTTGTAAAAGCATCATTTAGCAGTAGTAGCAGCATTTTCAGCTTATTGCCTAGTTTATTAGACTGATGTAAATTTTCCCTAAAGTCAATATAACATCAAATATTTTTTATAGAATAAGCGTAACAAACTACTACATAGCTCATTTGACGGTAAGTGAATGCTGTGGTATATAGAAAACATCTATTCTCGATTAAATTTCAAAATACGTTGTTTGTCACCTCTGATAACAAAGATAGAATAGCTCGTTAGCAGTATAAAGGATCTTCGGATATCCACACTGACCATACAAAACACATCAGTATTGAGCTGCAATTTTACGCTGGTACTCTGTGAGAGCGTGGTTTTTCCCTGGTCCATACCATACTATACAACCATAATATAGCTGCAGCATGGCTGTTATGGACGGCGAAGGGAGCCGCTGCCCCGTCGCCCCCTCATACCCTGTTACGCCCCGCACACCCAGCACACCGCCCGGGCATCACGTGATGCCTATAACCAATGAGCGCACAGCGACGCCGCGTGAGGACACAGCGACGATGAACCCCCGCCACGCAAATAAAAGAAGGGCATACGGCCGCTGGGACTACCATACGTTGAGTGCCCTCTAGCTCTCGCGCCTTCGCTATCCCGCTCACGCTGTGAAGAGCAGTCGCCGTCTGTGAGTAAGCTTATTGCTTTCACACTGGTCTTTCCCCCCTGCCTCCTGGCAGGGAGGTTTGACCATTTATTGTTATTTGTTATTTGTTTGTTTTTTTGTGTTGTTTAGCAATGAAAGGAGAAGGAGACGTCTCCATACATTCTTGGGCCCAAGTGTTAACAAGATGAAAGTAGGACCATTTGAAAGCGTATATATATAAACAATTCACAGCTGAAAATCTGGCAAGATTTGTCAATCTAGGACCTGAGTTATTGTATAATAAGTAAAAGTGAGATTATCTATTACCTACCCTGTAACAGGTGGTTTTTTACTGTTATTACACTGTAACAGGCTATTTTTTTTATTTCTTAAAGATATAAAACAGGATCAGTATAAAATCACCAAAAAGTTGTGGTTAATAATAATTAAACGAAATGGTGAAACGATTAACGAAAGTTAAAACAACAACAACTAAATGAAGGTATATTATGGATATATCGATCTAAGATCGATTACTTGAATTGTTGTTGTAACTGTTACTTGTTGGAATTTTGATATTTTGTATTTTTTGTTATTATTTTACAATTTTTTTTACCTCTATAGTCAAAAAAAAAAATATCGAAAATAAATATTAAAATTCTCAATTTAATCGAGAATCGATTATATTGTGCTCGTTTAAAATCGAATCGAAAATCTGTCTTTTTCTTTTAAGTAAATAGTTTGAAGTTTGAACTGTCAAGTTACAAAATGAGAAGTACTCTATTGGAAGACAACGTTCAGAAACGAAATTTATTGCCATAAATAATACACTACAATCGATTTTCTATTTTATTTCTTATTTTATTGTTTTTTTTTCGAAATCTAGATTATAAAAAGAGCTACTTTTTATTTTACTTAAGAAAAATATAGCCAATTGTTTAAAGTATAAACCAATTAGTTAACTTCATGCCCAAAAATCCCATTCTCCTTTATAGGCTGTCATGGTATAGATATTCAAGTTCAAAACATTTAAACTTTACCTCGATAACAATGGACAAATGTAATTACAGAATTGTAACAAACATAATTTAAAAGAAGGTTGTTGGTTGCTTGTTTCTGCTGCTCGCACTCCGTCTGGGTAGGTACCACCCTCTTGCCAATTTTTGCCAAAGAACAGTGCCAGTTTGCTGTGTTCCATTCTGAACAGTATAACCAGACGATATAATTACAAGCTATAAGGCATTCCATCTTGATTATGAGAGATGACTACTCATCTTTGGTCTTCTTTATTTGCAGTCGGTTGGATGTGTCCATGGGTTGAAGTGTTAACCATTAAGTGAACTGCAAATCCGTATATCACTTCATTTTTATAAAAAAAGAAATATAATATTATGTTTATATGAATTTTCCTGGTCGTGTAATTTAATGAAAAAAATAATCTAAGAACGATTTACTATATTGAACCTGTTAGTACTCTAGCAAAATTCAAAGAGTAAATAAAAAAAATGTCCTTTTAAAACAAGCTGTAAGCAGAGAAAATACTTGTAGGCAACGTTCTCGAGTTACGAAAAATTCAGTATTTTAGTATTTCCAACATACGTTGTATTTTATGAAATAAAGCGCTTAAACAAAAAAAAAATGTTTCAATAGTACAGTATTCAGTTATCGAATATATATTATAGTAGTAGTAGGTAGGTAAATAGTCTCTTATTATGTTATTAACGTCTGTAGACTCCTTTGTTTGAACTTGATTGCATGTGCCCATGGCCTGTAGAAGCCACACACCACCAGCGGCCACCTGTAAGTTCGTTTGTCATTTCAGTTTTATAGAAAAGAATTATTAAAGTACTTTTGGGAATGAGGGAAAAAATAAAAGGAATGGCGAAAAAAAAATGAAGGTAGAATGGTAATCTCCCACTTGTTTTAGCAGTATAAAGTATCACACATGCGACTTAGAGGCATTAGTCTGTAATTCTAAGAGTCCCACTGTCGTTACTATGCCTGTTGGGGTATTCTACTAGTGTAGGCAGTGAAGGTCGTGTTGCTGAGAGGCTGCCCTGTGTTACATTGAGATAGGTTGCGATGATGTTGGTTTGCATACTTTGGCGTTATCATGTAATTGGGTCCTGATAGTAAACAGGGTTTGTTACCGAGTAGTGTAGTTTTATTTGAATACTTTTGAGATTCATTTCTAACATCAGAAGTGGAATAGTTTGTTACACCACCTTATTTTTATTCCTATTGAAGAACTGTAAATAAGTTAAATTTTATCTTAACTTAACTTAGACTGTTTTACAAATCAGTTATTTAGTGTGTGAAAGTAAAATTACACAAAAAATATAAAAATGGAAAGAGGGCCAAGTGCAATACAAACAACCTTTAGGGTTTTGGGTTCAATTACAAAAGCGTCATTTGGCAGTAGTAGCAACATTTTAGACTTATTGCCTAGTTTATAAGACCGATGTCAATTTTCCCTGGAGTCAATATGATATCAAATATTTTTTTTATAGAATAAGCGTAACAAACAACTACAAAATCCATTTGACGGTAAGTAAATTGTGTAGTATCTATATTCGATTAAGTTTCAAAATACGTTGTTTGTGACCTCTGATAACAAAGATAGAATAGCTCGTAAGCAGTACAAAGGATCTTCGTATCTCTATACTCCCCATACAAAACACAGCAGCATTGAGCTGTTACTCTGTGAGAGCGTGTTTTTTCCCTGGTCCATACCATATTATCCACTCATAATGTTCAACCATAATATAGCTTTACTAGAAACTACGCGTTTGTACCGTAATCAAGCCTGAAGAAGAGTGAAGATAACGCCGAAAGATTTCCTCAGAAAGGCCAGTTTCCCCACGAAATTTTCCTTTGCTGGCGGCACGCAGTAAATAAGAACATAAAATTGCAATAAACAATGTAGTGATGCCGGTGGTCATCAAATTCAGGTGGCGTGCGCTGAGCCCCTAAGCTACCACAATTTTATTATATTTATTATTTATTTATCTTTAATTATTGATAACTAAACACTACTACTAAAACAATTTAATAACGATTTGTGTAGAGTTTTAACAATTGGTGTTGCTAATTCGCATGAAATGTAAATAATATGCATAGATTATTATAATACATACACAAAACTCCAAAATTAATATAATAAATAAGAAATTGTAATAGCAAATGTAATATTAAACCAAAAATTTAAAATTATGACTAAAACTCAAAACATTCTCGAAATATTCGGATTTTTTGGCGATACGCTTGCTGGCCAGTATCATTCTGTATATAATTAGTCAAGAAAACAATGTCTGTTACATATTCAAGAAAATATTGAACAATATCTAATTTAATTGTTCCCACAGGCAGTTAATGATGGCCTGCCATAGCGTGACAGCTGCTTCAGATACGATTAATTTTAATGCTTCATGCAAATGATAAGATCCTTTCCTAACGAGCTCTCTAACTGAAACCTAAATTTCAGTGATTTTAAAATTTTATTAGTAGAAGAAAAATACTTGTAGAGATCAAAATATCTCATCATTTTAAGCGTGTCTTTATAACGTTCACAATATCATCATTATCATAATGATCACAGTCTTTTGCAAGTCCACATTCGAACACATGGCTTTCCGAAGCTATGCCAAAACTGTTCATTAATTTATTCAAGAACAAGTCATACATATAGGACATAGGGCTCCCCATAAGTTGTTTTGTAGGTGCCATGCTTGGCAGGTGGGCTGACAATCGCTATGTTTAGTAATTTTGAGTTGTTGTCAGGAAGATGTTGCTGCCCATCTTTTCTTTCATTTTCCTCTCTCGCCTCCAGTGGCATCCATGTGATGATATGAATACGCCGTCACTACAATTAATTTTCTGTTCACAAAATGTATGTATAGAATATTTTAATTTTAAGTATAAAAAATTGCTCAGTGTTTTTGTGTTCAATTATAAAATGTCAAAGATAACGAACAAATTCATACCAAAAAAATATTAGTTATTTTTACATAATTTTTAAATAAAATATAACATAGAGAAATTAAAATTTAAACGCCTTTGTCCTCCTGTAACTATGGGTGCAGGAAATTACATGAAACGTCAAATTTTTTGTTTACATCTTATTTTTTGTTTATGTTTTTAATAGGTACATAATCGCTTTATAAATCAATAAAATCTTACTTATAGCCTATTTAATAATAAATTAATTGTGATGAGATGTAATTAGTTAAATAAGTTTTCATAAATACAATTGTTTATAATATGCGCTCTACAATTGTCTGTATTCTTAGATTTGGAGGCCGGGAAAACGGACGGAATCAACGTGACACAATAAGAAACGGCCGGTGTATCTTTGTATTTAGCAACTACATGAAAAATAAAATATTTCACAATAATCAATGACACTACAATGATAAGCTGAATTGTGTGATAAGAGAAAAGTGTGGTTTGCAAGGAGTTGTTGTGACTAAGATTAATTAAGGAATGCTTCGGTAATTTGAATACGTATAAAGAATGAATAAGGAAAGAGTGACATAGCAATTTATGCTTTTATGTTGCAGAATTGAAAGGAAATTTAACGACCAAATGGGCTATACATTGTATATGTGCCAAACTAAGGTTTCCTTTATCCGATGAGAATGTATGCGTTGTTACTCGTTTAAGTATGAGAGCAAGCGAATTGTGACAGGATTATGCAAAATGAAAGTCAGTAGTCTCTGTTTCTACAGCTGTGGGTAACAGGCGTGAGAGTTTACGTATGTATGATATGACCATAAGAACAAAAGCAATACATGAAAACAATTTATAAATTCAATGCCCACTGAAATAAATTGTTATGATAGAATTTAAAAAAAAAATAAGATAAATACATTGTTTAAACTACATTGCTACAGAGAAAATTCATTGAATATTTCATAAACAATGAGTAGCAGCGATGCTTTCTGCAAGACTTCTTTTGCCAAGCAGTATTACATCAAATATTTACCACAAAGCGTTTCTCGTGGTTAAAAATTTCTTTCTCTTTTTATTAAGTATTTTTTACTGCTCTTAACAACGTTAAGTATCTTTATATTGATACAATTGCTATGTTAGCTAGGTTGTTAGTAGTAAAGAGATTTAAGAACCAAAAAATTGTATGTGTCAGCTCCTATGTGTGGGTGGAGTTTACTTCTGAGAAACGATTACCGTAAAATATACACAAAAGGCAAAAAAATTAACTCATATATTTATTTTTATTGATTTGATAAAATACATTATATATAAATATATAATATATTTCATTTTTAATTCCTCGCTATGAGATGCACAAGTATGTTGCGCATGGAAAAACAATAACGGCTTCACTTTTGCTAACGCTTGATTTTTCTACCCATCTATTTTTATACCGTGCGCTATATATGAAACGATTCTTAAGGAGTAAACTCTGTACAAAGGGCCCTGCATACATTTTAAGTGATGCAGAAACTGAACCAAAACTATGCTCAACTTATTGTAAGGACACTCACGTACACATATGCATATAAAATCATTAGCAACTAACGATATAGTTTTAGAGGCATACGTGTGCGTCTAGCAGTCATTTTTAGAGCCTAAATAAAAATCAAAGATGTGTGCTAAGTGCTTTAAGAAGTTAACCATAGTTTCGGCATCACTTGAAATGAATGTAGCCATTGGTTTTTTTTTTCTTTGTTGGTTTGAGTTCTAGATACACGAGTCCACAGTTTACTTAAGTGAATAATCTGGCCAATAAAACATTCATCAAATTGCAATCAAAATCAAAATGCAGATCTATTGGCACCGGTTCTGGACATTCACTATTCTGCTATTTTGTACTGGTATTTTGTCAGAGCGTGGTCTTCCCACGGTTAGCCAGTCAAAATCATTCTGCAGACAGCTGCAACGTGGTGTAACAGCAACCACTTACTATCTCGTCGACTGTGTTTTCATTTGTCACTCTTTTCATATAAAAGAGGCCACAACTCGGTCGATTGACAGAGCTAGTAGCATCCCGTATAAACTATACATGAACAGATACATGGTCTCTCGATAAAAATCCATATGAATATTACGAATTTATTCATACTTTGGTGGAAGGAAAGTTTCTTTTTAGAATTCAATTATTAATAAAATTCGAATACCGTGTCTTGCCAAGTAACTTAAATATTTCGCACACTTTCATATTTGTCCTGCACGAAATAACAACCAGGAATGAAACCAGTTGCAACGGTTTTTGCATATACACACACACACACACACACACATATATATATATATATATATATATATATAATTAAAGTTCAGTGGAAAGTCACTTATTACTGTTTATTTTTAAATCTAAATTGTTTTAAATAGAAATCAAATGCACATAGATACTTTGTATTAAATCAAACTCGTTCGTTGCTCTATTGGAATTTTGAAAGAAAATCAGTCTCTAACTCAGCAGTTCCTTTAGTAATCGCAACTGAAAGTTAGTAAAATATTTATTTTCTCTATCGAACTTTCATTTTCCTGAAGGAAGAAAATCATAGCTTCCTAACGAGCTAGAAATCTTTAACGGACAAGGATATTATATTTTAATAATGATTCCAATTTAGAAAATAATTTAAGAATTGTGACGATATAATTTATTACAAATAAATGTAGTGTTATAAATATGTACAAATTTTATAGTATACGGTGCGAGATTATATAAATGACAATTTATGAATTAGTACAAATATGTGTAAGTAAAGGATTTTTCAATTGCCGCGGGTAGATTTTGGCAGACCGTGGCAGACACTTTGCTTTGGTGATATCTATCAAATCTTTTGTTTATTATTCAGTTACTTATGTACGCCACATCACCGTGGCAACTTACACGATTGAACAGCACGTTCAAAATAAATGATAAATTGCACCTATTTTACGGTAGACAAGGGCCACCTGCACAGTCAACTCTTTAACGTTTGGTAGCCAAATTTGAAACGACCGGTTCGGTAAACAATCAGCTAACAACCGTACGTTCAATGAATCCAAGATCGGCCGAAAACATCGTTGCGGTTCGTAAAAGTGTACAACAGAACCCCATTCAGTCAATTCCTTGCCGTGTACAAAAACTCAGCCTTTCGCAGATTTCAACATGTCGAATTTTGCATAAGGACTTAGACCTACAATATCCAACTGAACGAGTTCAAAGTCATGACCATAGAAAACGCTGTTTTTCGCTGACTGGGCTTCGAATCGTTTGGAAGAGTATCCCAATTTTGTCCGAAAAATCATCTTTAGGGACGAGGCGCATTTTTGGATTAGTGGCTGTGTTACCAAGCAGAATTACCATATATGTGACGACACTAACCCACGCGAGGTTAATGCATCCTCAAAAAGTTAGTTTGGTGTGAATTTTGGGCCCACGGCGTCATTGGTCCGTACTCTTTTGAAATCGATGCTACAACATCAGCAGGACGGCGCTACGTGCCACACAGCGGAAGCCACGATTAAAATTCTCCATGAGCGATTTGCCGGTAAGCTTATCTCTCGCAGAGGTGTTGTGAATTGGCCATCAAGGTCATTCCATTTGGCCCAGCTAGACTTTTTCTTGTGTGGTTTCTATGTTTTATTTCATTTCAACATCTACCCATCGTTATTGAAAAACCCTTTATTTATATATCGTAACAAAATTTTGTTTTATCAATAATAGATTTTGGTATCAATTTTATAACGAATGATTTGAAATAGTTATTGATATATGTATTTTTTTTAATAATATAAAATCCATGATTATTGCTGTTTCCGATAGTACATGATATAATTTTGTTTCACATGTTAATCGCTATTCTTATTACTGTTATCAAATGTGTAAATTTCAATTACATGAATTTTGTTAAATAACCGGAAACCAATGAGGAAAAAAGTTCTCGAGTTGCAGCCTCGTACCGGTAGCCGAAGTGTAGTGCAACCTCCCAATAGATGGACTGCGACCTGATAAGACATGCAGGAAGTCGATGGATGCAGGCGGTTCAGGACCGTGCTATGTGGCATTTCTTGGGGGAGGCCAATTTTCAGCCATTGATTTGTTAAGGGTTGAAATGATGATAATGATGATGATGACGAGTACAAAATAAATGATTTGATTTGATTTAATAATGGGTGCTTGACATTTTTCTTATTTTTTTTAAAAACCTATTTTTTATAATAGAGTTTGTATCGTGGAGGCGTGATACATACAAATATTGCATATGGACAAACATCCAGACCAGGAAGAATTATTTGTAGGCCATAGAATGTGGCACTTTGCTGAAATTGAGTCAAATGCTTACAACTACCAAATGCTTAGTTACTGCGACATAGAGCCGACATCATTACGAAGATAAAGGCGTATGAATGTGTAGGTATGTGACGGCTAGGTGTGATATCTTTGAACGTGTAGCGGTATTGTTACCCGACGATGCATGAATTGTCATGTAATTTTTCTCATTTAATTATATTTTATTTTAGTTTTGCGGAGTAATTTTTATTGTTAGCTCTCAGAAATTGACTACATGAATAAAATTATATACATACGTGATACCTTACAGCACTCCCCCGAATCCGGCATGTTTTTTTTTAGATACAGTATATTTAGTATATATACAATATGTCCTGAAACTCAACGTCAAGCGGGCACGAAGTGAAAGGGGAAGGGTCATAACAGCCCCGCTAAAAATTAAAAATAAAGTCCATATCAGTTAGTTCAGTTATAACTGACAAATATATGATAATTATAACTTTAAACAAAAAGTAAAGTTCGACTTCAAATTGTTATAAAATTATTAGTTATTTATTTATTAGGGTTGAAATTTTTGGTCCAAATATATATAAGACAACCCTTGAAGTATAGCTCATTTAATAAAAAAGAATCATTGAAATCGGTTCTCAATCTGCGAAGATATATAAAAGTCCCGAAAGAATAGTCAAATATGAATTTTTTTTTTACAAAGCGCAAGTTCGGCCCACGTGGAATACTGTTCTCATCTCTGGGCCGGGGCACCCCAGTGCCAGCTCCTTTCATTTGACCGCATCCAGCGCAGAGCGGTTCGAATCGTCAACGACCGAGTTCTTTCTGACCGGCTCGATACACTGGCACTGCGTAGAGATGTTGCATCTCTTTGCGTATTTTATCGCATCTATTCCGGGGAGTGCTCTGAGGAATTGTTCGGACTAATTCCAGCCGCTCAATTTTACCATCGCACATTGCGACAAAACTCGCGTTACCATCCATACCATCTGGATGATTGGTGGTCCACCACTGTGCGATTTAGAAGAAGTTTTCTCCCTCGCACAACTTATTTGTGGAATCAATCATCACCAGCGAATTTTCCGGACCGATACGACTTAGGAACCTTCAAGAAAAGAGCTTACACCTTTCTAAAAGGCCGGCAACGCATCTGCAATTCCCCTGGTATTGCAGTTGTTCATGGGCGGCGGTAGTCACTTACCATCAGGTGAGCCGCATGCTCGTTTGCCCCCTATTCTATATAAAAAGAAAACTTTTTCCCCTATTTTCTACCCTAGTGGGCGGAATTTTTTCTTCAAAATTTAATGGGACCACCGTCGAAGTGAAGCCTATTTAATAAAAAATAATCATTAAAATCAGTTCATAACTGCGAAGATATTGCACATAACACACATACAAAAAAATATAATACACTCGAATTGAGAATTTACTTTCTTTACTTTTTTATAGTCGGTTAAAATCAGGAAAATCACTTCATTAGGTATTGTGACCACAAATTTTTCAATTTTTCAGTAATTTTTACACTAGCGTGGTCTTAAATAAACGTGCTATTAATCCCAGTCACAAATCAAGCAAAAGAAAGGGTTGCTAGGTTATTTAATTTTAACTAACCTAACAAACCTTTCTTTTATTCGTAGTTGAAAAAATTAGATCACCTTTGACTCTTCATTAAAATAATTTAAAATTTTGTAGAACCGACTTCAATATAAATTATTAATAATATCTGAAAGACTATTTATTAGTCAAACCTTGATCATTTTGTACGGTATATGGTACCACATGAGAAGCAACAGCTTTCAAATAAAAATACCAATACCCAGAAAAAAGTTATGAGGTAACACACATAAAAAAACATACAGTCGAATTGACCTCCTCCTTTTTGTAGTCGATAGAAAAAGGAAAACATACTGTACTACCCTAAGCAAGTTACTTCAAAAGATGATCTTAGATTTCAAAATGGTGTAATACTTATCACTTTGCATTCTTAAAGACTAAAATAAATTTGATTCTCTGAAATAAGACCTAAAATCAAAACAGTTTTACACCTACGTCACAGAAACAGAAACAGAAACAGAAACTTTTTTATTCAATATAGATTATAAATAATACTTACTGAAAGTCACTCTTTTGTTTGATTACCACTGGTTCGGAAAAAACCTCTGTCCTAGGAAGAACCAGCAAGAAACCCAGCGGGACTTTTTTTTTAAATAACAGCTTACAATCATGATGTTACACAAATTAACAACACAACATATTAGAAATAGCTTGGTAGCGATCACCTCATTTCCGGGGGTTATTATCATCCATAAATTCCTTAATATTATAATAACCCTTTTTATACAACCTTAGTTTAATAAAGTTTTTGAACTTTGAGCAGGTCAAACTTTGTATATTTTCTGGAATTTTGTTGTAAAAGCGTATACATCGCCCCAAGAATGAATTACTGACTCGATGGAGTCGAGTAACTGGTACTACTAGCTTGTCTGTTCCTAGTATTTACATGATGATTATCACATATTTTTGTAAAACTACTTTTATTTTTGTGTACGTACATTACATTTTCATAAATGTGTTGAGAGGCCAAAGTTAATATACTAATTTCCTTAAATATTTGTCGCAGACTCTTTAGGCTTTAAATCATAAATTGCTCTTATGGCCTTCTTCTGTAAAACAAATATAATTTCAGTGTCAGCTGCGTGTCCCCATAGCAAAATACCATACGACATTATGCTATGGAAATAGCTGAAGTAAACTAGTCTAGCTGTTTCAACACTGGTTAGACTTCTAATCTTTTTTACAGCATATGCTGTAGAACTAAGTCTGCTTGCTAGTTTTGATATATGGGGGCTCCATTGAAGCTTCGCGTCTAGTGTGAGTCCAAGAAAAATGGTGGTATCTACAAGACTCAGTTTCTCCCCATTTAAAATTACATTAGTAGTTAATTGTTTGACATTTGGAGTCATGAATTTTATACATTTCGTTTAGTGCCATTTAAATGCAAATTATTAACATTGAACCAATTTACTAATTTAGATATAGCATTATTTACTTCGTCATATTTTAGTAATTGTCGACTTAATTTGAAAATTAAAGAAGTGTCATCTGCAAATAATACTATATCATGGTTATCCCCTACTATGTAAGATAAGTCATTAATGTATACAAAAAACAGAAAGGGGCCGAGAATTGAGCCTTGAGGCACGCCCATTTGTACCATCGATCCGGAAGAGCTCATATTGTTAATGACAACTTTTTGCGTTCTCTTACTTAAATATGAGATAATTATTTTAAGAGCATCACTTCTTACACCGTAGTGTTGCAGTTTCCTGATTAATGTTTCATGGTGAACACAATCGAAGGCCTTGGATAGGTCACAAAATATACCCAAAGCATCCTGTGAATTCTCCCATGCATTAAAGATATATTTAATCAGCTCAACACCGGCATCAGTTGTCGAGCGGCCCCTTGTGAAACCAAATTGATTTTTATGAAGTAAATTATTTATATTAAAAAAAAATACATTTAATCAAGAACAATTTTTTCAAAAATCTTACTAAGTGTTGGTAGTACAGAAATAGGTCTAAAATTGGCAGGGTCTAATGTACTACCCGATTTAAATAAAGGTATTACTATACTATGCTTCATTAAATCAGGAAACACACTAGATTCGATACTAGTATTAAAAATAATAGCTAAATGAGGCGCGATTGTATCTATTATAGACGCAATAACTTTAACGGAAATCCGCCACAGATCCGCAGTTTTCTTAACATCAATAGTTTTAAAATATTTTACAATATCTTTAGATGACACTTTATGAAATGTAAAATTCTTTTTACACGCATTTACATTTTGTTTAAGTAATGATCCGGCGACGACAGGAGAAGAATTCAGTGACTTAGTGGTCAAGATCGGAATATCAGTAAAATATTTCTTTAAAACCATTGCTACGTCCTGATCTGATACAGTTAATTTGTTGTTAACACTTAACTGGTAATTTGATTTGCAAGAGTTGATCTTACCAGTTTCGCTATTAATTATACTCCATGTCATTTTAATTTTATTGGAAGCCGTCTTAATTTTGTTGCTCAAATGCAAAGACTTGGCTATGGAGCATACTCTTTAAAATATTTTTGAATATTTTTTTACATATTCCCTAAATTCGACGCTATGATTATATGACCTTTCATGGTAAAGATCATATAACCTATGCCTGCTCTTATGGACTCCAACAATACATTTCATTAATTAAATATCAAATTAAACAAGTGAAAATGTGACAGAAACGTTTTTGAATGAAACAGATAATGACGCTATTTCATTTGAATTAAAGCGTGACAAGTAGAGATGCTATTTTATTTGTTTGGCTGAAGCAGATGGTGAAGCTTTGGCGGTTGTTGGTCTTTTAATAGTCAGTACGCTACATTTCTTTATTTAAAGTGCAGCTTCCGTTTACGTACAAATAATTTTGGTTTAGTGAAATTGGACTTGATTTTTGTTTGTTTACTGTGCTGGCTTTCTTCTGGACTTTTAACTGTGACACCTGAATATTGTGTTTTGCAAACTCTAAAAAAACCAGTAATTTGTGTTTTCTACGCTACTTCTGGTAATCCGAATCATGCCTTATCTACTTAGCTTAAGAATATGCAAACTTGCACCTCATCTACAGATAATGTGGATGTATTGCTAATGCCGCAGCCAGATTTTATCGAGGAAGGTACCCGAATGCCGAACGTTATCCGGATCACCGCGGTTTCGTAGGCGTATTCGGAGGGACGACTACCTGGTTTTCCAAAAATTAGTGAAAGACCCTGAGGTTACTACGATGACGTAGTTTGAATGAAATTCAAAACGACCCCAGTACTTCAGAACGTGCGATTCAATAATGTACGGGAGTAACTAAAACTGTCGTGCATCGAATTTTGAAACTTCATACGTACCAACCTATTATGTGAGACGAGTGCGGAATTCACTACCGCGTGACTACACCCTTAGAATAAAATTTTGCAGAACAATGTTAGCAAAAATAAAGAAGATCCGCAACATATGGATAAAATATTATGGACCGACGAAAAAACATACAAAAAAGATGTTTTTTTATAGGATAAGTGTGACAAACGAGCACACAGTCCACCAGATGGTAAGTGGTTGCTGTGGCCCATAAACATCTACATCTATCCTCAATTAATGCCTCGTTTCTAGTATAAAAGGTCTCCGGTTCTCCACACTCACCATACGAAACACAGCAGCATTAAGCTGCTATTTTACGCTGGTATTCTGTGAGAGCGTGGTCCTTCCCCGGTCCAACCGATCCATTCATGCTACATCTATAGCAGAAATATAGCTGCAGCTTGGCTCTACCACGTATTATGGTTATATCGATTCATAATATTTATGGTTGGCACACTGAAAACCCACATTTAATGCGAGAGGACCAATCGCAATATCTATTTAAAATTAATTTGTGGACTAGAATAATTAACGGTCAAATTGTTGGCCCTTTTGGATTACCGGAGACCTTGAATGATAACAATTATTTGAATTTCAATACAGACACTGCAATTTTATTTATATGTATACTATCTATTATTTATATATAGATAAGGGTAACAAACGATCTAATGATCCGTTTAATAGTAGGTAAGTAGCTACTGCAGCCAATGGGGATCTGCCAATGTTAATAATATCAGTCTTGTTAACATAAAGTCGCCGATCAGTCGCGTCAACGTTAGAAACATGATGTGTTGTATTTAAATATGCCACGTCACGTCTACCTCCGTGGCTTTAATTGCAAGGGTTTTTTTTTTAATTATAAGCCTGTGTTTGACTACTATCTTACCTGATGGTAAGAGAAGTAAATTATTCCAATCCTTTGCTGTACGCATTACGAATGACAACAAACCATTTGCTCTGAATGCGTAGTATGTCTGCAACAAAAGGGTGGAGATTGGCCAAAGATATAACCACTATCCTTTAGAGATTGGCAGAGAGGCATGAGAGGTTGTATACTATAATAATATATACACACAAATATGTCATAATATGCGAAGTGAAGATTGTAACATCGATCTAAACACATATAACATTTTAAAAAATTACCGTCGTTTTAGGTTTATTAATAGAAAAAGAATAAAATTAGATAAATATGTTTTTAGAAATGGCTTATTATGAAATGTATATTAAAAAGGGGCCGATAAAACAAACTAGCTACAACTGTGTCTTGTTATCAAGTTTTATTGAGTTTTGAATTAGTTTAGTTAAATTAATCAAAGCACCGCCGTATACAAGCACCTCACACTCCTGCTCTCTCATTTAAACCAGTAAAATGGATTTATACAATAACAAGTTTGTTATAACTAAGAGTGTTTTGTTTGATAATATTTTTTTTTTTTGGTTACAAAAATATGTTTTGTTTGATAAAAATTTTCATTGTTGGTAGCAATTTAAAAAATGCAAAACTAAACACACGGCAGTCCGGGAATGAAAAGGGCGACGCATCGGCAGTGTGCATATTTATAGGAACCATATAGTTTCAAACAATCCGTTAGACTATAACACCCTACAGAGTAGATATATTATAAATAGTTGTCGTCAGCTCAAACACAGGGATTTTTAAAAGAAAGACCATATATTCCACATAATCATATCTTATATTATTATAAAATAGTACAACATCACAGGGTATAAATAATGTCACAGCAAATAAGTTCACGCGTACTTAGAGTTTCAGTTTTCCAATAATTAAATATCAACTACTTCTGCGCTTTGTTGCTTTCGAACATGGACGTATAAATAAAGCGGACTGAATCTCGCTATAAAACTCAGCGAGGCACCCATAATAAGTAAACTCGCGTGTACATAGAAGGGGTCACACACACATTCACACTAATAATTAGTCTAGCGCCCGCCATTACGCAACAAACGTCGTCCGTGAGAAGTAGTTAGCGTTGGTAAAAAAAAAATCAATATGCCGTCTTGCGTCGTTAAATTTTGTAAAAATTATAGTAGTTTTATCAAAAAACATCAAGGTATCACCTTTTATAGGTGACTCAGTAATTATAATCACTTATTAGAGAATTTTATGTCTTAAATTAAAATACTATTTTTTGAACACAAACATGAGTCACGTGATCAGTGTTGTTAATTATGTATATGGAAAATTACTCAAAATTTGGGAAAATGCTATTTTCATCCACGTTGGGACGGATACGGTATATATGTTTGCCCAAAACCTCTTAAGGTTGTTTTATGTGCACTTTTTTGTTACAATTTTCCTGAAAAATTACTCGATCGATTATAATGCGGTTTTATGCATTTTATAATACTCGTTAAGTTAATAATACTCGTTGGATATCTGGCGGTTAGCATTGCTCATTATGCAACGATTTCAAGAATCTTCGAAAGTAAAAGACAACTGTCTTTTACTGTTTAAAAAATTGTTCAACTAAAAGATTTTTAACATTTTGTTTGTCATGAAAATTAGTAAATTATGGTAATTATTTATCACTTATTGTCATAAATAATAACTATAACTTACACTTGCAGAAAATTTAAATAAATAAATATATTAACTTTGGCCTCACAGTATATTTACGAAAATTTAATGTTGGGGAAAAATTGGGGAAATTTTGTTTCACATGACAACCCTATATAACACGCAAACATACTTGCACCGCCGCCATTACAGTGCATCATTCCTTTCTTAACAAAATTCTGTCCGCCATATTTATACGTCCACCCTTGCGACTTACTTTCTCTAAACCTCGAACCAGAATGCCTTTATCTTTTGAGTGTCAGTTTCTTATTTGCATCGTCGGCGGCCGAGTTGCAAATGATGGTTACTTTAATGAATTGGTCATTGAAAGAAAGGGGTATGAAAGTGAACGCAAGTAAGACGAAAGTGATGGTTTTTGAAAGAGAAGAAAGTAAAACTTTATGTGAAATAAGAATAGAAGGGGAGTTGATTGAACAAGTGGATGAGTTTGTATATTTGGGATGTTTATTTAGCAGGGATGGTAGATATGATAAGGATATAGAACGACGAGTGAACGCAGGAAATAGAGTGAATGGGGCTCTACACGCTATTGTGAGGAGTCAGAATGTGTCAACTAAGGCACGTATGGCAATTCATAATGCTGTGTTAGTACCCACTTTAATGTATGGTAGTGAAAGTTGAGTCTGGCAGAAGAAGCATGAGAGTAGAATAAATGCTGTAGAAATGCGTTCCTTAAGGAGTATGCTAAGGCTGAATCTGAATGATAGGGTGAGAAATAGTGTAATAAGAGAAAAGTGTGGTTTGCAAGATGACGTTGTAACAAGGATTAAGAAAGGAATGCTTCGGTGGTTTGGTCACGTAGAAAGAATGAACGAGGAAAGAGTGACAAAGCAAATTTATGTTGCAGAAGTGAACGGCAGGGTCGGGAAGGGACGCCCTAGACGAAGGTTTATCGACCAAATCGGCGATACATTAAAAATGGGCCAGATTAGGAGTACCCTTAACCGACGAGCGTGTATGCGTAGATATATGGATGTAAAAGAGGCTAGAGAGGTGTGTCAGGATCGCGCCAAATGGAAGTCCGTAGTCTCTGCCTACCCCTCTGGGTGACAGGCGTGAGTGTTTATGTATGTATGTTTTATGTCAGTTTCCCTACCTACAATCCCCTCCACTCGTTTAGTGTGCCTTCGAGTGAACTACCGAATCCACGATTGAATGATTTAATAGTTCTGGGTTGTCAGTGTACAAGTATCTATCATAAATGATTAGAATAAATACCGACTTGTTTATTTTTTGGTTGCCAGAAAGAAGCTAACAAAATGAACTCCTAAAAATCAAAAACTATTAGATCTACGCTCTTGTAATTTCGAAACATAATTAGGATCCCTTAAATACATAGAATCGCAAATTCTATATCTAAAACCATTATCTTTCTTGAGTTAACAAGTACACTGTCTGCCTGAAGGTAAGTGGATGCTGTGGCTCATAGAAAATGCAGAAGCATTGTAACTCCTAAGGACTAAGATATAATGCTTCATTTCCAGTAAAACTGATTTCCAGTTCTCTACACTCATCATACGAAATTTGGCAGCATTAAGTACAGGCACTAAGTACAGGTACACAATACCACGCTTTCATAGAATCTGAATTTCAAAAAGTTGAAATTCAGATTCTATGAAAGCGTGGTTGAACCGACCCAGTCATGCCACAACCGTAATGTGGCTTCAGCATGGCTCTACCACGTATGTACATAAATCGCTTCGTTAAGCGGGCTCCTTCGCGTGACAC
Source organism: Parnassius mnemosyne (assembly GCA_963668995.1). Classification (NCBI taxonomy): domain Eukaryota; kingdom Metazoa; phylum Arthropoda; class Insecta; order Lepidoptera; family Papilionidae; genus Parnassius; species Parnassius mnemosyne. The sequence continues at coordinate 20,112,947 of CAVLGL010000093.1, read as the reverse complement.
CGTCGCACCCGCGCGAACTTCCCAGTTAGCTTAGCGCGGCTAGTTTTACTTTACCGTGCGCGTGTACGTATAATATATCGATATATAGTATAGTCGTATCGATATAATGTTATGTATGTATAAGTTAAATAATGGATTATCTATAAATTTTTAATTGACGCGCATATATTACAGTTACAACTTTAAATAATAAATTAAAATTCAAATTTTTGATCCATATAAAGCATAGTAATAATAAACTAAAGGTCGCTTAGCTGTCGAAATTCTTCCGTAATTAGTAATACTTCTTTTTTTTTAAGTTAGTGGTATTAGTTAGCAAGCTATAGGTATTTCTCTTGCAATTGCATATTAATATATAAAACACAGATATCTAACATACAAAGTTAGAACCACCCATCGATTTTTTTCTAAAAACAAAATATTTGATAGTTATTGATAAAAGTATAACCTGTTAGTTATTAGCATTTATAATTATTTTTATTAATATTGTAATTGATTTCGTTTTGTTATAGCTTAGCTTATTTTTGATATCAACACGTAAGCATCAGTACCACAAGGGTAAGAAGTGATGTATGTGAAGATAGTAAAGCGCTTACTACATTAGCTTAGCAAGACAAAAGCCTGTTTATTTTTGCCTGAAGACACTTCACATTGTAATCGGAAAAAAAATATGCACTTGCAAATTACTCAACTCTTTAGCTCTACGTATAAGCTGTGTATTGCTAGCAACGCAAAATCGGGAATTTGCATTTGGAAAAATCCAAAATTAGGGGCTTTTTAAGTGCTAATTAGGTGCCAAGTTTAAAAATTAGGTGCTCTAAAATTTTCACCGCAAGGAACGATTGAAATTTGCGTTGCCAACAAAACGTCTCGCTAGCAACGCAATAAAGTTATTAGATATACTATAAATATAAATATAATAGCAAGGAATTAAGTGCTAATTAGGTGCTGCAAGTATAAACAATAACAAGGCACCCCTAATAAAAATAAAGTCGTTATTCAGAACATAGCAGATGCAAAATTCAGATTTCCTGAAAATCAAAATAGAATCAAAATTGCTTTCAGAAAAAGTCCAAATTAGGGGCTTTTTAGGTGCTAATTAAGTATCAAGTTTAAAAATTAGGTGCTCTAAAATTTTCACCGCAACGATCGATTGAAATTTGTGTTGCTGGCAAAACGTATCGCTAGCATTCAATTACGATATTAGATATACGATAAATATTAATAGCTAGGAATTAAGTGCTAATTAAGTGCTGAGCGATTATCGAAACCCGATACAGATTCAGACATTATTATGGCAATTATAGGGTCCATGACCACCATTACCTTACCATAAGGTACGAACGGCAATTTATGTTCTGTATCAGTACCTAAAAATTAAGTGCTAATTAGGTGCTAATTAGGTGCCAAGTTTAAAAATTAGGTGCTCTAAAATTTTCACCGCAAGAAACGTTTGAAATTTGCGTTGCTAGCAAAACGTATCGCTAGCAACGCAATGAAGTTATTAGATATACGATAAATATTAATAGCCAGGAATTAAGTGCTAATTAGGTGCTGCAAGTATGCGCAATGATAAGGCGTCCTTAATAAAAATAAAGTAGTTATTCAGAACAAAGCAGATGCAAGATTATGGTTTTCTGAAAATCAAAATAGAATCGATTTTTGCTTTCAGAAAAATTCAAAATTAGGGGCTTTTTAGGTGCTAATTAAGTACCAAGTTTAAAAATTAGGTGCTCTAAAATTTTCACCGCAATGATCGACTGATATTTGCGTTGCTGGCATAACGTCTCGCTAGCAACGCAATGACGTTACGACTTGCGACGTACCCGATACAAATTAAGATATTATTCTGGGAATTATGGGATCCACGACCACCATTACCTTACCATAATGTTTGAACGATATTTTTTGTTCTTTATTAGTGCCTAAAAATTAAGTGCTAATTAGGTGCTGAAAGATTATTGAGATCGCAAGGAGATGACGGTAATATTCCGGAAATTATCGGATTTTATATAATCCATAATATTATTTAATATAATTTTCAACCAAATAAATGTTACAATTCTTACTTTTAGACATGTGAAGCCTAAACTTTAGTGTACTTAATCAAAATAATATTTTCTTTCCAGTAAAATTGCTTCATAATAAATATCGCCATCTACATCTTTCTATAGTTTTAATCATTTTATCGAACCAAAACCGATGGACTCTCAAGGTGGTAGGTATAAATGACGCTAGATGGCGTAAACATAAAAATGGATTTATTTTATTTTTTATTTATTTAAAAAATAAACAAATTTATTAAATAAATAAAATAAATAATGATATTGAATAAAGTTATCATGTTTGTTCAATCCATTCATAACAATTCACGATTTCATAGTTTACCGACCAGTTTAAGTATATTAAAGTTTTTGTTCAAACATAAACAAATACGACAAATACGTTATTTTACCGTTCATAAATTGATTACATAGTGGTCTGAATTTCAACGTTAACTGTGTGTTAGGGTTTATATTTGAAATCTTGATATATTATTAAGTAAATAATTCATTGACAGTTTTCGTATCTCATAAACATGTGCCACGAAAGACAAAATAGTTTAGTAAAGTTGTAATTTGTTAGTAACTTTCATGATTATCTCAGTCACATACAAATTACTAACTTGTCTACAGATGAATCATTAATACCTTTAAAGTTTCCCAGTTCAAACAAACGAATCATTCATGATTGATACATGTCTATTTCCTATGTCTATTTCATTCTCCATTTGTTGTTTCACACGCAGGGTGGGCAAAATTTTTTACGATATTTTATCTTTTTATCTTAATATATAAAACGGTTTCATCTCGATTATTCCATAGTTTTATTGCAAAATTATGGATTTTCATATGAAGAGCCTGAGCATTAAAGGAATGAGGGCATCCACGACTTTTTCTGCCACCAGGGCAACGCCACTAGAAAGTGAGGTATATTATTTGACAGACTTCATAGCGGGGAAGTTAATATGTTCGGAAAATATAAAAGTTATTGTTTCTTTCTGTACTATTAGCAATATTTTATATAAATAATTTCAAAAATAAATAAAATAAACCACAGATATGCATAAAAGTAGAAAAATTAAAAAAAGGTTAAAAATGTACAAAACATTAAAGAGCAAATCACTGACCCATTGTTTTGTTTATTAATATAATACTCTAGAAACTGATAAACCTTTATTTAAAAACAACCTCTCAATTAACTTACACTGTGTAACAAAAAACTTTACCTCAGTTAATTATGTATAAACTGGAAATTTCTGATGAATTATGTATATGCTGGAAAATTCTCAAGATTAGAGAATTAGAAAAAAAAAAGAAAGAATCAGAGAAAAATTACGGGAAACTTTTTAGATTAGAGTATTATATAATTGTTAATGAGAATAAAAAATACAAAAAACGTTTAAAATTAAAGATCATACAGATAATGATATACAACATAATATAAAGAAAAAAATAAAGAGTAAATCAATTTGTTATTAAATGCTGGATGAATATTCGTCAATTAAATTTAAGGAATTATAATTGTATTTCGGACTTTTATTTGTACTTCTTGATTTAATTTTATTCTTCAGTATCTTAACATTAGGAAGAAAAAGAAAAAGTTCGTTAATATCGATATGCAGCTTGAAGTCACTCGAAAACGTCTTAAGTCCACTTCCTTAAAAATTTCAAAAATCTTGAGTGACCTTTGAGAATCAATCGATAAACTTGAAATTTTCAGAATGTACATTACATAAATTTCAACCTATAAAATAATACAATGACGAGACAAGCGGAATAAACTAATCTATTTTCATAAGAGACTCGGAATATAAAAGTAGTCGGTGTTTTTTGGGCCACCCTAATAAGTACAAATGTATTATAGACATTTGACGAATTATTACCTTTATCAAGATTTCGAAATGCTGTTTCTTAGATCTTATCAGAAAAAAACAATTTAAAAAGACCATTGTAAACTAAGTCTTAAGTTAGCTTAGTCAGTAAGTTTAAATTTATGATTTGTTCTGTCTTTTTGATACAAGTAGATCAGGATTTTTTTTCCTGAAGAATCCATTTCAACTTAATGTTTGAATAAAGGTGATAACTAAGTATGCATAATATAATTAGCAATAGTGTAATAATTTTTTTTTTTGTAAATTTTGCAGAGAAAATAAATTGTATTTGGAATTATATCACACAAAACAAGTGAAGCTACAATAAATGATCAAGCAATGAGTCTGAGAGAATTTCCTAAAACCTTAAAACTACCAACTATGACTGCCGGATATACACTAAGAGGAATTATTTCGTGCCAGTCACTACGAGAGTCACGAAGTGCGAGTAAAAAAAATGTAAAACAAATAGTCAGATCATACAGCGCTTTCTGTCTACGAAATAACCAGTAGACTGAATTTAATTAGTGCAAAAATTCGTCCTAGCAGTCATCAAGTAGTTCCGCATTTAGTAGTATATTCCAAATAAACTCACGGATACGGATAGATAATTTCAGTATCTATCATAAAGATTTTAGAAGTAGATTTTAGAAGTCTTTGTGAAAAAAATAGAAAACTTAGTTTAAGATTCATAATTGACAATAATTTGTCAAAAAGTTATACGTTTTTATTTTATAACAAGGAAAAAAAATAAAAATAAAAGATTACTTCTAACACTATTAATATTTATACACGGTGTGATGTTCTTACACTCAATAAATAGAGTTAACTTAGATTTATCGACTATAAATATGATCCACGATATCAAAGATTAAATTTTGATATTGTACTTACTACACTGTAAACAATTTTGCGTTATTTTGTACACATATTTGCGTACAAAATTTTGTGTTTTAGTTGTGTATTGTTTAATGCAGGCGTTAACGTAAGAACTACACATAAGAATGTAGTAGTCATTCTTTTTACACTTTATTTGTTTATACAATGATGCGAATTTTTTTACTGTGTGTATATTGCTCAGATTTGTGTAAAACTTGTGAATTCAGGAATTCTGTGTCAAAAAATTAAATATTTGGAGTTTCAAAATGATGTCTTTTTACTTACATACAACTTTTTTTAATAGGAACTTCCGGCTATTTTTAACTTCGAATCGTTCTAAATCATATACTCGTAAATAATTGAGCTTTGCAATTTGCAAGATTAAAACAATTAAATAATAGATTTTTGAGCTACTTGAAGTAAAAATTCAGATAAATGTCAGAGAAACTTGAAGGTTTCATATAGAAACGCGTTTTTTGATATTTTTTAATAGATTTGCTGATTTATATGTGACTTATCGCATTTGATGTAGTTATTTAATATTAAGTTTTCGACAACAAAAGGTCGAACAAATCAATTGATCACAATCAATTTGCAGCAATATATGTTGTTTTTTATGGTTGAGAGCTGATTAGATTTTGAAAGTAGTCAGTACGATAGTTCAAAATAGATAAGAAAAAAAGTTTAAAACAATTGTTCTACAGGCTACCCCTGGGACTTTCAACTATTTTCAAGCTCAAAACTCTAGGAAAATTCCGACCGAACGATTTGAATAGTTTGTAGAGTTTTTATTTTGACTGAGGCACATGCAGAGTATCAGGAGTACTTAAGAGCGCGTACCACCAGAAATTGCTAATCGTACATCAGATTTTTACATAGCTACATCAAGTACAAAATAACAAAAAAATTTAATATTGATATTACATCGTAATTGCGAGGGACGTCATTGGTTAAAAAAATAATAGAATAAAATTTTCTCGATTAAAAAAATCACAAAAATACCTCTTACTTTTATCGTGAATCGATTTGTTCTGGTCATGGTGCATATAATGAAGCAACAAATGTAATAAATGACGTCACTTATATTATATCTAGTGCTGTAAATAGGGATTTTTAAACATTTATTACATTTTTCAAGTTATTAACTAACAAGTGTGACATTGAGTGAAAAAAATCGATTAATAAAAAATCGATTTTTTACTTTGTGATAAAAATCGATTAAAGATAAATCGATTTTTTTTAAAAAATAATCGATTTTTGTGAAAAAAAAAAATTATATTGTTCGAAAAATAATCTTCTGGTTTTAGAAATAAACTATAGAACAATTTTATTAATATATAACTTTGAACAATAAAAAACTAAAAATAATTACTGCCACAAATGTTCAGTGCCATTTAACAATTTATTACAACCAAAATAAACAGAAACGATAAATTAAACTAAGTTTTACGGATTTTATCGCGTTTAATTTAACTTTTTTTTTTAATTCCCGACATTTCAGGTGCTTTACAGCACGCATGGTCACAGAGGGGACTGACGTGTTTGACGTCCCTATGTCATAGTTGAACCACAAATCCTCGCAAAAGAACACCGATTCCTACCAAGGATGATTCGCGAGGCTATCGAAATTAAAAAACATCCTCCATCTGCTTGGCATCCTATAATTAATAAAATTAAATCCAAACCCAAGCATACCACTGTAAGACTTCAAGATACTGTAAGCTCATTCTGTGTAGATCGGACCAAAAATTAATATACAAAAACTGAATTTAGCCAGGCTAACTATGACATCTGGACGTCAAAGACCTCAGTTCCCCCCGTGACCATGGGTGCTGTGAAGTACCCGAAACGTCAGGAATTAAAAAGTTAAATTAAGCGTGATCAAATCCGTAAAAATGAATTTCATTTAATGTGTAGTCTTCGCGTAAATATAAAAAAATAATTAAGAAACCATAATTTTAGTAAACGATAGTTTTTTTAAACTAAGTTTGAACAAACAAAAAGTATAAATATCATTATGCCACTAATGTTCAGTATCATTTACATTAGATTAGAATGAAAATAAAATAAAAATATAATTATAAATAATCCGACGACAACCTTTTGATCTCAAAATTAAAATACAAGACAAATCTTTTTTTAAACATGTGTAAACAAAAAAAGTAAAAAAAATATTGCCATGAATTTTCAGTTAAAGACTTTAATAACAATCATTTCACCAAAATTCTTCTTCGTCTCTTTCCCAAAATACGGTTTCGTTTTTTCCTGACAATATTTCCCGCTTGCGGTGTTTAAAAACCAATTCGGTTAGTTTAGGGAAAGTTCCTTCAGAGCTTCTCCATATATTGAGGGCATCTGCCTTGAGATATGATAGTGGTGCCGCAATATATAGATCCAATTCAGTATTTTTGCCTATTGACGTGTTGGCCGCTATCATTTCTTCATTATAAAATACTTCTGTCAGTCACTTTTACGCGTTTCACAAGACATTTTTATTGTTTATATATAATTGTTTACACTAACCAAAGAAAGAAAGAAAACCACAGAATACTTTTACTCCTAGCGGAGGAAGAATCCTGTTGAAAACATACGAAAAGCGAAACTGTTTTACATACATAGAGATACATAAAGGTGGCGCCGTCTTTTGATTGACTTATTCATGTTATTGAACTTACTTCACGTTTTTACATCCATCGCACAGATGACTCTGATTACAAAAAATCGATTGAAACGCGTAATTTACTTTATTTTTTATTGATTTATTAAAAATCGATTTTTATTATAAAAAAATCGACTTCGAAAAATCGATTATAAGAAAAAAATTATCGATTAATATGAAAATCGATTATTTTTTCACATCCCTATTCCCTACACGTTGGCCGAGTGTTCAGTTCATAGTTTCAGTATATATAAAAGTACTCTGTGGTTCATAGCTACGCGTCGGAGTAGATTGTAGTGTCGGCTTAATAAAATTGTTTCAACATGGCGACATGGACTAATGAGGAAATATTTATTTATTTATTTAACAGTTTATGTACACACATAATTAGATAGGAAAATGGTAAAAACATAATTATGTACAAAGGCACTGCCTATTCCATGATGAAATTTCTTCCAGCAGGCCTATTGAAGGATAGTTGAAGGAAGTAGAGGTAGTCAAAGTGTGCACTTACATAAATATACATATACAATACAAATATATACGTATATACACACACACACACACACACACACACACTTATATATATATATATATATATAAATATATATATATATATATATATATATATATATATATATATATATATATATGTGTGTGTGTGTATATATATATATATATATATGGTCGGGAAGGGTCGCCCTAGGCGAAAGTTTATCGACCAAATTGGCGATATATTAAAAATGGGCCAAATCAAGAGTACCTTTAACCGACGAGCGTGTATGCGTAGGTATATGGATGTGGAGGAAGCGAGAGAGGTGTGTCAGGATCGTGCCAAATGGAAGTCCATAATCTCTGCCTACCCCTCTGGGTGACAGGCGTGAGTGTTTATGTTATGTTATGTTATATATATATATATATATATATATATATATATATATATATATAAAAATAAATATTATATATTATGAAAAAATATTTAATTCAATATAATATATTTTTAATGTTACTTATATGCATACCAACACATTACAATTTAATAATTATGGCGTGAAATATTGATTCATTGTTCATTCATTGATTCTCACAATGAATCAGTTATATGGAACCCCAAACATGAGCAACATAAAAATTAAACCAGAGTAAGTAACTTGCCTAACTGCATTAAATAATACATGTTTAGTTGCGATTTCGGAGTACCTACCTAATGATAAATATTATTATAAATTATCTCTGCGTTTATGTTGCTCAGGAATAATGTAGCTTAGGGGCTTCTTTTGGGCTATCATTTATTTTGAAAAAACCCCCAGCGAAGCGGGCACGGGTCAGCTAGTAGATCCTATAAAGGTTTCTTTTTTCCTTTTGAGGTCATAACCCTAAAAAGGACAAACTGGGAGTATGTGTAGTTTTTTTCGTTCACTCTGAGAAGAGTGAAGCGCTGTATAAGTATATGACAGCGGCCGCGATTACCCTAACGTCCATCATCATCTAGCTACCAACGCAGAATGAAACACGCCAACATGTGAACGGCACCACGAAAATCTGCCGAGTGCGCTCGTCAAGCGCGCTCGGCCAACGTGTACTGGAGCCATTACATGGTTTCGGCGCCATGACGGCGCGGTAGTTAGGCGTTCTGTGCACTCGAGGCACAGCTCGAGGTCTTGTGCAATAGTTTAAAACGCAACACAGTCTGATAAAATAAATACCTAATACTCTTCGCTAAACGCAAGGGTTTGTGTACAATAGGAAGTCTGCTTGCCGAAGTAATAACGTAATTATATATTATATACTCATATCCAAAGAGACTTGTTGGTCTAGTGGTTGTAAACGCGACTGCTGATGAGGTCCCGGATTAGAGTCCCGAGTTAGGCCAATAAATCATTTATTGAGTTTTTGCGTCAAACAATTCTCAGTAGGCGGTGTCTCACCCCTGTGCCTCGGAAAGAACGTAAAATCGTTGGTTCAGCGCCTGATCTCTGTCCGGTCGTGTCGTCCCATGGGACTATGAGAGTGAGGGAATAGAGAGCGCACCTGGGCTTGCATATACACTCGGGCACCATAACCTTGGCAGATGGCTAGTCTCCTTTGAGACTGGCCGCCGCGACCAAAATTTGGGGAACGCGAAAGAGATAGTATGTGTTATTAAAACATTATGTTTACGGCTATACGGCTATAGTATGTTATTAAAATGTTTTATTGTTTATTTTAATGTTTTATTCTTCTAATAAATAATGATCTTTGCAAGCTGTATACAGGGTAATTTTTAATTTACTGAAGACCTTTTGGGAATATGTTATTTACATCATAACAACAACATCTGTAAGAAAATAAATATATTTCTAAAATTTTTATTTTCATACAAATATAAAAATATTGGACCTTCTAAACGGTAATAGTCCTGGTATTAGCAAAAGAAAGCGCGTGGCGGGGTGAGGGTGGAACGGTGTAAGAGGCGGCGCTTACTCATTTGAACTTGACCTAATTACTATATACGATAGAAGTTTAATTTTATAGCAAATAAATATTACAATTCTTATTTTTAGTGTACGAAATCGAAAGGATATTATATTTCCAGTAAATTGCTTTGTAATAAATAGCGCCATCTACAACGTTCTATAATTCTAGTCATTTTATCGAATCCAAATCGATGGACTCTCAAGGTGGTCAGTGCGATAGACGCTAGATGGCACAAACACAAAGACCTGATTTTTGCATTTGCTTTACTGAATAATTTTCTGAATAACGATTTTATTTTTTATCTGGGGCGCCTTGTCATTGCCTATATTTGCAGCATTTAATTTCTTGCTATTATTATTTATCGTATATCTAATAACTTCATTGCGTTGCTAGCGATACGTTTTGCCAGCAACGCAAATTTCAATGGTTCGTTGCGGCGAAAATTTTGGAGCAACTAATTTTTAAACTTAGTACTTAATTAGCACCTAAAAAGCCCCTAATTTGGGCTTTTTCTAAAAGCAATTTTGATTCTATTCTGATTTTCAGAAAACCATAATCTTGCATCTGCTTTGTTCTGAATAACTACTTTATTTTTATTAAGGACGCCTTATCATTGCGCATACTTGCAGCACCTAATTAGCACTTAATTCCTGGCTATTAATATTTATCGTATATCTAATAACTTCATTGCGTTGCTAGCGATACGTTTTGCTAGCAACGCAAATTTCAATTGTTCCTTGCGGTGAAAATTTTAGAGCACCTAATTTTTAAACTTGGTACTTAATTAGCACCTAAAAAGCCCCTAATTTTGAATTTTTCTGAAAGCAAAAATCGATTCTATTTTGATTTTCAGAAAACCATAATCTTGCATCTGCTTTGTTCTGAATAACTACTTTATTTTTATTAAGGACGCCTTATCATTGCGCATACTTGCAGCACCTAATTAGCACTTAATTCCTGGCTATTAATATTTATCGTATATCTAATAACTTCATTGCGTTGCTAGCGATACGTTTTGCTAGCAACGCAAATTTCAATTGTTCCTTGCGGTGAAAATTTTAGAGCACCTAATTTTTAAACTTGACACTTAATTAGCACCTAATTAGCACTTAATTTTTAGGTACTGATACAGAACATAAATTGCCGTTCATACCTTATGGTAAGGTAATGGTGGTCATGGACCCTATAATTGCCATAATAATGTCTGAATCTGTATCGGGTTTCGATAATCGCTCAGCACTTAATTAGCACTTAATTCCTAGCTATTAATATTTATCGTATATCTAATAACGTAATTGAATGCTAGCGATACGTTTTGCCAGCAACACAAATTTCAATCGATCGTTGCGGTGAAAATTTTAGAGCACCTAATTTTTAAACTTGATACTTAATTAGCACCTAAAAAGCCCCTAATTTGGACTTTTTCTGAAAGCAATTTTGATTCTATTTTGATTTTCAGGAAATCTGAATTTTGCATCTGCTATGTTCTGAATAACGACTTTATTTTTATTAGGGGTGCCTTGTTATTGTTTATACTTGCAGCACCTAATTAGCACTTAATTCCTTGCTATTAATATTTATGGTATATCTAATAACTTTATTGCGTTGCTAGCGAGACGTTTTGCTGGCAACGCAAATTTCAATCGTTCCTTGCGGTGAAAATTTTAGAGCACCTAATTTTTAAACTTGGCACCTAATTAGCACCTAAAAAGCCCCTAATTTTGGGTTTCTCTAAATGCGAATTCCTGATTTTGCGTTGCTGGCGATACACAACTCTACGTATAACCAACGACGAAGCTAACTGTTTGATTGCGCACACTCTCACATTCGGACGCGTGAATGTCATTTGGTTACGCGTACAATAGTGTACTATAGTAGGTATTACGCAGTAGTACTTCTTATAGTATTCAACATTTGTCGACGAGCCGTCATAAATTGCATCAGCATATTCATGTTTTATGTTTTAAAAAAATAAGAAAGATAGCAGTCCATAAATAATGGGAAAATATTTAACAAGATTTAATAAAAATATCGGGTCCTTGCGAATGCAATCAGTGATAACGTACCTACTACATTTGAAATAATTTTATCCTTTTATTTGTATATGTGGCTTTTTTAAATAATGTGTTGTTATTTTAATAGTATTTATGTTTCATTCGTATAATTTGAAAAATTTACAAATTGTTAATAAAGTAGTTTAAAATACATCCAATATGCTTAGCTAAAAATTTTAGGAATTTTGACTCAACTTCTATAACCTAAAAACAGTATATTTTTAAACAACTTAGATATCAAATACAAATATGAAATATAAATAAATAAATATAACAATGCACTGTCCGCAAAGCCACTCGTCAGAGATGCAAAATTGAGAACAGTTGCAAGGTTGTCGCAGATAAAAGCCCAAAGAAACCACAGCCACCACAGAGACGAACGAAATTTGAATCGTGAAATGTGTTGAATAATAATGTGACTTTTCTTACTAGTAGTAAAATTTTAAAATTTATTTTGATCATTTTAGTACATTATATTTTTCCCATGTACAAGTTTTTTTTTATAATAATAATGCGTATAATGCCTTCAGGCCGAATTTCAGTTACGGTAGGTCGTCTTAACGGAGACTAGCCATCTGCGCAGTTCAGGATTATAGTGTGTGCACAAGCACAGATGCACTTCCTATTCCTTCTTAGTCCGACGGGATGGTATTCTGAAACGAACGGAGTACGGCTTACAGATGCTCTGACATCCCTGAGGGCAAGATAAAATATATTATAGTCTATAATAATATTGATTCTTTTGCACTTCCAGTCGGAACACATCTGTGGGTGGTTATCAATCCAGACATGTTAAGACTAAATAAGTCCTGTCTCCAACTTTGTTATTTAACAAATCATGAAATCGAATTGATAATAATCGATAGAGACAAATGATGTTTTGTTCCATAATCTATATCCGGTAGGGAATTAAAAAAAAGTAAAAACGAAGAACGAGAAAGATTACCTGGCAAAGATGAAGAAGAAGATACATATGTTTTGTTCTCTTAAAATATTAAAGTAATTGTCGTATGCTCTTAATTTGATTTAACGTCAATAACTTAAAATATTATAAACCATAAAATAGTACCCTTCTACATTTATGTATTTTAACCGTAAACAAGCTACAAAACATGAGCCTCTACGTGGTTCATTACATGTATAAATTATGATTACTTTGTCATGGAATTTCTCCACCTCGTTCAGTGGTCATGCAAAGCATGGATGAAAACTAAAACGTTGAATGCGTTGTCCTTTTTTAATGCATATTGGTAGTCATTATTTAAATCTTGAGAGAAATAAACTTTTCATATACTTTTTAAATTAGAAAGGGCGGTGACAGCGTTAATCATTATTAAGGACCACCGTATCTTTGATATCGGAAGAGATAATACCGGCGTCCAATCTTAGACGCCTGGGTCGATTTCGATCGCCAATGGAGTTAACAAAGATGGATACATATTTAATATGTTTTATAGTAATTAGATACCTTGTAAATCTGACGCCCGCTTCGTTAATCTAATAGTCGTAAACGTGACTGCTGATCATGATTTTTCCAGTACGAATCCCGGGTTGGGCCAAAAAATCAATTATTACATTTTTCTGTTCAGAAATCCTCAGTAGAAGAAAAGAAACAAGTAACGAATTTTGTGTTATAATAAATTTTTTCTGTCATTAATTACAATTTTGTTATATTTTTAAGAAATAATTAATTTTCTCTTTTAATTGTTATTCTAAAACGATATATATATATATATTCATATTTATTCAGTTTTTGAATTTGAAATAAGAAACTAAATTAGGTACATTTTAGTATCCAAAACCCTTGATAATATTACAAGCTTCGAAAAACCTCTTGTTTGCATAAAAGTTTTATGAAATGAACTCTTTAAGAGTTACATAACGAAAATTCTTTAACTTTAAAACTTCAATAGAAAAGATCGTTTAGATTTTATGTAAATAAATTAAAATTGTGTATTACTTTACAGAAATATTAGGTACTCTCTATTTTATATTACCTTAAGTACGTAAAGTGAATTATAATTTACAGTAGCCAAATACTTTTATTTAATAATTATCTAGGTATAGCCTTTTAACAAAAAATCGTGTATTATATACTATTGCAAATTATTCGTGGTAAGAATTCAGCGTTTAGTACTGATAAAACAATCAAACTCGTTTTTTGCAATTCGCTAAATTCCACGCTTATATTATGTTTATTGTTGTTACTACATTTCATTCAAATATTTTTTTCGTATTATGTCCTCATTTTTTATTCATAATATATGACTGATATGTTTTAGACAAATACTATTTAGCGACTATATTTTTGTAAGAAGTGTTATTAAAAAAAAACACGTATAAAAATTATTCCACTTCTGATGTTGAAAACTATTCTCAAAATTATTTAATTAAAAGAGTATTACTCGCATTAAAAATTACTCTGAAGGTAAATTGTTAAAAATCATAACAGTGTGAGAGCCGATGTTCAACTTGCTCTCTTGCTTACGCAAATAATCATTATCATGATAGTTGTTTCAAATACCTAATTTTTAAAAGTCTCTCGGCCGGCATTTCCTCATACTCTTGAATCAGCTGTGTAGTGGCGAGCTAGCGTTGACCGAGGTAGGACCACTCTAATGCTAATGTTGTGTTTTGTATAGTGAGAGAACCGGAGACAATTTATGCACGAGGCATTTCATCTTGGTCCTCAGGGATGACAACGCATCTGCGTTGTTTTATTCTTTATCTAGGATAGTTTTATCTATGTGCCGCTACTTACCCTTACCATCGGTTGGACTGTGTGCACGTTTTTCGCCCTCACTTCATATATTTTATTAATTTTTCTATCAATCGTGGCTACTATGACAAATATACCTCCACGGTAATGGCGGTGTAAGGGACGCTAAAAATTTCAGGCAGGGGTTACGTTGCTATCTTGTCAACTCTATCTGGAAACATTTTACGCAGGAACCCTGAGGCCTGACGGAAAAATCCTGGAGCCTAAATAAGAAAGAAATAAGTTTTGCTGGGGTATTATAAGATTATCTGGGATCCGGAAAAAGGGGGGCTCGATAATCCTCGATTCTAACAACTTGTTCTATAACTGCAAGGGCGACTGGGAAGTGAAAGTCCGGAAGTAGCAGAATAAGAATATCTACTAACCCATATCATCCCGTGGTTGTCAAAAGAGGTGACAGAGGGAAACGAAGTGGATGGGCAGCAGTATCTTCCTGATCACAACTCAAACTAATAAAAAATAAACATGTGTGCAATTCACATGCGGAAGAATTGAAACAATCAAATGATCGTATTAAAATAAAAATGTTTTACGGCACTTAACTTTTTGATTCCCGCCGTTTCGAGTGCTTCAAAGCACCCATGGTCACGGAGTCTGAGTTGTTTGACGTCCCGATGTCATATTTAGCCCGGCTATCTTCAGTTTTGAATATTAATTTTGGTCCGATCTACGCAGCTTACAGTATCTTGAAGTCTTGCAGTGGTATGCTCGGGTTTGGATTTAATTTTATTAATTATGGGATCCCATGCAGATGACAGAACTTATCCATCCTCTCTATTAAAATTAGGATGTTTTTTTTAATTTCAATAGCCTTGGGAATCATCCTTGGTAGAAATCGGTGTTATTATGCGACCATTTGTGGTCTATCAAATCTAATGTTCACACACTGCAGATTTCCCGGAACGTCGGTGCTTCAAATCTCTTTCTTTGTCTGTCTTATGTAAGATAATCTTTTTAATCTTTTTGTTTATCTTGTGTTAGAGAGACCACATTCACAATCCAGCTTGTACACTCCTGCATCTTGTGGAGGGATATGTCACTTGACGGATGGTAAAAATTGACTAATCTTCTTCAGCTGCTTGAAGTATATATTAATGGAAGCTCGCTTCAAGATATAGGCAACCTTGTCTGTGACACCTCTGACATAGCTGGTAGTACAGCAGGCACACGCTCGACTGTGGCCGGGTTCATTCGGTCACTGTGACGTATGCGCGGGACCTGAAGCTTTTTGTCTTGCAATACTTGCTTGACGTGCTGAAGCTCGGCGGCCAGATGTTTTCTGTTACAGATCCGTGGTACTCTCTGAAACAAAGATTTTCCCACGGTAGCTAACTGTGATGGATGATGGTGCGATTCAATATTTAAATATCTGTTGATATGGGTCTTTTTCCCATATACAGTGTTGCTAATAGTGTTATCAGGATTTCGGATGAATAATACATCTAGGAAAATCTTTAGCTTTCCTAGATGTATCTAGGAAAGCTAAAGACTTGTTTGCCTCTAACACCATTGTGAATTGTATTTTATAGTTTATGGAATTAAGGTGATCTAAATTTACAGTTACTTTGTCAGGTGGTAAAATTGTGAAAGTATCGTCTACGTACCGCTTGTAGAATCTTGGATTTACAGGAGCAGTAAGAAGGGCTTTCTCCTCAAAGTCCTCCATGAATATGTCGGCAACTACGAGAGATACAGGTGAGCCCATCGCCACACCATCTACTTGCTTGTAGAATTCTTCTTTCCACAATAGATAGCCAAATGTGAGGCAGTGTTTGAGTAATAGTAGCGTCCTAGTTACAATTGATATGTTAGTCTTTAATAGGTAAGCATGTGAATAGTGACTGAACATCGAAACTGACCATAGTTGCACTATCAGCGAGATGTTTATTTTGATTTGACTCGGCTTCCAAGCATGGTAACCATGGTAAATATCCTCCTTAAGAGAAAATTTATAGGGGGGACGTATGCTAAGTAGTGGAGTTTAATGTAGATTAATGTCGGCTGTTATGATGATGTGGTGACTATCTGTCTCAAAGAGGCGTCGGATTTAATATACACAAAGCTTTTAATAACAACATATTCAAGGTTGGGAGAGTGTCGACAAGATATTAGTTCATTATACTCAGAATTATCAAACATTGTTATTCGTTGAAGGTCATACTGATTTAGACACAAAACTTGGCACTTTACCGATGAAGAGGTTGAAGCAATGTATGAAGATGTGAGAGCGGAAGACTTCAACGCAAAAATAGGCACAAGAAAAGACGGTGAGCTGAAGGTAATCTGGAATAGGACAATAGAACCCAAGGAGTCAACAAGTGGCCGAACTGATGTAGAATTAGTTATTTTGTAGAACTTCTTTTCCCAGAAGCGTCCCCACAGAAGGAAGAAACTAAAATCACTGCGATCATATTTGTAATCTCATGGCTGTTAGACGAGAAATGAAACGCAGCCTCCAACAGATAAGACAACGTTACACCTTAATAGACAAATTTCTTAATGCATGCGGCTTGATGAATGTCATTCGTAA
Source organism: Parnassius mnemosyne (assembly GCA_963668995.1). NCBI lineage: Eukaryota > Metazoa > Arthropoda > Insecta > Lepidoptera > Papilionidae > Parnassius > Parnassius mnemosyne. The sequence continues at coordinate 20,095,676 of CAVLGL010000093.1, read as the reverse complement.
AAAAACAACTGCAAAAAGAATTTTCTGCTAATTTTGGCACGGAATAGTATTAATAATGTTTCTAAATTGAAGCCCACGCGAGTGAAGCCGAGGGTAAAATGCAAGTAAACGAATAAATCTAATCAACGAACTCACATGTGAACTACAAAGCATAGTTAGCTCGTCATTAGTCATTAGAAACGACAGAACAGTGACCAATATAAATAAAGACCAGCAAGAACTGACTACAATGACAATATGCGTTTGGTGTAACAGTGAGCCTACACTAGTAATACCATAAAAAATTACTACTATACAAGAATAAAAGAAAAATTACAAGAAATAATTATGTAGTATAAAACAAATGAGCATAAACACCGTTATTTTTTGTCACTTATGCGACAGTAATTGTCAGCTCCTCTGAGTAGTGTCGCCATTAGGCAATTATTTAGTGTAGCTGGTTTTATATTATGTGAACAGTATTGCAATAGATTGTACGGGATGCACCAAAATTATTGATAACACACCCCTTTGCTTGCGTTTTTGCTTCCGTTATGATATTTTCGTTGCATCACTCATTGTTATCTGAAGTTGAGAAAATTTGTGACGTATTTTAGGTGTACTTTAAATTTTTTGCAGTTCTTATTAATAAACCTCTCACACTGTAGGGATTAATTGTAATCGACAAGTTTGACAAGCGAGTTGCAGCAGATGTCTTTGACTATTCTCCACGTCACCGTTGTAAATATTTTCTATCTAGCATATACGAGATCATTAGTTTTCCTATATAATTATAATATGATATGTAATCAGACTGCTTTGGGGTAGCATCGTGGTTTGATACTGTAATAACCTGCTTAGCCTGTCAATTACAACGATAAATTATCAGTCGGAAAACAGAAAATCGTAACTTTAAAATTTGAACGAATAAAACTAATTTTACGGGTTATATCGAGTTTAATTTTAACTTAAAATTTCGTTCTCTCATCGAGACTTCCAAAAATAAAAATTATCTTGTACGAGTAGTTTAAAAGCACTCCAACAATATGGTTTGATCATAACCTGTGATGAACCTAATAAGAAGAATACTAGGTCATGGTGACCAAATTATTTTATTGCCGTTAGTTCTTAAGAGGTTTTAAATTTTCAGATTATTCAGATATACAAAAGTGGCTGAAAATTAAAAAATAAAATTCCATTACATTCGTACATACGTAAATAGATACACACTTACATACAACATATATACAAGTCAAGCTAATAAGCGTGCTATTGTAAGCTAATAAGCTATCAAGTGAAATTACAGAAAATAAAGGAAACATAAAAAAAATATATCCAACATTTAAAAAAGAAATTCAGATCGCAAGGAGGAACATGACTTGCAAATTAAATTGAATTTAAATTGGAATCAAAACTCCAAGGAAAAGTAATCAGTTTATGCTTTTGCTTTGGTATAAGACTACTGAATTGAAGGAAGAATAAATCAGGTCTGGATTCTATATAATGTTATTTCTATCTTTAAAGTTTAAGAAGTCCAGGTGCATTCGATTCCATTATAGCACCATAATTGTGAAATAAAATACGAAAGTCACGATTTTTCGCTTCTCTATATAATACTGTACTTACGGGGGTGACCTGAAAATTTTCCGACCTAACAAAGATACAAGACATGTTTTCTTAAAATCTATTTTATTTTTTCACATAGTTTTCTTGTAACTCTACACACTTCCCCCAGCGATGCTCCCATCTCTCTAACCCGTCCAAATAGTACTCGGAGTTTCACTCTACAAAATAATTGTTCTCGAAGGTTATTGCCTCCTCATTTGACGAAAATCTATATCCTTCGAGCACTATTTTTAAATGAGGGAACAAAAAGAAGTTGTTTGGGAGACCTGGCGAGAAAAGTGGATGGTCAAGCAGTTGAAAACGTAATTTGTGAATTTTCATCATGGAAACCACTAAGGATTGAGACGGTGTGTTTTCATGGTGAAACAGGATTTTCTTCTTCTGCAAATTGACCGTTTTATCGCACATCTGCCTTCAGTTAGTCAAGTAATGTTGCGAAGTATGCTTCTAGGATGTTTTCTTTTTACTTTTTGGAAATAATCGATTAATATACCTCCATGACTATCCAAAAAGACAGTCGCCATCACTTTCCTAGCCGAAAAACAGTTTCCCCTTTTTTTGGAGCCAGTTCTCCCTTTGCAGTCCACTGTGTTGACTGAATTTTTGTTTCAAGCGTATAATGATGTATCCAAGTTTCATCTAAAGTAAAAAATCGGAGCCAAAACTCGGAATAATTGAGTCTGATCTACGCTAACGGAGCGTTGAAAACGTTCGTTCGAACAAGTTTTTGGTCTAAAAGGCATGTGTTGCATTTTTGTTACTTATTTACAGTACCTGTACTACATTACACTGCATAATGTGTTGCCTGGCAGAGAGTGCCAACGGGTATTAAGTGCGCCATTATTATTTTATATTGTTCATACGGGGAATATAATAACGTTTTAAAATAAATAAATATAATGCCTTTTTATTAGAAACATTCGCACTGTTAGGAGGCCGATCCCGTTTGACTTTTTTAAAAAAAACCACAAGGTAAACCTAAGGGTTTATTATAAAAAGTTTACACACACAATTAATATTAACCCTGACTTCCGAACTCTAATACGTATCGAAGTCTATGTCCGATCTACCCGGGGCTCTGAATCTAACTAACTGTAAAATGGAATAAAATTTATATGGAAAAGAACAATGCAATTACTGATTGACGTCATATATAGGAAAAGTACCGTGGGATTGAATAAATGCTTACTAAGATTTAACTGCGTTGTAAAAAGGGATATAACAGCTCCCCCCTTTTGACTGAGCTTTTTCTAAATTAAGATAAAGCGAAGTTTCGAAATAAAGAAATAGTTAGAGGTCGGAAGGCGTTACAAAATATAGAAATAGAAAATTAAATTTAAAGTAAAACATAGGATATTTATCTTATAACAATATAAAACCTTCTAACTATTTGATTTTACATAAAGATAAAGTAAGTTGTAACTAAGTTATCTAAAAGAAACAGAGTAAGATTTAACAAATAATCAATATAAAATAGAACAATGAATTTAATTATAAATTAATTTAATAAAGGTAAAATAGTAAAATCTAGAATTAAAAGTATTTTAAATGAATTAGTAGAATTACGAGTAGAAATTGATTTTTAATAAACAAAATAGTATTTTCAATTACAATTTTCATTTTAACATTGTATATAATTAAATAACAATACACATTTAAAATTAAAAAAATACATATTACAATTAGATTGAATCAAAAATAGTAAAATGTAGCAATTACAAAATATAAAATGACAAAGTAGAAATTGAAATTGTATGATAATAAAATTAATTATTTGTTTTAATACAAATATTTTTGAAAACTAAAATTGAATAAAATTAGAAATTAAGATTTCTTCCGGAGGAAGAGTGAACTTTGTGTACAGTTCTATAAGGTTCACAATTAGTACAATTTGGTAAAGATTTGGGTGAGTTATTATCTTCTTCAGATGTTGACATAACAATCATCTCAATTGAATTTGTAGTTTTAGAATTATGTTTCGACGACTTTTTATTATTACACTGATTAAATATTTGTATACAATGTCCACTATTATTGTGTCGATTTCTGGAACATTTAAATAATTTGTAGGCTAAGTACAAAAATAGTAATACAATTAAAATATAAGTAAATGTGGAATAGTATGAACCGTATTTTATAAAATGTGATTCCTTTTGAAGATTATTTAATTCAAATTCTAAACTATCTAGCTGATGATTTGCATATTTTAAGGAATCCAAGTTAACTTTGCTTAGAGAGATTGGCGTTAAATATGGTAAACTTTTATTAAATACATCTTTTTTGCAACAATCATCTCTTGTTATTTCAAAGCTTATATCTATAGTTGACTTAATCGAAAATTGATAAGTACTTGATGGCAATAATTGAATAGTATTGGAATAACCGATACAATTTTCGGTTAATTTGACAATACCTGTGCCAATAATAGAATGATCAGTAATATCATCGTTACATTTGATAGTTAATTTATTTACATTGGATTGTACATATATCCATTTATTATTTTTTAATTTATGCCAAATATTGATTTGGCCAAATAATAACTTGGAGTTACATTCAGAAGGTAAGGAAAGAGTTACTTCTGTTAATAATTTCGATTCACAATTAGGATTATTTATGCTAGACGTTATAGTAAATAGTTCACAAATAGAATAGTTATTATTAATAAATTTGCAATCATCTAAGTTATTAAACATAGTATAATGTATTCTATCGTCACTTAAAGCAATATAGGAATTAGAAGGTTGAATAAGTGCAAACGTTTGTATATGCGACTCGTCGTGAGGAGTCGGTAATGGGATATTTTTATAAACAATGAATTTATCAGGTGTTATTAATGGAATCTGCAAGCTGAAAACAATCTTATTGTTATAATAATATGAACTAAGTTTCGAAACATCAATTAACGAATGAATATTATGTATGTTCAATTGCACTGGAAAATCTAAACGTTTATTTATTTGATTGATATGCTTGTGTAACGAACCCCCCCCCCATCTTTTTTCTCTTCTACTATATATCCCATTTATACTTGTATTTCTTTAGAATCTATATCTGTAAGATATATAAATACATCTAATTTATGTGACCAGTATAACTTGATCTTTCTAAAGGTTTAAATATAGGCCGTTTAATAAATTTATGGCGTGATCGTCTTAGTTAGGACCCTTTTTTACGTTGTGTTTGTATAGTAACTTAGTTCTTTTAGGTGTATCTTGGAAGAATGAATATTCACGAGAGCAATCGAAAGCTGTTGGTAGAGTCTTATAAGCTAAAGAACCCCGTTCACGAAGACAGAGCTCAAAAAGGTTAAGAACAATAAATTGTCCCTATTCCACTTGTATCTGGTTCACAACAGTCAATTCCTTATTAATTAATCCCTTCCCGCTTGGAAAAGGCTCACAATATTTATATCAAATACCAGTTACAAGGGCTTCGCTCTCCCACATTTTAAAAAAAATGTGGAGGAGGTACACGGCCCCACACACGCCGCGCACGGTGAGCGCCAACCATTTTAATGCGCTCCCCCCGAAGGGTACGCAAAGTTGGGAACTGGACCGTAGTCCACAGCAAAATAACTGGCGAACCAGTAAAAGAGGACTTGGCCCCTTGACAGTGCGTAAGCACAAACATCGACCGAAGTCGCGCATGTCAATGCGTGTAAACGCCATACAGAATACGATCAAATCCAGCCACAGTGAAATGTACGTCACACGGGTTAGGCAACAATCGGCACACTGACCATAAAAAGCCTTCCGTGAGCGCCACCACCTGCCAGACCGCCGTTCCTGCAGACGTGATGTAAGTGTAAGGCATCACCACCAATTGCATGGTCAGCACGGCCAATTGGCCGCAGAGCGTGTCATGAGTCTACCGCTCACCTCAAGGGAATGGGGTCCCACGTTGCGCGGCTTTCGGCCGCAGCCTTGAGAGCCTCCTCAGATTCTCCCTCCAGCTACCACCCGCATGAGGTCAACACATATGCTCCACCAACCAATACAATGGCAGATATAGCCAATAGGCAGTTATAAGATAATATTAATAATTCGCCATCAGAAAGGGTTTGTGTCTCTGACGTTGAGTATATGCATTTTTCGATCATGTTTGTCTCACCCACCAACAAGTTGCCTTCAATCTCTCAAAGGTGGGAACTTTATAGAGATATATTATTAAGTTGTTATATAAAACATCATGGAGGGCAGACAGTCTGCAGCCCCGCAATGAAGGGACCCGACTTGGGCAAAGCTACTTAGGTTGTGAGTCAAACCAAGACGCAGAGAGCGCCATTGAGAATAGCGACCCGCCAAACAACCATCGTAGAGACGCAATGCCACAGAATGCAACAAGCATCAATACGACTATCGTCGGGCTTACACCATCCCAAGGTCCCCCATACAGACCCAGCAGACATCACCACCCGCATACCTCCATCGACCAGAACCACAAGATGCATCGAATCAGGTGCAGCACACCCGCAGATCCATCACAAGACACAATACTGCAAGTAGCAGTAAGCATCAATGCAACTATCATACGGATAGCGCCCCCTCACAACACACCCACATGATCCCTATCGACTTTGGTAACAAAATTTGATAATGTTGTTAACTAAAAATACCACTAACGTATCATAGTAGTACGGTACTAAGACGTCAGTAGCCAAAACTCCACGTATCATAGCGCTATTGCACTAAGACATGAAGTTGAGTATGCTTGCTGCACTTAAAAGTACTACCAAACACACTCACCCTAATCCGAAAGATAGCCGACGTATCATAACGCTATGCGCTAAGACGCCGCCCACAACCGGTAGGGGTGTGCGATGTCCACGGGCAAGTCGTATTGCTACAACAAACCCGCTTACCACCGGCACTAAGATGATATGTCTAGGACACATCGGTTAGTGAGTCCAAGTTTACCTCGGTCTCAGAGGCTGCGAAGCAACCTACACGCCACTATAATAATCCTTTTCAAGTCCCATTTCTTTCAATATAATGCTTTTACATATTTGAGACCTTCCACATATTTGCTTTATTTCATAGACCATACTACTGTATGTCTTATTCATATGGGACTTCAAGTCATAACTCTGCTATCATAATGCTTATGCATCATAGAGACCTTCTATATTAATGCTTTGGTTCGTCAGACCTTACTATGTTAAGTCCCTAATATAGGACTAGTCATTGTGCAACCTTAGTACTAGCAGTCGGTCAGCCGACCACCCCATATATATGTACAACTTTGGGTATGTGTCTCCGACAACGCCCCAATATAAGGGAACAATACAAGAACACGTTCATCAACTTAGAAATTTTCCAATTATTACACGAACACCTTCATCAACTTAGAAAATTTTAATCCATTTTTTCTATTATATTACAAATGTTATTTATCTTTGTTATTGCAATATAATCGCCTTGTATTTATATGACTTGATATATTTTGAACATTTTAAGCAGGTTTTTAATAAATTTAGAGATTTTTTGAGACATTTTATGCGTTTACTAATATATATAATATTCAATATTCCAAATGGATATTTTTGAACTCTATGCTTATTATTTGCATTTTATTGTTTAAATTATAATTTCTATGACATTTTTAAATGTCTGTATAATGAAGTTAATTATTATTTATTAATAATAATTATGAGGCGTCACAATCCACCCCCAAATTTTATGTTAATGATCCACATAGTGTAGTCGTTAATATAAAATTTTAGTATTTTGAGAGCATATACACTACACTCAAATAATTGTTTATATATCTGTTCTTTCCTCTTTTAATCTGTTACAATACGGCATATGTTATCAAATCCCCCTGCCCCAGAGAATGGCCGCCACCAACACCCCTTCAACCACAATTATCACAATGTGATAACACCATAATTCAAGTTATTGTATATCGTGTTGTTAATAAAGTTTGCAGTCAATTGTCGATTTCTTATTTTATTAATTTATCTTTAAATCTTTGAAACATTATTTCGATAGTGTCACACTTTATGTGCATACAATCCAGTTTGATATTTGTTGAGGTCAGTTCGATACCACATAGGATAAATGTGTTTGAGCCATTCGCCCTGACCCAACTCCCATATTTATTTAATAAAAATGATTACAAAATTATCTTACGATCTATATTTACAACTCTTCATTATATATTAATAATGTTCTACTATCATATAACAAATCTCTTGCTCATAACTTTAATAATTTTAGACCTTTAACTTAAACAATTATTTCCATGGGCCACCCACAAAACCCTTTTATGTTACAATATTTATTTAATTACTCTAATTTATACAAAAAGAAATTATTATTTAAAATATTTTAATAAGTGAATAGCATTGAAAATTCCTCTAATTTCGTTTGTCTCTGGATTTGCTAAGGTATATACATTGTCAAATGGTACGGCTGCTATTACATAACTTTATTATCAGCGTCTGATCTACTAGATCTTGAAATTTTTACTAAGTCACCAATATTATATTTTATTAATCTATTTCGCTTATCAAATTTTGTGTTTCTTATTCGACTTGCCTCTTTTAAATTTTTACGCACTTGTTGTCTAATTTGTCCGACATTATGTTTGTCTTTACTTTTGGAAATTACTTTGTCAAAAGACATCTCATTAGACTCACCATAAAGAATCTCACAAGGCGTGAAGCCTGTACTATTGTGATAAGAATTATTATACAATTCTTCTAATTTCGGCAATATTAACGCCCAATCTTTGTGGTTAGTATGACAAAGCGTCCTAAATAATCTGCTCAACTCTTTATTTACTCGCTCTGTTGTATTTGGTCTAGGATTTCTAACTGTGGTATATATTGGCTTTATATTTAATTCACTCATTGATTGTTTCCAGTGATTACTTACGAACTGTTTTCCATTATCTGTCATTATTGCCTTGGGCTTTATAATCTCAACAAAATGCTTTACTTTTGTTACAACAGACTTTGCTGTTGACTGTTTTAAAGGATATAATTTGATAAATTTACTGAATGAATCTTGAATGACAAATATGAAAGTGTACCCAAAGGTAGAGCCATGCTGCATCTATATTATGGTTGTAGCACGAATGGGTCGGTTCGACCGGGGAAGGACCACGCTCTCACAGAAAACCAGCGTAAAATAGCAGCTTAACGCTGCTGTGTTTCGTATGGTGAGTGTAGAGAACCGGAGACCCTTTTTACTGGCAAAGAGGCATTCCATCTTAGTCCTCACGGGTGACAACGCATCTGCATCTTGAGTCTTTATTGAGGATAGATGTAGATATCTATGGGTCACAGTAACCACTTACCATCAGGTGGACTGTGTGCTCGTTTGTCACCCGATCCTATAAAAAAAAAATACCTGATACAAGTGGTCCATATAAGTCTGCCATGACTATATCACCAATGTTTTCTGTTATTATAGATTTGCAGGGACCCACATATGTTATATTGCTTTTCTTAGATAACTGACATAAATGACAAGCCCTTAATTGGTTTTTAATATCTTTTGTTAAACCTTTCCAAAAGAATCTGTCTCTCACATATTTAAATACCTTATAGGGTCCTTGATGACCCATTTCGACATGCACTTGATTTATAATATCTTGTCTCAATGCTTTAGGTAAATATATTACTTCTTGTAAATTCGTTTTGTAATATAATACATCATTTTTCAAACTATATCTTTTAAATTTATTGTTTTGTTTTATTATGGAAGTATTTAATGTCTTTAACTTTTCAATAATAGCCAACGACTCTGTATCTTGTAATTGATATACTGTTAAGGATTTTAATTTTTCTATCAACTCAATATTCGGTTCGCTCTCTGTGTAAGCAATTTCTAAACTATTATTTTTATCCTCTTGTATTAAATCGCCATCAGGAGGATAACGTGATAGCACATCTGCAACAATATTACGTCTACCCGATATATGCTGTACTTCATAATTAAATTGTTCTATATACAAAATCCATCGGGTTACTCTACCATTGAATAACTTCATATTATTAATAAACAATAATGCTTTATGATCAGTTAGTATTATTACTTTTTTGCCCCGCAAATATGTTTCAAATTTCTTTAGGCAGCTTATTACAGCATAAAACTCTTGTTCAGTAACAGACCAATTTAATTCGGGGCCTTTTAAGGCTTTACTATGATAGCCTAAAATTCTCATTTCACTATTATCATCTATCTGATATAGTACTCCGGCCATACCCACACCGGAACAATCTGTTTGTAAATAATACGGCTTATTAAAGTCTGGATGATGCAATTGTATTGTATTAATAAATTGTTGTTTTATAAAATCAAATGCCTTCTGTTCTTTACCGCTCCATTTGAACTTTCGTCCCTTTTTAAGTAATTCACAGAGCGGTATTATGCTCTCGCTGTAATTTGGTATAAACCTTCTATAAAAATTGCATAGACCTAAAAAGGCCCTTAATTGTTTAATCTTTTTAGGTGCTGGAAACTCTTGGATCGCTCGAATCTTATCGGGATCTGTCTTTATGCCTTCTGTTGAAATTATAAAACCCAGCATTTTAATTTCTTTACAAATAAATTCACATTTCTGCAAGTTACACGTTAAGCCAGCTTTGTTCAATTTACTTAAAACAATATCAATGTGCTCCAAATGTTTATCTAACGTTCCTGTTGTAATAATGGCTAGATCATCTAAATAGTTCACACAAAATTCTTGGACTTCTGGTCCTAATATTAAATTCATGGCTCTGCTAAAGCTTCCTACTGATGTTTTTAATCCTTGCGGTAAAACATTATATACATATGACTTTCCATTGAATGTGAATCCAGTATATTTTCTACCATCTTTATTTATCGGAATTTGAAAATATGCATTATTTAAGTCAATGGTAGTGATATAATTCGCTCCGTGAAATGAATTCAAAACATCTAATTCTATAGGTGGTTTCTCTGTTTCTGCAACCATTTTCTTATTTATGCTTCTGGCATCAAGCAGAACTCTAATTGAGCCGTCTTTTTTAAGAGTGAATGTCAATGGACTACTGTAAGGCGTTGATGTCCTTGTGATGATACCATCTTGTTCCATTTCATTTAACTTTTCTTCCATTTTCGCTCTATATGCATATGGAATGGGATAGGACCTAGTAACTATAGGTTCATCATCGATCATTTCAATTTTATGCTCATAGCAATTGGCTCTTCCCAATTTGCTCGAAAACATATTCTTATGCTTTTCCAAAACCTTACTAAGTTTTGCCCTTTCAGAGACCTCCAATGTAGATCCTATTTTTATATTTATTAAGGGATCATCGGTACATTGTTTGATGCAGTTATTATGTAATACAGATTTATTATTATATTTGAAAGGTATAAAGTAGTCTTTGTTTTTCACTTTAAATTCTATTCCAACAGTAGTATTTCTCAAATCAATCAATATTTTATTTCTCTTGAGCCAGTCAAAGCCTAATATTAAAGGTCTTATTAAATTACCTACAATTAAAGTTTGTGTTTCAAAGACTACTTCATCTATCTTTATAGGCAATATGATCATCTGTTGTATTTTTGTGCTGCGCTGCCCAACAGCACCTTTTATTTGCATTGCTTTAACTGGCATTATTGATATTTTACGATTATTTTCTTTAATTTGTAAATATAAACTTTCTGAAATGCATGTAACATCGCTCCCAGTGTCGAGGAGCGCGTCTATTTCTTTGTCAAATATTGAAACTTTAATTTCAGATCTCATATTCCCTATAAATTCCCTTTGATATTTATCTTCGTCTTCCTCGAAGACGGTTTGCAAGAATAACTCCGTTATGGGCAAGTCCGACCTGGCTTTTAAGGTGTTTAATATGCTATTTACCTTGTCGTTATAACCAAGGCATTCTCTGTTAAAATTTGCTTTTAAAGTAATAGGTTTTCGCAACCCTCTATTGTTTTTACCCAATGTTTGACCAGGTCGCCAACCCAGTTTTAATAACATATTTAATGCTTTGTTCCCTTTTACATTGTAAGGGGTCGAATCGGGAACTAGTTCGACCTCTACAGCTCTAAATTTGGCTCAGGAGCCGTAACATCAGGTTGGTTATTAGTGAAATGTATTTCATGTACTTCATTAACCTTCTTTTTTCCCTCTTCGGGTTTACGCCATGTTTTGTATGATTGTTGTATTTCTTTATGTTTTTGCTCCGTATTATTATTAAACTTCCTCCTTTTCTCATTATATTAAGGTTCACGACCTTCATCTTGTTTGTCGATGTCATCTAAGTTTCTTAAGAAATCTGTCGTGTCTATTATTGTCTCAATTTTAGCTATTCTCCATAATTGCTGCACAGTTTTAGGATAATGTCTGATGACATCAGTTACTAATTGTTTTTCAGGTATCGGATATGATAATGTTTGTGCCTTCTCAACCACATAAAGAAAATAACTAACCATGGTGGGGTGTGTACTTCTATTCCATTTATTTTGCACAAGGAATCTCTTTACTTTATTTTGTTCTTCTTCACCCCAAAACACTCTTAGGAAGTCAGCTTTAAAATCATCAAAAGTTGTCCAACGCACATTATTAATGCGAGCCCAATACTTGGCTTCACCTACTAAGCACTCTTGTGCAATCGAAATTTCGAGACCATTAGATGGAACTTTCTTTAAATAATTGGTGAGATCTTCCAAAAATGATACTGGATGAGTATTTCCATTTCCAAATTTCGGCTTTTCTATTGGTACATTATGTACATTATATACAATATTTTGTCTAGGATCATTTACATGAGAGGTGCTCGCCCCGCACACCTCTCCTTGATTTATTTTAATTTGGTAATCTTTCGTTTGGTTAATAAATTTTTCCTCAAGATCCTTTATTTTAACCTCAAAGGTTTTCACTGCATTCTTAATTAATTTCTGAAGCATTTTCATCTCATCTTTAGACTTAGCCTTAATTGAGGTTGATTTTTTCTTATTTTTAGCCATTTTTAATTTTTTTTTATTACACCTGTTGTGTCCTTCACTTAGTTTAATTGAGTTTTTCCACTTATTTCACTTTATAATATATAGTATTGCAGTTTTTTTTTTTTACACTTTTTTTTTCACCTGTTGTGTCCTTTACTTAGTTTAATTGAGTCTTTCCACTTATTTCACTTTTTATTATTTCGCTCCGTTATGCACACACCTATATTATTCCTCAATTTTAATATTTAAGCCCCACCCCCAGACTCTCAACCACCCCCAGCAAACACCACTCTCCAAGACACCGCTCCATTTCACGGACAACAAATTGTAGGCATATAGCCTACCTCATAATTTTATATTACCGGCCTCCTATTTAAAATTTAACCTCCATCCTGGTCACGGCACCAAATTGTAACGAACCCCCCCCCCATCTTTTTTCTCTTCTACTATATATCCCACTTATACTTGTATTTCTTTAGAATCTATATCTGTAAGATATATAAATACATCTAATTTATGTGACCAGTATAACTTGATCTTTCTAAAGGTTTAAATATAGGCCGTTTAATAAATTTATGGCGTGATCGTCTTAGTTAGGACCCTTTTTTACGTTGTGTTTGTATAGTAACTTAGTTCTTTTAGGTGTATCTTGGAAGAATGAATATTCACGAGAGCAATCGAAAGCTGTTGGTAGAGTCTTATAAGCTAAAGAACCCCGTTCACGAAGACAGAGCTCAAAAAGGTTAAGAACAATAAATTGTCCCTATTCCACTTGTATCTGGTTCACAACAGTCAATTCCTTATTAATTAATCCCTTCCCGCTTGGAAAAGGCTCACAATATTTATATCAAATACCAGTTACAAGGGCTTCGCTCTCCCACATTTTAAAAAAAATGTGGAGGAGGTACACGGCCCCACACACGCCGCGCACGGTGAGCGCCAACCATTTTAATGCGCTCCCCCCGAAGGGTACGCAAAGTTGGGAACTGGACCGTAGTCCACAGCAAAATAACTGGCGAACCAGTAAAAGAGGACTTGGCCCCTTGACAGTGCGTAAGCACAAACATCGACCGAAGTCGCGCATGTCAATGCGTGTAAACGCCATACAGAATACGATCAAATCCAGCCATAGTGAAATGTACGTCACACGGGTTAGGCAACAATCGGCACACTGACCATAAAAAGCCTTCCGTGAGCGCCACCACCTGCCAGACCGCCGTTCCTGCAGACGTGATGTAAGTGTAAGGCATCACCATCAATTGCATGGTCAGCACGGCCAATTGGCCGCAGAGCGTGTCATGAGTCTACCGCTCACCTCAAGGGAATGGGGTCCCACGTTGCGCGGCTTTCGGCCGCAGCCTTGAGAGCCTCCTCAGATTCTCCCTCCAGCTACCACCCGCATGAGGTCAACACATATGCTCCACCAACCAATACAATGGCAGATATAGCCAATAGGCAGTTATAAGATAATATTAATAATTCGCCATCAGAAAGGGTTTGTGTCTCTGACGTTGAGTATATGCATTTTTCGATCATGTTTGTCTCACCCACCAACAAGTTGCCTTCAATCTCTCAAAGGTGGGAACTTTATAGAGATATATTATTAAGTTGTTATATAAAACATCATGTAACAACAGTACTCTACTGCAACTAGAATAAACTAAGCTTCTTGCTCAGTAATACTATAATTACGCTCGTGTGCAGATAACGATTTGGTCATGTAGGCTATATGAAGTTCCACACCGACAACTGTTTGAGTGAGCAGGGCTCCTATACCATAATCACTCGGATCTACGTATAAGCTTTTAGAGCCTAAATATTTAAGTTCGTTAAGAATACTTTGATATCTCTAAATTCATTGATTGGTTAACGGATTTTAATTTATTATAGACTTTCATAACAAGCAAAATGAGATTTTCAAAGTTAAGTGATATTAAAATTAAATCGTCAAGAAAACAAACACATTTTATTTTCAAACTTGGGACTATTATTAAACAACTGGTCGACTTTGTTGCGTAGCAGAAGTATTGGTTAATCCAAAAGACATGGTTACAAATCTATACGTACTGCGAGTAGGTATATAGAACGCTGTTTTGTCACGATCATTTTCAGAAATAAGTATTTGCTTTAGATAAATCGATACTACGCAAATAATTAGCGTTTTTAAAATGAAGAGCGTCGTTTCAAATGGCGAGTTATCCAACAAATATGATTCTGAGTAATTAAGCAAAAACCTGTATTAAAAACAGTTCTCATAAAAATCAATTATACTGATTTTGGCATAACTAAAACTAATGTTTTGAATGAAATTTCATCAAACCATAAACATATTTATTGAGTAAGTAGTGGTAGCAAAAAATAAAGAAAATAATGAAACATTAATGGACATCTTGCATTTTGATTCAAAAAAATTGGACAAGTTTGACTTTGAAACAGGCTTTAAATCTTTTTTTCTTTTTAGAAATCCAAATTATATTAATAATGATACCCTTAAATTTTTTTGGAAATAAAACACAGGATGTTGGTAAATCTGACATCACAGATAATCATTTTCTTCGTATATTTAATTAACATAACATAATATACAATATTTTATGATACAAAAAATTAAAACTAAAATTAATAAAAAAAAACAAATTATCTAATTAATAGAATCATGTTTACAGCAGTTTACAGAGTGCAGAGTTGGCACGTGGAATGTTAGAGGAGGCATAAGAGATAAGACGAATGAGTTGATCGAAATAATGAAAGAAAGAGAATTAGATGTCGTGTGTATGTCGAAGACCAAACGGAAGGGCAGTGGTACTGAAGCGCTCCCTGGCGGGGCGATAGTTCTATGGTCCGGAGTCCCGGAGAGCGAGAACGCCTGCCAGGGAGTGGGGGTGCTGCTGTCTTCTCGGTTGGTCGATG
This sequence comes from Parnassius mnemosyne, assembly GCA_963668995.1. Classification (NCBI taxonomy): domain Eukaryota; kingdom Metazoa; phylum Arthropoda; class Insecta; order Lepidoptera; family Papilionidae; genus Parnassius; species Parnassius mnemosyne. The sequence goes on along the minus strand of CAVLGL010000093.1, from coordinate 20,080,227 downwards.
TTATGACTGAATATAAGGTTGTGAACTCAAGACTTCTCTGGGTTCGCTTTAAATTGGGACTGACGAAGTTATTCCTTTTGGCTGTTTATGCGCCGGTAGCTTCGTCGTCCAGGGCTGAGCTGGAGGAGTTTTGGGAGAATGTAAGAGAAGTTCTAGATTTGGCTAGGGGAAACGAAAGAATTGTTGTATGTGGTGATTTGAATGGATGGGTTGGTACCGCTCGACCAGGGTACGAGTCGGTACTTGGAAAGTTTGGCGATAAAAGGGTTAATGATGCTGGCAAGCTTATACTGGCGGTGTGCAAGGAAAAGGGTCTTCTTGTGACAAACACTATGTTTAATCACAAGAAAATCCATATGTATACTAGAGAACGAAAGAATGAGAGAAGTATGATCGATTTGTTCCTGGTGGATGACCAACTGCGAAAACAGGTGATGGATACGCGAGTATTCAGGGGTGCTGACCTGGGAACGGATCACTATCTAGTATTACTAGATTTAGGGGTCTGTTCGCGGGTTGGCGCTACCGGACGGCAGTAACAGAACCACAGTCGGTCTGTCGCATCCGAAGCTGGAAGCTTCAGGAAGCGGATACTAGGGACAAATATCATGCAAGGGTAGCCGAAAAGCTTGACACCATCGATGGCAGAAAAGAATGTGTAGAAAGAACATGGCAGAACCTTAGGGATGGAATGGTAAGTGCAGCGTAAGAAGTGTGTGGAACAATAAAAAGAGGCAGTAGTAAAAGAAGAGATGCATGGTGGAATGATGAAGTGAAAGAAGCTGTAAAGAAGAAGAAGAAAGCATGGTTAGACTACTTGGCCTCTAGTAATGATAAGGATATGAGAGAGAAGATGAAAGAAAGATATAGGCTGCAGAAAGTTCACACGAAAGCACTGATTGAGGAAGTGCGTGAAAGGTGTAGAATGAAAGCGGACGAAAGGTTGTCGCACAACTTTAAGGAGAACTCCAAACTCTTCTGGAAAGAGGTTGGAAGGGCCCGAAGTGGTACGACGGCCTTAAGAATGAACAAAGTGCTTTCGAGTACTAATGACGTCCTCTCAGAAAAATCGGACGTCATGCAGCGATTGAGCGAATTTTATAGAGAAATGTATGCGTGTGATGACCTTAGTGAGGGATCCGGGGATGACGCCGTGACTGGTACGCCAGACCCGGACCTCGATGACACTGAGGTCATCAGTGTAAAAGAGATTGAACGTGCGATTCGAAGTTTGAAATGTGGTAAGGCTGCGGGACTAGACAGAGTTACTGCTGAAATGGTCAATTATGGTGGGCCTCGCGTCTGGGACAGCTTTCATCTGCTGTGCAATTTGTGCTGGCGGACGGGGGATGTCCCGGATGATTGGCGATCCGCAGTCATTGTGCCTTTATATAAAGGTAAAGGTTCACATTTTGACTGCGGGTGCTATCGGGCGATCAGCTTGACCAGTTTAGCAAGTAAAGTTTACTCGAAGGTTTTGACACGTAGGATGCAAAAGAAATCGGAAAGATTTCTATGGGAGGCACAATGCGGATTTAGACCTGGAAGAGGATGCACGGATACAGAAGCTGAAAGATAGTTGTTTGAGTGTGAAATTGGGTGACATTAAAGTAGGCATTATTCAGGTGTATGAAAGAGGAATGTGAAATTAAAGGTCTCCGTTTGAATACTAATAAAACTAAGGTTCTGGTATTTGAAAGGGACGAAGAGAGAACGAAGTGTGAAATATGGGTAAATCAGGAATGTCTAGAACAGGTAAATGAAATTGTATACTTGGGGAGTGCTTTTAGCCGGGATTGAAGATGTGATTTAGATGTGGACAGGCGTGTCGCTGCCGGAAACAAAGTCAATGTTGCCCTGACTGCGTTAGTCAAAAGGCAAGGCGTAGCGAAGAGTGCACGCCTTGCAATACATAACGCAGTGTTGGTACCGACTTTGTTATATGGCAGCGAAACCTGGGTATGTCAGAAGAAGCATAAAAGTAAGTTGAATGCAGTGGAGATGCGATCTCTTCGAAAATGTGCGGCGTTACCGTGGCCGACCGAAAGCGAAACGAAGAGATTCGCAATATGGCAGATTTGAAAGATGACCTTATCACAAAAATTGATAAGGGCGTGCTTCGGTGGTTTGGGTACGTTGAGCAAATGAGTGAAGACCGAATGGTGAAGAAAATATATAGCGCGAAAGTTAATATTAAAAGGTGTCGAGGTAGACCGAGACTAACTTTCGAAGACCATGTGAGCAAATTGCTCGAAGAGGGTAGGGTCAAAAGTACTCGGATACTTAGACGTGCATGCATGAAGAAGATAATGAATCTGAAAGAAGCGAAAGAGGTTTGTAAGGATCGTGACACTTGGCGATCTGTTCTCTCTGGCTACCCCGTCAGGGATTGTGCGTGAAGATAAGTAAAGTAAAGTTTACAGCAATCGAGGCAGAATATTACCTCACCATCTTTCTTATTCATGAGTTATTTAAGGAATGACCACGGGTATTACCAAGATTTCACTACACCGAGTTTAACTATTTTGTCTAGTTGTTCGATAAAGTGATATTACAAATAATATCGAAAAAATAAAAATATATGAAATTATGATTTCTTATATTTACGCGAACACTACACATTGAATAAAACTATTTTTACGGATTTTATCGCGTTTAATTTACTTATTTTATATTCCCGACGTTTCGGTTGCTTTCCAGCAATCGTGGTCACGGGGGACTGAGGTGATTGACGTCCCGATGTCAAAGTTAACCCGGAGTACCTTCAGCTTTTTAATTATTAATTTTGGTCCGATCTACGCAGAATGAACTAACTGTGTCTTGAAGTCTTACAGTGGTATGCTTGGGTTTAGTTTTAATTTTATGAATTACAGGATCCCAAGCAGGTGGTAGTACCCAGCCTCCCTCTCTATTGAAATTAGGATGTTTTTTAATTTCAATAGCCTCACGTATCATCCTTGGCAGGAATCGATGTTCTTTCGCGAGGACTTGTGGTTTATCAAATCTAATGTAATGATGGGGGCCGTCTAGGATATGATCACAAACTGCAGACTTCCCGGAACGTTGGTGCTTCACGTCAGCTATGTGTTCTTTTACGCGGGTTTTTATTGATCGTTTTGTTTGCCCTATATATGAGAGACCACACTCACAATCAAGCTTGTATACTCCTGCATCTTGTAGAGGAATATTGCACTTGACGGATGGTAAGAACTGACTAATCTTCTTCGGCGGCTTGAAGAATGTTCTAATAGAAGCTCGCTTCAAGATGTAGCCAATCTTGTCTGTGACACCTCTGACATATGGTAGTACAGCAGGCACACGCTCGACTGTGGCCGGCTTCACTCGGTCACTGTGACGTAGGCGCGGAACCCGAAGCTTGTTGTCGTGCAGAACCTGCTTGACGTGCTGAAGCTCGGCGGCCAGGTGTTTGCTGTCACAGATCCCTCGTGCTCTCTGCAACAAAGATTTGCCCACGGTAGCTAACTGTGAAGGGTGATGGTGGGATTCACCGTTTAAGTATCGGTTTGTATGGGTCTTTTTTCTATACACAGTGTGACCTACGGTGTTATTAGGATTTCGAATGACTAACACATCTAGAAATCATCTCGAAATCCTAATAACACCGTAGGTCACACTGTGTATAGAAAAAAGACCCATACAAACCGATACTTAAACGGTGAATCCCACCATCACCCTTCACAGTTAGCTACCGTGGGCAAATCTTTGTTGCAGAGAGCACGAGGGATCTGTGACAGCAAACACCTGGCCGCCGAGCTTCAGCACGTCAAGCAGGTTCTGCACGACAACTAGCTTCGGGTTCCGCGCCTACGTCACAGTGACCGAGTGAAGCCGGCCACAGTCGAGCGTGTGCCTGCTGTACTACCATATGTCAGAGGTGTCACAGACAAGATTGGCTACATCTTGAAGCGAGCTTCTATTAGAACATTCTTCAAGCCGCCGAAGAAGATTAGTCAGTTCTTACCATCCGTCAAGTGCAATATTCCTCTACAAGATGCAGGAGTATACAAGCTTGATTGTGAGTGTGGTCTCTCATATATAGGGCAAACAAAACGATCAATAAAAACCCGCGTAAAAGAACACATAGCTGACGTGAAGCACCAACGTTCCGGGAAGTCTGCAGTTTGTGATCATATCCTAGACGGCCCCCATCATTACATTAGATTTGATAAACCACAAGTCCTCGCGAAAGAACATCGATTCCTGCCAAGGATGATACGTGAGGCTATTGAAATTAAAAAACATCCTAATTTCAATAGAGAGGGAGGCTGGGTACTACCACCTGCTTGGGATCCTGTAATTCATAAAATTAAAACTAAACCCAAGCATACCACTGTAAGACTTCAAGACACAGTTAGTTCATTCTGCGTAGATCGGACCAAAATTAATAATTAAAAAGCTGAAGGTACTCCGGGTTAACTTTGACATCGGGACGTCAATCACCTCAGTCCCCCGTGACCACGGTTGCTGGAAAGCAACCGAAACGTCGGGAATATAAAATAAGTAAATTAAACGCGATAAAATCCGTAAAAATAGTTTTATTCAATATATGAAATTAATTTAAAAAAAATACTCTCACTGGAATCATGTCATGATTCTGTCAGGTCTCATTACTGATGCGTTACTAGTGGCATCGGTGGGGAAAAGAATTTTCCTTATAGAATAAGCACAACAAACAAGCACACACTGTCCACTTGGTGATGAATGATATAATATCTTGTTACCAGTAAAAAGAGTCTTAACTTCTTTTCACCATCCCTACGAACAAAGCAATATTAACTGCTATTTTACGCTAAAGTACATTGCTTCTCCTCGGTCAAGCCGATCCATTAGTACTCCAATCATAATAATAAATCTGTATCGTAACCGGTTTGACTGTAAATGTAAAAGGGGAGATCTTCCAAATATCAAGCAAATATTCCACCTGGAAAGAGGCCAAAGCTTTCTGTGGGTAGTACTGGGCTTTTGTGTGTTTTGTAGATCTCTTCGGAAATAGTCTATAACAAAACAAAGTGTTTACTAAATTTGATTTTATGAGATCATAGGATAAATATATTTTCTAGATTAGGAAAAAATTTACCCCTGGTAGCTGAATATTACTAATGAACGCGATGATGGTAACTCCAATATGAGACACGGTAACATTTTCTTGTAGCATATCTTTCAATTGACGCAGAACAAATTATAGTGTCATAAAATCCCAGGTAAGTGCAGAGAAATTTCTAAACGGTCTTAGAGCGATGTAAACCTACTGAAAGCAGGATTAGACTGCGACTTCTGTGAATAGTATTCGGCAGGATGTATGGCGTAGCACTATTTAGAACAGGACAGAACAAAATCATTTTAATTCAACATATAACTAAATATTATTACTTGTGGAAATTCACTTTTTTTTCTTGAAATCTTGAAAACTTTAAAATCCTGTATCTCGATTACAAGCACGTACCAGGGGCAGCAAATATATAAAAATGTAAGATATTAATCAAAATTTATATGCTTTTACAAGCCTGGCAATTAAATATGTTTTTATTTACAAATTTGTACATGACAAAAAATATTTTCAAGCTGTTCCGTTGGTTACAAATCATTGTCAGATGGAAGAACTGCGTGGCCTTTATTTAACAAGGCTGAAATTTAAAAAAATAATATAAACTGAAAAAATAAACTGACAGCTAGATGATTTGGACAGTTGCTACTACTGCTCAGGACAGTGTAGTTTTGCCACATGAGTAAAGAAACTGACCGTACAGAGGCAAAATTTCATACTAACGCGCTATGATATTTAAACTACTACAAGCTTGAGGCACGTATGTGCATGAGCACTGGCGGATCGTCACGAACAGAGAGAAACTGCTCTAAGCCGGCACAGCCAGTGCTCAAACTCAGGGTTGTGTAAAGAATAATAAGTGTAAAATTTTATTTTTTAAATAATTATACCTGTCACATGAAATATAAAAAAGTGTTAGTATGGTTTACTATACTATTTGTATGAACAATAATAGAACAAATTAAAATATATATTTTTTACCATTATTTCAAAGACTCCACTAGGTAAGTAGTAACTTGACTATTATTTATTTTGTTATTATTTTTAATATGGTAGATATATAACTCACCTAAAAATAACCTACCTACTCATAAGTGATTGAATACTTATTTTTATAATGTTTATAATTGAATAATTACGTTTATTAATTAAATACGTTCATGTTTTTCCATTAGTTCATGTTTTTTATTATTATTATTATTTCATTCGGCAAGATTAGTTAAAATCTGTTGGACGAGAAAATCTCCTTTTAAAGCTTTCTATTATAAAAAAGGCAACAATATAGACTATAAGGACCACTTCGAAAAATCCTGTATTAATTTTTCTAAAAGAAGACCTCTAAAATATTTATTTGGAAATGCTTTTCCAACACTCAACTTGCTGACAATTGATGGTGCTTGTTTGAGTTCCAGCCAATGTGAAGAAATTATCTGAAATGAATGTATGAATTGATTGAGCAAAAGTTTTAAGCATATTTTGATCTTTAAAGAATCATTGTAAATATTGATAATGAAATATTAAAACGTATGCAAGTTTGTATTGCACGCCTCACAATGTGAGGGAGTGCTCTTCTCTCCATATGTTCTTATACTATTAGCTAGGCATCAAATCCATATTATTATTAACGTTACAATAACTAAAGGCAGTGATTTATAAAATTATTTTATATTCTAATTGTTTCACTTTAGATTACATAACAAAACTGTAATTCAAAATATATATGAATTACCGTCCGTTGGTCTCATTTAATAGAAATGTAAGCAATAGATTGAGATAAAGAGCATTAATTATTGTTTTTTTTTTATTGAACTCAACACCGTATAAAAGTTATTAATTATAGTCGATCAGATTCTCTTTTTTTATCTTGTAAAAATTGTCGTCACTATTCTTATTTTTTTCATCAACATTAAATGCAACGCGAAAGAGGCGTGCACTTTTGGGTTTTCCAAACTACTTTTGTTATGCCATGCGAGTGGTTACCAATAGGTTAAAAAAAACTTTACTTTAGATTCGTAATTTACCATTAAATTACAAAGCACGACAAATTGTGGAAGAACAAAAATTATTAAACAAAATGTATATAATAAGTAGTTTATAAAATAAAATTATATCTTAAGTATATATTAAAAGATGATAAACGTTTTTTTTATTTAATTTTACCCTCTTGTGCCAACCCTACCAAAATAGGTAAATATTTTTGCAGCTCCTTAGAAGCTTTGCGTCTGTACGGTTTATTTACTCGTGTGGTTTTGCTATATTTGCTCCACAGGGAGACGATAACTCCTTTTATATATTATCTTCATGTAAAGCGTCGCTAGACGTTACCGGAAACGAATATGTCAGATTTTTTGAGCATGTTAAATTTTAAGTAAATTATATTTAAAAAAATCATATGGAATAAAACTAATTTTTCGGATTTCATCACGCTTTCTTGATGGCTTATTTCGCTTATATAACGCTTTATTTCCTGGTTCCTTATCTCGTCAGAGAGGATTAATAATCCTTGTTCCGCTTACAGAAATTCTGACGGCAAGGAGGTAGACCGGATCCTCGCCAGTACCGTACGTAGTAGCTAAGGACCTCCCAATTAATTAATAATTTTCATATATTTAAAATGATATAGACATTTGTATATTTACATTTTGGAAATATAGTTACGATATATATATGTCCCTTTTTGATCGAACAAGGTTTTCTTATGTTGAAGCCAGTATGTATGTAGTAGTTACTATCATATTTTAAAATTATTTTAGTTCATGTGGTGGCGGCAAAAGATAATCCATTACCCCAACATGTCCCGAGGTTTTCGTAAGAGAAGTGAGGAAAATGCCGGAAATACTTCAGGAAAATGATAACCATGTATATCCATCTCGTATTTTAGCAGACAGGCAGCTAAAATAGCGTAAAAGATGCGTGATACCATTGCTAATCCGCTCGCTAAGCTTTCAAAATAAGCATACACTCCACCTATGAATGTTGAAATCTCCTAGCCTACCTATGAAGGCTACGTGGAAGAGACCCTTGCCCAGTAGTGGACGAGCTCATAAAGAAGAAGAGAAGGGAGGTTGTGTGATTATTATAATTAAGAATGATATTAAGCTTTCAGCCATGCCCATTACTTTTTTTCTTCAAAGTGCATTCTTACTTTGGAATGACTAACTAAAAATTGTGTCACTTATTGATCGTAAATTCAAAGTCAGTGAAAAATACGCTACTGGTAATTCATAGTACGGATACAAATAGAGGTCGATGAGATTATCCCTCAAAATTTGGAATTACATTTGTAAGGAATTCAGCTGGCGAATAGCAGTAAACGACATTAAATGATATAGTATACGAAATATATATGTATAACATTTTTATTTCTTTAAAAATAAAAACAAAGCTGTGCAATGGTATCAAACTTTAATATCCCTTTCGTTCAAGCTTACTTATTTGTTTGCAGGCACTATACGTTTCTCATATAAGAAATACCATTATTTTTATATTTGCTACTTAAATCCATTAAAAGACCCGTCAAAATCGGTCCAGCCGTTTCTGATATTAGCCGGAACAAACAGATAGACAGACAGAAAAATATTAACAAATGTTTTTTTTGTTATAAGGACCGTATATACTTAGTTATGGATACACCCCGTCCCTCAGTTTTAGACTAAAATATTAAAATATATAATATTGTATTATTTAGATTAAGCAATAAAACTAATGCATTAGCATTTCTATGTAAGTTCCTAGTACTTAGTTGTTGAGTCGAATGTCTGCGCACAAATGGACTCTTTAAATATCATTCATTATTAAAGCCACCTCCAAATCGGTGAGACGTAGTAATTTAATTGTATTTTAGTTTTAAAAAACTCCTTTCGACGTTCCCGAAATTTAACTACTTTCATATATATTTAGCAAAAAGCTGTTATTTTGATGTTACAAACAGACACTTCAATTTTATTTATTTGTTTAGATAATCTCTTTAACCTCTCAGAAAGAGAAAATTTAATAAATGTAATTAAATTTAATCAAAATTTTTATAACATTTATCAAATTTTATAAGTTAAGAAAGAAGAAAGTGTGATATTAATTTCTCAGAAACATTTGATTTTATATACGTGGTATTATGCTAAAAGCACAATATAATATTTGTTGTAAATCGTTACACGGATTTTTTTTATTTAAAAAATAATACGGTACCCTTATACCAATTTTTTACATACTATGCATAGTCAGTACTAAACCTGCCCTATAGTCTATTACGACTTAATTAAATGGTGGTTCATTAAAAATTTAACTAAATAAATAAAATTGTAATATTATTCATCGCAAATACTAGATGCCTCCCAACTTTGACGGTATTTTACATGGCTTATATCAGACGGTAATCTTGCAATCTACAGTAGGTCAAAAGATTTAGCAGACTTTCTCGACCACCCCCTATGAAACCAACTGGACGAATAATACTTGAGGCTTCAACGGCGTAAGAATGCCGCAACCACTCGTAATTTTTCTGTTTTTATATTTAATTTTATGTCGAACTTAGCATTAAAAACATTATCTGCCTGTACAAATGATTTTTCTACAAAAAACTTGCAAACCTATCGAAAGGAAATGTAAGTACAGAGTGAACAAAATTACTTTTAAACCACCTACCTTATTTTCTTTCAGAGTAATATTTCAGATAACATTTTCGAAATATTGTCAATAATTTACACACACAAAGTTACGGGCACAGGTAAAATAGGTACTCTATTAGGAAATCAAGTCATGAAATTGTGTAATTCATAAACCTACATTAAACAAAAATGAAACAATTATAAATTAGTATAGTCTTCAACATAACCCAACAGATCAGTAAGCTGAAGTGGCATGGTACCAGTCATAGAGCTCGACGAACCGATAACCGGCAAACGGAGTGTAGTAGAATGGCCTTTCACCACATAGTAAAACATGCAGGAAGTCGATGGATGCATGTGGCTCAGGAACGTGCTTAGTGACATTAATTGGATATGGGGGGGGGGGGGGGAATGTTGGGCAGTTTATTTATGAAGGACTGTATTGATAATAATAAATGATGCTCATGATGGTATCCTGTGGGTATCACTTCCTCGCAGATCAACTAAACTGATAGCAAGAAACTTTGTATTAAACCGCATGCGAAGGTTTTATGTTAATGCTATGTAAATCAACACCTGTATCCTTTTACCCTACTTAATTTATGGATACCAATTTTCTACATAAATATTTATGAGAAAACAAAGACATTTAAAATGTATTACAATATGTCTTTGTTTGATATTAGGTATTCATATCTCGATGTGAAAAGAGCTAATTCTTTTTTGATAATATATGGGGAATTTTTATATGACAATTATGATGCTATTGAAAAGAATAGTAAAACAATAGGCAATCTAAATATACATCTTTTTATTGGGCACAAGCTTCCTATCATTCCTGGGATGGTTTTATGGCAAGAAAGAGTCCGTATCTTTGCCCCAGTGAATGTTAATAGACAACACATATCTTTAATTTTATTCCTCAGGTATGATGCGACAAGATGTTTCCTTTAACCTTTAAGTAAGTAGCAGATCAGAATCAAAAATTGCAATCAACAATATAAATGGTGACGGCGGCGATCGAACTAGATTTGTTTATACGATTATACTGTGGTGCTATGCATAACGGTGCATCTGAATGTACCCTAACAAATAATTATAACTAAATTAATCTTAAATAAAATATAAACATATCAATTAATACAAATTAATATTTTAAAATAGTTTTTAGTGTTTTAGCGTGACCCTGAACGAACGAAAGTTAAAACTGATTACCTACTTTTAAAAATTTTAATTATTCAAAGTGTAGCTGATCCCGCTGGGAATCTACCTACCACCTAAGGTTTACTTGCTTGCCGAGCTGTGAGCTAAAGGACTGTTGGCCTACCGTCCTATCACCGTCGGATCTGTCTGTCATTGGCTCAGCTGGTTGTCTACGACTTTGAAAGAACAGCGCTTGGACTTTGCCTTCCTACATCAGGCCAGTAATCTTATTTCTAAAGCTCAATCTTTGTACGTGAGCGGAAGTGAGATAAAGAAAATAATTTACTATAAATCTTGACTGTTTTAGGAACCCACCTACCTTCTAAACCAACCTAACGGTACAAAATATTTTAACGTATATAGGCACGAAATTTTTAAAACAAAATGACAAAATGGCTAGTTTTTGCTTGAACTGAAGAGGTAAAGACATTGATGCGGCAATTGGTATTCTCACCTATAATGTGGCAATACCCTCACACCTATAATGTGGCCCCCTTGCTAGGTTTATTAGAACTTTTTATTGAACTGTATTCAGAATGAAAATCTCAGGAGATAAATTTCATTTAAAACAAACAATTTACGTTTAAATATGGTACTTCATTATAAATAAGAAAGAATTTAATAAGTTTTAATTAAATATAGATTACAAGTAGTTCTTATTGGAAGTATTTTTTTCCTTTTAACATTTAATGTGCGAGTGACCTTGTATTATAATTTCTGGGAAATAGTTATAAAACTATGTCATAAATGAATTACTGACTCTGTGGATTCGAATCACTAGTATCTCGCTTGTGTTGTTTCCCAATATTTAAATACTGTATATCTCATTTTTTATCATAACTACGAATACTATTGTTTCTTGTAAAACTTAAATTAAATTTTGGTAATTAAACTGAGATGCCCAAGTTAATATATTAAATTCTTTAAATTTTTCTCATTTAGTCTCCTTTCAGTTTAGGTTACAAGCGGCTCTTATGCTCTGCTATAAACAGAAGTAGTTTCTAAGTCAGTCGTATTTCCCGATAGTAACATGCCATGAGACATAATGCTATGGAAATACTCGAATTAAACTAATCTACATCAGAACTTGGCTGCATTCTATTTTAGATACATGGGTACTGAAGTTTTGAAACCGATGAGGCGCAATTTTTTGATATTTAAAAACACCTTTCTCTTAAATTTTTTACATTTGTGGTGGTAAATTTTATATACTCGTATTTAGTTCATTTTGTTGTCGTTTATGTGTAAATTATTAATGTTGTTCACTGTCGTTTAAGTTGAAAAACTGATGAGGTATGGGTAATCACTAATATACCGGGTGTTTGTGAAACGAAGACGGACGACAGTACTAAATATACCTTTGATGTTATGTGAGATATAAAATCAATCCTGATGAAAAAAAAATCATCTTTTCACAACGTTTTATTAGCTATATTCATGCTCCATCATGTTAGTACAGTTAAATGAAACGGTAATTTCATAAAAAAATCATGAAAATACTTAAACATAAAACCAGCAGTGGAATTACTGAATTACAATCAGCTGACTAGGGGTCAATGTACGCGCGAACGTCGAATCCGCTAGCTGCAGGCCATACCACAATACCTAATAATCTATAACACATGTCTAAATATCTAACTTATCTACTTAACCTACTACTTTGCCACTGTGCTTGTCTCCACCTAGTCATTTTAATTCGAATTTACAAGTTAAATAAACCAAATAACTGGTTCGATTCCCCGCTAATAAAAAAATACTTAAATGAAATGTTAACAAGGTTAGAGTCAGGCTTTTTTATTCATCGTGTAGGTATGTTTATTATTCTGATGTATTAAGTTGTGTGTCTCTATTCAGAGTATCAGTGTATCTATTCAGATCATTTCAGTACTAAGTTATTAAAAAAAATTAGGTATGAAACAGCTTACCGCTCTAAATCCTTCGTGGTCTTATGAGATGCGGCTCAAATTGTGTTCCATTCATTTCAAGGCAGATTTGAACTCGGTGTTGCGACTCCTCATGCAGGCGGGGCATCATCGTGTGGTCTTCGACATAGTCCTTACGTAGTTTGTCATAAACATCCACGATCCTTTGGCGCATTTCGTGAGCGCTATCACACTCACGATTAAAAATCCTTTCTTTCACATACTCCCACAGGAAGAAGTCTAACGGGGTCATATCTGATGGCCAAGCATGTGGTCCTAGTCTGCCAATCCACGATCATCATTTAATTTGGTAAGGTGCTCACGGACGAACTTAACGACACGTGGAGGTACATCATCATGCTGAAACCATTTGCGGCGATATTCAGCCAATGATAGGTCGTCTAAAATTTCAACCAACTGTTCATTTATAAAGTTTAGGTATCGCTGTCCGTTAAGTCGCTATGGCAGAAACACGGGCCCCAGTATGCGATCCTTAAATAAACCTGCCCATACGTTAACCGACCATCGGGTTTGGTGCCCGGTTTGTCGAACAGGTTAACCTCTGAATACACGTGTGTATTTCTTCAGTTCCACAGGCCGTTTCTGGTAAATGTCGACTCGTCCATCCAGATAACGTGCTCAATGGAACCAGGCACACGTTGTTGTTGGTCTAATAACCAACGGCAGAAAACTCGTCGGCGGTCGTGATCGCCTGGAACTAAAGCTTGCACTTTGTGCACTTTGTATGGGCGCATTCAGTTACAATTTACGAGTAACACTTTGTGAACTGCACAGTATGACACACTTGTTCCATCCCGACGTCTTAACAATTTAGCGATATTTCGTGTACCTAGGTACGGATACCGGCGAACGCATCTAAAATGCGCTCCTCGGAGTGAACAGCCACTTGACTTCCACCTCCTGCCGCTACCGGAACAATGGGCCGATTTTCCAACACTGGCTGAAATGCTGCTATTATCAGACGAGAGTCAGCTGGGTGTCGAGCGGTCGGGAATTTCTCTCGTTAAATTCGTAATGCACGCGAAGCATTCCCGCAAGCTTCTCGAAGACACATTAACATGTTGCCATATTCACGAGCATTATAAAAGTACGTGTTAGGCATTATTAAAACAAAAAAAAACACAAAACGTAACAACAATAATAACTCGTAATAAACAAGTAGGTAATACCAAGTAACAACAATAAGAATTTAATAAACAAAACGATTGAACTGTCGCTCGCGCAAGAGTGTCAAAAATCAACACGGAACTGTCTCAAAAACTAAAATTAATTATAAATCCCGCCAAAACTGAAGCCTACTGCGTCCTAACGTCCTTGCGGTAAACACTTTGAACATTACCACAGACCGTAAAACGTTATGACATTGCCAACTTTTATTTTATAAATTTAGTTTCCATATGATCCCTACGACTAGTCTTCATATGGAATTTAGAAGTTATAGTTGTAACTTTTTAATACAATTAGACAATCAATTGTACCCAGACGAAACAAGCAGTTCGTTACTACAAAAATTATATGGAAGTTAATAAACTTATTTACTTGGGTACTCACTTACACAATTATAAACACTATTTCATCGTTATCTTTGATTTTGTACAAGAAAATTGATATGAAATGGTATTCAATAATTTAATAGTTAAAATCAATTGCAATTGTGATCGAAAATAATTCTTTTACTTTATTTTAATTGACTTTCCGTTTTTAATCCGTCCAGTACTTTGATTTGAAAAGAGGTACGTCAAAACTATTAAAAATTACTTGCAAGTTTTATTATGAATGCCGTCTCTAATTCTTATGTCGCTTGCAAACGAATCTTAGTAAGTAAATTTCGGTGCAACGTGGCAGCGTTGCTAACACCAAATTGTCAAATTTTCCAAAAATCCATGTCATACATATATTCCCAAATTTAAGGAAAAAACAACTTCAACAGTTTCCCCTCAATTTTATTTTAAAAAAAATTAAGCAATTTTCAACTAATTTTATAAAATTTATTTTTAACTAATATTTATATTTGGTCATATTATAGTGAACCATACTTGTCCTACAACCATCTGTCTACACAGATACCTACGTACGGTTCACCGATTACAGCTTTATTACCACTGCGGAAAAGCGTGGCTGTAATAGGAAATTACATTATCAGAACCGACTACGGAATTTGAAAGGTACCAAAGAACAACCAATGCAATAAAACTATACTAATTTTATGGATTTAATCGCGTTGACTATGAAAAAAAAATGTCGAGCTAGGTTTTTGTTGGTTCTTACCAAAACAGATTTTTTTCAAACCAATGTTAAATTTAAAAAAATTACTTTCAATGAGAATTTATCGTAATCCATATGAACAAAAAATATTTTATTCTATGCCTAAGCAGAGATTCATCTTAATTCGTTACTAATGTTACTACGATAGTTCAGTTACATTAGAAATATTCTTTGTACTTTTTAAATTTTATTTATATGTTGGTACTTCATAACAGCAACTCTATATAATACTACATAAATCTAATTTAATGTACAAAGAAAAAATCAAGAATTTTCGGCGTTACTGTGTTATTATTTTATAAATGTTAATGGATTAATAAGTTATGGAACAATAGGTGTGCAACGCTGCTCCAGTTCGTGTTTGCGGACTCTTAATGTTCTCTAATTTTATGACACAGATATGCAGGCTTCTTTACGTTGTTTGTCTTAATTCATATATTCATCCATCCATTATAGCCTATAAATGTCCACTGCTTAACAGAGACCTTTCCCATACATTGCCTCATAGAGGAGATTTCGCCAAAGTTGCCAAGCTGAGCAAGCGGGTTTGCAGCCCAAGAATATGCTGCTGCCCATCCCCTACTCCAGTTTCTCTCTGTCGTATGACATGCTATGGAGTAATGGATGTTCTTACAACTCCACTACACGGTTCCAAACCCATTGCTCAGTAAATTTGCATTTGAAATTGGTACCGGCGGTGAGTCCAGGTTACTTGTGTACTGCAAAATTTAAAGGCCCAGGAGCTATCATGGCTGATATAATGTATAGGTAATAATTACTATTTACAAATATCTATCTCTCTGTCTATATATTACACAGACCCAGCCGTGACCGAAATTTGGTTAAATGTTTATAAATTTAAGTGTACTGAATATATATATATATATATATATATATATATACATATATATATATATATATATATATATATATATATATATATACAACAGACAACCAGATAAACAACGATGTCAAAACATGTCAAATTTTGATTTTAGGCTCTTAATAGAGAAACGGCAAGATTTAAGTGAAAAATTAGATATTATTGATATAGGAAAAAAGGTAGCGCACCCGCGCGCACAAAATCCGAAATTGCAGAGTTACGAAGAACTAAATAAAAGATCGAAAAAGGTAGACTCCATCGATACCGTTTTAAAAAGTGCTGATACCGTGAAAATACGATAAAGGTGATACAAAATATCCAGTTTTGAGGTGAATGCAGAAAATCAAAACAGAATGGAAAAAATGAATTTAAAATAGTGTAAAATGATACGAGTATGTAAGTAACATAACACTACAACATATAATAAATCTGTAGAAAAGTCGTGTCTGTAATTAAATATATTCTTGAAAAAACAAGTGCAGGAGACTGAATAAAGGGTTCTGAAGCCAAATTAATGGTTTTTTAGAATTTTTGTCTGTCTGTCTGTCTGTCTGTCTTTCTGTCTGTCTATCTGTCTGTGTATTCCGGATTTACGCAAAAACTACTGAACCGATTTACATGAAATTTTGTATATAGGTAGTGAGTAACCCGGGGCAACTTATAGGCTACTTTTTATACGATTACGGAACTTCAAAAAGGGAAGGTTAGGTATTTTATTTCCTTTAGATGTTATTTTTCTATTATATCTTGGTTATAGGCGGGATGACGGGTGTTTTTCTAATAACTACCATATTTGTAAATAAAGTTTAAAATATAGTTATAATCTTGGTAAAATAATTTGTGACTACACCGATTTGGTATTCAAAACACCGCCATCTATCATCAAATGGAAAAAGTAGTATATTTTGCCTTCAGTTACTAATACATAAATGAAATAATATAAATAACTTACATTTATATGATTAAATGATTAGATTTTTAAAATTATTAAAAAATTCTACGTTTAGTTTTTTAGTATTTTTGTTATTTTATTTTAAAAGTGTAATAATTTCAGTAGATAATAGTAAAGTCTATCAAAAATATGAAAATTGATAAGGCATTTATCTCAATTACTAATATATATATATATATATATATATATATATATATATATATATATGTAAAGTGATTGAAACTGGTCTGTCTGCAATTGTTGCAAAATTTTCATTATCATTATAGTTTTATTAAAGAGATTTTTATGTATGTCGCGGCCAGATCGTAGAATTGATCATATATCATAAAGTAGTCTATCATTTCGTGAAATGATGTAGTCATTTCATGATATTTAACACTATTTGTTGACCATGTCATGGTATAGCTTGACCAAATCAATGAATAGAAATTGTTTAAAGATATTAGTAACTAAACACAACGTTGCTATTTCTGAATATGGTCATATGACGATATCATTAAATCGTTTTTCACCGCTAGCGGCGCTGATAGCGTATTTTTTAACAGAAACAGAACTTTTAAGAGAATGGACATCACTTTATCCCTTATCGATATCATAAATAAATGTTCGCTTCTATAGCTGATATTACTAGATGGTATAGTTTTGGCTTTCATTATTTCATCTAATATTAGCGCCACCTACTTACTTCTAAATAAAGTAAAATGGTAAGTCATTGATAAAATGAAATAATACAATGCTACTAAATATACGATGTAAATAATTGAATCATTTACATTTCATATTACACACTTTATGGAAAAAACATAAATCTTTGGCTTTTAATCCTATTTACAGTAGTAAAAGAAGAAATAATAGCGTGGCTCCTATTTGGAGAACGAAAACCACCTATGCGAAACATCAATATGACAAACAATCAGAACATTTATACAGTCAAATTAATAAAATATTGCAAATATATCCATTAAAGACATATGACTGTAAGAAAAAAATAATGCAGTGGCTTAAGACACTCAATTACGATGAAACTGAAGCTTTATTACAATTTGTCTTATAAGCTTATAACACATTCACTCACTATATTTTTTCATACATACACACACGCACACATGCACACACGTACACACACACACACACACACACACACACACACACACACACACACGTACGCACGCATGCACACTCACGCACCCACGCGCGTGCTCGGGTGCGTGCACGTATGCACACATACACACACCCTGTTTCTTTTTTGTTGAATGTATTTAGTTAAGGGAGGGCGAGGAACTTCTACCACAAGTATCTTTATACTTAAAAGAAGTCCTCAAACTTATACTAATTTAAGAATATGTTGGAAACAATAAACATTCATTTCATTTTTTCATTTCATTCATCTCGCGTTGGAATCGGCGCAGCGAACACTTTTTTGCCCAAAAATTCTGCGGCCTGTGCCCATTAGTAACATGTATGTAAGCTGCTACTTTTTTTACTTTTCATGGGGAATATATGCAGTTTTTATTTCATTCTTGTTTTCGGGTATGTTGCTTTTTGTTTTCACTCTGTCGTAGATATTAAGTCAGCCTATCTAAATTCCACTGAAATGAACATACGCCTCCCGCATAAATTGTCAAGTTTGCTATAGTTGCCACGCTTGGTAGGCGGGTTGGCAGCCGCAGCTATTATTATTTTGATCTAACAACAGATGATGCAGCCCATCCCATCTCCAGTTTGTTTTCCTATGTCGCCTCTTACGATGGGACGATATGAGGTGGTGGATTTTCTTTTGCCGCCACAACAGGGCGAAAATTTTTCTACTCCCATTCATGAGTTTGGTGCTCCTCACGTTCACTTTGAATAAAACTTATAAGGAATAAAACTAATTTTAAGGATTTTATCGCGTTTAATTTTAACTTTTCAAATTACCGATGTTTTGGGCACTTTACAGCACCCATGGTAACTGAAGAACTAGGGTGTTTGACGACTTGATGTCATCGTTAAAATAGAATAGAATAAATGCAGTAGTAGTTTGAATTTAATTATATTAATTATGGGGTCCTCAGCAGATGGTAGCGCTCAGCCATCTTCCCTATTAAAATTAGGATATTTTTAATTTCAATAGTCTCGCGAATCATCATTGGTAGGATTCGGTGTTCTATTGCAAGGATTTGTTGTCTATCTGATCTGATATAATGGTTGGGACGATACTAAAGATGTTGACATACTTTAGACTTCCCGGAGATTCGGTGCCTCACATCAACGATATGTTCTTTTACTCTACACTTTCATCTAAGGTGCGTAAAAACACCCGTAACATTAGTTTTAATCCATGTGTAGTATTCATTATTATAGAACTGTATTTATGAAATTTTCAAGTCTACTCCAAGTAAAAAAATATCTACATCTATTTTAGGGTGCCAATCAATATTAAATAGGACCAATGATATGAATAAAATGTCTCAAATAAACATTATATTACTTTGTTAAAACTAAATTAACTTTAACTATAAATAAATGTAATGAGTAAAATGTAAATAATAATATTTACATTTTACTCATTACATTATGATTTCAATACTATTTACCATTCCTATGGATACATTGGAATCGGAAGACACGCCCGATATAAAAAAAATAGTAGATGTTTCTAGACATATGTATATATTCACGGGTTTCTGTAGAATGTTACCAATCATTTACGTCTAATTGTAATTTAGAATGAAAAAAAATTGACAGACACACAGAGACATAGCCACCGAACTGACTAAAAGTGACCGAATTTTGCTAAATTTGGCATGGAACAGCGTTTAATGATGTTCCTAAATTCAAGCGCATGCGAGCGAATCCGCGGGTGTTACATATTTTATAAGTCTCATATTTTATTATAGCTAGTGTTACATATTTTACAAGACTGATATTTTATTATTATACCTATACTTATATATAATATTTTATTTAACTTCAGTAATTACCAGGTGGCCAGTAATTTCAATAATGAAACGGTTTTAAGAGGTCGCTCCTTAATATTAACTAGTAAATTACTATCATGTAAACAACGTAAAGATATTGTGAGCCTCTCTGTTGAGCGAACTGTAGGAGGTTGATATTAACAGAATAAATGTAATATGTTTTTTTTTATACGATAAGGGTGAAAAACGAGCACACAGTCCACCTGATGGTAAGTGGTTGCTGCGGCCCATAGACATTTACATCTATCCTCTATTACAAATCAAAATGCAGATGCGTTTTCACCCGTGAGGACTAGGATGGAATGCCTCATTTCCAGTACAAAGGGCCTCCGGCCACCTGCACTCACCAAGTGAAATGCAAAGGTAAACCTCTACTTCATGCTGGTATTCTGTGAGGTCGTGGTACCACCCCAGTTCGAGCCGGCCCATCCATGCGACAGCAAAAGCTGCCGTCTGACTCTATCACTATTAAAATTAAAAAGTACAATGTAGAGACACATATTACATTTATTCTGTTTACTTAAGCTTAATAAAAACTTTCTACATATTTTTTTCAAAAGTATCATATTATTGTATATTTGGGATGTGTGTTTAGCAGGGATGGTAGATATGATAAGGGTATAGAACGACAAGTGAATGCAGGAAATAGAGTGAATGGGGCTCTACACTCTATTGTGAAAAGTCAGAATGTGTCCAAAAAGGCACGTATGGCAATTCACAATGCTGTGTTAGTACCTACTTTAATGTATGGTAGTGAAAGTTGGGTGTGGCAGAAGAAGCATGAGAGTAGAATAAATGCTGTAGAAATGCGGTCATTAAGGAGTATGTTAGGGATGAAGCTGAATGACAGAGTGAGAAATTGTTAAATAAGAGAAGAATGTGGTTTGCAAGATGATGTTGTGAACAGGATTAAGAAAGGAATGCTTCGGTGGTTTGGCCATGTAGGAAGAATGAATGAGGAAAGAGTGATAAAGCAAATTTTGTAATGTTAGGGATGAAGCTGAATGACAGAGTGAGAAATTGTTTAATAAGAGAAGAATGTGGTTTGCAAGATGATGTTGTGACCAGGATTAAGAAAGGAATGCTTCGGTGGTTTGGCCAAGTAGAAAGAATGAATGAGGAAAGAGTGAAAGCAAATTTATGTTGCAGAAGTGAACGGCATAGTCGGGAAGGGTCGCCCTAGGCGAAAGTTTATCGACCAAATTGGCGATATATTAAAAATGGGCCAAATCAAGAGTACCTTTAACCGACGAGCGTGTATGCGTAGGTATATGGATGTGGAGGAAGCGAGAGAGGTGTGTCAGGATCGTGCCAAATGGAAGTCCATAATCTCTGCCTACCCCTCTGGGTGACAGGCGTGAGTGTTTATGTATCTATGTATGTATGTATCATATTATATAAAATATGGAGGTCTGTAGACGCTCACAACAATAAGGTGCCCAAACTCAACATATGCCATTTCTACAGTTCGCTCAACAGAGAGGCTCACAATATCTTTACGTTGTTTACATGATAGTAATTTACTAGTTAATATTAAGCAGCGACCTCTTAAAACCGTTTCATTATTGAAATTACTGGCCACCTGGTAATTACTGAAGTTAAATAAAATATCATATATATATATATATATATATATATATATATATATATATATATATATATATATATATATAGGTATAATAATAAAATATCAGTTTTATAAAATATGTAACACTGGCTATAATAAAATATGAGACTTATAAAATATGTCCCACCCGCGGATTCGCTCGCGTGCGCTTGAATTTAGGAACATCATTAAATGCTGTTCCATGCCAAATTTAGAAAAATTCGATCACTTTTAGTGACTTCGGTGGCTATGTCTCTATGACGCTATTTTAAATTTATTTTTGAGCCAACTCTTATTGCTGACATGTAGTTGCATAAATTTATAATTCAAAAATTGAGTTCTGCGTGCCTAGTGCGTTTTTTTTACGCGTTCGATAGCGATAAAGATACGATTTATATGGAATAAAAACAACACCAACTAGTGACAATAATTGGGAACAGAATTAATGAGTGCGAGTTTATAAAGTCATCGATATCGAACATTGACTCGTGATTGGTTATTTAAACTATTTTGCGAGTACGAGCAGCAATTTAGATCTTTCCATACATAACTTATGTAAACTTTGCACTGTCACTACCGAAAAAGTTCTCACACAATTTTTTTACAGTGAGAAAATAGAGTGGGAATTATTGTTGAAAAGTTAATTTTATTTCATTATGTGTGAACGATATATAATTACGGCAGGACGTTTTTTTCGTTTGGAGGAAATTTGCAGCCGATAAAGCATTAATAACTAATAATAATAGATGACTGCTACTATAAGGTCAGTGATGAAGCTCGTGCATATTTCAGTTCGTTGCATTTGCGTGCTCGTGCATTTTTTGAAGTGTAACCTCGATGATAGACAATTTAAGGATAGATATCACCTTTTCAAGGAAAGTATTCAAGTTTTCATCACTTTTCATCACTATTCAATAATTAAGTAAATTCCTCCCAATTCCTTATACACGAAATCCTATCCCTTGCATTAGAGGATGCTTTGCTGAGGCTCCATGCCGAAAATTTAATAAATTCTAGTCCGTGAAACCTATTTACAAAACATGAGCATCATAAGTTCACTTAACACTTGATAACTTAAATTATATTTACTGTTCCGTAAATGTCACCATAAAATCATATTAAATCGAGAACATTTCAATATTTTATTGTTTTCAATTAAATACTTTTAATAATTAACAATTAAATGGCTAATTCACAATCTCATAATACTAACACAAACTGTCGACACCGTAATAAAATTACGAAATATAAACAAATAGGCAATAAAAATCATTATAATAACCACAACTTTGATAGATAGATTCTAGTATTAAGACCACTAAATAAAAATGTCATTTTCAATTTGGTTAGTTTATCTCACGATGCGAACCAATATAAGAAAATGAACAAACGCCATTTACCGTGAGCAAACGCGAATCGCAGGGTTAACTTCGATTGTATCTCACACTCGCTTGTCTTCGCTTATCGACACCTATGATGTTAACTCGGTTAACGCGAAGTTATTCGAATAGCTTTGTGGACTCGCACTAGGCACTCTGATCACTGTCGACAGTTAGTTTCATTACTTTATGTTCACGAAAAGCAAAAAGATGAGAAAGTTATGTTTAAGATAATTGAAAGAATCAGGCGTTACTTTGCGGAAATCCATTATAATGGGGTTGTTATAAATATGATATTTACACGGAATTAAGGAAATTAGTTTATAACAACCCCAAAGTTATGTTTGTTTCAGTAAATGCACGTCGCATGGAGAAGTTAAGAAGTAACATAGTGTAAAACACTTCCATCACTTTTAAACCAAAGTAATCGAGATTTTGTGTAAGGTACATTATTTAAGCTTCTTTGCAGTGAATTTGATAATACTTTTACTTCTTAAACATTCTCCTTCAGCAGGCGCAAGGCATTCAAGAAATGAGCGACAGTAGGAATCCATAAGATCAGACAAAGTTGATTTGAACTTTACCATGAATAGTGATATAATCCTAGCGTCGAATTTATGGAATGTGTAAAAAAATATTCTAATATGATAAATAGAATGTGCTCCACTGTCACAGCTTTCCATTTGAGCAATAAAATTAAGATAGCTTCTAATAAAATGAAAATAACATTGAGTATAATTATGCCTGTCTAACTACGCGCTTTAGGCATGAAAATATAACTATGCTGCGCGGCCGCCTACAAGAGGCTAATTCAGTGAGGTTATCATGCGCGCGCTCGAGTTGACGCACACCTTCCGTTTACAAAAAAGTATTTTTCTCTTATAAGTATTTAAGCACTGGATATATATATTTTAGTTTTTATTCCAGTATGGCCACTCAAACAGCCAAAAGTTACTGAATAGCATACGGGTGCTAAAATAACAATCGGAATGTCGTCTGTTCATATTTAACTGTTCGTAAGGATATTGAAAGGTAAACTATTTCTGTTTATAGATACACCCAGATAATTAGGTACCTAGTAACTCATTCATTCAGTGATGTCTCAGTGATCGCGAGGGTGAAAACCGGCAGCGATCACCGAATGGTTAGAGGCACACTGAACCTAAACGTTAAGTTGGAGAGGTCTCGTCTAATGAAGTCAACGCTCCGTCCCCCTCGTGCTCTAATCCAAAGTCCCGAAACCTTTCAGCTCGAGTTACAAAACCGTTTTCAGTGCCTAGAAGACTGCAATGAAGTGGACGATATGAATGACAAGCTCGTGGAAACTCTCCATGCGATCGGAGCTAAGTTCTGCAAGACCTACGCAGAAGAACACAAAAACTCTCCGATCACACTCTCCATCTGATGGCTGTTAGAGGGGAGATGAAGCTGCATTCTTCAACAGTTTTGACAGCATACAGGCAACTGAACAGACAGATCTCCAAGTGCATGCGGCGGGACTTACGCAACTTCAATACAGCTCGTATTGAAGAAGCGATCGAGCGGAACCAAGGCTCCAAAGTCTTTGTCAGAGATCTGTCTGCCAGAAAGAGCCAACTGTCAAGGCTGAAGACCGAATGTGGCAGCATTGTTTCTGGGGCACCTGAGATTTTGAGTGAGATTGAGAGGTTCTATGGGCAGCTGTACACGTCATCGTTGGAGCCGCACGCAAGTGTGAGTAACGATCCAAGAGCGAGTCTTATCCGACTTTATTCCGATGATATCCCGGACGTCAGTCTGAGCGAGATTAGAATGGCTCTCCAGCACCTTAAAAACGGCAAGGCCCAAGGCGAGGATGGAATTACAGCGGAGCTTCTGAAAGCGGGTGGAAAACCGGTACTTGAAGTCCTTCAGAAGCTCTTTAATTCCGTCCTCCATGATGGCATTACACCGGAAGCGTGGAGCAGAAGTGCGGTAGTCTTGTTCTTCAAGAAAGGCGACAACGCTTTCTTGAAGAACTACAGACCGATTTCCTTCTGAGCCGCGTCTACATGCTGTTTTCGAGAGTCATCACGAATCGCCTCGCGCGCAGATTTGACGACTTCCAGCCTCCCGAACAAGCCGGTTTCCGAAAAGGCTTTAGCACCATAGACCACATACATACCCTTCGGCAAATTGTACAGAAGTCCGAGGAGTACAATTTGCCACTATGTCTGGGCGTATGTGGACTATGAGAAAGCCATTGATTCCGTCGAAATTTGGGCGGTGCTGCAGTCCCTTCAGCGATGCCAAGTTGACTGTCGGTATATCGAAGTGTTGAGGTGCTTGTACAGTAGGGCTATGATGGCTATCCGAGTACAGAACCAGAGTACGAAACCTATCCAATTGCAGAGAGGTGTAAGACAGGGTGATGTCATATCCCCGAAACTCTTTACCGCTGCATTGGAAGATGTTTTCAAACTTCTGGACTGGAAAGGATACGGTATCAACATCAATGGCGAGTACACCACTCACCTTCGATTTGTCGACGATATAGTCCTTATTGCAGAATCGCTGGAGGACCTAAGCACTATGCTCAATGACCTCAATAGTGTTTCCCAACGGATAGGTCTTAAGATGAACATGGAAAAAACAAAGATCATGTTTAATGTCGATGTCACACCTATGCCGGTAGTTGTTGGGAACACTGAGCTCGAAGTTGTTGACGAGTTTGTTTACCTGGGACAAATAGTCCGACTAGGTAAGTCCAACTTCGACCGAGAGGTCAATCAACGGATTCAACTCGGTTGGGCAGCGTTCGGGAAATTACGACACATCTTTTCGTCAGGTATACCTCAAAACTTGAAAACGAGACTGTACACCCAGTGCGTGTTGCCAGTGATGACTTACGGAACTGAGACGTGGTCCTTCACTGCTGGCCGGATGAGGAAGCTCAAGGTCGCTCAGTGAGCTATGGAGAGGGCTATGCTCGGAGTTTCTCTGCGTGATAAAGTCAGAAATGAGGATATCCGCAGTAGAACCAGAGTGACCGACATAGCCCAGCGGAATAGTAAGCTGAAGTGGCAATGGGCCGGCCATATAGCTCGAGGAACCGAAATCCGATGGGGAAGAAAGGTTCTGGAGTGGCAGCCTCGTACCGGCAGGCGAAGTGTAGGGCGTCCCCCCACTAGATGAAGTGACGACCTGGTAAGATATGCAGGAAGTCGATGGATGCAGGTGGCTTAGGACCGTGCTTTGTGGCATTCTTTGGGGGAGGCCTATGTTTAGCAGTGGACTTGTGAAGGGCTGTAATGATGATGAATAATGACACAAAAAATACAGAAATCATTAAAAGAGCTACTTAAGTAGAAAGTACAATCTTTTAGCCTTATCGTTGAGTAACTATCTTTTAACCAAAAGCGGAAGTAAATAAATCCACAAGTACAAGGTAAATTTTGGAATATAAATATACATTCAGTACACTTAAAGTTATAAACATTTAAGTATATAAACATTAAATATAATAAATAATTTCCTTCAGACCAAATTTCGGTCACGGCTGGGTCTGTGTAAATATATAGACAGAGAGATAGATATTTGTAAATATTAATTATTACCTATACATTATTTTTTTTTTTATAGCAGAGGGGGCAAACGGTCATGCGGCTCACCTGATGGTAAGTGACTACCGCCGCCCATGAACAACCGCAACACCAGGGGAATTGCAGATGCGTTGCCGGCCTTTTAAAAAGGAGTAGGCTCTTTTCTTGAAGGTCCCTAAGTCGTATGGTAGCTCCTGGGCCTTTAAATTTTGCAGTACACAAGTAACCTGGATTCACCGCCGGTACCAATTTCAAATGCAAATTTACTGAGCAATGGGTTTGGAACCGTGTAGTGGAGTTGTAAGAATATCCATTACTCCATAGCATGTCATACGACAGAGAGAAACTGGAGTAGGGGATGGGCAGCAGCATATTCTTGGGCTGCAAACCCGCTTGCTCAGCTTGTCAACTTTAGCGAAATCTCCTCTATGAGGCAATGTATGGGAAAGGTCTCTGTTAAGCAGTGGACATTTATAGGCTATAATGGATGGATGAATATATGAATTAAGACAAACAACGTAATATCTGTGTCATAAAATTAGAGAACATTAAAAGTCCGCAAACACGAACTGGAGCAGCCTTGCACACCTATTGCTCCATAACTTATTAATCCATTAACATTTATAAAATAATAACACAGTAACGCCGAAAATTCTTGATTTTTTCTTTGTACATTAAATTAGATTTATGTAGTGTTATATAGAGTTGCTGTTATGAAGTACCAACATATAAATAAAATTTTAAAAGTACAAAGAATATTTCTAATGTAACTGAACTATCGTAGTAACATTAGTAACGAATTAAGATGAATCTCTGCTTAGGCATAGAATAAAATATTTTTTGTTCATATGGATTACGATAAATTCTCATTGAAAGTATTTTTTTAAATTTAACATTCGTTCGAAAGAAACCTCTGTTTTGGGTAGAACCAACAAAAACCTAGCTTGACAATTTTTTTCATAGTCAACGCGTATAAATCCATAAAATTAGTATCATTTTATTGCATTTGTTGTTCTTTGGTACCTTTCAAATCCCGTAGTCGGTTCTGATAATGTAATTTCCTGTTACAGCCACGCTTTTCCGCAGCGGTAATAAAGCTGTAATCGGTGAATTGTACCTACACAGATGGTTGTAGGACACGGATGTTTCACTATAATATGAACAAATATGAATATTAGTTAAAAATAAATAATGCCTACTTTTCAATAATCTCCGGTTCTCGTACACTCACCATACGATACACAGCAGCATTAAGGCGCTATTTTACGCTGGTACTTTGTGAGAGTGTGGTCTTTCCCGGTCGAGCCGACTTATTCGTGCTACAACTATACAATTAATATAACTACATCATGGCTTTACCATGTTTAAGCCACATTGTATTGCATTGTGCCACATTGTTGTGGGCCCAATATTTAAAAGACCAAATATTAACATAATATTTTTGCCGTTTGATCGGTCCGTAAAATTCTTTTCAAATTTTGATGTTTTTAGTTAATAATAATTATTATTTTAATTTTAATAAATTATAAAATCATTGATTTGTAACATAAATTTAAAATAAAATAATTCATAATTTTTACATAACAAATTCAATAATCGTAATGTAAATGTTGTAATGGTAAAGGCGAATCTCGGCACATAAAATACTTTTCTGAAGCCATTTATTTAGTAAGTTACGGATTTCGGTCTGATAATTCTGTCCCATAGTTTTTACTTCAGTTGTAACTGCGTTCAGTCGTAAAATTCCGTACACAGCATTCAGTGTTAACACAATTTACATCTTAATTTAGTTTCGATAAACATTATAAAAGAAAAAATGCATTATAAAAATATGATAAACAAACTTGTGTGTTTAAAACAAAACTTGATTGTAATTATAATTTTTTTTAAATTTTCTTCTAAACAGTAGAAAAAATTACTACTGTTTAACAATTCTACTAAATAAAATTAAGCTCGGTGTTATCACTACTCATAACTTATTGTATATAGTAAAAATAGTTGTATATAATCTTATCGCACAGACTTTATTCATGTTTTCACAACTACATATATAATGAACTGTCTTTTGGTGCAAAACATACATAGTATTAAACATTTATTGGTTAATTACATTTGTGTACAATTACACTAATTAATCAGATCAAATGAATAACTTAATTCCAATTATTGCCAACCGAATTAAATTTTGTCAAATAATTAATATTATTTGTTTCTTTCACTGCGCTTATTTATTACAAAAAGGGCAAGATATTATAAGAATTTACCCAACATATCTCTATCTATAACATATAAGTAACATTCAATTTTACAACATCAGTCTACGGACAAAAATATTTACAGCACTCGACTTGCAACTGATATTGCGAAAACCGCATTCATATCCTTGTTACTTTAGCCAGAGCAATTTCTCATAAAATATTAATAACTGCAGCTAGGAGAAGGCTATCTCAATAGAACTGAAAACGGGAAACTTTCCTATAGTGCATAATGAATTTTTCGCAAAGTTACCGTTAACATTGATTATACATTATATTAATATTCGTTTAGTAAAAATATTTTTATCAAACTGGGATACACTAATATTAATTTATATTGTTGGTCTAGAACAAAATATATCATAGTATTAGTGACATTTATATAGGTATTTTATTCTCCATGACGTTCTCAGAATGAAAGGAGGTCTATGCCGGCTATAATTTTATATTTTTGTAGCCAAGTTCAAAAAGAGGAAGAGGTTCTCAATTTAACGTAAACTTCAGGAAAATTCAAAACTATAGTGTAAGAAATGATGCTCTTAAATTAATTATTTCATATTTAAGTAATAGAACGCGAAAAGTTATCGTTAATAGTATGTGCTCTTCCGGGTTGATGGTACAAATGGACGTATCTCAGGGCTCAATTCTCGGCCTCTATATGTTTTTTGTATATATTACTTACCTAATATAGTAGGGGATTACCATATTTTGAAACTTCTTTTGTTTTCAATTTGATAAATATTTTAATGTTGTTTGTGCAATACTTGTTAATTTTTACCCTTGCCTATATTTTTAAACAAAAATAAACAAAGTTGATGTTGGAATATAATTACTACCAGCCTGTATACTCATAATTTCAAATTTTAATGAAATACTAGCTGGTACCCGGCGCATTGCTGAAGCAGAAAAAATAATTCTAGAAATATCATTTTAAGTTTGAAAGAAAGATAATACATTCCTTTAAATTGAATGATACATGGCTTTCTACTCAATAAGTAAGTTACATGTACTATGTCTATTGACAGCGCATAAAATACCAACAAACAAACATTAATTTTTATATATTCAAAACTAAAAGCTGACTTCAAATAACTAATAAGAATAAAATTATTTAACATTCAAGTGGGTGCTAAAACAAAATGTATATATAGAAGAATGAAAGCCTCGACTTCAGAGTTTGAAATATTTTATTCATTTTAGTTCCTCGAAGGCGGCTTTTACTTTTCATTAGAGGTTACTTTTTTCTTTCGATAGGACTAAGGAATGCCGTCAAAAACATAACTTGTAAAAAAACCAAGTCTCGCAACTCAGTTCTTCCACCGTAAAAAGTTGTGAGATCCATGTAATATTCAGTCCCTATTTAAGGGTCCTTCTGTCTTAAGTAATTACGTAATTAGCTAACCTCACAACATCTTACAGTGACCATGTCAATATTAAAAATCTTTTGTTTTAAATAAATAGATTGACTTGGCAATAACACTAAACAATCTTATTTAATATAATATATATTACTTGTGAGATACATTGTGTTTTCATGAACATTAGATTTTACATATATATAGAAATCAATCAGGCTTCCAGTTTTACCCACAACTAAGTTATAGGGGGGTGAAAATGGCCTAAACTGCTTCAAAAAAAGAATGGTACGGCTGTGCCCCTTTTTTATCGACTTGGCGGGGGTACTGCCGTGCCCCCAGATATCGCAATCTCAATTCCATCTAAATGATGACATTAAAAAGGTCATTGCCTATTTTGCCACCCTTAAGTGTGTAATTTTTGTCTAACTTATATGAAATTGCAACTGAAATATTAACTACTAGCTGTGCCCGCGGCGTAGCTCGCGAATATAGGTTTTACTTAAAGAATTTGACGTTTAGGGTAAGAGAATATTAAACGATTTATATCATTACTGTATGAATAAGTGGTAACAAAATAAATCGATATGCTCAAAGTTCTAAGTCGTTTATGATAGAGCTTCTGTGTAAACGACGATAGAAGTAGACTTAGCCGGGGCGTACAGAAAAAGGTTACGGGGACTACTAACGCGTGAAAAAGCAACATAGAGTTGGCCATGTGCAAAACAATCAGTACTGAGGTCCACTCCTGCAACGCGTAAAGTTTGACCTTGCGCTTTATTTACGATCGTCGCATAACACACGCTGAGTGGGAAACACACTTAAAATAGGGATGTTAGATGATCATCGATGTTAAAAATTAAAACTTAGATGTTTTAACATCGATGTTGACATATGTCAAACATCGAAACATCGACGTCAATGAACCCATAATTGATAATTGGAAACTTGCAAACAATGCGAACTCGCGAAATCAATATCAACTAAATCTTGCATCTGCTCTGAAGATTGAAAATTTTGAATAATTCAGAATTTCTGAACGCATCGCTAACCTAAAAAAATGTCAGTATGGTGAGTCAAACTTAATTGTCAAGTGTCTCCTCTAATGTCACAATGGTCACTGCTTTCGCTTTATTTTGTAGTGTCTTCGGTTGTCGCATAATAAATATTCTACGTAAATTGATATTTATGTTAATTGGTACTTTTCCCTTGCTGTGTATACCCACATAATTTTGAAACAATGTGTAAGTATCTACACATATACAAAAACCATCGATAATGTTCAACATCGATGTTTTGAGTAGCCTAAACATCGAACATCGATGTTGAGGTATCGATGCCAACATCGATGTCATCATCGATGTTATTATCCCTATAAAAACTGAAGCCTGAGCCGTGGTAGCTCAGATGGTTAACGCTCGCTGTGAGCTTCACAGTACTCGAGAAACCCGGGTTCGATCCCCGCCGGCACCAATGAAATTGTTAATTGCAATTTTAAGTGCTGATTTACCACGTGCTCGGCGGTGAAAGAAACATTGTAAGGAAACCTGCATGTCTGAGAAATAAAAAAAAATATTTCAATGACATGTGAAGTTCGCCAACACGTATTAGGGGAAGCGCGGTGGACATTTCCTTGCCCTAAAACCTTCTCAGAAATGAGAGGAGGCCAGTGCCCAGCAGTGGGACGTAAATAGGCTGCAACTTTACTTTACTTTACTTAAAACTGAAAGGAAAGTTATTTGGTATTAGAGGGATCCTGGGTATAAAACAATATCACTATCACGACATTTATTGCAATTTTGCTACTTTTAGTCGAGTTTTGTTGAATAATTGAATATTTCAATATCTCTTTTTTCTGGTTTTTGTTTCTGATGATTTTTGTGATGTGTTGTTAGCCTACAGCCTACACGGCTCTTACAGGCAGGCATAGATTACTGTATGTGTACCTTGCAGGCTTGCAACTTTGTCAGACTCATGGACATATATTATTTCAGTGAGTCTCAATACGATTCACCTGCGAAAAATCTTAACACCGCAATTCAGAAAAGGTTGTAATTTGTACAACGCTATCTATTACGTTCTTTGTGAGAAAACATCCTTTTTTAATTTAAGGAAAACATATTTTTTACTGTGTTTTAAGTACTATAATAGAACGATACGAAATATTTTATAATAGAACGTTTTTTTTTACACACGAATCTTTTTATTACTATTTCTGAGATTTTGTGGCGCCATTAAACAAATTCGAACCTACATTTCAAAATAATAATCATAACTTTCGATAGAATTAACCAATTTTAATAAAACAAAGATTAAATGAACTTGATAATACGTTTTATGATTTTCTTAAGGATTTCATTGAAAAAATGATGTTTACTCAAAACGTCATGCGTCCATAAACAAACAGACAGACCGTCAGATAGTACAATTCTAAAAATTAGAAAAATGTACTTATTTAATGATTTACAG
Source organism: Parnassius mnemosyne (assembly GCA_963668995.1). Lineage (NCBI taxonomy): Eukaryota > Metazoa > Arthropoda > Insecta > Lepidoptera > Papilionidae > Parnassius > Parnassius mnemosyne. The sequence continues at coordinate 20,047,728 of CAVLGL010000093.1, read as the reverse complement.
TCCCCATAATGATTTTAGTCACAAATTAATATACTATACAATATTCAGAAACAGACACAACATGTTATTACAATTTTTATTATATGTATAGATTTAAAGAGAGATGGCGCTGTTAACATCAATTCTAATTGACACGATTGATACAATAAAAAACATAAAAGAACTTATAAATCAGTGCCTCCATAGTAAGCAAAAACGAAAGTTTGATCCTTGCCGAAAAACGAAATTGTTAATAGCTCTTAAAATTTGATTTACCACATAGAGTACTCGGCGGTAAAAAATAAAAAATAAATGAGATTTTCAACACGCAGTAGGGCAGCGTGTCGTTAATATAAAAGTTAGAAGCAAATATGAAACTCATCTATAGGAAAAAAAAATAACCTGCCTTTTTGTATCACATTTGTGCCACACCACCACAATAGTGTGGGTATAACTTTTGATGGAATTAACCAATTTTAATGAAATGAAGACTAAATGTAACCTGAATATACACTTAATAACTTCCTTAACTATTCTTATGATATAAATTAGTACTTTATACGTGATACGTTAACAAACAAACAGACAGACAGACAGACAGACAGAAAAATCTAAAATAGGTAGAAATGTATTTAATTACTTATTTTTAGTACCTCTCAATCACTTTTATTACAAAAATATAAAATGTACAGACATCTGCTATTTACATTTTTATTATATGTATAGATTTTATAAAGGACGGAATAATAACAATCAGTTCTTAATTAACAAAGATATTACGTATAATTTAAAATTAAAAATTTTGTACAGCCGACTTCAATATAAGTTATTTAAGAATAACTTAAAAACTATTGGTCTGACCTTGATCAAATTCATATGGGACCACACGAGAAGTACCAGCTTTCAAATAAAAAAAGAATCATCGAAATCGGTTCACCCAGAAAAAAGTTCTGAGGTAACACACATAAAAAAAAAAAACGAAAAAAAAAAAAACATACAGTCGAATTGAGTACCGGCTCCTTTTTGGAAGTCGGCAGAATATGCAAACAAAAAAATTAAGTTGAATTGAGAACCTCTTCCTCTTTTTGAACTTGGCTACAAAAATATAAAATTATGGCCGGCATAAACCTCCTTTCATTCTGAGAAGGTCATGGAGAATAAAATACCTATATAAATATCACTAATACTATGATATATTTTGTTCTAGACCAACAATATAAATTAATATTAGTGTATCCCAGTTTGATAAAAATATTTTTACTAAACGAATATTAATATAATGTATAATCAATGTTAACGGTAACTTTGCGAAAAATTCATTATGCACTATAGGAAAGTTTCCCGTTTTCAGTTCTATTGAGATAGCCTTCTCCTAGCTGCAGTTATTAATATTTTATGAGAAATTGCTCTGGCTAAAGTAACAAGGATATGAATGCGGTTTTCGCAATATCAGTTGCAAGTCGAGTGCTGTAAATATTTTTGTCCGTAGACTGATGTTGTAAAATTGAATGTTACTTATATGTTATAGATAGAGATATGTTGGGTAAATTCTTATAATACCTTGACCTTTTTGTAATAAATAAGCGCAGTGAAAGAAACAAATAATATTAATTATTTGACAAAATTTAATTCGGTTGGCAATAATTGGAAATAAGTTATTCATTTGATCTGATTAATTAGTGTAATTGTACACAAATGTAATTAACCAATAAAATTTTAATACTATGTATGTTTTGCACCAAAAGACAGTTCATTATATATGTAGTTGTGAAAACATGAATAAAGTCTGTGCGATAAGATTATATACAACTATTTGTACTATATACAATAAGTTATGAGTAGTGATAACACCGAGCTTAATTTTATTTAGTAGAATTGTTAAACAGTAGTAATTTTTTCTACTGTTTAGAAGAAAATTTAAAAAATTATAATTACAATCAAGTTTTGTTTTAAACACACAAGTTTGTTTATCATATTTTTATAATGCATTTTTTCTTTTATAATGTTTATCGAAACTAAATTAAGATGTAAATTGTGTTAATACTTAATGCTGTGTACGGAATTTTACGACTGAACGCAGTTACAACTGAAGTAAAAACTACGGGACAGAATTATCAGACCGAAATCCGTAAGTTACTAAATAAATGGCTTCAGAAAAGTATTTTATGTGCCGAGATTCGCCTTTACCATTATAACATTCCTAAAGAAAACGTCTAGTAGACCGTGTCATCACATAATGTACGCCATTTTCCATTTTTAACTTTGTATTAGTAATGTTTTTTTTTACTTAATAATATCATCATACAAATTTACAATTCGATTATTCAATTTTTTATGTAATAATTATGAATTATTTTATTTTTAATTTATGTTACAAATTAAAGATTTTATAATTTATTTAAATTAAAATAATAATTATTATTAACTCAAAACATCAAAATTTGAAAAGAATTTTACGGACCGATCAAAGGGCAAAAATATTATGTTAATATTTGGTCTTATAAATATTGGGCCTACAACAATGTGGCACAATGCAATACAATGTGGCTTAAACGTGGTAGAGCCATGATGCAGTTATATAAATTTTATAGTTGTAGCACGAATGAGTCGGCTCGACCGGGAAAGGACCACACTCTCATAGAGACCGGCGTAAAATAGCGCCTTAATACTGCTGTGTATCGTACCGTGAGTGTACGAGAACCGGAGATTATTGAAAAGTAGGCATTCCTTCTTAGTCTTCACGGCTGACTCGGCTGTACCAGAATCATTGACGTCGACATGCCGAATGACGTGCAGTTTTGTGTCCATTTAGAAAAGAAGATCAAACGTGCATCTAAAAAGCTTGGCGTACCGGGACAGTGTTTCATGTCGGCACACTGCTTGTAATTTTACAAGGTGCAGGTTCGGCATTACATGGAATACTGTTCCCATCTCTGGACCGGGGCTCTTCTGTACTGGCTCCTTCCATTTGATTACATCCAGTGCAGAGCGTTTGGAATCGTCGGCGACTGAGTTCTTTCTGTTCGGCTTGACACACCAGCATTGCGGAGAGATGTTGCATTTCATTGCTTATTTTATCGCATCTACCATGGGGAATGCTCTGAGGAATTGTTAAGATTAATTGAAGTCACCATATTTCACAAACACACATCGCTCCAAAACTCACGATAACACCCATACTATCTGGATGATTGGCGGTCCACCACTGTGCGATTTACAAGATGATTACTTCCTTGTAAAACTTCATTGTGGAATCGAATAAAACAGGCGATTTTTCCAGCCCGGTACGACTTAGGGACCTTCGAGCAGTCGACACTTACCATCAGGTTAGCCGCATGCTTATTTGCTGCTTCTTCTATAAAATACTTATATATAAATATTTTATACGTGGTTGAGCCATGCCGCAGCTATATTAATAGTATGGTTGTATCTCAAATGGGTCGGCTCGACCGGGGAAAGACCATACTCTCACAGAATACCAGCGTAAAATAGCAAATTAAAGCGGCTATGTTTCATATGGTGAATGTAGAGAACCGAAAACCCTTTTTACTGGAGACGAGGCATTCCATAGTAGTGCTATAATACAATGTGATATATATATATATATATATATATATATATATATATATATATATATATATATATATATATATATATCACATTGTATTATAACACTTTTGCATTTTATTATAAATACGTCTTATAAAACAAAGCAATTAATTACTATCCGTCATTAAGTGGCATTCTCCTTATTAACGATCTTCTGTGTTATGACACCTTCATCAAATATTAATTAGGCTTGTGAAACTTTTGCTGTTTATAATGAGTATGGAAATAATATTTCAGTCTTAAGTACTCTTCATAATGTCCCAGACTTCGAAAACTCTTCTTCAGGAACTTCACGATAAAAGTTTTTGAAATAAGCCTTTATAATGAGCTTTGATAACGTATATTATAAAAAATATTATTAAGTAGACCAAACATCAAGTAGGTCCTTATAAAAAGGTTTACGGCGTATGTCAAACTTAGCATTCAATTTTATATAATATTCTTACAATTTTACTTATTTTTTTGGTTGCCCTTTTTAGATTTTTTATACATCTAAAACGTACATTTCTTAAAAAATGTATTACAACAAATGGCACAAATATGTAGTCATTTCTCAGAGACTCATACTTGCGCTACTTACTCAGTTCAGCTGCCTCTGAAGCCGCCCCTGTTCTAAACTAGGTACCCCTGACATGAGAGGCCGCCAGAGTGTCTACGTAAGTAGCATCCCAAACTAGGGCTTTACCTCTCTCCCAAGGGACAAATGTCATACCGTCGAGTCTCCTGCCATCGTCTCTAAATATTCCACAAGGCTCTAAAACCGAGGGAATATTTATAGAGATAAGAGCCCTTTTGATGACATCGTTCAAAGAACTGTGTCGTGAAAACCTACCAGCGCTTTTCTTACATGAAAGTCTGTGGAGCCCAAACTTGTCGACGCTGCTACCACAGGGGCACTCATGGAGTTGGCAAAGCGCCGATACTAGTCGGATTCCTACGGCAATACGCAAGCTTTCCCCATCAAGTAATGTGCCGAAATTACTTGATGGTAAAGCGTGTAACCAGTGACTAGATTCCTTAGTCGAAACAGCTAGAAGGCGTGCCTTATCTTGGACACTATGGAAATTATGAAACAAATCTTTCTGCACGCCCCGTACCAACGGAATATCCCGCTGTTTTTGTTGGTTAAGTTCCAGTGGAACATTTTCATCGAAACAGATCGTTTACCATGTCTACCCTGCCTCCGTAGCAAAGCATAGGTTTACTTTATTATTTAAAATTATGTTACATAAGTCACTGACACTATGCACGGAAGCAGGGAAAGCAGGCAATGCAACGCTAGAAAGATTTCTCACACCAATGCCACCAAACTTTATAGGTAAAGTAGCTTGAGTCCAGACTGTTGTATTTAATGTTAAATTTAGAATTTTTTCTATAGCTATTATAAGATTATTATCAATATCTTTTAAAATATCCGAACATTTCCAGACTGGACTCGAGCGAAGTAAGTATGTAAATCTAGGTACAAGAAGACAATATTTTAAAATAGTATATGTGAGGGTTAAATTTATACAATTTATCAACGTGGTTTAAAAACTGATCAAATTTTTTTTAAAACAGGTTTAATACTATCGAAAAACAACGGGGCACCTAGCAGGTATAGTGATTCCGTACTGATAGTTTTTATTCCTGGAGAAACATGATTGAAATTTTGAATTAAACTGTCTCTATGAGAAATAGATAAATTATTGGAAAAATATCTCACATTTATTGCTATTTGGTTCAAGACCAATATTTTTAAAATTTCGAAAAATATGAGTAAGATCACTGAGGACGTCATCTGCTCTACCTCCGAGTGTAACGTCGTCCAGGTACCAGACATTCATAACATTGCCAAACGTAATGATAAATTTCGGGGGTATTGTTAGCCACTTCTTTCGGCAAGGTTAACCTAGGCTAGGCTACCCTATCGATAGAGTTAAAAGCATTCCAGATGTTCTTGCAAAGGTCAACCATTGCAAGAACATCTGCATCAGAGTTTGTTAAAAATGTACGCACTGAATGTACCGCCGCCTCACAGCCACCTCTAGTGCCAAAGCCTAGTTGAGTAGGCTGAAATTTGGTCTTAAGTTTAGAGATTATGTGCCTGCAAGCTAATTTTGAAGTTAAGCGTCGAAATGTAGAACCAACAGCAATAGGACGAATACCGTTATCCTTTTTCTTTTGATGGCACATAATCTGGCCCCATATAAGAATGGAATGAAATTTGGATTAAAATTACCAGAAAGCATAAAGTTACATAATTTTGTAATGTCTTTAAGAAGTACTCCGCCGACGTCACCGGCAGAAGCGCTTACAAGATCTTTAAGATGTTGAGGCGTGATTCCGTCAATGCCGCCAGCAGAGCCATTCGAAAATTACATAATTGCTTCTAAAGTGTATTTTTCAGAAATTTGTAAAGGTTGCATAGAAGTCTTGGGAGGCAGCGGTAAACCCTGAGAAGGTTTGACCGAAGGATGCTTCTGACGAAGGCTTTCAAGAGTTTCGACATTACGAGGAGCCAGGATGTCGTCTGAGAATAAAATACGGGATGCATTTTTTAAGTCGCCATCCATTACTTTCGACTCAACTACTTTTTTTATCAAATTTAGGCCTTGGTCGAGATAAATGGGTATTAATTGGATAATCTAAATTTTGAAAAGATGTGTCTTTTAGTTGAGACGTAATTGATTTATTTGTTGTTTTATCAAAATGAAAATGGGAATATGCGAAAGTAAATAATCTTTGCCAACTATTTTCACTATTAGTGAAACAATTTTGAATAGTGCATGACAATGCTTTAGTAAGCTGCATCCTCGCACCTCTAGGAATTCTTTTAATCACTTGTACATTACGATGATAACTGTAAATTTGCTCCGAAAAAAGGAAAAAATTTGTGTCATTAGTTGAATTGCTAATAGAGTTATGAATTTTTACGGTAGGCTGTGAAGCCAAAATACTTTTACTATGGCATCGTTTAATATGTATATTTAAACCCCTTTTACCTTTAAACAGCCTACCGTGGGCACAATTTTGACACTGTAGGAAATCCGGCTGTGAATAAAGCGGAGCAGAGATATTCATTAAAAAAACTAAACAAATCTCTACAGCACTTAAAAGTCTTTATATTATATAACTTCATATTTAATTGCTGCTGTACCCCGCATCTTTCCGTGGAACAATCATTTACGGCCTAAATAAAAGCACTTTACTCTATAAATAAAATATTATCACATTGCTTTCCTGGATTTATTCCATATTGATAAAAAATTGTTTGTAGTCGTTATATTTTGACAGTTGACAAAATTGATTTATATGTACGTACGTAGTACATATAACTCAATGGTTGACAACGACGCAGCAGAAATATTTTCCTTTATAAAAATGAGTATTGTGTCTGAAATCAAAAAATAATTATTATAATAACTTTCTTATATATTTACTGATCTTTTTATTGAAATTTATAAGCCAGTATTGGCCTCTAAACAACAATATAAAATAAATTAACTATACTTAGCCTTCGACAGTGAAAAATTTTGACAGAAAATTCATAAATAAAAATTAAAATAAATTAATGAAAATTATGATCGCATATACTTGACATCATATTTTTTATCTGGCTTAGGGTTTGTTAAATTTTCAAAAGATATTGTTAAATATTTCGCGTTAAAATTATTTCATCTTTAATAGAGAGATAGAGATTTTACTATGTTTTGTCAGATAAGGACACTCGCTTGTTGTAATGCTTGTTTATTTTTATCTGATTGTACATAAATCTGTCAATTTTAGACCAAAAATTAGTAAAATATTTAAAAAAATTACTTAAAATAAAAAATCTTTTTATTTGACCGTTTACCTATTTTTTAAATAAATGCTTTCTGTATAAAAATCGATTTAGATTTACAAGGGATCGCTCGATAACCGACGCTGGTATTGCAATTTGAGGGAGCCGTCTAGAGTTACTCCAAGGTATTAAGTACATTTGACACGCTTAATCTCATCTCACCCACATTGCCCATTACAAGTAATGTCACAGGTGTGAATTCTTAATGTCAAATTTGGGGGCGGTAAAGTACGCTTATCGATTGCGAAGCAAATAAAGTTAGTTTTGGCGATGTTCAGGGTAACAAGAGCGGATTTGATCCACATTGCAATCCTGTGGAGACCGTGCTCGGCAGCCGCAAAAACAGATTTCCCGGAAGTACCATTAAATACTATGGCTGTATCATCTGCGTATGAGAATACGTGCCCTCTCTCAATTTCGAGATTAGTTAGTTCATTGAAGTATATTTAGAACAATGTAGGACCTAAGATACTACCTTTGGGGAACACCGTACTCAAGTTGTAGTGTCAGTGCTATTGTAAGGTCTCTAAGGTAATCAGTTAGGAGTTTTAGTGGCACTCCCATAATGCCAATACTTTCCATTATTCCTACAAAGGAGGGGACCGACACGGTGTCGAAAGCTTTTTTTAAATCTAAGAAGACTGTCAGGCACTTTTTTCCACGATATAAATACTGAATTACTAAGGAGGTTAAGCCAGAAATGGCTTATCCATCATTAATATAAAAACGTTTGGACTGAATTTCTTTTCTAAAGAAAGTGGTCACATGCCGTAAAAATAAGAACGACCGCTCACAACAAAGGGTACAATTTGTTTTATGTAGGCTAATTTGTAGATATCTTGAGTGTCAATTGTGATTGTTGTGAGTGTAAACGGGTGGTAATTTGTTGTGATATTTTTGTGTGATTGGATTGGAGTGTGTGCATGTGGTTTTAAACGTATTGGAGAGCGGAGTGAGTGAGTACATTGTTTACAATGTTACGTGTTATAACATGAGTCAGTGTTCCCAATATTAAAATACAAATATCAGAGTATGAAAGAATAGAGGCACTAATTTAAAATACTAAATACATATCTAGTCATGCACTGTCGAAGAGATGTTTGATTTAACTTTTATTAGTGATTGTCAGTATCGGAGAGTTCTCGTTCTTTCTAACATATACATTACCGTAGGCAGTCCAGCAGAAGGTAAAGGATGTTGATTTAATTAAATCCCGCGCAAGAAAATACAGGCGTGAAGCTCTGGGTGTCAGTTGCTCGGACACGAAAACAGAGGTTTCTTCATTCTTCACAAATCCCAGGTGTTTTGCTCGAAGTTTTGCTTTGTTACTTCTATTTCAGGCCTTTCTTTTAGTAATTATGTCAGTCTTTAGCAGGGTAGAATTCATTTCTACAACAATAGTTGCATTAGCAACACTCTCTTTTTTCCCTCGAACTCTAAATATGTCCTTGAAATACGATTTCGTAATGCTAGCGTCCACAGTGGTGGATAAGCAGGTGACCAGTTAAGTCAGATCAGAATGAAGAATGAAAAATTGTTCAGAGAAAAAGGTACAGAAACAGCTTTTCAAGTAAAAAGGGCACATGTATAGAGGCAGAGCAAAAGTTTCGTGTAGCAGATATTAAAATACCTCTGTTTATATATAATGTACACATAGCTTATTATAAATAATGTACATGTGAAAATGACATCATAAGTTACATAAAGAATAAAACTAATGTCCAAGTAAGTCTACAAAAAATAAAAACAAAGCAGCAAAGGGACTACAGTTCATACAAGGTGTTCGTTCCTAAGCATATGTTAAACTTTTTCTTAAACTGTAACTTGTGGCCAGACGGAATTTCCTTCTGCCGCTTTGTTAACTTTCACAAAAGGGAAGTAAATAGAGGGACTCCATTACTCAGCAGTACAAATAAATTATAAATAGTATGGATGGTACAACTTTTATTTCATTCAATTATAAATCTCTTAAAAGGTCAATGAATTGCGTCACATCAATGAGTCAAAGAGCTGATATTATTGCGCTACAGGAGACATGGCTGTTACCCCATGAAATTCAGGAACTGAGCAATGTAAACAAAGATTTCGGATTCTTTGGCAAGTCAGCGGTTGATACGTCGTCAAGACTATTGCGAAGAAGACCATATGGTGGGGTGGCTTTTTTATGGAATAGCTCAAAATTTGAGTGTGTGTCGTTGCAAGTAAATTTTGTGTTATGAGTCGTTCAATGCTAGTTTTCTCAGTTTATATGCCTACTAATTCGCCTGAAAATTTTGTATAGTATGTAGAATGCTTAGGCGAAATAGCGGCTATAGTAGAAAACAATAACATTGAATCTGTATTTGTTTTAGGAGATTTTAATGCACACCCAGGGGAGCTTTTTTGTAAAGAACCAATAAATTTTTGTAACGATCAAAACTGGGAGTGCATAGATCTAAAAACGTTAGGTCATAGTTCTAACACATACACATATATTACTGGTAGTGAAATTAATGGCAGTCGGCGCTGGCTCGACCACTGTTTGATCACTGAGGCCGCCCGTAGTTCCGTTACTGACGTTAAGGTGCGTTATGATGTGTTATGGTCAGACCATTTTCCACTAGAAATTCAATGCAATATTAAAACTTTGACACAGTCAACGGGGCTGCCACAGGCCACTTTAAATAAAGTAATCTGGGGGGAACGTGATGAGCAACAAACTAAAATCTTTACTAAAGCTTGTAACGAAAAATTAAAATTAATTGGCTTTCCCCATGAGCTTGAGAAATGCTGTGATTCAACTTGTAATGATGTGAGCCTAGAGCACATTAACGTAATTGACAAATTTTACAGTAATATAATCTTATCACTCCAAGAGGCCGCGGAGATTAGTTTTAATTATAGTCAGGGGGGAGGCAATAAGAGGGGTGGTCGACCCATTGCCGGGTGGAATAAATATGTACGTGACGCTCACCAGGACGCTAGGCAAAAATTTTTGACTTGGGTATGGTACGGACGACCCTCACGAGGTCTTATTTATGATGATATGTATAGGTCCAGGAAAAATTTTAAGGAAAAATTAAAATTCTGTCAAAAAGATCAAGAATTAATTAAAATTAATATTTTAGCTACCTATCACAAAGATAAAGATTTTCGAAGCTTCTAGAAATACACCAGGAAATTAAGTCCGAATCCTAGCGTACCGGTGAGAGTTCAGGGTATTCAAGACGCCAGATATATAGCTAACTTGTTCAGTTCTCATTTTAGGGTGCAGTCGCAGCTAAATTCACGGGGTGCTGATGTTGAGGTAATCGTATCTGGTGTGCCAAAACGTGTGACAGCTAAAGAGGTTGAACAGTTAATTAAAGGTATGAAAAGAGGCAAGTCACCGGGTCTTGACGACTTTAGCATTGAGCACTTCATGTATGCTGGGCTGCACCTGCCGAGGTTACTAGGTATGCTATTTACTTTCTGTATCAGACACTCATACCTGCCTGCAGAGTTGATGAGATCAGTCGTTGTTCCTATTGTTAAGAATAAAACTGGAGATATATCCGATAAGACCAACTATCGACCGATTTCATTAGCTACTATCACATCAAAAGTACTTGACGGTCTGGTTGAGAGACAGCTCAAGCGTCACCTGGTTCTGCACGACGCTCAATTCGGTTTCAGGCCAAAACTGTCAACTGAGTGCGCCATTCTGGCTCTCAAGCATACTGTCAGGATATATGGATAGGAAGACTCCAGTTTACGCGGCTTTTCTTGACTTACCCAGGGCGTTTGACTTGGTTAGGTATGACATCCTGTGGAAAAAACTACAAAATTCAGGAGTGCCTGGTGAGATTATAAATATTCTTAAATATTGGTATGGCCACCAGACTAACCAAGTCAAATGGTTGGATCAGCTTTATGATGCGTACGGGTTGGAGTGTGGGGTGAGGCAGTGTGGTTTGACCTCCCCGACGCTTTTAACTTGTATGTAGACGAGTTGATTGTTAAGCTTGGCAGCGCCAGTGCCGGCTGTTTCATTCATGGTCTCTGTGTAAACAGCATCAGTTAAGCGGACGACATGGTGTTGCTAAATCCGTCAGTTGCTGCTCTAAGAAAGCTGATCTCAATATGCGAGGAGTATGCAAAATCCCACGGCCTATTGTATAATGTTAGGAAAAGCGAGTTGATGGTTTTTAAAGCCAGGACTCGTAAGGTGATGTATGTACCGCCTACCAAACTTAACGGTAGCGAACTTGTAAGGGTGCCATCCTTCATGTATCTCGGTCTCGTGGTTACCGACTTGAAGGATGACAAGGATATTGAATGGGAAAGGAGGATGATGGCAGTGCCCTGCAACATGTTGGCTCGCTGATTTAAACGTAGCAGTCCAGATGTGAAAATAACACTGTTTAAGGCATACTGCCGAACGCTTTATACGTGCATTCTATGGGTCAAATACACGCGGGGGGCTATCAACACTCTCTGAATACAATATAATAATGGTCTGAGAATGTTGTTGGGGCTTCCAAGTTACTGTAGTGCATCAGGGATGTTCGCATTGGCGCACACTGATGGGTTTTACACCGTAGTGCGCAAGCGAATCGCATCCCTCCGGCGCACGGTGCGGAGGAGCGCCAACACCATTCTCAGAGTAATCAGTGAAAAACCTGACTGTCCGATACTGCGGCACTGGGTGTACGCTCATACACATGTTGCAGGGGTGTCGCGCAGTGCAGGCAGATATTTAAATTAAAATAAATATTTTCCAAAATGTTGCTAAACAAGTTTTAATCTGATCTGATCTCTTTTTTATGCTACTAACAATATTATGGACAAAAGTCTGAAATAAATCAATTTTATTTATTTATTATTATAATAGATTCATTAGACAAATTCGATTCGGACATAGACTTGTTCATGGTTGATTGTACCAGGAGACCACAGGAAAGTAGGAGTTTATAGCCACTCTCGCTACGGCTTATGAGTTAGGGCAATCGACAGAGTTTAATACGTACGTGGGAAGGCGGTGACGAACGCGCATCGTACCTTGCAGTCTGTTGTTGTCTCAGTTGCGCTGTCTCGTACTTGCGTAGCACCAACTAGTACTCGAGCGTTATGGTCGCCTGGTACTTAGCAACACTTTTACAGAATTATTTTGGAAATTTAAATTGGATTTTAAAATAAATTTTTGAAAAAAACTTTGCACGGAAACACACGTATAAACGCTTGCGCGGTCCAGGGGGAAGAGGAGGATTTATTGATGATAGATGCATATATCTATGGGCCAAAGAACCCATTTACTAACAAGTGGACTGTATGGTCGTTTACCACCCCATCCTATAAAAAAATATAATTTTACTTCAGTTATTTTCCATAGCATTATGTCTAATGGCATTTTGCTATGAGGAAATTTGACTGACTTAGATATTTTTGCCGTGTAGTGGCGGTTAAGAATATCCACTACCCCATATCTTCCCGTGGGTGTCGTAAAAGGCGACAAAGGGAAACAGGCAGGAGATGGGCAGCAGCATCTTCTTGATAACAAAAAACTTACAATAAAAAAACTGTGGTTGCCAACCCGCTCGCCAAGCGTGGCAACTATGGCAAATACCCATCTATGATGAGAGTAACAAAGAAACGGCCCCCAGTCCCCGGCGGCCCCGCTATTCCTGGCTACGGTGGTGACCATGGTAACGGCGGGGCAGGGGGTGCTAAGAATCTCCCGTGGAGGTTCGTTTCTAACCTAAAACGACTTGACCTGGCAACATGCAACGCACGCACCCTGAGGACTGACGAGAAGATCATGGAGCTGGACGAAGAGATAGACAAGTTACGCTGGCATATTATAGGATTATCCGAAGTCCGAAGAGAGGGGGAGGACACGGTAATCCTCGAATCCGGCAACTTGCTCTATCACCGGGAGGGCGAACATCTGTCCCAAGGAGGTGTCGGACTTATCGTCCACAAGTTTCTCGTTAACAACGTTGTAAAGATTGAGAGTGTGTTGACGAGGGTTGCGTACATTATACTCAGAATCACCAAACGGTATTCGCTGAAGGTCATACAGGGTTACGCACCAACCTCGGCACACCCCAATGAGGAGGTGGAGGAAATGTATTCCTCCAAAACCCAATATACGGTGTTAATGGGAGACTTCAATGCAAAACTAGGCACAAGAGAGAACGGTGAGAAGGTTTGGAATAGGGCAGCGGAACCCAAGGGGCCAGTATCTGGCCGACTTCATGGAGAAAGAGGGACTCTTTATGATGAACTCTTTCTTCCAGAAGCGGCCCCACAGGAAGTGGAACTGGTCGAGCCCCGACGGTTCGACAAAAAATGAGATTGACTTCATTATGACGACCAGACGACAACTGTTCAGTGATGTCTCCGTAATTGTGAGGGTGAAAACTGGTAACGATCACCGAATAGTTAGAGGCACACTGAACCTAAACATTAAGTTGGAGAGGTCTCGCCTAATGAAGTAAACGCTCCGTCCCCCTCGCGCTCTGTTCCAAAGTCCCGAAACCTTTCAGCTCGAGTGACAAAACCGTTTTCAGTGCCTAGAAGACTGGACGATATGAATGACAAGCTCGTGGAAACTGTCCATGCGGTCAGAGCTAAGTTCTGCAAGACCCGCCACAGATGAACACAAAAACTCTCCGATCACACTCTCAATCTCATGGCTGTTAGACGGGAGATGAAGCTATATTCTTCAACAGATTTGACAGCATACAGGCAACTGAACAGACAGATCCGGCGGGACTTACGCAACTTCAATACAGCTTGTATTGCAGTTGCGTAAGAGCGTGAACAGAGCCACTTACCTAAAAAAACTGAAAGAGACTATTAAAAAAAAGTACGAAGAAATAAATATATTAACTTGGGCGCCTGAGTATATTTACGAAAATTAGTTGTAGGAATCACAAAAAACTAATGTAGTTTTAATTAAAACTAGATAAACATTATTTAAAAACTAAGGAACAAATAAAAGCGAGTTATACTAGTTACTCGACTCCATTGAGTCAGCTATATATTTATACACACTTTTATAACAAAGTCTCTGAAAATATAATAAAAGATCTCTCCCAGTTAAAATATTTGATTAAAAAAAATTGTATAAAATATTATGTCATTGTAATATAAAATAACAATGATGATTGCCGGACTCCTATACTGCCTCCACCACGTATATATATGAGTATAATGGAAAATGATTTTAAGTCCATCACGCAGAGAAACCGCGTGTATAAGGGCTATAGGGGCCACTCGCTGAGCGACCTTGAGCTTCTTCATACGGCCAGCAATGAAAGACCACGTCTGATGACACGCACTGGTTGCGTGTTGCCAGTGATGACTTATGTTGCACAATCTTTCATTCAAGTTTTGAGGTATACTTTACCATACCATCCCCCCATGAACAACGACTCATATTTTAACAAGAAATAATTATTACTTAATTATTTTATACGAGAGAAGAATACCTAAGATATTAAACCAAACATATAGAATTAAATGTTAAATGTCTTTGTTTTCCCATAAATACTGTGTTTAATACAAAAATTCTTGCTAACAGTTTAATTGATCTATGAGAAAGGGATAAACAAAATTTTTCTAATGAAGATTTTACGAACCTAGTCTTAATATATATCGTGCTGTCGATGTCCTAAAATATTAGAAAACATCATCGTCGTCATTATTAACATTAATTACTATAGATTAAAAATGAATATATCTGTTATTTAAGTAACGCTTAAAAGAGGCCAAGCAACCATGTCTTAAATAAACACTTACTAAATAACAAAATGCTATTAATTTTATACTACACGAAGCACACAGGTGTCTGATATTGTTTACAGCAATTTTACTAACTATGCAGAGTCTGTGGAAAATTCGTGTGTGGGTCCCGTTTAATTATTCAAATTAAAAACGAGGTGTGACAATTATAAAAATGTAATATTGTGTTTTTCGCTTATGACAACGTAGATCTATTAAATCAAATGTTTTTGAGCAATTTAAATTATGTTATGTTATTTTATAAATCTTAATGTTATAAAATTTAATAAATGTAATCAAAATTTGTTTGCTAAAGAGGTTGAAGAGATTACATATTAAATTAATTACTATAAACTACGCCGCTAAGTTGTATATTAATTTAGGAGAATTGTATATTAAATAATTTACTATGAACTACGTCACTCGTTACTCGTTTCTACGATGAATGTGGAAAACCGGAGACCCTTTTTACGGGATACAAGGCATTCCATATTAATAATTCTTATTCGAGAATAGATGTAGATATCTATGGGCCACAGCGTTCGATTTCCATCAGGTGAGCTGTGTGCTCGCTAGTCACGCTTTAAAAAAAAACAAGATTTTAAACCGTTCCCTCTTCAAAAATTATGTCCCGCTGAGTTTCTTGCTGGTTCTTCTCAGGACAGAGGGATTTTCGGAACTAATGGTTAATTAAACATAAGAGTGACTTTCAATTAGTATTATTTATAATGTATATTGTATAAAATAACTTTTTATTTCTAATTCTATTTCTATTTCTTGAAAAATGCATTGTAAATTCAGAACCAATGGGAAGGGATATTAAAGCTTGACATTATTTCATTTTAATTTTAAAGATATAAAAATGAAGTTTTAATATCTTTTCTATACTTTTCATTCCATGCAATGCTGTTTACTGATATTCCCCAACTCCTTACAAACAGAATTTAAATTTCGAAGGATAATCTAATGAATCCTTATTTGTATTAGAACCATGAGTTTAGTTTTCACTGACTTTGAGTTTAAGATCCATTAGTGGTTCTTATGGATTTCACGCAGTATGAACTTACAGTATCTTGAAGTCTTACAGTTGTATGCTTGGGTTGGGATTTAATTTTATTAATTATAAATTTATTATTATCCCAAGCAGATGGTAGCACCCAGCCATCTTCTCTATTGAAATTAGGATGTTTTTTGATTTCAATAGCCTAGATCGGAACAAAAATTAATAATTTTAAATGCGGAGGTAGCCGTGGTTAACTATGACATTGGGAAGTCGTACATCTCAGTCCCCCCCGTGACCATGGGTGCTGGAAAGTAATCGAAACGTCGGGAATATAAAATAAGTTAATATAAGCGATAAAATCCGTAAACTTAGTTTTATTTAAAAGTATCGCAACAGTCTGGCAGCAGATTTAATAAATTATGTGATTACGAGGATGCCCGAAATGGAAAACAATGACTATCGCTTAAAGGTAGAAAACAAATGTCTCGTTTAAATAAAAAACCAAATGTTATTTAACCTAAGACATCTCTTGGCTCAATACGGAACGTCAACCTCGCAGGTTCTGGTATAATACTTATAGTTTGTTTTCTTTATCAGCCAGTAGACAGGCTCTCCCACTCGAGCAAGAATTTACCTTAATCGTCACGCTAGATAGGATTGACGTTCATAATACCCTTTGACGCCGTTCTCCATCACAGGTCTGGGTATTTTACATCTGTAGAAAGTTATATAGCCATGTTTCGGAAATCTGATATTTTCCGTATTAGCTTCTTTCTACGACAGCGAGTGATGGAACGTCGCTATTACAGGGCTAAAATACAATGCGGAATTGGGTAAAAATACTGCCAACTTTTTTTCGTCAACCACAACACGAGCGTCTCTAATTAGAATTGCTCATAAGGAATCAAGGCAAGTGTAATCTTAAAATTATGAAGGTAATTTTTTTTAAATTGAAGATCGGCGTAGATAGGAAAGGGTTTTCGAAACAGTTATAATATAAAGTTCGAAGTAGAGGTAACATAATTTGAGTGTGGTGTCATCTGTCATCAAATCCATTTAGCCACCTGGGTAGAAAGCTTCACTGATTGGATGATTGTAAAATATTTTAAAATTTAGGGATCACTGGAAAACAGGTCTGTTGCATTATATGTGAGGCGAAATTACTCAAAGGCTAAGCGCTCGCTGTAAATTTCACAGTATGCACGCAACCAAAAAGGAATGAAACGAAACGTAAAGGAAAACATCTTGATCGGTTTCCTTTATCACAATTTGGTTGTCTAAGAATGAAATTATTCGAGGCCATGTAATGTGCACCAATAAACATTAGAAAAGCACGATGAACTAATTGCTTTATAACCCTCACAGAAATGAGAGAAGATCTGTGCCAAGCTGTGGAATGTTTACAGCTTTACTTAACTTTACTCTCTCATTAATTAGGAAACGATATTCAGAGTCGTCATACACAAAGCCCACAACTTAGAACCGGTTGCTGCTGCTGCACGCCTGTTTTACTGTTTCGCCTGTTTTCACTGCTCACTAAGCGATCCAGCATATTACTTGATATGTGCGACTACAAACTACTAGGCACTAACTGCGAACAAGAATTTAAGTTTCGTATTCCCTCGCGCTTAACTTAAACTTAACGTAGTTTGTATACAAGAAATCTTTGCATGAGTGGCCTAGGGAAAAAGTTTCACAAAGCCACAGTTACTTCGCATACATACATTGCTTAATGAAATGTGAAACAAACAAGTGTGACGGAGACCGAGTATTCCTCTTTGTTGTGTCACACTTGTAATATCTCTGAAATTCGCAGAAGCACTTGAAAACGACATTCTTTTATTTTTTATAATCACTGCATTCCGTTTTTAACTTCATTTCTGTCTAATGTTCGCCGTCATTTTAGCATGTATATTAGTTCCCCTAGTTCTATTAGGGCAGATTTTCAATACACAGAGAAAATTTATTCATACGTAAAATATAACATAAACAAATTAAAATTACAGTTTTTGTTTATGTTATATTTTACCTATGAATAAATTTTCTCTGTGTATTGAAAATCTGCCCTAATAGAACTAATATACATGCTAAAATATCATTTAAATATTTTTATAGTCAACCGGATTTAAAAATAATTTCATGAATATAAAATTAATAACAATTTTAGTGTGCATAACATGACTATTTTTCCTATTAATCATAAAAATAACTACAACAATTGTGTCCTACCGATCAAATTTCGGCCGGTGTGAGCCGGCAAGTTGCATTGTCTATTCCCGCGCTTCTATAGTTAAATAGGACGATATTCTGACTCGATCGGAAGGTGTT
Organism: Parnassius mnemosyne; assembly: GCA_963668995.1. NCBI lineage: Eukaryota > Metazoa > Arthropoda > Insecta > Lepidoptera > Papilionidae > Parnassius > Parnassius mnemosyne. The sequence goes on along the minus strand of CAVLGL010000093.1, from coordinate 20,029,240 downwards.
CAGGCGCAGAACTAACGTATTTGGGTTATTTCCGAGGCATGGGGGTAAAACACCAGTTTCCTGAATCCTAGTTTCTACTGAGAACTTCTTGAATGTAAAACCCAAAAACCGATTATAGCCCGACCAGGAGTACAGTCCGGGTCCTTATGATTACAATTTCACGTTTACCACCACAATATTACCATTTTACCAATACCATTAAAGCTTTTAAAACCCCCATTGCTCAGCACAGGTCTTATCCAAGGTTGTATCATATGAGGGACATACTCCGGAGTTGCCAAACGCTTGGTAAGTGGGTTAGCAACCGCAGTTTGTTATTTTTATTCAGCTGTTGTCTCCAGTATCTTCAGTTTCCTTCTGTCGCCTCTTACAAAACCATGAAAGGATGCCATGCGAGCGACTGCGTCATGCGATAAAACATGCGACCAATCACCGCTGGACTTACGCAGCCTTTTGCAAAATTCAAAACAAACCGCCACGCAACACCCGCCTGCCCTTCAACCACGCAACCAATCGCCGATCACCGTGAGGGTGACAAACGATCATATTGCGAGGCTGTCTGTTATTAGGGAGCAGGCTTAAAGATATTAAAGAGAGGTGAGTTAGAAACATTTGTTTGTTCATTCAGCAGTGCAGTTACTATTATTACTTTTTAATATCTCTAACTGTAGCAGCACACACAGTCGCAGACCTTTATTACACGGATATAAGACTTTAAAGGAGTGGTTGTTGGCTAGGTTGTGTCCAGTGTCCAAAAGATGCTTAGCAAAATGGGTAAAAGGTATCCAGCCCGCTCCCTCCATTAATTCCGATAGTTAAAGGCCATTTGAGATGTCTTCCCTCGGCTGGTTCTTTAATCCGAAACTCCAATCACACCATGTTGGGTTCAGGCGGTCAACGAGGTGGATGTGAATCCCATGAAGGAGTATCACAAGAGAGCGTCTGAAACCCCTTTCTCAAAAGAAAAGGTCAGACGACTAAGATTACGGGTCCTCTTGAAGTGGTCCCGGTCCAGTGGTCTATACGCATTTGTGGACTGTATTTCTTGGGTGGTGGAAGATTCTTTAGGAATGAAACAGCATTTATCTTCAAAATTTCTCCTTAAGAGTGTAATTAATTACTTTCCCTATTCCTATCACTTCCCTATACGTTTTCTTTCTTGATTATAAATATTACTGGTACCTGGTCCCGATCAAACTACATGGAAAACAGTTTAATAAGGTACTTCAAAGCTTATATATGGGTTACCAAAAATACATAAGGAATATGTTCCTATTCGTTCAGTTGTCTCATATATAGGTGCATCAGCTTATTTCCTTGCTAAAAATTAAACTTCCTCCTTCGAGAGAAATCTGTATTCAAACCCTTAATAAAATAGCTTAGATCTCATTTCCAAAATTAAAGATATTCGTATTCCTCCTAAATCTATATTTTTATCATTAGACGTTGATAGTCTTTTCACAAATGTCCCATTTCCTGACTGTTTGCTCGCAGATCTCTTTGATAAACGTCGTCTACATCCCACGGAAACAAATGATCTTCTTAACTTAACCTCTCTCTGTATGAAACAAAACTATTTCTGGTTTAATAACCGTTTCTATCTACAAAAAGAAGGGTTAGCTAAGATGTCCCCTCGCCCTATCTTTGGGCACAGACGTTTAAACAAGAAAATACTGCATTGTCGTACTCTTCAAACTTGGATAGAACTCCTTTCTGTTCACGGGTTATGTACTTTAAATGGATATTTTATTTTCTTTGCTCTTACGAATTTTCTTAAGTAGACTACAACAAAATAAACGGCTAAAGTTTCTAAAAGTGTATTTACTACTTGTCGTCTCACAAGGATTACAAACAATTCTGTTGTTTACTCTTGAAGTAGGTATACTTTCTTTAATAAAAAAAAAGAATCATCAAAATTGGTTCACAATTTACGAGGATATCGCATAATACACTCGTACATACAAAATAAAACATAGTCGAATTGAGAACCTCCACATTTTTTTAAGGCGGCTAATAAATAAAGAGTAAAGTGTATATTAGGACACGCGTAAGTTAGTTGATAGGTTTAGAAGGTACGTAGAAAAAGATGGAGCGTTATGCAGATGAATATTATTAAAATATAATATATAATTTAAATATTGATTTAATAAATATTAAAAACGAGTGCTTTTCTTTTTTCTTTTTGTTAAATGGGAGAGGCCATAAGAGAACTTAAGTATCATATTGCTAAATTTTTTTTTTATGCCACGGCATAATTGTTGTTATAGACTTATTAATTAAAACTTTACTCAATATGGAAATACCTAAAATCATAGATTAATAATAAGTCATCGCGCGCTCTGAGTAGATACCGCGCTCCCTGCAAGTAACAGCTCCACGACTGCGGCATCTTAATATTGTAGTGTGTATAAGACAATTTGTATGATGCTAGTGTGCGTGAAAAATTGTATATGCCAGCAGCTTAACTATCACCCGATTAAGGGGAAATTTTATTTTATGCTATGGCTTAGTAGTTAAGTTCAAAGTTATGAATGTATTCCACAAATACTTAAAAATGAATAGTTTATTAATAACGAATGTATCAATATATTTGTGTATATTATGTAAGTATAGGTTTTTCTTCTGAATAAATGACATATAAAAGATAAGGCCTCCTTTTTATCAGTTTAATTTTTTTATTTACATGTCTAACTAATATTCACAAATTATTTAAAAAAATAGTTATATGTATGGTGTAATCAAAATAGTGCTTTCTATTCTACGCGTCAATATGAAAAACTTTTACTATAGATCTATCTTCCAAATCGCAAGAAAAATCAGGTCTTCCATTCATTTTGTGCAAGTTTGTGCGAAATTTTGTATGGAAAAACTGACTTTGAGATATTTTTATAGGATCAGGGTGACAAACGAGCACTCAGTCCACCTGATGGTAAGTGGTTGCTGTGGCCCATAGACATATACATCTATCCTCGGTTAAGAATCAAAATGCAGATGCATTGCAACCCCTGAGGACTAAGATGGAATGCCTCGTTTCCAGTAAAAAGGGTCTCCGCTTCTCTACACTCACCATAGGAAACACAACAGCGTGGTCCTTCTCCGGTCGAGCTGCAGTATGAGTCTATCGCGTATAAATTTAAAATTTTGAAGATGATCCCATGATAAAAAATATTCATGTTGACGGGCAGAATCATTCCCTAAATTATTAAGTACTATTTTGTTTCAACAGTGGTAGAGCTAAGCGTTAACTTTTGCTGTCGCACGGATGGGCCAGCTCCAACCGTGGTAGTACCATGACCTCACAGAATACCAGCGTGAAGTAGAAGTTTACCTCTGCGTTGCGCTTGGTAGTGCAGGTGGCCGGAGGTCCAATCCCCCCCCCATCAACATTGTAGTGGAATTAAATAAAAGACTACTGGAAAATCCCTCGCTGAGCATCCAAGACCAAACTACTTCACTCCTGAGCGTGGGTGCTCAGGCTGCCCTGCGTATTCTGTGGGAGGTGGGGGAGGGGGCAAAATTCCGCTCGCGACTAATGCTGCTCGGGGCAAGAAGAGCAATATAACCAAGGCGACCCCTGTCACGCTATCCGTGAATTTTTGCAACATCAGGGGACTTCATTCCAACCTTAACGCTGTCCATTACCATCTAGAGACGGCGAAGCCGGCCTTGCTCTTTTAACCGAAACTCAGGTGTCCTCTCCAGCTAACACTTCATTTCTCTCCTACCCTGGGTACAAATTGGAACTACTTTGTGCCCCGGGCTGGAGTTTGCGTATACGTCAGAGAGGACATCTGTTTTCGACGCCTCGGCAGTCTTGGAGGTACGGACCTGTCCATCCTATGGCTGCGCGTAGACAGCAACGACCATCCCCGCGTCTACGGGTGCCTCTATAGGTCCCATAGCGGTAATGCCGACATAGACCGACTCATCGACCACGTCCAAATGGCTGCAGACTACGTGCTACAATAGATCCCATCCGCAGAGATTGTGATACTCGGTGATTTTAACGCCCACTACGCTGAATGGCTTGGTTCTCGTTTAACCGATCATGCGGGTAGATCTGTCTATGACTTTGCTTTGGCATATGGTCTAACACAACTGGTTACTTCGCCTACGCGGATCCCAGATTTGGAAGACCTTCTGTGTGTACCTTCCCTGTTGGACCTTCTGCTGACCTCTCATCCGGACGGATATTAGGTCTCCGTCGATGCTCCTCTGGGCTCTTCGGACCATTGTCTGATCCGGAGTACGGTGCCACTCACGCTCCAATTGCAGTTGCGATCTGCAGCTTGCCGCCGTGTTTGGCACTATAGGTCAGCTGATTGGGACGGGATGCGGTCTTTTTTTGCATCCTACCCTCGGGGGCTTTGGCGTTTGCTTCTCGCCGGAAGATCCCAGCGTTGTTGCCGATTTTGTTGCTGATGTAGTAATTCAGGGTATGTAACTTTTGATTCCATCCTCTGTGGTGCCCATCAGAGGCAGATCCCAGCCATGGTTTGGTCGCTCCTGTAAAATAGCATCACGCTATAAGCAGGAGTGCTACCGGGCCTGGGCTGATGCATCAACGTCTCGGGATGTAAACACCAGCGCACTTAAAAAGAAGTATAATTCCGCTTCCAGGTCCTTCAAAAGCGTCATTGCCAAGGCAAGGTCTAAGCACATCGACAGAATTGGCGAGAAGCTAGTTCGCCTTCCTTCGGGAACCCGTGCATTCTGGTCTCTCGCCAAGGTTGTCCAAGGGAACTTCTGTCAGCCATCTCCTCCATCTCTGCACAGAGAGGACGACTCACTGGCCCATGCCGCAAAGGAGAAAGCCTATCTGTTGAGCTCTCTTTTTGCGCCCAACTCGACTCTAGATGACGGGGGGAACACACCGCCGACCATCGCGCGATGTGAGTGCTCCATGCTGGATGTACGGTTTACACAGCGCTCGGTTCGCAAAGCACTCTTCTACCTGGACGTCAGCAAGTCGAGTGGGCCCGATGGAGTCCCTACCATTGTGCTGAAGACGTGTGCTCCGGAGCTGGCACCGATTATAACGCGTCTTTTCCGGTACTCCTACTCCCAAGGCGAAGTCCCGAACTCATGGAAGACAGCTTTGATTCACCCGATCCCTATAAAAGGCGACCGCTCAGACCGGTCCAACTACAGGCCTATTGCCATCACCTCCTAGTTCTCCAAAATAATGGAATCCATTATAAACTGCCAGCTCCTGAGGTACTTTGAGGATCACCAGCTGATTAGTGACCGCCATTACGGTTTTCGTCGAGGTCGATCAGCTGGTGATCTTCTAGTCTATCTGACTCATAGATGGGCGGAGGCAGTAGAGTCCAAGGGGGAGGCATTGGCCGTTATTTTGGACATAGCGAAGGATTTCGATCGGGTCTGGCACAAAGCGCTTCTTTCGAAGCTTCCTTCCTATGGGCTTCCCGAGAAATTGTGCAGATGGATCACCAGTTTCCTTGCTGATTGGAGCATCAAGGTTGTAGTAGACGGTGCATGCTCTGATTTCAAGCCTATCAACGCTGGTGTTCCACAAGGCTGCGTGCTATCACCAACGCTGTTTCTCCTGCATATCAATAATATGTTGCTAACTGGTAGGATTCATTGCTATGCAGACGACAGCACTGGTGATGCCTTATATACCGGCCGTGCCAATATTTCTCGGGAAAACGTCGCTGAGTACCGGGACAAACTTGTGTCTGACGTCGAGTCTTTGCTTAACAAAGTCTCGGGTTGGGGCCGACTAAATCTAGTCCAGTTTAATCCTCAGAAGACACAAGTTTGCGCGTTTACCGCTAAAAAGAACCCCTTTGTCGTATCTCCTCAGTTTCAAGGTACTCCCCTTGCTGCCTCAGCTAGTATCGGAATCCTTGGCGACGACATATTGAATAGTGTGCAGTTTCGTGGTCACTTGGAAGGGAAGGCCAAATTGGCCTCTAAAAAGCTTGGCGTGCTCAGCAGAGCGAGACAGTATTTCATGCCGGCACATCGCTTGCAACTTTACAAAGCGCAAGTTCGGCCCCACATGGAATACTGTTCTTATCTCTGGGTCGGGGCACCCCAGTGCCAGCTCCTTCCACTTGACCGCATCCAGCGCAGAGCGGTTCGAATCGTCGACGACTGAGTTTTTTCTGATCGGCTCGATACACTGGCACTGCGTAGAGATGTTGCATCTCTTTGCGTATTTTATCGCATCTATCACGGGGATTGCTCTGAGGAAATGTTCGGACTAATTCCAGCCGCTCAATTTCACCATCGCACATCGCAACAAATCTCGCGTTACCATCCATACCATCTGGATGATTGGCGGTCCACCACTGTGCGATTTAGAAGAAGTTTTCTCCCTCGCACAACTTCCTTGTGGAATCAATTATGGCCAGGGATTTGTCCGGACCGATACGACTTAGGAACCTTCAAGAAAAGAGCTTACACTTTTCTAAAATGCCGGAAACGCATCTGCAATTCCCCTGGTGTTGCGGTTCTTCATGGGCGGCGGTGGTCACTTACCATCAGGTGAGCCACATGCTCGTTTGCCCCCTCTTCTATATAAAAAAAACACCTTTATTTAGTATATAAGACCGGGGAAAAAGTTTCTTCGTATATTGTATACAAATTCAAGACATTTTTGTTTTAAAGTTAATAATATATATGGGTTCATTCTGTTCGATAATTTGTTACCATCTTGTAGGTAGTGACATAATAAAAAATAAACGTTCCTGAAGAAGTCTTGGGATTTTGATTAAAAAAATGCGACAAGTAGTTTTATTTAATATATTCAATACCAGAGATTTGAAGGAATATGGATTTAGTCATCCCAATTATAATGGAAAAAAAATTATAAACTTAAACATTAAAACCTCCAGAAAGCTTTCTTTTAAAGAACACAAACAACAAATGAAAATAATGACTATATCAATACAGAAAAAAATCACGTTTCTTGTATAGTCTTCATACAAGAAACCGTGATTTTTTTGGGTCCTTTAATATTTTACTTGTTTTCTTTTTTATTTTATGTTGTTATAGCAGCAATATAAATACACATTCTGTGAAAATTATAGATATTAGGGTTCATAAGATATAGCCTACTGACAGACAGACGGAACGATAGTGGAGACTTGGGTTCCGTGGAGTGGAGACTCTTTGTGTATGGAACCCTAATAAAAGGCAATTATATCATTTGAGTAATACTACAGAAATAAACATTAAATAATATAGAGTTAGGTTATATTATAATAAGTTAAATATATTATATTATAAAATATAGTAACAATAAATTCACATATAAAAATCTCAGCCACGGGGAACTTTATTTTTGCATTCGCAGCAACACTGAGTAGCGTCATTGATATTTTGTGACTTATTTTTGGCTCGTGTTATTTTATGTTAAAATTTCGAAATTGTATGATACTTAATGATAGTACGAGTATGTAATTCTAGTGTCTTTCTTATTTTTTGTAGTATTATTTTTACACAGTTTCAATGCGTAAACTGGTATTTTACTTCGGATTATGATCAAAATGTAATAAAACATTCGGTACTTTCACCTCACACGTTGCCTGCAACGCGACTGGCTCGGGTACGCCGATTTCGGCGTAGTATTTGTTGCTGCATTTTACATGAGCGCCGGCGGTATTTAGTCAGAGCGCGCGATGACTTATCATTAATCTATGCCAAAAATATTTTAAAATTGGTTTTCTTACAAGCGATTTGATGCAACATTTGGATTATTGGACAATTGGATTATTTAATATTAACACATATTTACATATAATTATACGTTGCAATAATTATTACAATGAAATTAAGGTTTATTCAAGAAATTAGGCGCAAATACCGGAACGGATCCCTGTCCTAACCAATATCTCAGTCAAAGATAAACTATTCGATTACTTATCAGTTCCCCGCCCTTCAATTATTGCTACCTGGAATAAGATTAATTACTCCACATTAGTCTAAACTACTGTAACAGTCAGATTTATTTCAAGTTAAGACAGTAATATTATTATTCACTTATTCAAAATATGCAATTTTTATTATGCTGGTTAGTATGATTTCAATAAATATACTATATATATATGCTGCTCACGGTGCTATTGTGACCGTATATTTTCCGTCAATACTAAATTAAAACTAAATGTGAGTATAATGGACAGAGCTATTTCAGAACTTGTTTATATGTGGTTTACTTAGGACGATTACTTTATATTAAGTAGGATGAAATTTTGTAGCAAACAAGTTAGCAAATTCAAACTGGCCAGACTGCCCGAAGACCTTAAAACTATTTCATATTAATTATTCAATGTTTATTTATTTAGGCTACTTTGTTTAATATAGAATTTAAAATTGATAATGGTACCGTGAGTTATAGTGATTTTGTACGATTAGACATTATCATCATCATCATTATAGCCCATCACATGTCTACTGCTTAACATAGGCCTACCCAAAGAATGTCTCAAAACATAGTCCTGAGCCACCTGAATTCATAGACTTCGTGATCGATTTAATTTCTTCCTCTACAATAGTCAGTTTTTCGAACTTTCTGGCCTTTCCATTGCCAATTCAGCTAACTGACCCCCTTAGTGATCAGTGGAATCTATATTGAAACTAATGTCTATACGGAGTATCGTTATTGCGAGGCGCCGCTCCCCTACCCTCCGCGGCCGAAACTTGGTTGGCAGCGGAGCCAGATCGCCGCTGGGGTCGGGAAAGCGGGTGCTACTAAGCGCTCGATTTTTCTGGCCCCATGGCCTCCGCGTATCGGATTTGGGGGGTTCCGATACGCAGGTAGAGTTGAAGGCCGTGGAGGGGGGGGCGTGCCTTATGTTCCTGATGCGCCTTGCCTGAGAAGGAGAATGGGGAGGACAGGTCCTCCCCCGAGAAGGGGCTGCTATGGGGTGACCTGCGCTGGTGGGGCCGCGGATGTGTGCGGAAGCGTTCCCGTGGCCCTGCCAATATGCGGCGAAGATGGAACAACATAGGGTTTTAGTCGGTGCGAGTCCGACATAACCCGTCCTTGCCCCCGCGAGGCGGGTATGCGTAGGCATTACCCAAATAAAAAAAGGGTCAAGGCTCAAATTTACCTAGAGGAACAACCTTCAACATTTTTTCAAGAGCTCACTCTTCTTCACTTTGCGTAAGAAAAATAATAAATGTTGATAAAATAAACAAAAGTTTTTATTTCATTTTTATTTTATATCATCAATAATTTTTTTTTAATTTTACATTTGGGTGCGATTTTTTTTAAATTTAAAAGCAGGTTTTCTAACGGTAGTTGTCAGACATGTTTTATCAAAATCGGTTTAGCTGTTTGAAGATCAGCAGCTTTTTTTTTGTTTCGGAATTTTTTTATTTTCAATTAAAGTTATAAACAAGCGCTTCGCCTAGTAGTCAGAGTAAGTACCTACAACGTTGCAAGTCCTGATTTTGAAGCCTAGTTTTGTATTTTCTACTTATCGTAAATTGAAGCAGTAAGTGACTCAATGAGCTATAAAAAAGACTATTCTCGAGTTCTCTCTGAGTATGTATGGCCTGCAAATAATGTCCCGCATCTGTATTGCTGTTCTTTTACAATTGAAGTAAAACACCTTCACGATACACGAGAATTGTCTCCTATTGTGGGGGCAACTTTAAACTTTAAAGAAAAAAAAAACAATCAGTTAGGTGAAGTGACATTGAGTCGAAATATCGACAGCTGATAGAGTATGTGACAATATTTTTAAGTGACCGTCGTACTAGCGAGCGCGATTAGCGGTAACCTACCCGAAGATGGAAAGGTGATATGATAATAATAATAATCATCATCTGTATTAACCTTCTGCGACTAAGGTGGAAGTCTATCGAACACCACCTAACACAAAAAACGTTGCCAGATCGTAACGATGCGTGATGTCAGATGTGAAGACAGAGATCTGTCTCGCTCAGAACCTTCCCTTAACGGCTCGTTCTAACGGTCAGTGAGACGCGGGCTGGCGCGCGGTGCATACGAGTGGAGTTTCAAGCTACCGGTGTCCCACAGACGTAAGCACAGCAATCAACGTTGATTCTGATAAACGTAACCTCACTAATATGTTTTTAGATCCTATGGATGTCTGTTAGTCGTTTTATCAGTAAAATATTAATACTACCATAGTGTCTCTCAGACATAATCTCATGTTTAATTTACTAAAGATATTTTATTCAATATTCTTTTAAATGGAAACTCAAACTAAAGATGGCAGGCCACCAAAACGGAATAGCAGTGGAAGGTATAGAATTAATGATGTGCAGATTGGACAATGGCTTGAAGAATTGGAAGAAGAAAACGAATTTAGCGATTTTGATGATTCGGTAGAAGATCCTAATTATGTGAAAGGGAATGTGTACGAAAAACAAGAGGTACTTGAAAAAATTGAAGAAGAAAATGCCCAGTCGATTGAGAGTATTTTCGACTCTGAAGAGGAAGAACCTATTAGCTCTTTAGCTTCTCGGGCAAAAGTTGGTCCAAACTACATTGGGAAAAATGGATTGTATGGTCTAAGAAGGAAATAGCGAGGCCAATCAGAACTCCTGCTTATAATATTATTCATGTATCTCGGTCAACAGAGGAGCTGTTTTCAGAAGTATTGACGACCTATGGTCAAAAATTTTCGATTCCCAAATGATAGTATTGTACACCAACTAAAAATTACTGACCTATTGAGAACGTTTTCGCAACACAAACAGGCAGGAACTCAAAGATGCAAATGAAACTGAAATGCGAAATTTGTTTGATCTTTTGTACTACAGCTCAGTATTTCAAATTCAACTTCAGTATTTAAATGCAATGACGCAGACGCTAACTACTTATTTGCTACAGATGGCACTGGGTACGAAACATTCCGCTGTGTGTTGTCTAAATACCGATTCTGTACATTAATCAACTGCTTGAGATTTGACAACAGAATCGATCGCCAAGAACGTTTGAGGTCCGATCGATTAGCAGCTACATCATGGTTATTTGAAAAATTTGTTTTAAACTCTCAACAAAACTACGTCCCAGGACCTAATACCTATATTAATGCGATGCTAATACCCTTTAGGGGCAGGTGCAAATTTGTTATATATATGCCTAACAAACCCGCTAAGTATGGGATAAAAGTTCTTGTATTGTCTGATGCTAAAACGTACGGCGGCACTGAAAATTTCGGGAATCAAGGAAGTGACACAACATTACTATTTAAAAATGTATTTATTGCTTTTCGAAGTATTCTCCGCAAAATTTGACACATTTTTCCATACGATGGAACCAATCATTGAAGCAACCATTCCATTCGGAAGTTGGGATCTCCAAAATGGCCGTTTTGTAGGCGTCCACAGCTTCTTCAGGTGATGAAAATCTCTGTCCACGCAATTTATTCTTTATTTTAGGGAAGGTACAGAAATCATTAGGGCTTAGGTCGGGGCTGTACGGCGGATGGTCTAATAATTCTATGTTTTCTTGCTCCAAAAACTCTTTTGTTCTGTGTGCGGTGTGAGAACTCGCATTGTCGTGATGGAGGATGATGCGGTGGTTGCAGTTTTCTTTACGGAGTTCAGAAACGACCTGTGGTAAACAAATGCTAGCATACCATTCTGCATTAACCGATCTTTGTCCCTCAAGAGGAATAGTCGTAAATGTATACATGTAATGCATACATTTACACGGGTAAAGGTTCTGATGATGAAGGCCTGCCACTTGCTGAGAAAAATCTTGGAGTTTCTACTCAATCCGTTCTCAGACTCTTAAATCCTATCGAAAACAGCAACAGGAATATAACTGTCGACAATTGGTTCAGTTTCATTCAACTGATGCAGCTTTTGAAAGATAAGAAGTTGACTGGAACTCTTAAGAAGAATAAAAGGAGATTCCATTGGAGTTTTTGCCAGATAAAAAAAGAGAACCAGGCAACTCCTTATATAGGTTTACTAAAGACTTTACCTTACTTTCCTACGTACCAAAAAGAAACAAGGCCGTAATATTGATTTCATCATCTCATCATTCTGAAAACACAGATGATAAGACAAAGAAGCCGACAATGATCGCTTATTACAACCATTATAAAGGTGGAGTCGATGAAATTGATAAAAACTGCTCGATTTATTCCAGCAATCGCAAAACAAGTCGATGGCCGATGGCAATATTTTTCAGAATTTTGGATTTAGCTGGTACTAATGCATTTGAGTTATACCAAAATTGTCCAGGTGCCAAACTGCGAAGAGGGGACTTTTTACTATCTTCGGCACGAGAATCGGTTCTTTCTAGCTTAAAAGAAAGCGTTTATAATGACAGACTCCCAGAGAACTCCGTCTTATTATAAAGCGAGTTTTATGCAATGACTTGCCTCCCTCTAAGCCCGTGGCTGAGCTTCCAGGACCTACTGGAAGGAAGCTATGGAGCATATGCCCAAGTGAATTGAAAATGTAAACAATATACTACTTTTGTGCATGCAAAAATCCAATTGGCCTGCAATGTTTTTCTCCAATATGTCAATGTAAATTTAATTTAAAGATTTAGGGTCAACTTTGAGCCTGATGTGTGCCTAATTGATTCATGGGATCTTGTTATATTTTTTGATTTAGCGCATCAAAAAAACTTTTCAAAGATAAACAAGCTTGATTATTTTGTTCTTTTTTTTTTTAAATAGTTTTGTAAGTTTAAGCGTAAATATCTTTAAAAAATTGATCTCATTAAACGATTGCAAGTAGTTCGTCATTCTTATGTTGAGAATACGTATTCATTTGTTTTTGATTATAGAAAAACCTGTTAATCCTAAAATAAAACTAAAGTTTTATTATTTCAAAAAGTATTGCACTTATCATGCTGTATAACGTGACGTATGACAGACTACACCTCAGTCGAATTTAAATGACAGAGTCACCTCAGTTGCAGAAGGTTAAATAACTATTATAGCTATTTTTTATAGTATAAGTTTGACAGATGAAAACACAGTCCACCTGATAGTAAGTGGTCTAATAAAATGCGTTGGCATCCCTGAGGATTTCGATAGAATACTTCATCATCATCATCATCATCATTACAGCCTTTTATAAGTCCACTGCTGAACATAGGCCTCCCCTAAGAAATGCCACAAATCACAGTCCTGAGCCACCTACATCCATCGACTTCCTGCATGTCTTACCAGGTCGTCACTCCATCTAATGGGGAGTCCCCTACACTTCGCCTACCGGTACGAGGCTGCCACTCGAGAACCTTTCTTCCCCATCGGTTGTCGGATCTTCGAGCTATATGGCCGGCCCACTGCCACTTCAGCTTACTAATCCGTTGGGCTATGTGGGTTACTCTGGTTCTACTGCGAATATCATCATTTCTAAGTTTATCACGCAGAGAAACCCCGAGCAGAGCCTCTTCATAGCTCGCTGAGTGACCTTGAGCTTCCTCATACGGCCAACAGTGAAGGACCACGTCTCAGATCCGTAAGTCATCCCTGGCAACACGCAATGTTTGTACAATTTCGTTTTCAGGTTTTGAGATATGTCTAACGAGAAGATGTGTCATAGTTTCCCGAACGCTGCCCAGCCGAGTAAAATCCGTCGATTGACCTCTCGGTCAAAGTTGGACTTACCTAGTCGGACTATTTGCTGATTAGAGGCCGAAGTTTCGGCACGCACGGAAGCTGAGTGACTTACTCGCCATTGATGTTAATACCGCATCCTTTCCAGTCCAGTAGCTTGATAACGTCTTCCAATGCAGATTATACTCCTCTGTATTCTGTAAAATTTGCCGAAGGGTGTGTATATGGTCCATGGTACTGAAGCCTTTTTGGAAACCGGCTTGTAGGGAGGCTGGAAGTCGTCAAGTCTGCGTGCGAGACGATTCGTAATGACTCTCGAAAACAGCACATAAACGCTGCTCAGAAGGGAAATCGGTCTGTAGTTCTTCACGAGAGCGTTGTCGCCTTTCTTGAAGAATAAGACCACCGCACTTCTGCTCCACGACTCCAGAGTAGTGCCACCATGGAGGACGAAATTAAAGAGCTTCTGAAGGACTACAAGTACTAGTTTTCCATCCGCTTTCAAAAGTTCCGCTGTAATTCCATCTTCGCCCGGGGACTTGCCGTTTTTAAGGTGCTGGAGAGCCATTCTAATCTCGCTCAGACTGACGTCCGGGATATCTTCGGAATAGTGTCGGATAAACTCGCTCTTGGATCGCTACTCACACTTGCGTGTGACTGCCACGATGTGTACAGCTGCCCATAGAACCTCTCAATCTCACTCAAAATCTCAGGTGTCCCGGAAAAGATGCTGCCACACTCGGTTTTCAGCTTTGACGGTTGTCTCTTACTGGTAGACAGATCTCTGGCAAAGACTTTGGAGCCTTTGTTCCGCTCGATTGCTTAATTATTAGACAACGGCCTTCAGCGTTTACAAATATATAATACCGTAAAAAATCCATACGAAACAAAAATTGAGCAATATAGAACTGTAAAATAAAAATGTTTCCTCCTTTACGAGCTTTCGCTTGCGAGTTCCAGTTTAAGCTTATATTTTAATACTTTATTTACTATCTATACATATAAATAATATTGAAGTGTCTGTCTGTAATATTGAAATTACTGGTTTTTATTAAGCTTAGGGGGTTATTTGCATGCTATTATGACATAAATGACAATTTTTAAAACTTTTGTCAGTCTGTCAGTTTATCTGTCCGGGGAAATCTTCAGATGCTGTAAAACGCAACAAACATCAATACGACTATCGCTCGACTTACGCCATCCCAAGGGCCTAGGTTGGTTTTTTAAAGTAAGTTATATAGGAGACTATATAACCTACTGCCAACACAGCCACATGATCTCTATCGACTTTGGCAACAAAAAGGGAATGTTGCACGCTACTAAGATGCGAGTAACCAAATATCAGTATATCATCGGACTAAAACATGGAATTGAGTATGCTTTTTGCACTTAAAAGAGCTACCAAACACACATTCCCTAATCTGAAAGATGTCGACGTATGATAACGCTATGCTCTAAGACACCGGCCATAAACGGTAGGAGTGCGCGATGTCCACGAGCAGGCCGTATTACTAAAAAGGCCCGCTCACCACTGCTACTGAGATTATACGAATATGCTTATGACATATCGGTTATTGAGTTCAATTTTACCGCGGTCTCAGTCACAGGTAGTTTACGCGACACTATAATAATTCCATTATGTACCATTTCAATCAATAAAACAAAAACCTTTTACATATTTCAGACCTTCCACATATTTGCTTTATTTCATAGATCTGGCTTTCATTTTTTTATAGAATAAGGGTGACAAACAAGCACACAGTCCACTTGATGGTATGTGGTTGCTGTGGCCCATAGACATTTACATCTATCTTCGTTTGCGAATAAAAATGCAGATGCATTGTCAGCCTTCAGGACTAAGATAGAAAGTCTCTTTTCCATTCAAAAGGTCTCCGGTTCTCTACACTCACCATACGAAACACAGCAGTGTTAAGCTGCTATTCTACGCTGGTGTTATGTGAGAGCGTGCTCCTTCCCCGGTCGCGCCGACCCATTCGTGCTACAACTACACTATTAATATAGCTGCAGCATGTCGTTACCACGTAAGGAGATGGGGCTCCATCTCTGCTATAATAATGCTTATACATCATGTTTATTATTGCTTTTGTTTCATAGAGCTTACTATCATATGCCCTTTAATATAGGACTATTACATTGTACCTCAGTACTTCGGTAGTCAGTCACGATAGACCACCTCATATATATGCCGGACTGGTGGTATGCGTCTCCGGCAGATCTTTTATAAAATGTATGGGAAAAAGCAACATGCATCAGAGCAGTGCAGCCCTTTTAATTTGGTTTAAACTTTGTATGGAGGTTTTTTTTATAGTATAAGGGCGACAAACGAGCACACAGTCCACCTGATGGTAAGTGGTTGCTACGGCCCATAGACATCTACATCTATCCTCGTTTGCGAATCAAAATGCAGATGCGTTGCCACCCGTGAGGACTAAGATGGAATGCCTCATTTCCAGTAAAAAGGGCCTCCGGCCACCTGCACTCACCAAGCGAAACGCAGAGGTAAACCTCTACTTCACGCTGGTATTCTGTGAGGTCGTGGTACCAACCCGGTTCGAGCCGGCCTATCCGTGCGACAGCAAAAGCTGCCGCCTGGCTCAACCACTAATACTACTTTTATACGTTAAATCATTACATTCATCATTTTAGAATTAGGTTTTGAGACATTAGACTTATAAATGCTATATATCGTAATTATTGCAATATAATCGACTTGTTATTTTAGACCCTTCGAATATTCCAAGGAGAAACCTTAAAACCTTAATGAAGTTTTAAGGACAATATTAAGTTATTATTATGTGGGGTCTTTTGTATAGTTTTCTCATCTGGTTGGGCTGTAACTATATATATATTTGTAAATGAAAATGATAAACTTACATAAATATTAATAAAATAATATAAATACATAAAATAATACATAAATAAATAAAAACCCAACCAGATGGTAGTCGGCAGAGGAGACCAAACGGCCGAGGATTAGGTAGAAAGGGAAAGAAACCGTCGGACGATGCGGGCGGTATCGAGGATCATCGCCTTCTGCATTTGAGCTTGGAGCGATCAGTCACGGAGTCCCAGTCGCCTCAGATGACCCGAGAGGCTGAATAATAATAATATTATTATGATTATTTTATATAATAATAATATTTATAAATATTTATTAATAATAATGCGCCGTAACAATTGCATTTGTTTTCCAGCGGACTGTAGATAAAATACATGAATAAATGATGTAAATAGCTTACAGCAACACACTTTGTCGAGAGCAATTTAAATTCAGCAGACACTAGCCAATGCATGAACAGAATATAGGCGAGCAAACATCATAAATTTATATTTCATTGAGATATGCCATTTCATAATAAATCTGTTATTGTATTGTATATATTTATATATATATATATATATATATATATATCTAGTCAGGTCATAAGTATTGTCACACAGTAAAAACTTTTCTTTTAGAATGCTGGCCACAAAAAAGTTTATTGAATTCGAATTTCGAATTGTTTATGAATATAAAACTGTATACTTTTAGAATTTTATTATATGTTAATGTAATGTTAGTATAATTTTAAATATGAAGTGGACGCTTAAAGAAGACCGTGTTGCAGTTATTGCGTTGCATCGTTGCGGGTACGCGCCAATTCAAATTTTTGACATACTGAAAAATTTGAATATAACCAAAAGATTCGTTTATCGTACCATCAAACGATGCAATGAAGACTAGTGTAGATGACAGGTCAAGAAGTGGTCGCCCTCAGTCTGTTAGGACTCCAGCAGTGATAAGAGCTGTGAAGGCGCGAATTCAAAGAAATCCCAAACGTAAGCAGAAACTGTTGGCCCTTCAGATGGGGTTAAGCAGAACCACGGTGAAAAGGGTGTTAAATGAAGACTTAGGGCTTCAGGCATATCGAAGAAAAACAGGACATCGTTTGAATGCTCGTCTAATGGACCTGAGACTGAAGAGATACCGCGCTTTGTTGAAGCGGTACGCGGGAAAAAAATATCGGGAAATTCTTTTTCGGATGAAAAAATTTTTACCGTAAAAGAGAGCTACAATAACAAAATGATAAGGTGTACGCACACAGTAGTGAAGAAACGAGCAACCGTATTCCGCGTGTCCAACGAGGTCATTTTTCATCCTCGCGCATTGTATGGTTAGGAGTTTCTTATTGGGGCTTAACAGAGGTACATTTTTGTGAGAAAGGTGTAAAAACGAATGCAGTTGTGTATCAAAATACAGTCCTGACGAACCTTGTGGAACCTGTTTCTCATACCATGTTCAATAACAGGCACTGGGTATTCCAAAAAGATTCGGCGCCAGCTCATAGAGCGAACAGCACACAAGACTGGCTGGCTATCTGCACAAGGCTGTATAGGTTAATATATATATCATATAGGAGCTAATTTTTCTTGCTCGAAATCTATTCAAAAAACAAAAATACTAGTAATTTTATGAACCTAACTGGTATTCCTTTAAATGACTCTATGTATACATCGGGTGTGCTGTAAAATATTACACCATCGTCGAGTAGCGGATTTGAACTCTTAACTTTTAACTTTCAGCATTTATAGCCATATCAATAGGGATAAAGATTTCAAATAGGCCTATCTCTGACGTTGTGCAAATTCGGTTGAGGTTGAGCACAGCAACTTGTTATTCAAACGTATTTGCGACTGTCGACGCATAACTGCACGACTTGCAGCGTTCGTTCAAAACAATCAGCGTAGACTTAAATACAGGTTTTAAGTATAAACACGACATTAAAATTAGTTTTTGTTGTTGTACGCAACCTAAAAGGAAACAAATGAGAAGGCAAAACAGCGGAATAAACGCGAATCCTTCTGTGATTTGCGAGTCACTGAGTCTCTCACAACTAAAATATGTATTTAGCATATAAGAGCACTAAACATGATAAAAATTATATAAATTATCATTGAATTCCAATTTTATAGGCTATAGATTGCTATTGCCTATAAAATTGGAAGGATCAACGCTTGAATATACTAATTATTTGTAGATTTCGCTAAAAATTAGTTTCATACATATAAAAATGTCGATGGAAAGTTCAAACGGACTTCGTTCATTACAGCCCACCACAAGTTTACTGCTGAACATGGGCGGTCCCCATTGACAGACACAAAGCATGGTCTTAAGCCAACTGCATCTATCGAGTCTCTGCTTGTTTTATCAGTTCATCAATACATCTAGTGGTTTCCCATACTGTGCTTCCTAGTACGAGGTTTTAACTCAAGAGGCAATCTTCCCCATTTGTTTTTGGTTATTCCAGCTATATGGTAAATAGGTAGGCGTTCACGATACGTTACACGAACAACTTCCCTGACAATGTTAGTGATGCTCAAAAGAAGACCCGCGTGAAATAGTGCTATATGTGACCAAACCCGGAGCTCTGCGGTATACTGCTTCACCATGACGACACATTCAGCAATCAAAAGGAGAGACTTCCTGGACAGCACAACCCTAAGCTTTTGGTGACCCTGTCTACAGCTATGATTTGGCATCATATAGAGCTATTGGTTAAGACACATGAAACTTTGTATAGATGCTGGTGGAGAGATATTTGAAAAGATTTACTCTTCCGCACTTTTTAGTGTTTTTTTTTTAATTAAATCAACATAACTAGACTTAACTGCTTACTTTTAAACAAATTTGCCACTTTAATTAGGATTATAGCGGTGAATGTTTATATAGACGATGTCTTAATTAATTTAATTAAACTAAATTAGCCTTGAAAACTAAACACAGAGACATTTTCTTAGTCGACATTTAATCAATTTTTTTTAGCATTATAAATCTATTAATAATGATACTTTACTACAATAATACTATATTAATAGTGGGGATGGTAATTATTAAATTGTTGTTGCAAGAATGGATCGGCTAAACTGGGGAAAGACCACGCATTTCACAAAATACTAGCGTAAATATCAGCTTATTTTGTATAGTGAGTGTAGAGAACCGGATACCCTTTTTACTGGAAACTAAGTATTCCATCGAGTAGATCCAAAGAGTAAATCTTAGCCAACCCGCTCGCCAAGCGTGGCAAATATGGCAAATACCCCTCAATGATGAGAGTAACAAAGAGACAGCCCCCAGTCCCTGGCAGCCCCGCTATTCCTGGCTACGGTGGCAACCACGGTAACGGCGGGGCAGGGGGTGCTAAGGATCTCCGGTGGAGGTTCAGTTGCCACCTAAGACGACTCGACCTGGCAACATACAACGCAGACACCTTAAGGACTGACGAGAAGATCGTGGAGCTGGAAGAAGAGATAGACAAGTTACGCTGGCATATTATAGGATTATCCGAGGTCCGAAGAGAGGGAGAACACACGGTAATCCTCGAATCCGGCAACTTGCTCTATCACCGGAAGGACGACCATCTGTCCCAGGGTGGTGTCAGATTTATCGTCCACAAGTTCTCTCGTTAACAACGTTGTAAAGATTGAGAGTGTGTCGACGAGGGTTGCGTACCTTATACTCAGAATCACCAAACGGTATTTGCTGAAGGTCATACATGTTTACGCACTAACCTCGGCATCCCGATGACGAAGTGGAGGATATGTATGAGGATATCTCTAGAGCCATGCGTTCCTTCAAAACCCATTATACGGTGTTAATGTGAGACTTCAATGCAAAACTAGGTACAAGAGAGAACGGTAAGCTGAAAGTAGGGAAATTTGGAATAGGGCAATGAAACGCAAGGGGCCAGCAGCTGGCTGACTTCATGGAGAAAGAGAGACTCTTTATGATGAACTCTTTCTTCCAGAAGTGGCCACACAGGAAGTGGACATGGTCGAGCCCCGACGGTTCCACAAAAAAGTCTCCGGGTTTGGTCACATATAGCACTATTTCACGCGGGTCTTCTTTTGAGCATCACTAACATTGTCAGGGAAGTTGTTCGTGTAACGTATCGTGAACGCCTACCTATTTACCATATAGCTGGAATAACCAAAAACAAATGGGGAAGATTGCCTCTTGAGTTAAAACCTCGTACTAGGAAGCACAGTATGGGAAACCACTAGATGTATTGATGAACTGATAAAACAAGCAGAGACTCGATAGATGCAGTTGGCTTAAGACCATGCTTTGTGTCTGTCAATGGGGACCGCCCATGTTCAGCAGTAAACTTGTGGTGGGCTGTAATGAACGAAGTCCGTTTGAACTTTCCATCGACATTTTTATATGTATAAAACTAATTTTTAGCGAAATCTACAAATAATTAGTATATTCAAGCGTTGATCCTTCCAATTTTATAGGCAATAGCAATCTATAGCCTATAAAATTGGAATTCAATGATAATTTATATAATTTTTATCATGTTTAGTGCTCTTATATGCTAAATACATATTTTAGTTGTGAGAGACTCAGTGACTCGCAAATCACAGAAGGATTCGCGTTTATTCCGCTGTTTTGCCTTCTCATTCGTTTCCTTTTAGGTTGCGTACAACAACAAAAACTAATTTTAATGTCGTGTTTATACTTAAAACCTGTATTTAAGTCTACGCTGATTGTTTTGAACGAACGCTGCAAGTCGTGCAGTTATGCGTCGACAGTCGCAAATACGTTTGAAGAACAAGTTGCTGTGCTCAACCTCAACCGAATTTGCACAACGTCAGAGATAGGCCTATTTGAAATCTTTATCCCTATTGATATGGCTATAAATGCTGAAAGTTAAAAGTTAAGAGTTCAAATCCGCTACTCGACGATGGTGTAATATTTTACAGCACACCCGATGTATACATAGAGTCATTTAAAGGAATACCAGTTAGGTTCATAAAATTACTAGTATTTTTGTTTTTTGAATAGATTTCGAGCAAGAAAAATTAGCTCCTATATGATATATATATTAACCTATACAGCCTTGTGCAGATAGCCAGCCAGTCTTGTGTGCTGTTCGCTTTATGAGCTGGCGCCGAATCTTTTTGGAATACCCAGTGCCTGTTATTGAACATGGTATGAGAAACAGGTTCCACAAGGTTCGTCAGGACTGTATTTTGATACACAACTGCATTCGTTTTTACACCTTTCTCACAAAAATGTACCTCTGTTAAGCCCCAATAAGAAACTCCTAACCATACAATGCGCGAGGATGAAAAATGACCTCGTTGGACACGCGGAATACGGTTGCTCGTTTCTTCACTACTGTGTGCGTACACCTTATCATTTTGTTATTGTAGCTCTCTTTTACGGTAAAAATTTTTTCATCCGAAAAAGAATTTCCCGATATTTTTTTCCCGCGTACCGCTTCAACAAAGCGCGGTATCTCTTCAGTCTCAGGTCCATTAGACGAGCATTCAAACGATGTCCTGTTTTTCTTCGATATGCCTGAAGCCCTAAGTCTTCATTTAACACCCTTTTCACCGTGGTTCTGCTTAACCCCATCTGAAGGGCCAACAGTTTCTGCTTACGTTTGGGATTTCTTTGAATTCGCGCCTTCACAGCTCTTATCACTGCTGGAGTCCTAACAGACTGAGGGCGACCACTTCTTGACCTGTCATCTACACTAGTCTTCATTGCATCGTTTGATGGTACGATAAACGAATCTTTTGGTTATATTCAAATTTTTCAGTATGTCAAAAATTTGAATTGGCGCGTACCCGCAACGATGCAACGCAATAACTGCAACACGGTCTTCTTTAAGCGTCCACTTCATATTTAAAATTATACTAACATTACATTAACATATAATAAAATTCTAAAAGTATACAGCTTTATATTCATAAACAATTCGAAATTCGAATTCAATAAACTTTTTTGTGGCCAGCATTCTAAAAGAAAAGTTTTTACTGTGTGACAATACTTATGACCTGACTAGGTATATATATATATATATATATATAAGTATATACAATACAATAACAGATTTATTATGAAATGGCATATCTCAATGAAATATAAATTTTTGATGTTTGCTCGCCTATATTCTGTTCATGCATTGGTTAGTGTCTGCTGAATTTAAATTGCTCTCGACAAAGTGTGTTGCTGTAAGCTATTTACATCATTAATTCATGTATTTTATCTACAGTCCGCTGGAAAACAAATGCAATTGTTACGGCGCATTATTATTAATAAATATTTATAAATATTATTATTATATAAAATAATCATAATAATATTATTATTATTCAGCCTCTCGGGTCATCTGAGGCGACTGGGACTCCGTGACTGATCGCTCCAAGCTCAAATGCAGAAGGCGATGATCCTCGATACCGCCCGCATCGTCCGACGGTTTCTTTCCCTTTCTACCTAACCCTCGGCCGTTTGGTCTCCTCTGCCGACTACCATCTGGTTGGGTTTTTATTTATTTATGTATTATTTTATGTATTTATATTATTTTATTAATATTTATGTAAGTTTATCATTTTCATTTACAATTATATATATAGTTACAGCCCAACCAGATGAGAAAACTATACAAAAGACCCCACATAAAAATAACTTAATATTGTCCTTAAAACTTCATTAAGGTTTTAAGGTTTCTCCTTGGAATATTCGAAGGGTCTAAAATAACAAGTCGATTATATTGCAATAATTAAGATATATAGCATTTATAAGTCTAATGTCTCAAAACCTAATTCTAAAATGATGAATGTAATGATTTAACGTATAAAAGTAGTATTAGTGGTTGAGCCAGGCGGCAGCTTTTGCTGTCGCACGGATAGGCCGGCTCGAACCGGGTTGGTACCACGACCTCACAGAATACCAGCGTGAAGTAGAGGTTTACCTCTGCGTTTCGCTTGGTGAGTGCAGGTGGCCGGAGGCCCTTTTTACTGGAAATGAGGCATTCCATCTTAGTCCTCACGGGTGGCAACGCATCTGCATTTTGATTCGCAAACGAGGATAGATGTAGATGTCTATGGGCCGTAGCAACCACTTACCATCAGGTGGACTGTGTGCTCGTTTGTCGCCCTTATACTATAAAAAAAAACCTCCATACAAAGTTTAAACCAAATTAAAAGTGCTGCACTGCTCTGATGCATGTTGCTTTTTCCCATACATTTTATAAAAGATCTGCCGGAGACGCATACCACCAGTCCGGCATATATATGAGGTGGTCTATCGTGACTGACTACCGAAGTACTGAGGTACAATGTAATAGTCCTATATTAAAGGGCATATGATAGTAAGCTCTATGAAACAAAAGCAATAATAAACATGATGTATAAGCATTATTATAGCAGAGATGGAGCCCCATCTCCTTACGTGGTAAAGACATGCTGCAGCTATATTAATAGTGTAGTTGTAGCACGAATGGGTCGGCGCGACCGGGGAAGGAGCACGCTCTCACATAACACCAGCGTAGAATAGCAGCTTAACACTGCTGTGTTTCGTATGGTGAGTGTAGAGAACCGGAGACCTTTTGAATGGAAAAGAGACTTTCTATCTTAGTCCTCAAGGCTGACAATGCATCTGCATTTTTATTCGCAAACGAAGATAGATGTAAATGTCTATGGGCCACAGCAACCACATACCATCAAGTGGACTGTGTGCTTGTTTGTCACCCTTATTCTATAAAAAAATGAAAGCCAGATCTATGAAATAAAGCAAATATGTGGAAGGTCTGAAATATGTAAAAGGTTTTTGTTTTATTGATTGAAATGGTACATAATGGAATTATTATAGTGTCGCGTAAACTACCTGTGACTGAGACCGCGGTAAAATTGAACTCAATAACCGATATGTCATAAGCATATTCGTATAATCTCAGTAGCAGTGGTGAGCGGGCCTTTTTAGTAATACGGCCTGCTCGTGGACATCGCGCACTCCTACCGTTTATGGCCGGTGTCTTAGAGCATAGCGTTATCATACGTCGACATCTTTCAGATTAGGGAATGTGTGTTTGGTAGCTCTTTTAAGTGCAAAAAGCATACTCAATTCCATGTTTTAGTCCGATGATATACTGATATTTGGTTACTCGCATCTTAGTAGCGTGCAACATTCCCTTTTTGTTGCCAAAGTCGATAGAGATCATGTGGCTGTGTTGGCAGTAGGTTATATAGTCTCCTATATAACTTACTTTAAAAAACCAACCTAGGCCCTTGGGATGGCGTAAGTCGAGCGATAGTCGTATTGATGTTTGTTGCGTTTTACAGCATCTGAAGACGAACCGTGTG
Organism: Parnassius mnemosyne; assembly: GCA_963668995.1. Lineage (NCBI taxonomy): Eukaryota > Metazoa > Arthropoda > Insecta > Lepidoptera > Papilionidae > Parnassius > Parnassius mnemosyne. Next base: position 20,004,551 of record CAVLGL010000093.1, on the reverse strand, counting down.
ACGCACAATCACTGTGGCTGGATTTGATCGTATTGTGTATGGTGTTCACACGCATTGACATGCGCGACTTCGGTCGATGTTTGTGCTTACGCACTTATCAAGGGGCCAAACCTTCCTTTACTGTTTAGCCAGTTATTTTGCTGTCGACTACGGTCCAGTCCCCAACTTCTGGTCCCTCTTTGGTGGTAGCGCTTTGTTTCGTTTGGCACTCGCAGCACATGGCTTTGGCCTGTCTTTTTATTTCAAAGAAAAAAGTAGGTGAGCGAAGCCCTTATATCGGGTATTTTTATATAAATATTGTGAGCATTTTCTAAGTGGGTAGGGATGTAATAGGGACGATTTAATGTTCTTACCCTTTTTGATCCCTTTCTCCGTAAACAAGCTGCTTCAATTAATTATTCGAAGGAGAAGGAGACGTCTCCATATATTGTTGGACCCAAGTGTTTACAAGATGAAAGTAGGACCATTTGAAAGCATATATATAAACAATTCATAGCTGAAAATCTGGCAAGATTTGTCAATCTAGAAGCTGAGTTATTGTAGAATGAGTAAAAGTGAGATTATGTATCACCCACACTGTAACGTGTGATTTTTCAATGTTTCAATGGCTATTATTCACTGTACTTACTTAAAGATATAAAACCAGGATCAGTATAAAATCACTAAAAAAGCTGTGGTTAATAAAGGAACGAAATGGTGAAACGATTAATGAAAGTTAAAACAACAACAACTAAATCAAGTGAATATTAGGGATATCGATCTGAGATCGATTACTTGAATCACAAGCAGTCGCTCGACAACTGATGTCGGTGTTGAGCTGATTAAATATATTTTTAATGCATGGGGCAATTCACAGGATGCTTTGGGTATATTTTGTGACCTATCCTCCAAGGCCTTCGATTGTGTTCACCATGAAACATTAATCAGGAAACTTCAACACTACGGTGTAAGAAGTGATGCTCTTAAATAAATTATTTCATATTTAAGTAAGAGAACGCAATAAGTTGTCATTAACAATATGAGCTCTTCCGGGTCGATGGAACAAATGGGCGTGCCTCATGGCTCAATTCTCGGCCCCTTTCTGTTTCTTGTATACATCAATGACTTACCTTACATAGTAGGAGAACCATGATATAGTATTATTTGCAGATGAAACTTATTTAATTTTGAAATTTACTTCCAGACCTCTTTTACCCAGTTAGTAACTCGTCTTTGTAAGTGTTGTAATTGTCATTGTTGTCAAGCTTGGCATCTGGGGTGACAACCACAGTTTTTATTATTTTGAGCTGTCAGCAGGAAAATGCTGCTGCGTATCTGCTATAATGGCCGATATGGGTTAGTGGATTCCCAAATACGTCTATAATTTGAGTTTGCCTAACGAAACGATTTAAACCGCTCTGTAGCTTGACATATTACACAAAATTTAAATAAGCATACTTTCTTGAATTAAACAGATAGATGATTTTTTATTATTATTTGATTGAACTTTATTAACTAGGTTCCTAGTTTTCGAACCATCCGTTGATTTATCCCTACCTTTTATGCCACTCAATAACATTGCATCTACTGTTTTATTTGTGTTTAACAGCTACGAAACCCAGAATAATCAGAGACTTCGAGACAACACATCTTAGTGTTCAGGAGTAACATTGCAGCTGAAGACTTATCCTTGGGCTACAGTAAACACAGAAAAGTAATTTATGTGACACGAATATAATGATTTCACAATATTAAAATTTTTTTATGAAAAACTACCTTAACGAATCACAATCAAATAGCTTTTTGAACGTAAAAAATGTTATTATAATATTTAATAACAAGTTTGTGAAGATTTTAATCTTTAATATTTAAACAAAAATCACGTATTATTTATATATTTTGACAGTTTCTCTACAAATCCTGCTTATCCGTGAATTATTAGACAACGGCCTTCAGCGTTTACAAATATATAATACCGTAAAAAATCCATACGAAACAAAAATTGAGCAATATAGAACTGTAAAATAAAAATGTTTCCTCCTTTACGAGCTTTCGCTTGCGAGTTCCAGTTTAAGCTTATATTTTAATACTTTATTTACTATCTATACATATAAATAATATTGAAGTGTCTGTCTGTAATATTGAAATTACTGGTTTTTATTAAGCTTAGGGGGTTATTTGCATGCTATTATGACATAAATGACAATTTTTAAAACTTTTGTCAGTCTGTCAGTTTATCTGTCCGGGGAAATCTTCGGAATGGCTGAATCGATTATGAGAAAACTTTGCGAACAGTAAGAGAGTTTAGTTTATCGGAAAATCTTGAAGATTTAGATTTCGTTTCTTTTTTTTTAAAAAGGAAAAAATTCTAATATAAATGGCTTTGTCTTATAAACATCGCTATTCCCACATTAATAGGCGTAATAAATTAATATCCAGGCGAAGCCAGAGCAAGTTCTGAGTCCATAAAATTTTAAGACAAAAATACTAAATGTACAGAAATGTAGCGTAAAAACAGATTTCATACCCGCACTGACATTCCCGACAGGCTTGTGTGTATTATTTTAATTATATTTGAATCCATATCATATTTATATTCGTTGGAATAAAGTTCTAATGAATTGATTAAGGCTTTAACTAGCCTGAATGACCTTCACGAAACGGCGATCGCAGAGATTTTAGCCGACGTCAACATCTTCTAGCAACTACGTTCTGTATTACTTATAAAAGTGCAAAGATTAATAGACTGCAGAGTTGACAACTATATAAGTGACATACAGGCTGTTATGCTTGCGCATCACTGAGAATTATGTCGAGGTTACGCTTCTTCAATTACTCGTACATTGTGCTGTAGCTTTGTCCGGTAGGCGTCACGAGCTATCAAGTATTCAAGTTTCAATTACGTAATAGCTTTTTATTATATATGTATTTATTTGTATTGTATTAGTAGATTTGGGTCAAAGCGTTCGCTGTAAATTTTTCCCAGGTTTGATCTCCGACAGCACGAATGAAATTTGTAATTGCAATTTTCGTCAACACGCATTGGGGCAGCGCGGCGGGCATTTCCTTGCCCTAAAACCCTCTCAGAAATAAAAAAAAGAGTCCTGTGCCCAGTAGAGGGACTTGTATAGCCTACTACTTTACTTTGTAGCAATATTTATATTCGTTTCAGATACAGATGGGTACCTTATGCGGACAAAAATATCATGTGGAGGCGACGAAAACGTAAAACATCTTTGTATCTAGATAAAACGATCGAAAGGTTGTCAGTCATGTCATACGCCACATTTTCTATAGAGCGTAGAACATTGCAGATAGGGCAAAATAAAAAATAATCCAAAATATTATGGGAAATATTTATTAATATTATATACATAATAAAAATAATGAACAAGCTGCAAGGTTCAACTCATAATGTTTCTTGTAAACACAATTGTAAAATACCTGTTTTAATTTTTACCAATGGATAATTGATGAAACGTAGTCAAGATCACTTCATATAAAATATATTTAATTAAAATTGACACATGACCTATTTGGCCTTCTACTTACAACTCAGCGGAAATTTGAAAAGAAGATTTTGCCTTTTCACACAAGTATTGTTTACAACTGGCGTGGTTTCGAAAAGCGTGATTAAGTGTCAGCGGTATATAATCAATTAAATACTGAACTTTTTTGAAATTTATTTTACAGTTTTCTTTTGTTATATCTACGTAAAATCTGACGCCATCTCACTATTTTATTATTTGTTTTTTTTTAACGCATAAGGATAAGTTAGACTAAGTTAGATTAACTTAGATAAATTTGTAATATTTTTAATTTTATCACAAAATTTCCGCAATAAATTATTACCTTTTCTACAGTGATTCTCTCCTCTTAGTTTTGGCGTGACTGTAGGATGTTATACTGAGTCACCGTCAGTTAATAAGCGGCCATAAACCATTATATGTATGTATAGACATACATATATACATTTTTTGACTTTAATATTTACGTTTATTTGAATTTTGATTGATTTTTTGAAACCTGGTAAAATTATTCTTTCCCATACCAATTGATGGGCCTGAGTATAATGCCAGTTATGCTCTTTGACTAAAGTTATTTTTTATTTTATGCTCAATTGCAGACAAAACAATATTGATTGCGCATTTCTAAAACAAAATTTTACCTCTTCTCCTTCTAATAATAGCTCCTGCACCTAACACGGCGGAATAGTTATTATTATCTATAAGACCATTTGCAGAAACAGTTTTTGTTAACAGTTATGAGGGTAACATTTTATCAGCTGCTTTGTTTATTGTGCCTTGAGCAACACTTTGCCGGTTTCTGTACAGAAAATGATGCTGGCTTTGCAAATATGGATGGCCGCTACCATTGAATATAATACCCGCTTTGTTACATTTATTTACATAGAAACTTTAATTATCATTTTAATTTGCATAAAATTCTAAATAGCACTCTTTATACAAGAAAGTAAACTTTTAGATCAGTCCATCTTGTTTTTCACTAATTAAGTGAAAAGTAAAACAAACCTATAGGTCCTCGATTTAAAATTTCTTGCAAATTGTTCTAGAAAAGCATGACGTTATCGTAATATAATCGTCAATCATTTAGCCATGTGATAAAACTTTTAAGTGTGCCAGTCTAACATTATTGATGATATTCGGGTCATTATACTGGAAATAGTCTTTTAAATATTTTGTGGTACAATTGATAATCTTAGTATGATTGATCGTGTATATGACTTTTATAAGTCTATGTTATTTTTGATGAACATTATTATTGCAGATAAAAGCCCTTTTACATTTACCTATTTTAGTCTCAAATGAAATTAATCAAAATGAAAATAAGAACTTTGGCTCTTTATAACTGATCTTTAAATGTAAAACACTGACTTGAAATTATATAATTATTGGCATTTTTTTAATTCATTGAACTTTTTTAAGATTGTGTTGACTCTGCTGGTAAAAAAAAACCAAATATATTATATATTATAGTTTTCGATGAAAATAAAGTATGCGCATTACATCGCATCCCATTAAGAATTTCTAATGTAATTCTTGGTGTAAAGCTAAGACGTGATAATAACTGTAAACAATAGAATAACAAAATAATGAAAACATTTGTAAATACTTGCTTTATAACCTAATAAATATTATTTGACCGTAATAAAATAAAACAAGGTAGTCTTCGGCATGAAAGTAAAAATAAATATTTTCGATTATTTTTGCCATATCTAACAGCCGGATCAGCGCGCGATTCTTATCCATGTAAAGATGCTAAATTTCAGCAAGCACTGTCAAATTCAATAGGAGTGACAGAAAAAATATTACTTGATATAGAAGGGTAAATAAATTATTTAACCTTTAAAGTAAAATCACTTTATTAAAAATCAAAATAGCCTAATAGCTTTATTAACATGAGACACATAATTGTACAAGTGCTTACAATACTTAACATTATTTTACTGAAATCTTAGAAAGTTTTTTTAATAGAATAAGGGTGACAAACGAGCACACAGTCCACCTGATGGTAAGTGGTTGCTACGGCCCATAGACATCTGCATCTATTCTAGATTACGTATCAAAATGTAGATGCGGTGTCACCCATGAGGACTAAGATGTAATGCCTCGTTTCCAGTCAAAAGGTTCTCCGGTTCTCTACACTCACCATACGAAACACAGCAGGGTTAAACTGCTATTTTACATGGTATTCTGTGAGAGCGTGGCTATTCCCCGGTCGAGCCGAGCCATTCGTGCTACAACTATACCTACTACTAATATAGCTGCAGCATGGCTCTACTACGTTAGAAAAAATTGAGGTTGAAAATTTAAGTATTTTCAGAAGCAACTTTGCAATTATTTTCTATTGAGTGAATTTTTCTGGAATCGTGTTTTGCAAACCGCCACCTGAAATATGTACAATTGTTTTTCGATAATGACGTGAAATTACAAAATGATCCCCATGTATATCAATGTGGCTCTATTCAGCCTCTTAATACGAACATACCTCGGGATTCAGATATTTTAAAAGTTTTCATGCGTAGATAATGGAAGATAAATTATTATATTATTACTGTCCCGTGTGAGGCAACCTTTATACTTATATACATATTCTCATCATATTTTTATGGTTGGTTAGAAAAATTATATCTAAATGCAAACTTTCACAGGGTAATTTTTTTTTACTATTTTTAACATTTTTACCCAGCAAGTAGTTAAGAAACTACAACCCCATCGGTAAGTGGTTGTGTAGCCACTGACTTAACAAAACCTATTCACTCTTGCCTAATAATACTAGGTGAGTATTATTTGCGACCTATTTGTGTGTGTGTTTGTGTGTGTGTGTGTGTGTGTGTGTGTGTGTGTGTTCCGTTCCTCATTACGTTCCTCATAAAGGTTGAGTACTACTTCGCTTACCTGTGCGAGGTTGCCACTCGAGAACCTTTCTTCCTATTTTTTTTCTGTTTTCCAAGTTATATAGCCAGCCCATTGCCTTTCACTGTAATATTCCGTTGGGCTATGTCAGTTACTCTGGTTCTACTGCTAATATCTTCATTTATAACTTTATCACGTAGAGAAACCCCTCTCCAATTTAAAATTTTTACATTTTTTAGATGATAGTTTGTCTAACATAAAAAAACCATAAACCCAAGAATGTCTTTATATATTTATTATACTTAGGGAAGCACCATTTTTTTATTTATTTAAATTGTTTCATTTAATTTGATAACAGTGTACCTAAATGTAAGTATCTGTATCTATATTTCCCTCCCCAATAATATTTTATAAAGTCATACTCATAAAAATAGCGTTTTATTGTAATACATAATTATAAAATTCATTATCAACTAATTAATAAAAATATGCAACAATAAAATTACACAGGTATTAAAAACTATCGAAATCTAAGTAACGAGAGCATGTTCGTCGTTCTACATCTAAATTATATAAAAATGCCTTTTTCAATTTCACTAATCAACGTCGCCGCGAAAATTTCTTCTTCTTTGGGCACTTTAAAAATTAATTTATTTAGAAAATAATATTTGCAGTTACCAGTGTACAGATATTAAATAAATTAAGTATTTCTAGTCATAAAAATATTTGTAATTGAGTATAAACTTTTAAAAAACTAATTATTATTTTGCATGTGCGCTCGCGTGAATAAATTCGATTTCAGGGAAAAATGATATATTCTCTTATAAAACGGGGAATAAAAATAAAACTCTCAATTAAAAATATAAATTTTTTAAGACCTTTTTTTAGTGTAAGAACTATTTAAAAAGCTTGTGCCATTTTGGAGAAATTTTGCAAAATATGACTGGTACTCTTTGGGAATTTTTTTTCTAATAACAAGTTGATAAAAATACAATTTTGTCCAATTAAAAACATTTACCAAATCCTCTTCTCTTACCCTGTATTTTTTCTTTGTGGATTAAATGAACAATTATTGAGATTTTTTTACTTAAATATTCAAGATTTAGGCATTTCAACCACTGTTAAGGTCTTAATAACGACAGCCACGCCATTTGGAGTTTTTTTACAAAAGAGTTTAATACTGACATACAATTATTTTTGTTATAGAAAATTTTGAATAATAATAAATTTTATTTATATTTATTATTAATATTCGCTGGCGTTTGCAAATTAAATTTATAAATTTACCTCTTTATTTAATCCGATTTATTATTTTCAACAAATTATAGTCCGTTATTTGATTCTGTTTCATAACTAATAAATTTTAAATAGCTTTCGTATAATTCCATATCGAAAATCATGTGAAATTGAACCCATTATAACAATTGAAAACCGAATTAAATGCCCCCATTTTCGTTTCCAGCTATTTTTTGCTACTCCCTTGACATAACTAACACAACAAGATTGCCCCTTCTAAGTTTATAGCGTTAATTTTTAACGTCTTCTTGAAAATCTGTTAGTGCCATTTCCGCCTCACTAAAGACAATACACTGGTGGTTGCTTTGTGTTTTTAAACACGACGTAATAATATTTAATGTTTTAAACTGCTTCTGAAGTATATAATTTTATGATAATCGGAAATTTTATAATATAAATGCATAAATCGAATGTAAGTAATACCTAAAAGATGGATAATACCTCATTTAAAACAATCTGAAACTTTCCATACGATGTTCTTGTCTCTCCTGAAAAGAATTTTTTAATAAAATTTTTTTGCATTCAGTTCTTAACATCTACTTATAATCTCCCCTTAAACTATTACTTCTTATAAATATGTTTTCATAAGAAATCCATATATCCTTTCATAAAGACATAGATAATAGATTAAAAGTAAATAGATAAGATATTAAAAGTCCAGCGCAGAATATAGGCCTGCTCCATAGATTACTCATAGTGGGATATTTGCCATATTTGCCACGCTTGGCTGGCGTGTTGGCAACCTAATTTATTACTACTTAGAGCTGTTATCAGGAATATGCTGCTTCACATCTCATGTATTTTTTTCTGTCATCTCTTATTACACCCAGCGGCCATATAAGAATATCCACGATATGGGGTATCGTCTTGTGGGTGGGTATAAGAGGTGACAGAGGAAAAAAACCTGTCAGCAGCGCCTTTCTATATAATAACATCTTAAACTAAAAAACAAACGATTGCCCACTAACCTGCCTAGCGTGGTAACTTATGAAGTAATCTATGGGAGGATGTTCAGCAGTGAACTCTTGAGAGGCTGTAATGGTAACGGTTTTCAAATTGATAAGCATATTAGGTCGATTAGCAAAATTTATCACGTAAGAACAGTTGAAATCCATATTTGTAGAAAAAGTTGTAATATTCCCCTAACGTTTCAAAAGATCCTATACATCCCTAAACAATAGTGTTGAAATAAACGCAAAGCACCGCAGAATTTTTGATGATTTTGTTAAGGAACTATAACTTGAGATAGATTAAATCTGTTTTAAAAAAGATATAGCCATACCCTATTCTGGTTTATAATCTGAAATATTGGCAATTTTAATCAAAATCCGTTTAGTAGTTTTTGCGTCATACGACATATTATTATTCTTATTTAAAAAACGTCACCCCCACACTAGGATTTTCTCCTGTGACGTGTAGGCAGTTTACAAACATAAATTACACAAGGACAAACATCCAGACCCAGAACAATTATTTGTAGGTAATTATTTATTAACACGTTTTTATTCGTATTATCATCGGCTCTATCTATCTATATATCTGTGTAACGGAATCTTTTAATATAATTTTCACCAACTTGTAAATGGCCGATTGACAATACAATAATTTCATAACGTTATCCTAGTATCCTGATCAGGATCACCAGGATTAAATAAAATAATTATCAGGTTCATCACAGCTCATGGTCAACGCGTGTTGCTTAAGTTTTTTAAACTCTTATATTATTATTATTTTTAGTACTGGAGATGAACATATTTAAATTAAGATCTGTACTCGTATATTTTCTGAGTGTCCGCCTTTTCTATTACTTTTGAAGGATGGTTTTATTATTCAGCTGCAGTAATGCTCATGTAATTACTTTCCGTCCGTCTATCCCTACACATAACAACATCATATCTTGTTTAGATCTAATAAGATAAAAATTCAGGAGTAGGTATGCCCATTTGATATATGGATGGTATACATTTGTGTGTGATATTAGTTGATATGTACATCACAAACAAAAACTCGAACTCGGCTGAGCTGCGTTTGGTATATAACGACACATCATATTCTCGTCATGTATTCTCTAAAATCTTTAAATAAGAGAGTATACAACTAGAGCGAGTTGCCAGTGTTAACATAGAGCTTGGTCTTTTAGTACTGGCCGCATGAAGAAAATTGAAGGCACTCAACGAGCTTTGCAAGAAGCTCGGAGTTTCTCTGTGTATTAAAATTTGTAACGAAGATTAGCGTAGGATTAATTACAGTAACCAACAAAGCCAAAAGGATCACTGAACTTAGATATTAGAACTAGATAATTTATAGAGAGTTAATAGAGAGAGTAAATAGATATTAGTTGCTCGGGTTGACTTTTCTCTCTATATATTCGACGTGCTCAGTCCCTTTTTTCCTTCAAAAATCTACTGAAAACTTATTACTTGGAACTCTAATATTTTTTATCATAATTCCCGTCCTTAATTGTGTCTATCCTACGTAACTTCAACCGTCATCATGTGTGAATTTATATACTTATAATTTTTTTAACTTGATTGTTAGATTTATGTACACCTTCCCTATTTGCAATTCGCTGTAAACAAGGAAGGAACTGCTTGCTAAATAAGGGTTCTCTGGAAAAAATCGCTTCCAGAGCGATAAGACCGCCTATTGTACTTTGTATATATATTTATTTTATTTTGTCTCGTTCTAATTAGTATTGGTGTACAATAAAGAATATATTGATTGATTAATTGATAATCTGAAATGGCAATGGGCTGGCAATATTGTCCGCATTACGTATATGAAAACGTTAAAACTTTGCAATTGTAGTTAAAGGACTGTAATTTTTAATTAACTACTGTGTAGTCGCGACCACCTTGTAGTGACGGTGCAAGCATAACCACTACCCACAACATCCCGTATGTCATGGTGTCGTAAGAGGTGTTTTTTTAAAAACAAATATAAAATTAATATACACTACATTTGTCAACCCGGCTGCCAAGAAAGACGAGTATGACAAATATCGTCCCTTTAAGCAATTCTATGGAGAAGACCTATAGGTCTCCCCCATAGAATTGCTTTATCGAAAACTAAATAACCAGCCTAACAATTTGCGTAAAGAGACCGTAACTGTTCCCTGTGCTAAGCCCATATATTATCCATAGTTCAACTATTTGATTACTTACCATTCCTCGCCCTTAAAATATTGCAAACTGCTTTAAAATTTATAACGATACCTTAATCCTAACTATTTGAACGGTAACATTTGCTTAAAGTTTTATTAGTTTCAAATTAAAGTGTGAACAATTTTGACACTAGTCAAGATTACTCAGGGGCAAGGCGCATTCTTTCAGTGTCATAGTACACTACTAACCCAAGCTAAATTCTCACGATCACTACTAAAACAATTAAATGCAATTGTGTTTGATGTTAAGGACAAAATCACGGGGGGCAGATATTATGAAGTAGTAAAATTATTGCTGGGATATGATGTCCGCCAACACACACTTATTACCTGCCAAAGTATCTTCTCCTCCAGATTGATAACGGCCTTTTAGGAATAGGAGGAGGCGTGTGTCCAGCAAACTCAATATTGAACCCAGGTCTCTCCTCTCATTTTATTTAATTCATAATTCTTCATGAAAATATCCTCATCATAATCATCATTACAGACCATCACAAGTCTGCTGAAAATGAGACTCCCTCAAGGAATGCCACAAAGCACGGTCCTGAGCCACCTGCATCCATCGACTTCCTGCATGTCTTACCAGGTCGTCACTCCATTTAGTGGGGGGACGACCTACACTAAGTCCGCCGGTACGAGACCGCCACTCGAGAACCTTTTTTTCCCATCGGTTGTCGGTTCTTCAAACTATATGGCCGGCCCATTGCCACTTCAGCTTAATAATCCGATGGGATATGTCGTTCACTCTAGTTCTACTGCGGATATCATAATTTCTTAGTTTATCACGCAGAGAAACCCCGAGCATAGCCCTCTCCTTAGCTCGATCTTCCTAGTCTTGAGCCTGAGCGACCTTGATCTTCCTAGTATGACCAGCAGTGAAGGACCACGTTTCAGATTCATAGGTCATCACCGTCAAGATGCACTGGTTGTACAGTCTAGTTTTCATGTTTTGAGGTATACCTGACAAGAAAATGTGCCGTAATTTCCCGAACGCTGCCCAGCCGAATTGAACCCGGCGATCGACCTCTCGGTCAAAGTTGGGCTAACCTCCTATTCGGGCTATTTGTCCCAGGTAAACATACTTCGTCAACAACTTCGAGTTTAGTGCTCCCAATAACTACCTGCATGGGTGTGACATGGACGTTATACTGTCTCACACCTCTCTGTAGTTGTATAGGTTTCGTACTCTGGTTCTGTACTCTGTTAACCATCGTAGCCCTATTGTAAATATCACTTCATCACTACGATATAATGACAGTCAACTTGGCGCCGCTGAAGGGACTATAGCACTGACCAAATTCCGAAGGAATCAAAAGCTTTCTCGTAATATATATACGCAAGGCAAAGTGGCAGAATGTACTCTTCTGTCTTCTGTAAAATTTGCTGAAGGGTATATGTGTAAGGGTATATGGTCTACGGTTACCGGCTTGTTCGTGAGGCTGGAAGTCGTCCAGTTTGCGTGCAAGACGATTCATAATGACTCTCGAAAACAGCATTAGTGAATACAAAATTAATTATAAAGAAGACGTAATGTATAAATAAAAGAAATTATTGTTGTTTGATATTTATAAGCGAATGTGTTTAAATATAATCTTTGTAGCGCAAAATGTAAATTAGCCCAATATATTATGCTAAATCAGCAAGTGTTCTAGTAAATTCAAGACGTTGGTTTAGAGATTACCACTAATTCCTTCCAATTTAGATAAGGAATAGCGCTTAGAAGCTTATAAATTTTCTCTGTGTCCCTTAATGGAAGGATGTTCATTGTACTCAATGTATAAACCGATATACCTCGACTTTGCTTTATTATTTTTAAACACAACAATATATTTTTAAAAAGCTTTGAATGTAGTGCCGTTGTAGTCCATGAGCTAACTGCTCGCTGTAGATTTCTCCCTTTCCCGCTGACACCAACGAAAATGTTAATTGAATTTTTTTATTAGTAGTAATAAGTATATTATAAGCTGTAAATCAATTAAGCACTATGGAGAATTTACGCCAATTACTATCTCATTTTAACATATTTCAAAAAAATTATTTCTTATTTCACAATAGAATAAGTAAAATTTATAGTAAAGACGTTATTAAACGAATTACCTTAATTTCTGAAAGGAAAAGATAGAGAATTAACACAATTTAAATGAGTAATGCATTATATAGCAATCGGCTATGCAATACGAATAAACAGAAACAGAAACTTTTTTATTATATCGATATAATATACAGACAATAGAGATTATAAATAATACTTATTGAAAGTCACTGTTTTGTTTAATTACCACTGGTTCGAAAAAAAACCTCTGTCCTGAGAAGAACCAACAAGAAACCCAGCGGGACTTTTTTTTTAAATAACAGCTTACAATTATGTATTTTACATAATTAACAACACAAAACACATTAGAAATAGCTTGGTAGTTATCACCTCATTTGCAGGGTTTCTTATCATCCATAAATTCCTTAATATTATAATAACCCTTTTTATACAAACTTAGTTTAATAGAATTTTTGAACTTGTAGCTAGTCAGATTTTGTATATTTTCTGGAATTTTGTTGTAAAAGCGTATACAATGCCCCAAGAATGATTAACTGACGCGGCGGAGTCATGTAACTGGTACTACTAGCTTGTGTCTGTTCCTAGTATTTACACAATGAATATAACTTATTTTTGTAAAACTACTTTAATTTATGTGTACTTACATAACATTTTCATAAATGTATAAAGAGGTCAAAGTTAATATTATATTAATTTCCTTAAATTTTTCTAGCAGCGACTCTTTAGGCTTTAAATCATAAATTGCTCTTATAGCCCTCTTCTGTAAAACAAATATAATTTCAGTGTCAGCCGCGTGTCCCCATACCAAAATACCATACGACATTATGATATATACAGCTAAAGTAAACAATTTCAGCTGATTCCACACTGGTAAGATTTCAAATCTTTTTACAGCATATGCTGCAGAACTAAGTATGATTGCCAGTATTGATATATGGAGGCTCCATTGAAGAATCGCATTTAGTGTGATTTCACAAAAAATTGTTGTATCGACAAGACTCAGTTCCTTCCCATTTAAAATTACCTTAGTATTTAATTGTTTGACATTTGGAGTCATGAATTTCATACATTTCGTTGAACCAATTTATAAATTTAGATATAGCATTATTTACTTCGTCATAGTTTAGTGATTTTCGTCTTAATTTTATAATTAAAAAAGTGTCATCAGCAAATAATACTAATAAATAAATAATATATCATGGTTATCCTCTAATATGTAAGGTAAAATATTAATGTATACAAGAAACAGAAAGTGGCCGAGAATTGATCCTTGAGGCACGCCCATTTGTTCCATTGACCCGGAAGTGCTCTTACTGCTAATGAGAACTTTTTTGTTTTTTTGCTTAAATATGAAATAATTAATTTAAGAACATCACTTCTTATACCGTGCTGTTTTACTACTGAGTACTGTGTTACTGATTTCCTGATTAATGTTTCATGGTGAGTACTGTCGAAGGCCTTGGATAGGTCACAGAATATACCTAAAGCATCCTGTGAATTTTACCACGCATTAAAGATATATTTAATCAGCTCACCACCGGCATCAGTTGTCGAGCGACTCCTTGTGAAACGAAATAGATTTCTATGAAGTAAATTACTAAGATTAAAAATAATTACGTTGGATCAAGAATATTTTTTCCAAATATCTTACTAAGGGTGGCAGTATAGAAATAGGTCTAAATTTGCGGGTCTAATGTACTACCAGATCTAATTAAGGTATTACTTTACTATGCTTTATTAAATCAGGAAATACGCCAGATTCGATACTAGTATTAAAAATGATAGCTACATGAGGCGCAATTATATCTATTATAGACGTAATAACTTTTAAAAAAGAATTAAATATTTAATTATTTGCAAAATTTAAAGATATATATTATATTTTTGATACGAGATAAGATACATAATAACTAGTTAAGGATAGCAACTATTAGAAAGAAATAGTCTTATATACTAAACAGAGATAGCTCTAATAGAAACGAAGAGCTCCAATAGGCTTAAAAAGCCTAAATCCGGATGCATGTAAGTGGATTGCAGAGATAGAGCTGTCATACATATTATGTTTCTTTTAATTTTTGTTTGGTTTATTAACTCCTTTTTACAAATGGTGTGGCGTAATTAGAAAAAAAAAGACAAACCACTATCATAAAAACACTTACCCGCCCAAATCTACTCGTACGATTCACTTTCAGCGACACAGAGGTTATGTATATATTATGTTAAATTTTGGGATTCAGATTCGAATATTAGTTACACCGATAATTTTGTTTTACAAGTATATGGATAAGAGTTATATTATTACTCCCAATCATGTTTTTAATCTTAAACTATTACCAACGTAGTAACTTTTTCTAATTTTCACAAAAAAATTATCTATAAAGTTCAGCCAAGGAAGTGCGCCATCTGGTACAGTAGTAACACATGAATAAATAAACCGAAAAATATTTTATGACAGGTACATAATAAAACGCTAATAAACTTTTATTTATTTAATACCAGCTGTTCCCAGCAACTTAACCCACGTGTAATTTAAGGTTTTAATTATGTTGCGCCGAACCCTAATTATTTTTTTAAAACATAAGTAGTCTAAGTTACTCCTTATAACATCAGCTATCTGTCAATGAAAGACCTGTCAAAATTGGTCCAGCCGTTTTTAAGATTAGCCGGAACAAACAAACAGACGGAGAGATAAAAAATTTAAATAGTGTTTTTGTTACAAGTACCGTGTATAATTTCATATGTTTTTAGTAAAAAGCTGTTATTGTGATATTACAAACAGACACTTCAATTTTATTTATTTGTATAGTTATAGAAGATTTATAGATTATCCTTCTATGTCGACCGACCCAACCAAATTAGGTAACATTTTTGAACGCTCTTTAGTAGCTTTGCCTCTGTTCGGTTTCTGTACTCATGAGGTGGTAGTTTTTTTTTTATAGGATAGGGTGAAAAACGAGCAAACAGTCCACCTGATGGTAAGTGGTTGCTGTGGCCCATAGACATCTACATCTATCCTCGTTTGCGAATCAAAATGCAGATGCGGTGTCACCCGTGAGGACTAAGATGGAATGTCTCCGGTTCTCTATACTCATCGTACGAAACACAGAAGTGTTAATATGCTATTTTACGCTGGTATTATCTGAGAATGTGGTCCTTCCCCGGTCAAGCCGAACCATTCGTGTTACAACTATATACTACTTAAATAAAAAGGAGAAAACCCTAGTGTGGGTAACGTTTTCTCTAAGAAAAAACAAACAAAAAAAATTACTACTTGTATAGCTGCAGCATGGCTTTATCACGTAAATAGTAGTAAAGTACTAGCTTATAATAATTTAAAAGTACAGGATATCTTTTATAATGTAACTTTTGACTTGTCAGATACATGAATGCTTTATATGCTAAGAGTTCACTGAAGCTCACTGTAATGAACGAGTGAACACGAAAATAAGATCATGAAGTAATTTAATTTGAAAACGAGGATATTTTCTATGTAGCTAAAGTTTACTAATCGATCTTTTCTGAATAGGATCCAGTTTTCATAATATAGTAACTGACCTGTGATCACTTAGTTTTTTTCTGTGGTTCCGGGTGGAGTCTTGCAACTAAAATTACGAGCCCTTCCCTATGAGATCTTTTACTGTTTTGGACCGTTTTGATTATTTATTTGTTTTTATGTAAAATTAATGGTATGAAAAACATATGCCGAAATCTTCTTGTGATTTTTGATCATCACCATCATCAACATCATAACAATTACAACACATCATAAGTCCACTGTTGAACATAGACAGCACGGTACAGCACAGTAGGGTAGAATTGAGGGTTCTGCAACATTTCACCATGCTGCGCTCGGTTTGTGCTCCGGAATCCCCCAAATTCTACCCGCCTGATATGATGAATGACTCTAACTGTAGAATCCTATAATATTGAGTACTGAGCGATAATTTGCTTCTTAATCTGACGGACAGATCGATCCAAATTTATAGCCCTGAATGCCATTAAAATATCATTCATTCGGTTCAATTTATTAATAATAACGTAATCAATAGGTACCAAGTTAGGCAATACCTGCATTAATAGGGACCAAGTTGGATACTTAATTATATACACGAAAATAAGATCATGAAGTAATTTAATTTGAAAACGAGGATATTTTCTATGTAGCTAAAGTTTACTAATCGATCTTTTCTGAATAGGATCCAGTTTTCATAATATAGTAACTGACCTGTGATCACTTAGTTTTTTCTGTGGTTCCGGGTGGAGTCTTGCAACTCAAATTACGAGCCCTTCCCTATGAGATCTTTTACTGTTTTGGACCGTTTTGATTATTTATTTGTTTTTATGTAAAATTAATGGTATGAAAAACATATGCCGAAATCTTCTTGTGATTTTTGATCATCACCATCATCAACATCATAATAATTACAACACATCATAAGTCCACTGTTGAACATAGACAGCACGGTACAGCACAGTAGGGTAGAATTGAGGGTTCTGCAACATTTCACCATGCTGCGCTCGGTTTGTGCTCCGGAATCCCCCAAATTCTACCCGCCTGATATGATGAATGACTCTAACTGTAGAATCCTATAATATTGATTACTGAGCGATAATTTGCTTCTTAATCTGACGGACAGATCGATCCAAATTTATAGCCCTGAATGCCATTAAAATATCATTCATTCGGTTCAATTTATTAATAATAACGTAATCAATAGGTACCAAGTTAGGCAATACCTGCATTAATAGGGACCAAGTTGGATACTTAATTATAATTTAATAATTGATATTTATATATTTGAACAATACCTAGTAGATTTATTTTTGAATATTTAAGATAGTTAGTAAAAGAAATAAAGTATTTGAAAATAAAAAAAGAATTTTTCCTCAACGACCACTTATATTATTTGAAAAGATTACACCATATTTTTTAAACATGTAACATTTTTAGAGCACAAAATGAAAGATGATAAATACAATTAAAAATATAATTAAGGAACCTATATTCTTGATACAAACGTATCAAACAAGAACATTTAACGTTTTCTAAATTTATAATATCAAATATATTCTTAATCGAAGTTTCTTTTTCAAAACCCTTACAATAAAGTGACTTAGCAATAAGTTGTTGCGCTGGGAGCCGCAGGTTCGAATCCCGCATGGAACGAGTATTTGTATGGCCTACAAATAATTGTTCCGGGACTGGATGTTTGTCCTCGTGCAATTTATGTTTGTAAACTGCTTGCACGATACAGGAGAGAATCCTAGTGTTGTGTTAATTGAAAATAAAAACAAAAAGAATTTAAAAAAAAGAAAAGAAATAGTTTTGTCAAATAAGATGGGTTGTGTATATATTAAAATTTGTCATAGGGAATGAAACAATCATTCCAATTAATTTTTCTATTCCGTTCTATCCACTTCATTTGTTTCCTTTTTGTAAATTTAAGGTTGTAAATTGGAAAAGGTGGTAGAATCAATAAAATTTGAGCTTGATCATCGCATGATGATGTAAATTTAGCCCACTGCAGTACACACATCTCCCACTAACTTTCTGGTTGGCTGGTAGAAAATGCTATATGGCATTAAGTCCGTCTTTAGTACAATAAAGTTTTTTTTTTTATTTTACAATAAATTTGCTAACATCTCTTTTGAATCCTTGTACATTTACAATAGCCGTAGATTTAGTGATATTTTTCGTACTAGTGTTATTTAAGGGTCTATACTCTACTATATGATCGTTTATTATTAAACATTATGCACTGGTGATGTCTAGAATATCCTTTTCACATTCAATTTCTAGACTTACATCACACAAATTTTCGTTTCTTCTTAAGTAATTAATAACAAACAATTACTTATTTTTAAATATCTGAGGATCAAGTAACGGAACTACAGCAAGGTTATAGAACGACTGACGAAATCTAGAGTACAAGTCGTATAATATGCTGTACTTATTTTCATCAAATTTCAAATTATTCTTTCGCATTCTATGATTTTTTCCGAAGCACTGGGTTGGTTCTCAACGTCTGATGAGTTTGCATCAAGCTGGTGTGACAAAAATAATGGTGTCCCCTTAAGACGGTATTCTGTCTCCTTTTTTATTTTCCGTATTTATTCATCTTATCACCCACAAACTTCAGTGTGCGTATCATCTGTATGCCGATAACCTACAGTTGTACGCACAGGCGATATTAAGAGCTAGTCTGACAGGTACGGTTTAACCTTTAATCAATCCAGTAGTCAGAAAATATTACTAGGTAGCCCTCGCATAATTAAAAAGTGGATACTACAGCTCTACCTCCGAACATTTTCAATGGCTGTATTTTAGAATTATGTCCTTCTGTTAAAATTTTTGTCTTATACATTGACTCCACTTTGCGCTGGCATGCCCAAGTGATAAATGTTAGCCAAAAAGTCACCGCTACCCTACGGGCTCTTAACTGCGCGAAAAACTTTCTTCTATCTAGGACCAAAGCATTAATTGTGCAATCCTTAATTTTTCCCATGATTGATTATGGTGATGTGTCTTTAAATAAACCTAATTTTACGGATTTTATCGCGTATATTAACTTATTTTATATTCCCAACGTTTCGAGCACTTTCCAGCACCCATGGTCACGAGGGGGGGGGGGGGGACTGAGGTGTATGAGGTCCCAAAGTCATAGTTAACCACGGCTACCTCCAGATTAAAAATTATTAATTTTTGTTCCGATCTACGCAGTATGAACTTACAGTATCATGAAGTCTTGCAGTTGTACGCTTGTGTTGGTATTTTAATTTTATTAATTATGGGATTCCAAGCAGATGGTAGCACCTGTCCATCTTCTCTATTGAAATTAGGATGTTTTTTTTATTTCAATAGCCTCGCGAATCATCCTTGGAAGGAATCGGTGTTCTTTAGCAAAGATTTGTGGTCTATTAAATCTAATGTAGTGACGGAGGCGATCCTATACGTGTTTACAGACTACAGACTTACCGGAGCGTCGATTCTTCACATCAGCTATGTGTTCTTTAACGCGGGTTTTTATGGATCTTTTAGTTTGTTCTATATAAGAGAGACCACATTCACAATCAAGCTTGTACACTCCTGCATCTTGCAGAGGAATATTACACTTGACTGATGGTAAAAACTGACTAATCTTCATCGTTGGCTTGAAGTATGTTTTAATGGAAGCACGCGTCAAGATTTAAACAATCTTGTCAGTGACACCTCTGACATATGGCAGTACAGCAGGCACTCGCTCGACTGTGGCCAGCTTCACTCGTTCACTGTGACGTAGGCGCGGGACCCGAAGCTTATTGTCGTGCAAAACTTGCTTGACGTGTTGGAGCTCGGCGGCCAGGTGTTTACTGTCACAGATCCCTCGTGCTCTCTGATACAAAGATTTACCCACGGTAGCTAACTGTGAAGGATGATGGTGAGAATCGCCGTTTAAATATCTATCTGCATGGGTCTTTTTTCTATACACAGTGTGGCTCAAGGTGTTATCAGGATTCCGAATTACTAACACATCTAGAAAAGCTAAAGAACTGTTTGCTTCTAACTCCATAGTGAACTGAATTTTAGAATTTAAGGAGTTAAAATGGTCTAAAAATCCAGTTACTTTATCTAAAAGTAGAATTGTGAAAGTGTCGTCTACGTACCGCTTGTCGAATCGTGGGTTTACAGGAGAAGTAAGCAGGGCTTTCTCCTCAAAGTCCTCCATGTATATATCGGCGACAATGAGAGATACAGGTGAGCCCATTGCCATTCCATCTACTTGCTTATAGAACTCCTCCTTCCACAATAGGCAGTGTAAGTGTAAGTGTAAGTGTGCCCGTAGAATATGCAGTAATACTTAACGGTGGTAGAGCCCTGCAGCAGTTTTTTGCTGTTGCACGTATGGGCCGGCTCGAGCCGGGTTGGTACCACGACCTCACAGAATACCGGCGTGAAGTAGAGGCTCTGCTTCTGCGTTTCGTCTGGTGAGTGCAGGTGGCCGGAGGCCCAATTCCCCCCCCCCCCCATCAACATGGCAGCGGAATTAGACAATAGACTACCCCAGGAGGGTACCAGTACCCCTAAGGAATCCCTCGCTGAGCATCCACGACCATGTTATTCCAATCCTGAGCGTGGGTGCTCAGGCTGCCCCGCGTATTCTGGGGGGGGGGGGGCAAAATTACGCTCAAAAACAAAACTGCTCGGGGCAAACTGAGCAACAATACTAAGGCGACCCCTGCCACGCTATCCGTGAATTTCTGCAACATCAGGGGACTTCACTCTAACCTAAACGCCGTCCACTACCATCTCGAGACGGCGAAGCCGGCCTTGCTCTTTCTGACCGAGACGCAGGTTTCCTCTCCGGCTGATATTTCGTATCTCTCCTACCCGGGGTACAAATTGGAGCACTCCTTTGTGCCTCGGGCTGGAGTTTGCGTGTATGTTAGAGAGGACATCTGTTCTCGACGCCTCGGCAGTCTTGAAGGTTCGGACCTGTCCATCCTTTGGCTACGCGTAGACAGCGACGACCATCCGCGCGTCTACGGGTGCCTCTATAGGTCCCATAGCGGTAATGCCGAAACAGACCGACTCATCGACCACGTCCAAATGGCTACAGATTCCTTGCTACAACAGGTCCCATCCGCAGAGATCGTGATCCTTGGCGATTTTAACGCCCACCATGCCGAATGGCTCGGTTCACGTTTAACCGATCATGCGGGGAGATCTGTTTATGACTTTGCCTTGGCATATGGTCTGACACAACTGGTTACTTCGCCTACGCGGATTCCAGATGTGGAGGATCATACACCTTCCCTGTTGGACCTTCTGCTGACCTCTCATCCGGACGGATATCAGGTTTCCGTCGATGCCCCTCTCGGCTCTTCGGACCATTGTCTGATCCGGAGTATGGTGCCACTCACGCTCCCTTCGCGGTTGCGTTCTGCAGGTTGCCGCCGTGTTTGGCATTACAGGTCGGCGGATTGGGACGGAATGCGGTCTTTCTTTGCATCCTACCCATGGGGGCGGGTTTGCTTCTCGCCGGATGATCCCAGTGCTGTTGCTGACTCTGTCACTGATGTGGTGCTACAGGGAATGGAACTATTTATTCCATCATCTGTGGTACCCATCGGAGGCAGATCTCAGCCTTGGTTTGGTCGCTCCTGTAAGACTGCATTGCGCAGTAAGCAGGAGTGTTATCAAGCCTGGGCTGCAGCTTCGGTGAGTCGGGATGTAAACACCAGCACACTTAAAAAGAAGTATAACTTCGCCTCCAGGTCCTTCAAAAGAGTTATTGCCAAGGCAAAGTCAGAGCACATAGGCAGAATTGGCGAGAAACTAGTTCGCCTTCCTTCGGGAACCCGTGCATTCTGGTCTCTCGCCAAGGCTGTCCAAGGGAATTTCTGTAAGCCATCACTACCATCTCTGCACAGGGAGGACGACTCACTGGCCCAAGACGCAAAAGACAAAGCCGACCTTTTAGGCTCCCTTTTTGCGTCCAACTCGACTCTTGATGACGGGGGGAAAATACCGCCGACCATCCCGCGGTGTGAAAGCTCCATGCCGGATGTGCTATTCTCACAGCGCTCAGTTCGCAAAGCACTTCTCTCCCTGGACATCCAGAAGTCGAGTGGGCCTGACGGAATCCCCCCAATTGTGCTGAGGACGTGTGCTCCGGAGTTGGCACCGGTCCTAACGCGTCTTTTCCGGTACTCCTACTCCCAAGGCGTAGTCCCGAATTCATGGAAGACAGCTTTTGTCCACCCGATCCCTAAAAAAGGCGACCGCTCAGACCCGTCCAACTATAGGCCTATCGCGATCACCTCCTTGTTCTCCAAAATAATGGAATCCATTATTAACTGCCAGCTCATCCGGTACCTTGAGGATCACCAGCTGATTAGTGACCGCCAATACGGTTTTCGTCGGCGTCGATCAGCTGGTGATCTTCTGGTCTACCTGACCCATAGATGGGCTGAGGCAGTAGAGTCCAAGGGGGAGGCGTTGGCCGTTAGTCTGGACATTGCGAAGGCCTTTGATCGGGTTTGCCACAAAGCGCTTCTTTCAAAGCTGCCTTCCTATGGGCTTCCCGAGAAATTGTGCAATTGGATCACCAGCTTTCTTGCAGATCGGAGCATCAAGGTCGTTGTAGACGGTGCATGTTCTGACTACAAGCCTATTAACGCTGGTGTTCCACAAGGCTGTGTGCTTTCACCAACGCTGTTTCTCTTGCATATCAATGATATGTTGCTAACTGGTAACATTCATTGCTATGCGGATGACAGCACTGGTGATGCTCTATACACCGGCCGGGCCAATATTTCTCGGGAAAACGTCGCCGAGTACCGGAACAAACTTGTGTCTGAAGTCGAGTCTTTGCTGGACAAAGTCTCGGATTGGGGGCGACTAAATCTAGTCCAGTTTAATCCTCAGAAGACACAAGTTTGCGCGTTTACCGCTAAAAAGAACCCCTTTGTCGTATCTCCTCAGTTTCAAGGCACTCCCCTTCTTGCCTCAGCCAGTATCGGTATCCTCGGAGTCGACATATCGAGTGACGTGCAGTTTCGTGGTCACTTGGAAGAGAAGGCCAAATTGGCCTCTAAAAAGCTTGGCGTGCTCAGCAGAGCGGGACAGTATTTCATGCCGGCACACCGCCTGCAACTTTACAAGGCGCAGGTTCGGCCTCACATGGAATACTGTTCCCATCTCTGGGCAGGGGCTCCCCAGTGCCAGCTCCTTCCACTTGACCGCATCCAGCGCAGAGCGGCTCGAATCGTCGACGACCGAGCCCTTTCCGATCGGCTCGATTCATTGGCACTGCGAAGAGATGTTACATCTCTTTGCATTTTCTTTCGCATCTACCATGGGGAGTGCTCTGAGGAATTGTTCGGATTAATCCCAGCCGCCAAATTTCACGAACGCACATCGCGGCAGAACTCCCGATACCATCCACACCATCTGGATGATTGGCGGTCCACCACTGTGCGATTTAGAAGATGTTTTCTTCCTCGCACAACTTCCTTGTGGAATAGTTTACCACCAGGGATTTTTCCGGACCGATACGACTTAGGGACCTTCAAGAAAAGAGCCTACTCCTTTTTAAAAGGCCGGCAACGCATCTGCAATTCCCCTGGTGTTGCGGTTGTTCATGGGCGGCGGTAGTCACTTACCATCAGGTGAGCCGCATGCTCGTTTGCCCCCTCTCCTATAAAAAAAAAAAAAAATCTACGGGCATGTTGTTTTCCTCTAGCCTTCTAGTAACAATCGAGATGCAGTCTTCAACAGGTAAGCATATGAATAGAGACTGCACATCAAAACTGGCCATAATTTCATTGTCTGCCAGATGTAGGTCTTTAATCTCGCTGACAAAATGGTAGGAATCCTTTGTGTGTGCTCTTGTATGTCCATTGAGCGGTGAGAGTATATTCGCTAAGTATTGAGCCAATCTGTAAGTTGGTGAATCGATTTGGCTCACTATGGGACGTAGTGGAGCATTGGGCTTGTGTATTTTTGGTAACCCATACAACTTCGGTGGTTTGGCACACGTAGGTATTATCGATTTTACGTCTAGATTTAATTTTTTGGAGTGTTTCTTTATGAGATAAAATTAGTTTTATTTAAATGTGTAGTTTTCGCGTAAAAATAAGAAATAATTGTGTTGTGTGTTGTTCTGACTTGAATGCAAATCTTCTCAACAAATATGATCGTCTTCTTAACACGTTAAGTGCGAAACAGGGCTTGAAACGCCCTGTACGTGTCTTGTCTTTATAGCGGTAAGGAAAAACTTAAACTTCTCTGTCGTGCGCGAGGCATAACTTCCATCTGGTTCAGTATAGGAAAGAGATAACTATATATCTGAGATGTGCTATTGATTCCTAGTTCTATGGTATACTTATTTTAATACCGGGTTTCTTAGACCTCGTGCCGCACTGAACAAATAAAATTCTAACACAGTGCGGTAAGAGGTTCCGAAAACCTCGTACCCCCGCGCACCTCGTACCGCACTCTACGCTAGCTTCACGCGGTTAGTGTTGTGCAACGCATGCCAGGCTGCGCACGCGACGAAGAACTGCTGTCGATTATGTCGAAACGTTGCCGAAGAAAGTTAATTAAAGAGGATGATGAAGAAAAACCGGGTGGTGAATCTGAGTCAAAATCGCTGATGATATTTCAAAAACAGGTCAGTCACTAATTAATATTTATAAATATACCTACTCCGAATAAATAATAATAATATAGATGAAATAATTATGTATTTAATAAATAAATTTCAGCTAAATAAGTACGTTAATTTTAAAATATTGTGTATAATATTGTATACTATGTATAGGGAGGGACTCCCAGCAGTGGGACTCGATAGGCTAGCTGTATATCTGTATAGTGAGGAATTATATTATAATCACGCTTTCTGTCCTTGTTCAAAATGTTCAGTAGGTATATAGGTATATAGGAGGATTGATACAGGAAACGTAGGTAATTGATATCCTTTTAAGGTAATTGTCACAAAACTCCGAGGACTTTTTTTTAATACGTCAGATTTGCTAGTGGGAATAAGTAGTTCTACTAGTCAACCTCTCTGATTAAGTGTTTAAGTGAGTTTTATGATTTTTTATATCCACAAACAGCTATTATGAATTAACTACATTTTTTTTTTGTTTTTAGCGATCTAGCATAAAGGATTACGGTATTTAACGGATCTGTGAGTACGTACTGAATAGTTGGAGTGGTGCTTTTAAGTTAACTAAGCTATATTTTTTGGCGTTTTTGTGTGAAAAGCTTAAGACGCGAATCATTAACACTTCTTCTATTTAGCGAGTGGGTCGCAGCGCAGGTCAATCGACCCAGCAAATCCTAGTGTCGAGAGTACACTAACACTAACACTAACTAACACTAACATCACTAATATACCTAATTTGTAATATTTGTAAAATTGACATTTGTGGAATGAACAACAGCAAAATATTATAAAAACCAGTTACATTTGAAAACCTGGAGTATAATAAAAAAATACAATGCTTCATGATTAAGCGATACCTCCTGCAACTAGCATGCTTGATTAGTTTTTCTTTAAAACTGCAATACTTAATAACAATAATTATACAATGAGCTCTGAACATAGCATGCTCCATTAAAAAATAATATTTACTGCTAACAAACAACTTTTGCGGAAGCCTTTCGCTAGCAGCTTAATAAAAATTGTACCGAACAAAATGATAGTTTTCGTATAAAAATTGATATCCGTGATTTATTTTGAACATACTGAAATTTGGTTTTTGTCGACATTTTGGTACTTTATAATCAAAACGAATAAATAACGTATAAAAAAGTTACCCTTACCATTTTGAGCTTTTAAATATTATTCATTGATAATTTTAATTAAAAGTATTTTGAATGCCAGACCGCAAATTTATTTTGACTTGGTAAATAATTCGTTGAAATCCTGAACATGATTACTCCATTTACGCCACGTTTTGATCGGTACACTCAATAAACAGCCATTCACACCCGAGCTGCGGCCTGTATTTGTAAAATACTATTAAAGGTAGAGGTATCTATTGTTTTTCAGAGCCCACCAAGTTGTAATACCCCGCAAAATGAAGATTCTAGTGATGAAGAGATTTTTTCAATAAAACGTTTTAAGATATCTGACACTGTTGAAATAGAAAAAAATAAAAATTCAATTGAATATAGAGCACCACAAGATGTAAATTTAAGTAAAGAAATTCAACCGACTGATATTCGAAAACCAAAACATATTATGAATAAACATGCAACCTCAATCATTATTACAAATACAGGAAAATTACATAACAAAGCAAAAACGGGACTTAGATATTCCAAAAATAACGATGTAAGGAACCGTGTTGAAGCCATAGAACAAAAAGAAACAATTTATTTGAGACCAAGTACCGGAAAAACCTGTAAAGTTTTACAAAATGTTACCTTTCCCTCTTCTAGTGCCCCAACCACCCCAAGACATCAGATTAAAAAACAAAACAAAAATTCGTCATCTCTATGTTCACCTTCATTAGACTTCCGTCATATAGTTTCTGAGAGCAGAGCTAGTTCTTTATCAGAAATTTCACGCTCCAATTTACTAGACTGCGATTTATCTCTTAATGAGGAAAATTTAAAGGAACTACTTAAAACACCGGAACAAAAGAGATCAAGTAAAAAATATATGTCTGAATTTGCAGTTTCAGACGACTCTAATTTGTCCACATGTGCAGAAAAACGAGAAATAGAGGTTTCTGTGATTGTTGAAAATGTTTCGAAGGATGTTGATCGAAAACAACAAAACAGGTGTAATAAATTGTCAACTATACTTAAATTGCCTGGTTCAATAGACTATGATAGTATTGAAAATTTAAATAGCGATGACGAGATAACTGAAGACAGAACTCGTGATAATTTACAGTATATTTCAAAATCACCTGATGCCAATAATTATAATAATATCGAAGATGTTAGTGACAACGGGGATGATAAGGATTATAGTCCTTCTAATGACAATTCAAGCGATTCGGAAGGATCTGAATCTGAATTATTCATTAGAGATTTGCATAGACGAAGAACAGGAATTAGAAGATGAAAATGAAGATACAGAAAACGAAACTTTAGACGCAGAAGAGGCATTGCCCGACCGCCAAACTAACAAGAACGATGACGATGAGTGGGAAGACATATTGGAGAGTCCCGTAAATTTTGATGAATTTGTTGGGGAAAATACTTACAATATACCGCCGTTTGTAAAATCACCTGAAGATGTATATAAGTTATTTGTAACAGATGAGATGATCAATAAAATGGCATTGGAGACAAACAATTATGCACAAAACTATTTACGAACAAACCAACAAAATATGAAACGTAAATCACGTATGAAAGAGTGGACTAATACTAGTTTTCAGGAAATGAAAACATTTCTGGCAGTTGTGATGGCAATGGGTTTATGTAAAGTACCTCATATAAATTTGTATTGGAGCAAGAACAAATTATACAGAAACGAATTTATACGTTCAGCAATGACAAGAGACAGATTTTTACTCCTATTAAAATGCTGGCATGTCAGTGATGTCTCAAATGATGATAAAACTGACAAACTACATAAAATCAGAGATATGCTTTCGATGATCACTGACAAATTTCAGAATATATTAAACCCCGGAAAATATGTAGTAATTGATGAGACAATGATACCCTGGAGAGGGCGATTAGGTTTCCGTCAGTATATAAAAAACAAATCTCACCGATATGGCGTTAAGCTGTACAAACTTTGCACCCCCGAAGGTTATACCTACCAAATAGAGATTTATACAGGTAAAAAAGATCAGAAGCGAGAAGTCGATCACAGTCAGAAAGTAGTATTAAAATTGATGAACAATTTGACAGAAGAAGGAAGAATCGTAATAGTAGATAATTTCTATACTTCGTTGAGTCTGGCAGATAAACTCCTATCACAAAAAACTTTTCTATGTGGAACTTTAAACATAAGAAGAAAATATTTGCCAAAGAAAGTTATTAATGCGAAAATAAAAAAGGGCCAGATTATTGGAAAAATGAACAAAAAGGGCGTGAAAATATTGAACTGGGTAGATAAAAGAAAAGTTTTAATGTTGACTACGTGCAAAGATCATGACGATAAACTAATAGATACTGGGAAAAAGAAGAGAGGCACTAACGAAAGTATTAAAAAACCCGGATGTGTTATAATGTACAATGAAACAAAAAAGGGAATTGACTACAGTGATCAAATATATTCGTATTATACAACATTAAAGAAAGGAATTAAATGGTGGAGGAAAGTAATAATGGAGCTAATATTTGGTACAGCCCTTATTAACGCCTGGATTGTGTATAATTCAATTAATGATGATAGAAATAAAATGCCAAAGAGACTATTTGTGGAACAAGTTATTGAAGCTTTTACAAAGAAAGACTTTGACGTGGATACAGGTAATTTTCAAATATCCTAACTACTCGTTATATGTTAATGGAAACGTGAATGTGACATGTTGAGTAACTTTCTCCAAATAGGCTGATGATTATAATAACTATTAATGTGTTTGTTTATTGAATTAACTAGCGGACCCGGCAGACGTCTTGTTCATCAAAATTTAACTCTTTTGCCCAACTTTACCCAACTCTTCTCTACTCTAACCAACTTTACCCAACTTCTATCCGACTCTACCCGAATCTACCTTACTCTTACCTTAATCTACCCAGCTTGACCCTACTGCACAATTTTCTTAATGTTTTTCTTTTATAAGAACCTTCTCTTGACAATAGCAAATATAACAAAAAAAAATATTAGCGAAATCTGTTCAGCCGTTCACGCGTTATGTCGTCCCGATTTCGCTAATTCTTTTTTTGATGTGTTTGCTTTTGTCAGGAGAAGGAATAAAATAAAAAAAAATAACAATGTTGCGCAGAGTAGAGTCGAGTTGGAACTGATTATTATATCTAAAGTTTTGTAACGTATTATCATGCATTTACACATATTAAGTCCCTTATTACGCTTTTAAACTAATTAAGGGCCAACCCACACGGACCACAACCACGCGACAACCACAACCACACCATAACCACACCACGTGGTACGTGTGAATTAAACTATTCATTTTCAATACAAAATATGCGCCCGACCACGTGGTGTGGTTGTGGTGTGGTTGTGGTTGTCGCGTGGTTGTGGTCCGTGTGGGTTGGCCCTAATCCGCTTCACAAATACACATTTTTTTATTTTCAGAAGCCACTGCAAACAATGCACATCATCTCGAAAAGGGATCAAAGAAGAGGAGATGTGTAGGATGTTACGATAAACTCCGCGCCTTCTTGACAAGTCGTGAGGCTGACAAAAAAGTGAAGAAAATTCTCACAGAATGCACTAGTTGCAAAAAATATTATTGCTTGACGTGTTTTAATGAAAAACATCCATAACTTTGATAAATAAATACAATTAAATAAAATCGATATTTATTTTCCCATCACTAAATAATATGAAAATCTGCTATTTTTCAGTGCGGTACGAGGTACATCAGACCCCACATTTTATTTTACCTATAGAATCTAAACTAAATAATCTAACCATAGGCGGCGGCAGATATAGGTTAATGAACTCATTGTTAATAATAATCGCGACAAAAGCTGTACAATTTGTCATATTTGGCACCAAAAAAAGGATTTTGGTCTCCTAAGGGCGGTGGGGTTTAATAAGCCTCGTGCCGCCACAATGTCTGGTTTAAGACAAGGTTTTAAACGCCTCGTAACGCAGTAATGGAAAGTACAGATCAATCTGTGCCGCTGGGAACGTGTTTATAACTGCATTCGATTAATTTTCAATCTTCGTATGTATGACCATGTGTCTATTTGTCGTTCCCAACGGTGGGTACGCATTCGTTAGCGACGTAGTATGCGCACTCTCAACCCTATACTCCATTCTCATTTCTCATACCTCTTACTTATTTTTTTATTTATTTAATTATATATAAAACATAATTATTTCAATAGTACATTGTAACTATTCAGCACCATTAAACCGCAACGGTTTGTATTGGTGCTTGCAGACATCTATACGCATAAATATATCATTTTTAATAGCTACCATCGTAAAATTGGTAAAATTAAGGATGATAGCAATAACAACTAACAACTTATTCATTGCATTAGCGACATGAAGACAAACAGGTTCCTACTCCTCCTCTAGCTAACAATCCTTAATCATTCAAAAAAAAAGTTCGCGAATATTATTTAAATAAACTGACAGAATAATTTCACTAGTAGTATTTGTTTTGTATTTATATATCGGAAATGACAACAGGAGATCCCACTTCTGATG
Source organism: Parnassius mnemosyne (assembly GCA_963668995.1). Lineage (NCBI taxonomy): Eukaryota > Metazoa > Arthropoda > Insecta > Lepidoptera > Papilionidae > Parnassius > Parnassius mnemosyne. Next base: position 19,973,873 of record CAVLGL010000093.1, on the reverse strand, counting down.
TCGGAGAATTATTCAACAGAGTATTCCACTCGTGATCTTGGAAATACATCAGGATAGCGTTAATTTTTAAAAATAATAAAAGTGTGAGAGCGGATGTTCAACTTGCTCTCTTGCTTACGCAGTTTAATCATTATCAGTAATAAGACAACGTAACGCACTATACATTCAGTATAGTGAAATTACAGTTCGACCACACCGTAATACGTCTCAGCCACAATCACACACCAGTGTAACGTGAGGTACGTAATTACATGATAACACCAAAATATGTACAGCAACAGCAACACTACTTATCTCAATGTAACATAGAGCAGCCTCTCAGCAATACCAATCCTCCTTGGCTGCACCAGAAGAATAACCACAACGAACAGAACCACGACAATATCATAGCACCAGTCGAATGACCACACCCGTTGAATGACTTGAGCGGAATCTCTCGCGCACGGCATCTACAGTGAACTTTATACTACAGACAGAAGAGAGGGTTTCAGGATATACCCTCCATTCTACCTCGATCCAACCAGGTATTTTATAGACGCTCCGACACGGCCGTCCTGACGTACGACCGTCCTCGGGCGTGTATGTTAATGCATTCCTGTAACAAACACTATTAGTCACCAATTCGTCCGCTTGTCCATCCTAACACGAGCAGGTACATATTATTAGTTCGCAAAACCAATTGTTAGATGGCGCTGCTTGTTGTGCTATGGCGCCATCAATCCATGACACGGCCATTCTTGACTAGCACCCGTTTTCGGTTGCAGTGTCTGTGGATAAAAATATGGTCAGAGTAATCTAGCTCGGCTATCCTGCCAATAGAAACAAGGTCGATTCCAAATGGTACTTTACTTCTCCTAAGTACAATAGTCAACTGTCATAATTGACAATGCCTTGTTATTAAGGCTTCTTACACAGTCCTTCCTGCACAACATGATTTATTGTGGAAGGTCCGATCAACAAGTTCCAACACAATAATTTAACAATTTGTACTCTTTATCTTAATTCATGAGCAATGCATATTCAACTCCAACAATATCCACCGCCAAATATGCTACAACACATCTGCCGCCACATATACCAGAATCGCACCAACGATTCCCTACATATCTGTCGCCAAATATGCACCAACACAGACAAGAATCGCACCAACGATTCTCCAAACTCTAACGCAATATGTGTTACAACACATGAAGCGCTCTGTGCACCAACACAGACAGAAATCGCACCAACGATTTCCTACAGACCCATCGCCACATGTTACTCATGAGGTGCGGTCTAAAGTTTTGAGTATGAGTATACAAGCCATTCTTAATCAAATTTGGTCTCACTACCACTGTCATCAAATATGACATCTAACTCTCGAGGAACTTGGTGATCGGGGATCTTTCTTACATGATCATGGGGGTATTTGTGGGGTACTTTGCACTTTATAATTACAATACTATTCACACTTTTGCCATTAAACATTGGCGCAACACAATCTTTGATGAGAGAGCATTTGGCACCATAATCATAATAAAATGGGTACGACTCACCAGTATTCATCAGCACACAGCTGGGATTGCCGACATAGCAAACGTGAACACGTCACTCACTGCTCGCCGTTGCAGCAGGCATAAGGCAAGGGCAGGTGGCTATTAAAACAAACCAGTACACGCCATACTTAGCTACCATGTGGCAAGCGCACGTGGCTAAAAGAACAGCACACGGCGTGCCGCACTCGCACCAACGAGTCGTCGCATCTCACCATCGGCAGATGCTGCACCGTACCACGCACTCGCAAGCGTCAACGGAAGCATCAGGTTCACCTGAGAGTTCACAGGCATCGTCGGGGTTGTCGTCATCGTGATCTGCGTGAAAAACAAGTTGTTAATGTCAGGACAATATACACAGTTGCCTATCCTCTCATTCATCACGCATACGAAGTCCTCAAACTGAAATACGCTCTCATACCGGTGACTATAATAAAGCACTTTGCTCTCACAAGTATGGGTACATCTCGTATACGACGTATCTCACACATACTCTTACATGAACTTGCAAGTTCCCACGTTAACCACGTGAATCACGTCAAAAACACGAACCAGGACGCTGCCTGCCAGGACAGAGCCTGATGCATGTTCAGAGAACACGACTTCCGCGCATACAGAGTATAACACTTCCGCGCACACAGTGTGACTCCCACGCATACAGAGTACACGACTTCCGAGGCATCGCCATGTACAGCATACGCGCGCTCCGGGATGGCGCCTGCGTATACGCGCATACGCATCTGCCGAAACCAGGCCATGTTGTAACATGATGTATCTGGACCTGGCTGTTCGTTACGACCAGCAAGGCACACACTCACGCACTTGTAATCACATCACACGTGCTACTGTAACACATAAAAGAAAACATTAAAAATATTCAGTTGGAACTTTTTCTTTTCAAATAAAAATGCAGCAGTACTCTCAGGACACTATTCATCTTTCCAGGGCACCATATACTGAGCTGCGGCTACACGACCTCCTCTGGTACGGTCCGATTCTCTTGTAAACTTAAATACTCTCTTCAATGTCAGAAGTAATTTGCTCTACTTTACTTTCATCAGTTATACTTTGGTTTTCCGGCATTTTTCGCAACCAATTAAAATTCTAAGCACTTTTTCTTACAAAATGTTTTTTAAGACAATGTTAGGAATAAATTTACTTTCCTCATGTATCAAATGGTTATCGGTAGCAGCGACAATTAATTTGTCCGCGGCGACATAAGCAGACAGCTTACTTCCACTTAAGAACGAGCGCCTCAGCACCACGCTTTCCACTAAAGCCTCAACAATAAATCCCAATTTTGTCGACCACTTAACACTGAATAAACTGTAACACTTGTCAACACATTAGAATACAAAAATACTACTTAGTGTTTTTAATTCATAGCACGTTAAAGTTAACCTTTTTTTTCGGTACATCGTTTAAACATTTTAAACTTTAAAATTAGCCTATGTAAATCACACCTCGTATCAAATTATAACGTAACTTGAGCAAGTTAAATTTCCACTGAATGCAAACTATAACTCATTCAGAATACCACCAACATTTCTTTCGACATTTGTTATCATATTTGGACACATTAAGAAATAATGAAAGTACTTGCGGGTACTTTTTATTATAAATCAAACAGAATAATCTCACTAGTAGTATTTGTTTCTGTATTTATATAATTATACAATTAAAAATGTATGTTATTTACTTAAGTCAGATGTATATTATTTATATATAATATTGTGCATGTATTAAATAATTTTTGATATGTAAGGGTTTATGCAAGGAATTATTTTGTTTTATGTTTATATACTTTAATTTACATATCTATTGTTTAATTTAACGTTAAAGTTAAATTTTTTAACGTTTCACATATCTATTTCAAACTTTTATATCTGCACCACCCAAAGGTTGACAATTAGAGAATGCCTCGGGCATTATGTCCATCTATATATAATATTGTATGAAGTTGAAATAAATAAATAAATAAAAATCAAAATAGCTTTATACAATTACTTCAGAATAAGAAATGTATAACTTAATAATATGAAGTATGAACATAAATTGTCGAAATAAATGCGTCTTTCAGGATAAAAAAAAATTTCGTCGTATAAAAGTTTCACTTTACTACAGATTTATGTAATGGTTAGTGCATTTCGCTTAGGGTTTGAATCCCGCACGGGTCAAGTATTTGTATGGCCTACAAATAATTGTTCCGGGTCTGGATGTTTGTCCTTGTGCAATCTATGTTTGTAAACTGCCTCCACGATACGACTTCCCCTACACGAGAAAATCCTAGTGTAGGGGAAAGGTTTTTTTAAAGAAATAAAAATAACAAAGAAACATTTTTTAAAACGAAATAATATAATAATAGTTCTCTATATAGTTTTATATATATATAAACCATTTACTATAGATTTAAGCAAATAAATCGATTTCTAATTATTATTAATTTAATAATATGTGTGGAAGTCAATTTACCGTTACCGTTACAGCCTACTAAAATCCACTGCTGAACATAGACCTCCCCATAGATTGCCTCATAGAGACTTCTTCACAAGAAAGAATTAAACTACGCGAACACAGGTGAACTCTCTATTCCCTTTACTCTCCGTTTTTATGTAGGGAAATCATCATGAATACCGTTGGCTGCTCGAGCAACTGAAAGGCTATGCCGGACTCCTACCGGCTAAAACCCCACTGTGGTGTCCATCAGCGTATACGGGATCTCCGTTCGGAACGTAACTGGGGCCCTTCTCTCGCTTTGCTTTATTGGGAGCACGTCCCGGGGACAATACTTACTTCCCCCAGCACCCTCGCAGTGCTATTACGATATCTCGGGACCACTTCCGAGTCATCGCCCCAGAGGCCCCGTTTCTGGTAGGGGAACACCATCTTCAAGGGGAGAGCCGTGACAAACGACTTGATGGCTTCACCTCCGATTGGGATCTGTCTTCCTCCGATGCCACTCAGCAGCCTCCTTCCGGACCATTACGGACTCACAGAAGGTGGCTACGGTACTCCACGCCGAGTCATCGCTCAGCATCGCCGACACGACTGCTGGCAGGGAGAGGGCCCTACCGATCCGGCTCGCCAGGTTCGTCCGCTCCCGTTCTCACGCTGGACATACCACTAGGGTATGGGACGCGAAGTCCTAGTCCTGTCCACTGTAGTGGAATCAGTTCGCCGTCGCTTCGCGTCCAATCTTACTCTATTCCCTTGCTCTCTTTCTGGATTAAGTGCGGGACCAAAGGCTTCACGTGTTTTTCGAGGCACGGGAGCCGGCACCGGTACCGGCAACTTCCTAGTTCCGGGCTGCTCCTGAGAAGTTTTTGATAGAAAAACCTAACTAACTGATACTGGCCCGACCCGGGATTCCAAACCGAGACCTCCTAATCAGTCTTCCTAATAACGAATAAAACTAAACAACTGCGGTTACTAGTTCACTTGCCCAGCGCGGCAACTCTTAGCATCTCGTTAAGTCCCCACGCTGTTGGATAAAGCAGTACACTGTCATCAGAGTAATTCATATTGTTGGTGCTTACTCCGTGACAATGAGAATATTAATATATATGTTGAAGAGTTTGGGGGACGTCGATTCTCCCTGTTTTACTCCACTCTCCAACGCATATTCTTCTGAGAGAGAGTCGGCTCATTTTACACAATTTGTCTGGTTGGCATACCAGAACTAAAATATCATTAACAATTCAAACGGTAGTCTCCTGTCCTCCAACTTTGCTTATAATATGTTGTAAGACGCTAAGTCAAACGCCGTTGACAAGTCTAGGAAACAATCATACACCTGTGTCCCGTGATTAGTATGGTATTGAACAGTGTTCTTTAGACTTAAAATTGCACTCTCAGTAGATAGCCCAGACCGAAACTCTAGCTGTGCGTCATGTAGCTTAGCTATTTTTTCAAGGTAAAAATTAAGCACACCGTCCAGCGCCTTAGCATTTGTCGTTACCAATGACATTGGACGACAATTTTCCTTGTCCGAGACGTCACTAGTTCTATTCTTCACAATGGGCACCACAACTGTTGTTAACATTTCTTGTTGTAAATAAAAAGGTCTGATACACATTGTGAAAAATATTTTCTTGGTGTAAATGTGGTTAACGATTTTGATTGATTTAATGCCACCCATCCAAGTTTGGTGAATGATGCCACAGGTAGGTTCTTACCTCCTGAAATCAATTCACGAGTAACTATGAGATGTCAATTATGCTGGCAAATTAATATGGTAGGTCTGGACCTCTCATAAATCAATTCATCTTCAATCAGTGTCAAATGAGGACGCCGTTGCAATAATTCTCGGCTCACCGATTGCGGAAAGAGATTGTCTTAATTATTTGCAAACTTATATCCTCTAAGTCGCTTGTGACAATTCCTTTAATTTTAATATTCGAGCGATACGAACTACTGTTGTTAATTCGCTTGCCCCCTACACCCTCAATACATAATTCTTCTTTGGGCCCGCGGGGCTCTAACTTCTGAGCAAACCGCTCCTCTATGAGCGTCATGGTTGAGCCTTCGTCCAGAAGAGCTGTGGTCTTGACCTTTCCTCTAGGTCCATACAACTCGACTGGTATAATCATTAAATATGTACATGCCAGTGTAATTACTGTATTCATAGTTGTAATTTAGGCCTATTTACCTCCCTCGCCCCCTTGCGGTGAGATATTTTATTGGGGTATCATCATCATCATCATTACAGCCCTTCACACGTCCACTGCTGAACATAGGCCTCCCCCAAAGAATGCCACAAAGCACGGTCCTGAGCCACCTGCATCCATCGACTTCCTGCATGTCTTACCAGGTCGTCACTCCATCTCGTGGGGGGACGCCCTACACTTCGCCTACCGGTACGAGGCTACCACTCGAGAACCTTTCTTCCCCATCGGTTGTCGGTTCTTCGAGCTATATGACCGGCACACTGCCACTTCAGCTTACTAATCCGTTGGGCTATGTCGGTTACTCTGGTTCTACTACGGATATACTCATTCCTAAGTTTATCACGCAGAGAAACTCCGAGCATAGCCCTCTCCATAGCTCGCTGAGCGACCTTGAGCTTCCTCATACAGCCAGCAGTGAAGGACCACGTCTCAGTTCCGTAAGTCATCACTGGCAACACGCACTGGTTGTACAATTTCGTTTTCAGGTTTTGAGGTATGTCTGACGAGAAGATGTATCGTAGCTTCCCGAACGCTGCCCAGCCGAGTTGAATCCGTCGATTGACCTCTCGGTCGAAGTTGGACTTACCTAATCGGACTATTTGTCCCAGGTAAACATACTCGTCAACAACTTCGAGCTTAGTGCTCACAACAACTACCGGCAAAGGTGTGACATGGACATTGAACATGATCTTTGTTTTGTCCATGTTCATCTTAAGACCTATCCGTTGGGAAACACTATCGAGGTCATTGAGCATAGTGCTTAGGTCCTCCAGCGATTCTGCCATAAGGACTATATCGTCAGCAAATCGAAGGTGAGTGATGTACTCGCCATTGATGTTGATACCGTATCCTTTCCAGTCCAGAAGCTTGAAAACGTCTTCCAATGCAGCGGTGAAGAGTTTTGGGGATATATAGCCCTACTGTACAAGCACTTCAACACTTCGATATACCGACAGTCAACTTGGCACCGCTGAAGGGACTGCAGCACCGCCCAAATTTCGACGGAATCAAAGGCATTCTCATAGTCCACATACGCCAGACATAGTGGCAAATTGTACTCTTCGGACTTTTGTACAATTTGCCGAAGGGTATGTATGTGGTCTATGGTGCTAAAGCCCTTTCGGAAACCGGCTTGTTCGGGAGGCTGGAAGTCGTCAAGTCTGCGCGCGAGACGATTCGCAATGACTCTCGAAAACAGCACGTAGACGCGGCTCAGAAGGGAAATCGGTCTGTAGTTCTTCAAGAGAGCGTTGTCACCTTTCTTGAAGAACAAGACCACCACACTTCTGCTCCACGCCTCCGGTGTAATGCCACCATGGAGGACGGAATTAAAGAGCTTCTGAAGGACTTCAAGTACCGGTATTCCACCCGCTTTCAGAAGCTCCGCTGTAATTCCATCCTCGCCTGGGGCCTTACCGTTTTTAAGGTGCTGGAGAGTCATTCTAATCTCGCTCAGACTGTCGTCCGGGATATCTTCGGAATAGTGTCGGATGACTTATTGTGGTATAGGTGTAGCATTTGATGTTGTCCCATTTGACATCCATCTATACCACCATTTTTTCGCTCTACTTTACACTTTGACCTCCTATGGTAAGGCGTCAAGCATTTAAAATATATATTCGCTTTCTTGACCGCTTCCCATTTTCCACGGTCATCCATATCCGTAAATTTGTAAAAACTCTCTAGAGTGCTCTTTGTTGCATATAACCAGGCCTCCGTCACTCGCTCAAGACCCTGCGTTATATGCCTACCGTTTTGCGTATCGCCCATGATACAACCGACATTGGGCTGCCGCACGCCCGCCTGAGCGCTTGCACCGCACACGTTTCCCGCGCTTACTCGTCGAAATGTCGAAACCACGTAATTATTGTGCAGTGGAGTTTCTTAACTATAAGATTACATCGAAACAAAGCATAACAGTGCTGTAATATATAGAGTGACAACCATTTTCAACGATAAAATTTTATAACCGAGAAATCAAATTGAAAGAAAAAATGTATAAATCGTTTTATAAAATTCAAACATATTTTATTGACAAATAAAAAATATGGTAATTTCGCAAGATTCGTTTTATCACAATAATCATCATAGGTACAACCCTAGAGCATTCGTGCGATGACGCGCTTGCACGTGAGTCGCACGGCGGTAAACACAATCTCGACTCTTTATTCGCGTATTTATGGTACATTTTCCTCTCGCTACGAACAGTAGATATTATTATTAAGATTTTGTAGGCTATTATAGCGTAGGTATTTTCGCTTTTGTATGGGAGTGATGTATCTGTTTAGTAAACTATTAATTAATCTGTGATATAACACACTACTTCTACGCGACTTAGCGCTACCGTCGCAATTTGTTCTCTGGCTACGGACGCCTTAAAACGCCATATTGTGTTAATGTCAAATCAAATTGTCAAAATTATCGATATTGATTGCCATCATTATTTATTTATTTATCTAATTGTAGCCTGACCTGAGTTATGAGTGGTTATGAGTTTAGCTCAAGTGTATTTCCTTGCATTTATGTTGCGTTGAGATCTTGGACGCAAAGTTCCCTCCGTTATTTTTGACAATAACAATATTCTGTTTTTGTGCTGGTCGTGTGCATATTGTAAACTATCTTAATGGAATACGAAAAGTGCTGTGTTGGTGCAGATTCCCTAAAAACGATAATTTAAGAAACTTGTGGATGTATTTCATAGTATTATTTTCTACGTGGTAGAGCCATGCTGCAGCTATATTATGGTTGTAGCACGAATGGGTCGGCTCGACCAGGGAAGGACCACGCTCTCACAGAAAACCAGCGTAAAATAGCAGCTTAACGCTGCTGTGTTTCGTATGGTGAGTGTAGAGAACCGGAGACCCTTTTTACTGGCAAAGAGGCATTCCATCTTAGTCCTCACGGGTGACAACGCATCTGCATCTTGAGTCTTTATTGAGGATAGATGTGGATGTCTATGGGTCACAGTAACCACTTACCATCAGGTGGACTGTGTACTCGTTTGTCACCCGATCCTATAAAAAAAAATCCCCAAATTCCCAGATCATTGAAATATATGATAACTTGAAAGTTTTATAAGGGTCTCCAAATTATTATTTGAACAGTATAATGTAGAATATTATTATCCAAAAAATATTAACCAACACCCTTTAGAAATTTATTTTTGGATGTATAATAACTATAAAATAATAGAAATGTTGACCTAGATGGTAACATTTATATATACCTTTAAATTTCTGATATTATCTAACATAGTTAGTCCACATTCGAAATTCTCTAATTTCGAAGACGATTATGGAGACACATTAATAAATGTTAGTGTTCTTTACAAAAATATTCAAAATAATAAAGAAAATTACTCTGAAAACACTCCCAATGTTTTGCGAGATCTCCTATCATCTACTAACAAGTGCAAGAGAAAAATTGCTGGTAGTCATGGAAAAAATTAAAGACCACTACTCAGCTTACACTACTGGATACATTTTGCCGGAAAATATCGAGAGGTATTCGTTGTAAGGATTGCATCAAAACATTAGCAGTACAGAGGCAAATATTCACTCTTGCATAAAATCATAATATCATCAAATACATAAAATCTAGAGAGTATAAATTGTTGAAAAATAATAATTTGGCGTACCCTAACAAAATTTACTTATCTTGTACAGGAATATGAATCTTATTCATAAGCTGTATTGGAAGTAATGTAAAAGATAGATTGAAAAGTAAAATATTGAGCACTTTGAGTTTTTCCTAGCTACGATGTAATAAGCATGCCTTAATTGTAAAAAAAACTTATTCATAAATATTTTAATTAGGTTACACGGGCACAATTGGTGCAACAAAAATAATAAAATATTGAAGGGTGACGACATTCATGAAAAATTAAAAATAAAATTACATTTTGACAAAGATTGTAACTGAACCTTTAGGTGACTAAGCCTCACAAGGGCTTGCTTAATGTCCAATCTCTGTCAAAGTATAGAGAAGTTGAATGTAAAACAAATAACTTTATTATTAATGTAATTAAAACAATTTGAAAAAACAAAATGGCCAGGTTTACCCTAGATGAAAAATTAATAGGATTTCAACTAATGAAACAAAATTCTAAACACTACAAACTTATAGAAAAAATGTTTGTCTTGTCTAACAAACAAATGTTGTATAGACCAAATAATAATTTAGCATACCCTTAGCGAAAAGTTCCTTATCTTATACAGGGAAGGTACTCACTTAATTCATAACTATTTGAATTATAGCTGTTTTAAAATTAATATAAAAAGTAACTTGTAAAGTAAAATATTGAGCACTATGATTAAAAATGATACCTGTGGTTTAATTTATTTAATTTGGTAATTGCTTTATATACATATTGCTAACAATAAATATTGCTCTGTTTTTGTCAAATTGTACCTATATACAATATTATGTATATTTTTAATATAACTTAATGTACCTTTAATTTAATCCTAAGATTATTTGTGTATGTGTATGATATTGGGGTGCTTGAATAAAAAATAAATGTTTATGTACTGTAATTGTTTCATTGTAATATTTTAATATAACTATATTGCACCCTGTATCTTTGACCAAAGTTGCGTATTTTCACCTTCTGTTCATAGTCAACTGCTGGACATAGACCTCTCCCGTTGTAGGATGGATTTCACTTAATCTTTGCGCTTATAACGCAGATTGACAAATCCAGTGCCCGACGTCTTACATCTTTGACTTTGGTACCCGTCACTCTTCTGTATTTTACGAGATAGTTTGTATATACGGTCACCTATCAGAAGCTAAGGTAGCTATATCTATACAAATAAATAAAATTGAAGTGTCTGTTGTAATGTAAAAATTACAGTTTTTTACTAAATGTAAAAATGTAAATACGGTACTTATAACTAAAATACAATATTTAAAGTTTTTGTCTGTCTGTCTGTCTGTCTGTTTGTTCCAAGTAATCTCCGAAACGGCTGCACCGATTTTGACGAGACTTTCACTGGCTGATAGCTGATTTCATAAGGAGTAACTTAGGCTACTTTTATTTTAGAAAAATAATTAGGGTTCCGCACAAAAATATAAAAACTCTTAAACGCGAGCGAAGTCGCGGGGAACAGCTAGTTATAAAATATAATAATCTACTTACACGTACGTAAGTAAATCATCCAAAAAGCGACTATTAGAAAAGCTAGAAAAATCCACGTATACTAAAACCACTATCTATACATATAATAAAACTGTAAATAGCAGATGTCTGTACATTTTATATTTTTGTAATAAAAGTGATTGAGGGGTACTAAAAATAAGTATTAAATACATTTCTACCATTTTTAGAATTTTCTGTATGTCTGTCTGTTTGTTTGTTAACGTATGACGTATAAAGTACTGATTTATATCATAAGAATTGTTAAGGAAATTATAAAGTGTATCTTCGGGTTACATTTAGTCTTTATTTCATTAAAATCAGTGCATTACATCGAAAGTTATGATAAATATTCTGAAGTATAGGTAAGGAAGTATAGGTACGAATTTGCTCAACGGTGGCTTTGTTTGTGTCATATCATAAATCATAGTTAAATTATGTATATCTAAAACGCAGTAAACAAAAGTATTAAAGAACGTATTAAATATATTATACAAAAATATATTAACCTTATTAACTAAAAATCTAAAGCAAAATAGTTAACCCATTTCATCGATAGATGGTGGTGTTGTGCAAATGTAATGCAATTGCAATGTGGTTTTTTCCTGTAGATGAGTTTTCATATTTACAGCTAATCTTTATTATATTACTCGCTGCTCTACTGCGTGTTGACAAACTCAATTTATTCTTTACCGCCGAATACTCTATGTGGTAAATCAAATTTTAAAAGAGTTATTAATAATTGCGTTGGTTTTGGCGAGGGTCAAACTTTATTTTTTGCTTACTGTACAGGCACTGATTTATAAGTTCTTTTACGTTTTATATAATGTATCAATCGCGTCAATTAATCTCTTTTATTTTTATAATTGATGTTAGCAGCGCCATCTCTCTTTAAATATATACATGTAATAAAAATGATGATAACATGTTGAGTCTCTTTCTGTACATTGTATAGTATATTTTGGTGGCTAAAATATTATGTGGAACTGAAAATAATTAAATAAGTACATTTTTATAATTTTTAGAATTGTCTGTCTGTCTGTTTGTCTGTTTTATATGAACGCATCACGTCTAAAGTAAACATCTTTTTTTTCAAAGAAATCGTTAATAAAATCATAAAGCGTATCTTCGAGTTACATTTAATCTTTGTTTTATTAAATTTGGTTAATTCTATCTAAAGTAATGATTAAAATTTTGAAATGTAAGTTCGAATTTGTTAAATGGTGCCATAAAATCTCACAAATAGTAATAAAAAGATATGTATGTAAAAAAAAACGTTCCATAATCTATACATCTATACAAATAAATAAAATTGAAGTGTCTGTTTGTAATGTCAAAATTATAGTTTTTTACTAAATGCATATGAAAGTAAATACGGTACTTATAACTAAAATACAATTTTTAAAATTTTTGTCTGTCTGTCTGTCTGTCTGTTTGTTCCGGGTAATCTCCGAAACGGCTGGACCGATTTTGACGGAACTTTCACTGGCAGATAGCTGATTTCATAAGGTAACTTAGGCTACTTTCATTTTAGAAAAAGAATTAGGGTTCCGCGCAAAAACATAAAAACCCTAACACGCGAACGAAGTCGCGGGGAACAGCTAGTATTAAATATGTAATAAAAATATACTTTTCCACCTAAGGCAAGGCGCTTAGAAACAACTTCCAATTACACGCTGTATAAAGGAGTAAATTATACATACTTTATCTACTACAAAAAGAACTAAAACTAAAGTAAATGTATATTTATTTGACCTGCTCAAAGTTCAAAAATTTATTAAACTAAGTTTATATAAAAAGGGTTATTTTAATATTAAGGAATTTATGGATGATAATAACCCCTGGAAAATAGGTAATCATTACCAAGCTATTTCTTATTTGTTTTATGTTGTTAATTGTGTAACGAACATAATTGTAAGCTGTAATTTTTTAGTTTCGCTGGGTTTCTTGCTGTTTCTTCCCAGGACCGATGTTTTTTTCCTAACCAGTGGTAATTAAACGAATGAGTGACTTTCAGTAAATATTATTTGTAATCCATATGGAATAAAAACCTTTCTGTTTCTGTTGCTATTTTTATTCTTTATAAAGATACATGATACATGCCGGTAATAATATACTGCTTTATTTAAAACGTTATTGCTATTTTTATAAATATATTTTTAATTCATTGAATTGAATTACGCCGTATTACAAATAAAATATTCTGCAACTTTTTAATAGTTATAACAATAATTTAATAAAGAAGTTACGGTACAAAATTTAAGTCAGTACTTTATTGTTCCTTCCATCAACGATGTCCTCATTAATTGTTTACAAACCAAGAAGGAATAGAGAAATTTAATATAATCAAATTTAGAAAGGGGCGCTTAATTTTGTATTTTTGTGAAGTTTATTACATAAACTTTAACAATATACAACGCAGTTATTAAGTAAGTGAACAGTTAATTATTTTTTAATAACTTTATTATTAGGTTTTCTTATAAATAAATTTCATCACCATAAACATTATTACTGCACATCATAAGTTCATTGCTTAACATAGGTCTTTCCCTTATAGATTGCCACAAAAAACAGTCCTTGCATCCATTTACTTTAATTGCGTATTTCATCAGTTAAGTTTTAAACGTGGTAGAGCCATGCTGCAGCCATTTAGTAGTATTGTTGTAGCACGAATGGATCGGCTCGACCGGGGAAGGACCACGCTCTCACAGAATACCAGCGTAAAATAGCAGCTTGACATTGCTGTCTTTCGTATGATGAGTGTAGAGAACCGGAGACCCATTTTACTGGAAAAGAGGCATTCCATCTTAGTCCTCACGGGTGACGACGCATCTGCATTTTGATTCCTTATTGAGGATAAATGTATATGTTTATGGGCCACAGCAACCACTTACGATCAGGTAGACTGTGTGCTCGTTTGTAACCCTATCCTATAAAAAAAAAAAAAGTTCGTCCCTTCATCTTGGGGGAGTTTACACAACACTGAACGAAGCAGCTCACCAGAACTTTTCTTCTCCATCGGTTGTCGGTTTAGTATAGCTCAGCTAGCCGATTGCTACGTTAGCATACTAATCTTCAAGGCTACGGGTATATGGGTAAGTGTCTCTTGTTTTTCTGCGGATATATTCGCGAAGTCCTAATAACCCGTAGGTATGCTGATGATCTTCAGATCTTTGTGAAATCAAATATTAATGACCTTAGTGGTATAATAATAAACTCATCCATAACCATGATATCATCATAGATTGGTCTTACATACAGGTGTTTCCGTTAATCCTTCCAAATGTATGGTTATAGGTAGTAGCAAGATGTTAGTTAAGTTTGTATACGATAATCTTTCTCCCATATTTTAAAATGCAATTTTGGTGACATTTTTAACTCCATAAAATATTGGCTTACATTCCTTAAGCTGGGAAGTTCAAGTTGCTTATATATAAATAAGCTGTAAATTTACAACCAACTTCCGTTCCCTTGTTCGTCGTCTTGCCTTTTAAAACTCAGCTTCTACTTGTCCAGTCTTTGATATTACCCATTACTGATTATGCGGATGTGTGTTACCTACATAAATCTTACAATCTTCTACATAAGTTGGTAGTGCCTTATCCACCTTTCGAAAGTATGATTATGTTTCCTATTTCCGTTTTATGCTTAAATGTCTTTCTATTCGTTAAGGCCGTAGATTCTGAATTTTAAAAGTTCTATATTTGATTGTTAAGGTACAAGTCTTCTCTCATTTTTGAGGGGGTTTTAGGGCATAGAAATTTTCACCGAGCTGCCCTAATGCTGGTTGGCGAACTTTACATTTCTTTGAAGTATTTTTTTAGTTACTTCTCAGACATGCAGGTTTTCTCACGATGTTTGCCTTCACCGCCAAGCACGTGTCAAATTAGCACTTCAAATTTCAATAAACAATTTCAATGGTGCGAGGGAAATTTTCTGTGAAATTTACAGCGAGCGCTTAGCCCCTGAGCTACCACGACTCTTATATTATATGATATATCCGATTGTAAATGACCCAAAATCTTATTTTTATCTTAAGGATATAGCTATGTAGTGATAGTGTAAGAATATGCACTACCCATATCGTCCCATGAGTGTCGTAAAAGACGACTGTGGGAAATAAACTAGAAGATAGGCAGTAGCATCTTTCTGATAACAGCAATATAACTAGTTTGAAACTGCGGTTGCACACCTGTTTGCCAGCTGTGGCAACTATCCATGACGAAAGATACACAGAAATGGCCTCCTGTCTTCAGCGGCCCTGTCATACCAGGCTACGGTGGCGACGATAGTAACAGAGAGCCAGGGCAAGCTAAATATCTCCGGTAGAGGTTCGGTTGCCACCTTAGAAGACTCAACCTGGAAACATTTAACACACGCGCCCAGAGGACTGATAAGATACTGAAGTGTGTTGGCGAGAGTTGCTTTCCTTATACTCATAAGTAATCATAACCAAACGGTACCGGTAGAAAGTCATACATACCTATGCATCAACCTCGGCGCATCTTGATAAGCAGGTGGATGACATGGATGTAAACATCTCTAGAGCCGTGCATTCTTTTGGAAAGTTTTTGTCCTTATAGTTCATCGTCAATTGAGCCTTTTCTTATCAGGTGGAATCTCTTCCATATACTCCAATCCGGTGTCCGTGCTGGTCATATTATGACTACTGCCTTAGTCAAGATATCCGGGGATATTGGTCATGGTATGGATAAACAGCACGTAACAGTGTTGACCTTACTTGACTTTAACAATGCATTCAACAATGTCGATTTCAATCTGCTGTTAGCTATTTTAGCTCTTTTATATAGGATAGGGTGACAAACGAGCACACAGTCCACCTAATGGTAAGTGGTAGCTGTGACCCATAGACATCCACATCTATCCTCAACAAAGAATCAAAATGCAGATGCGTTGTCACCTGTGAGGACTAAGATGGAATGCCTCCTTTCCAGTAAATAGGGTCGCCAGTTCTCTACACTCACCATACGAAACACCGCAGTGTTAATCTGCTATTTTACGCTGGTATTCTGTAAGAGCGTGGTACTTCCCCGGTCGAGCCGACCCATTCATGTTACAACTATACTATTAATATAGCTGCAGCATGGCTCTACCATGTACAAAAACTCTTCTCTTAACATATCTCCTGAATTGATTGACTGTTTTCATAGTTACTTGTTTGATGACCGGCAACGGACACGGGTTGATGATTCGTTCTCCAGCTGGTGCAAGATCAATACCGGCGTACCGCAAGGTGGCGTGTTGTCACCTCTCCATTTTTCAATTTTCATAAGTTCGATGACACTCCAATTATCTTCTCGCTGCCACCTGTATGCAGTGGATCTCCAAGTATATGTGCATGCTAAATTGGTTGATTTACCCAAAACTGTAGGCATTTTAAACACAGATCTTGACTAGATTGTGGATTGGAGTAAGTCGTGTGGTCCTAAACTAAATCCAGCACAAACAAAAGCAATGATAATGGGCAGCCAAAAATTGGTTTCGCTTGTAGATTTTCCGACTATATACAGGCTGCCTCAAGTTTTCTAGAATTAAGACTATTTGTTAAACTATGAATCTAAAATTTTCAAAATTTGTACACTTTGAAAGGACCTCCTTTAATAAAATGTACTAAAGTGCTTTGGCAAGTGCCATCAAAAGTTTGCGCATTTAATCAGGATTGTAAAATAGTACAATACTTGTTAGTTTCATATTAAAAGAAAAACTAGTAAAAAAATAAAAACCTCGAGTAACCCGATTTTTGCTAACACATTTTACTCGGTTAAAATGTTTTTTATTTGCACAAGCTCTTGGTAGGTCCTTAATTTTACGGTAAAATGATGAAAAAGATGGATAGTGGACATGTTTGCCATGAGCTACCGAGACAGATAGTGACGCCACGCAGTGAGACGGAGATGCGTCTGACACCAGTTAGTACGTTTCACTTTTTCGTCTACTGCGCACCATTCCGTATTCGCTTGTGTTGATTTAGTACTGACAACTTTGGCTTCTCTTTTTGGACTTGGATTTTTGTGAATTGGACTTGTTGATTACATACCGGCAACTTTGGCTTCTCTCTTTTGGAATTGGACTTTTGTGTTGGTATCCTTGTTATCTACCATGCCTACGCGCTACACTTTACAAGAATATGCGAACATGCACCTCATTTATGGGGAATGCAGATGCAACGCAAGTGCCGCCGCTACACTTTATCGTGAAAGATATCCAAATTTAGAGCGCTATCCGGATCACACGTGTTTGTTCGCTCACGGAGGGCGGCCATTTCCCGAATCAAATACGGGCTGGAGGTAGAGCTCGCTTTCCTTACGAGGAAGAAGTGTTGCAAGAAGTCTCAGATGACCCAAGTATATGTATTTCCGTTCGTGGAATTGAAGAAAGAACGGAAATATCCAAAAGCACATCACATCGTATTTTACAAAGAACCGAAATGCATCCGTTTCACGTACAACGAGTTCAAAGTCTTCTACCTCGAGATTATCCTGAAAGGATTTCATTTTGTAGAACAATGCTACTAAGGGATAATGAAAATCCCCAATTCTTCCAAAAAACTCTCTGGTCAGATGAATCTATATTTAAAAAAGATGGTTACATAAACTTACACAATTTTCACGAGTGTGAAAATTATTTTTTCTCTTCTTTATTCAGAATACGGAATGGTGCGCAGTAGACGAAAAAGTGAAACGTACTAACTGGTGTCAGACGCATCTCCGTCTCACTGCGTGGCGTCACTATCTGTCTCGGTAGCTCATGGCAAACATGTCCACTATCCATCTTTTTCATCATTTTACCGTAAAATTAAAGACCTACCAAGAGCTTGTGCAAATAAAAAACATTTGAACCGAGTAAAATGTGTTAGCAAAAATCGGGTTACTCGAGGTTTTTATTTTTTTACTAGTTTTTCTTTTAATATGAAACTAACAAGTATTGTACTATTTTACAATCCTGATTAAATGCGCAAACTTTTGATGGCACTTGCCAAAGCACTTTAGTACATTTTATTAAAGGAGGGCCTTTCAAAGTGTACAAATTTCGAAAATTTTAGATTCATAGTTTAACAAATAGTCTTAATTCTAGAAAACTTGAGGCAGCCTGTATATAGTCGGAAAATCTACAAGCGAAACCAATTTTTGGCTGCCCATTATCATTGCTTTTGTTTGTGCTGGATTTAGTTTAGGACCACACGACTTACTCCAATCCACAATCTAGTCAAGATCTGTGTTTAAAATGCCTACAGTTTTGGGTAAATCAACCAATTTAGCATGCACATATACTTGGAGATCCACTGCATACAGGTGGCAGCGAGAAGATAATTGGAGTGTCATCGAACTTATGAAAATTGAAAAATGGAGAGGTGACAACACGCCACCTTGCGGTACGCCGGTATTGATCTTGCACCAGCTGGAGAACGAATCATCAACCCGTGTCCGTTGCCGGTCATCAAACAAGTAACTATGAAAACAGTCAATCAATTCAGGAGATATGTTAAGAGAAGAGTTTTTGTACATGGTAGAGCCATGCTGCAGCTATATTAATAGTATAGTTGTAACATGAATGGGTCGGCTCGACCGGGGAAGTACCACGCTCTTACAGAATACCAGCGTAAAATAGCAGATTAACACTGCAGTGTTTCGTATGGTGAGTGTAGAGAACTGGCGACCCTATTTACTGGAAAGGAGGCATTCCATCTTAGTCCTCACAGGTGACAACGCATCTGCATTTTGATTCTTTGTTGAGGATAGATGTGGATGTCTATGGGTCACAGCTACCACTTACCATTAGGTGGACTGTGTGCTCGTTTGTCACCCTATCCTATAAAAAAGAGCTAAAATAGCTAACAGCAGATTGAAATCGACATTGTTGAATGCATTGTTAAAGTCAAGTAAGGTCAACACTGTTACGTGCTGTTTATCCATACCATGACCAATATCCCCGGATATCTTGACTAAGGCAGTAGTCATAATATGACCAGCACGGACACCGGATTGGAGTATATGGAAGAGATTCCACCTGATAAGTAAAGGCTCAATTGACGATGAACTATAAGCACAAAAACCTATAAGCAAAAAAATAGGAAATCTCTTACTTTCACTGCGTAATGCGCTGAGCAGCCATCTTGTTGATACCACATATAGAGACGATCTGTTAGTGGTACGTCCTCTAACAAAGTTGGTAAATTTTCTTGTATATATTCATAAATATTCGCCACATGTGGCGAATCCACATTTAATGCGAGAAGACAGATCCCAATATCGCTTTAAAGTAAACCTGTGGATCGGAATTTTAAACGGCAAAGTTGTTGGGCCTTTTGAGCTGCCTGTGAACTTGAATGGCACGAATTACCTACATTTTTTACAAGAAAATTTACCAACTTTGTTAGAGGACGTACCACTAACAGATCGTCTCTATATGTGGTATCAACAAGATGGCTGCTCAGCGCATTACGCAGTGCAAGTAAGAGATTTCCTTGACCAGGAATATCCGAGAAGGTGGATTGGACGTTCAGGCACTATCTCGTGGCCAGCCCGTACCCCAGACTTATATCCCTGGATTTTTTTATTCAGGCGTTCTCAAAGAAAAAGTTTATTCAAAGCCCATTGACAGCGTAGCAAAGCTGCGTGTACGAATTTCTCAAGCTGCTGAGGACATCAACTCTCGAGGATATGCCCGACTAATAACTAGATCTTTTTTAATAAGATGTAGGGCGTGTATTGAGTTTGATGGTAAACAATTTTACATTTATTGAAATAAAAAATGTTATTTCCCTATCTGACTTTTATCCTAATAAATCTAAACTAAACTAGGTAAAGATTTTTCATTATTTTATTAATTTTACTTACTTTTGTTGACTTTGGTAAAAGTGGCGTCACTATCAGTCTTGGTCGCTCATAGCAAACATGTCATGTCCACTATACATCTCTCACATCAATAAAAAAAATTTGAATAAAAAACATTTGAACTGAGTAAAATGGGTTAGCAAAAATCGGGTTACTGGAGTAGTTTTTATTTTTTTACAAGTTTTTTTTTAGTATGAAACTAACAATTACCATTTTACAATCCTGATTAAATGCGCAAATTTATAATGGCACTTGCCAAGGCACTTTAGTACATTTTTTTTAAAGGAGGGCCTTTCAAAATCGACAAATTTTGAAAATTTTAAATTCATAGTTCATAGTTCATAGTTCATTCATAGTCAAGTAGTCTTAATTCTAAAAAACTTGGGGCAGTGGTGTCATTATTTTAAACTGTGGTTCTAGAAATGTTATTTAGGGTTACGGTTCCAAAGTTAAAATGAACAAAAATAATAAAAATTAACCACAATAACCGA